>CM073501.1:4023928-4643571 GCA_037074585.1 Biancaea sappan | reverse complement strand
TAGCTACAATATTGGAGGTATTACAGACTCATCACTTTATTGTTAATAGACACAAATGTGTTTTTGGGAGGAATCATCTTGAATACGTGGGGCATGTTATTTCTAACAAAGGGGTGTTTGTTGACCTTGCCAAGATTAATAGTGTTGTTCAGTGGCCACTGCCTAGGCAAGTTAAGGGGGTGAGAGGTTTTTTGGGGTTAACAGGTTATTATAGAAGGTTTACAGCAGATTATGGGAAAATTGCTAAGCCCCTAACTGAGTTAACAAAAAAGGACAGTTTTCATTGGGATCAAGAGGCTACTACAGCTTTTGAGAAGTTAAAGAAGGCTGTTACCACAGCTCCAGTCTTGATTTACCCAGATTTTTCAATTCCTTTTCAAATAGAATGTGATGCCAGTGGTAGGGGAGTTGGTGCTGTACTGATGCAACAACATCGGCCCATAGCTTATTTTAGTAAAGCTTTTTCGGGTGCAAATTTATCTAAATCCACCTATGAAAAAGAATTAATGGCAGTAGCTTTGGCAGTTCAGCATTGGCGACATTATCTGTTGGGGAGGAAATTCACCATCTTTACTGATCAAAAGAGTTTAAAACACTTAATGGAGCAAAGGATAACTACTACAGCTCAACAGGAGTGGATGGCAAGGCTCTTGGGATTTCAATTTGATGTTGTGTACAAGGCAGGGGTGGAGAATAAAGCAGCAAATGCTTTATCCAGACAACATGAGAGCGCTGTCCTAAACTCGATTGTATCATTTCCTATCTGGCTGCAAGGGAAACTAATTCAAGATGAAGTAGTTAAAGACCCATTTCTGAAGGAAATTATTGCAGCACTTCATCAGGACTCTACTACTAGGCCAGGATATGAATTAATTGGTGGGATATTATTTTTTAAAGGACGTTTAGTGTTGTCGTCCAAATCTGAATTGATACCAATCCTACTTAAAGAATTTCATGAGACCCCCATTAGTGGCCATTCTGGTTTTTTGAGGACTTACAGGAGAGTGGCAGGGAATTTATATTGGTTTGGTATGAAGACTGATATTAAAAATTTTGTTCAAGCTTGTGACACTTGTCAGCGTCAGAAATATGCAGCAACGTCTCCTCAAGGGCTTTTGCAACCATTACCGATTCCAACTAAGGTATGGAGCGACATTTCCCTTGATTTTATTTTGGGGTGCCTAAGAGTCATGGTTTTGATGTTGTTTTGGTAATAGTGGATCGACTATCTAAATATAGTCACTTCATTTCCTTGAGACACCCATACACTACTAAACGAATTGCTAAAGTCTTTGTCAAAGAAATTGTCCGTTTGCATGGGGTACCAGACACTATCCTTAGTGATATAGACCCATTGTTCGTTAGCCTTTTTTGGAGGGAGTTATTTCGCTTACAAGGTACTATTCTCAAGATGTCATCAGCATACCATCCTCAAACGGATGGTCAAACAGAGGTAATTAATCGTTGTTAAGAGACTTATTTGCGTTGCTTCGCATCTGAACAACCTCGTACATGGGCCCATTGGTTGCCATGGGCAGAATATTGGTATAACACTACATATCATGTCTCAGTAAACACTACCCCATTTCATATGGTGTATGGTCGAGCACCTCCCACTATCATTCGTTATTTGGAGGGTGAGACAAGAGTGGAAGCAGTGGCCCAAGAATTATCTGACAGGGATGAGGCCTTAGTTCAACTAAAATATCATTTGAGTAAAGCTCAAGAGCAAATGAAGTTTAATGCTGATAAAAAGAGAAGGGATGTTTACTTTCAAGAGGAAGAATGGGTCTTCTTGAAATTAAGGCCTCATAGACAGCAATATGTGATTCAAAAAATCAACCATAAGCTGTCTCCCAGGTTCTTTGGACCTTATCAAATCGTTCAACAAATTAATCCCGTGGCATACAAGCTGAAACTCCCTGATTCTTCGAGAATTCACCCAATCTTTCATGTATCTCAGATTAAAAAGGCTGTGGGTGATTATAATTCCTCTCCTGATCTGCCTTTAGAATTGGAGGCAGACGCTGAACCCATAGTTCAGCCCACTAAAGTTCTATCTTGGAGACAAGTTTATTGCAGGTTCTCATGTCCGTGAATGCTTGGTTCAATGGGATGGATGTCGACAGATGATGCCACTTGGATGGAGAAGCAGTCTTTTCGCAGTCAGTTCCCTACCTTCAGCCTTGAGGACAAGGCTGTTCTTACAGGAGGGGGTGATGATACGGACCATGACAGTAAGAATGTTACTCACAATAATGATAATCATCCTCCTATTTGGAGGGTGTATGTCAGAAGGGGTAAAACAAGGAATTCTTATGAGTTAGTTAAAGGAAAGAGAATTAGTGGCTGAGCTGGCATTAGGAGTGGTTATAGTGTAGGAGGAGAGAGACGGAAAGGGTATGGAAGAATGATTTTCATGTTTTGGATCGTTAGGGAGGATTGAGTCCTCTGGAGGAGATTTCTTAGACTCTGGATTGTGTCATTTTAATTCCTGCTTGCTGTTGCCTTTTTAATCCAATAATACAGTGCATTATCCATTATCTTCTGTTGGTATTTTATTATTCTGTTGATATTCTATCAGTTTCACATCAGAACAAAGCCAAAGAGAAATTAGCAAACCAAGCAGGAACATAACACAGAAGCTTCCCTATCATTTTTAGACTTCCAAAAATTGATAAATCAAGATATGTTAGACTCTGTGAGTTCTGAGGAGTGGACCCTACAATTAGGAGCGCAATAAAGATAGGGAAAGAACTTGAAGAAAAAGAGCATACCCTGCCTAAAAATCATCCCAAGACTGAAATCAAGAAACCATCACCCAACTTAAGAACTCCAGAGACAAAGAAGGCACACCCATGGACCTGATCTTTCCATCAAGAAAAATTACACAATCAAAAAAATACAGTGTGTCTAATTGAGTTTTTGGAAAATTAAAGAACTAGTTCGAGAGCATTTATATTAAAAGTAATTTCATAAATCCATATTAATTTAAAACAATTTCTAATTATACTTTTGTTGGTCAGAAATTTAGTTTTGAATTAGTTTGATTTCATATATAATTAAGTGAATCATTTCTGAAAGAGAGAAATGGGGAGAGAAACAAGAAATATTTTGGTCTAAATAAAAAGTTTCCAGGTAAGAAGCAATTTTATCTAGGGCTTTGTGTGAACTAATCTTGACTTTTGAGTTAGCAACCAATAATAGAAGAGCAAAGATTCCATAATTTAAATGATTAGCTAACATAGCAGAGTACCCTGTACCTGGAAAAAAGGTTTTTTGACTTCAACAAACACCTCTAATAAAGCTAAATAAACAACACCAGAATGCAGCATTTATAAAGAAATATATTACCTATCTCACTCCATACTACTGTAAAACAAGAGAAGCAGCAATTGGGGGAGTTCCTCTTGAAATGTTAAATGATAATTACTTTGTTATCACTCACAGGTAGAGAAAATTTAACTCCTATCAGATAGTTCACATGAACTCGCATGGGATTTTGCTTATCTTTTACCCCCATTCATTTAGATTTTTCAAGTACTAACTAAGCTAACCTAAAGAAGTTTTAAGAGGCAAGCAAAATCGAGGTGATAGTCAGTAATATAAATCCCATTTAACTATTCGAGTCCAAGCATCTCTTCACCCTACAATCAGAATCTAATTAGATTGGCAATGGAGGTACTTCGGTAAATCTAGATTTCAAATATTTAAAGCTAAGTTATCGAAGTAAGATCATCAAGAAGAAAAAATAAGTACACAACTAGCAACTAAGAAACCTAACCTGTACTACTCCCGAAGGAATTAAGAGAAGATTTTTAATAGGTTCTCTACGCAGGCAGTCGATCCATTCCTTGTCAACATTCTCCCATAGTCTATCCTGAAATACGATTATAAGCACTGTGAAAATTTAATTAAAGAAAAAAAAAAAAAAGGTTCCGTTCTTCTCGCATTGGTCCATAATAAAAAGAAAAAAAGTGTACCCATTAGCTTCACTACAATCAACTAACATTATTAGTAGCTGTTATTATGACGTTGATCAATTTATTGTCCGTTCAAGCCTGTAATTATACGAGCAACTTGGCAAAATTATAACAGTAAGCTCCAAGTTCTCTATTCGAACCAAATACAAACCAATGCTCAGCTCAATGGATTTCCTACGTTCTCGAGCAGCCAAACAGAGGGTTTAGTAGAGGAAAGAGCAATTGATGATAGGAACCTTGAAAAAATTGACGACATGAGCATTGATTAAGAAGGTGTAAGGAGTGATGAAGTCGATGATAGCATGGATCCACGCGAGGGTGTCGGTAGCAGTCTGGCACGAGTACTTGCACTTCCCAGCCATCTCCATTGGTCTCTCGAGAAGAGATACGGGGAAAGGTATTGTCTGCGTCTCCAAGAGCTCTGAGGCCTGAGCGCGAAAGTAATGTGGAAATTAGGGCGCGTTTGTTCTCGGCACTGGAAAAGAGAAAGAAACAAAAGCGTAATCAAAAAATGTTTATACATGACATTGACGAGGCACCCCAAGAAAAAATTGTTTAAGCAAAAAATAATATAAAAATTAGTTACAAATGAAGCTTATTTGTTCATTTATATTGGTTTTTTTATTTATGTTTTAAAAATTAAATCAATCCGCAAAGTTACTTATTCACGTTTTATTAGTAAACTGGTAATAATTATATATATAATTTATATATTAAAAATATATAATATAATAAATTAATAAATATTTTTATACTTAATCTTAATAAAATTATATTATATATGTACATGTATATGTGTGTAATTGTTATTTTATTTTTTTCTTATATATTTTTGTGTCAAGAATAATATTATTATAAAAAATAATTGAGAATAACAAAAAAAAATATAATATGATGTAAAAGAATAAAAAAAATAAAAATTAAATAAAAGTTTGCTAAATCTCATATAATGTAAAAAAAATTAATTGTAATTTTGTAAATAATGATTTTTTTTATAAAAAATCGATTCAAACAATTTATTAATTCAATCGATTCTTGACTCATTTTTGACAAATCAATTCTTTGAAGTCAACCGGACTAGACTATTGACTCGTTCCCAATCAAACTGAACGATATGATCTAGTTTTGTAATCTATGTTTATTTATAAAATACAAAAGTAAGGGTAAGAAAATACACAATTCTCATCAAATTGAAAAAATAAATTATAGCTGAAAAAAATTTACTAAATATTTTGGATATGTAACTCTCAAATGAATATTAAAGACTTTTTGGAAAAAAATAGAACAGGGACATTTATGATTTATACTCAAAATTCCATTTATGTAAGCTGAGTTAAAATTGTTATCATACCTTTCTTTTAGTTACATATAATTTAGAGGGTAAGAAGAAATAATATCCTACGCATTTTTTAAATAGTTGAACAAATTAAAAGAAAACTACATCTTACCTTTGTTAGTTTAATTAAAAAAATGCTGTATCAATCTTAAAATAAATATCTTTCTGAATGTTAAATAAAAATTAAAAAAAATTTGGTTAGAATCAACTTTAAAAGGCCATATATGATCCTCTCATGACTTCCTATTTTTAGATATTTGAATTGGGATCACAAAATAGATAACGTTTTTGGTAGTCGATAATTACTTCGATGAAAGACAAAATTGCCTCGCCTTTAATATTTTCCTATGTTTGGTAGTCAAAATGAAGGTCGACAGAAGTCACACAACGAAAAAAATTGTTTTTCGTTTTTCATCATAATCATACTAACGAATTCCCTCAACAATCAGATAGAAAAGTGAGATGGAGGAGGGTGTTCCAAACATTCATGGCAAAATTCCCCTCAATTGTTATTGGTTATTCCATCATACCTCGTAGACAATTAATCCATGATAGCAATGGTGGTAGAGGAGCAAAGGAAAAATATTGCTCTGCAAGTCTGCATGAGTCATGCATGAGTACGTGAGGACGAAGAAATGTGCAAACTACAAAGTATGTGAAGTGGTTATGATAATGTTCAACTGACCATAATGGTGGCCTCCAACGCCAACAAGTCTTCCACGTATGGTGGCCATTATCGAAGCTGGTGCTATTTTATTATGATAAAACAATTTTATATTAAGAGTAATTTAGTAAAATTATACTAAAAATATTTCGTTTTTTTTTTCTTATAAATTCAAACCAAACAAAATATTCTTTATTTTTTTCTATTTCTTTTCATGTTGTGCAAAACAATTTTTCTTTCTTGTTCTTTTTCTTTTTATTTTACTTTTTTGTTTTATGTTCGTTTTCTTTAAAAAAATTTCATGCATACCAAAGAGGCTCATAAAGATCAAGTGAAAATCAGAAATACCTTATCATTCATTTCAATATTTTATTTTCATTCAAAATTAAAAATTTGTTCATCATAATTAATTAATTATATTAGAAAACGTATAAACTTTTATTATACTTTTTATTTTTAAATACTAAATTATAAAAGATACATAAATCATCATCTGCAGAGTTCACGCAGTTGAGTGGTCAAGAAAGAATAAGAGTTGACTGGTCAACAAAGCCATAATATTGAGCATGAAGATATTCCAGCAATGGAAGCTATTCTACTCGAGGCTTGCGGGTAGAACGGCTGCGTCCTAAAGGCTAAAGCTGTATCGCGTGAGTATAGGCACAATAATCGTTTTCACAGTGTCTGGACCACGCCAACACCTGCGTGAAAAAAGATAGATGAAAAATTAAAGAAGGAAGCTACATGGAAAAAAAAAAAAAAAAGTTACCAAATATGCCAAAAATCTACAATGTTTCCCATAGTGAATCTCCGTTTGGAAATACATTTGAGAGTTCAAATGTGATTTTCGAGAACTCAATGGAATTTTTCATTTTTTGGCTACTGTTTTTTATTTTGCATTGTCCACATGCTTTAGAATTAATTCTACTTCTAAATTTATTTTGTGTAACTGCAAGTTAAAGTTATAATTGTTAAAACGGGCACTATCCCAACCCATTTAATTTGGTCGTGTTAAAATGAATAAGAATTATACTGGTTACACCTTAAAAAGAATTTTTTTTTTTGCTTTTTTAGGACAAAAAATAGTTTATTTGCTTAAAAAAGAGATAAAGATATAAATTTAGATATTCGCAACTAAAAAAAACTTCAAATGAAATTATTGTTTTTTCTTCTTTTGAATTATTCTTTTTTTTTCAGTGTTATACTTTCTCATTAATTATGATCAACTGATTATAAAAATTTGATATGAAGTTATCTTCAAACTAGTGTTGTAACCCAGCATAACTATAAAAACTTTCGTAACTTATAAAAATAATAATAATTACAATTAATTTATATAAAACTTATGAGTTATTACAAATACTTTTTAAACGTAAATATTCTAAATTAATTTATTAGTTTCATAATCAATTCTATTTTATCTATTCAAACTTTGATTTGAATTGGTTTATTTATTTAATAGAATAAATTTAAGTGAATAAAATAAGTAAATTAATTAATTTGTTAATTTTCAGATTATTTGTTATTTGTTATAAATTATTTGTTGTATAGATCGGAAATTGATTGAATATTAATTTTATCTTTACTTTTCAATGCTTTTTTGTTTGTTTCAATCAAATCTAAAAAAAAAAAACTAAATGTTACTACTACTTTGGACTATATCTCCAAGCCTAAGATTTTGTCTTTCTAAAATTTAATTTTCATTTCTTTCTTCAATCAAGGTATTATGATTTAAAGATTCATATTTCAAGCTTTAATTTCTATTAAATTAAGAACTATTTTGGAACGAAATCAAAATAAAGTCAAATAAAGTAAAATTTTTAATTCACATATTAATTTCATAATCAAATTTATTTTACCTACTAAAAAATTTTCTAAGACACTAAAGTAATCAAATAATAAAGGTAATTATTTTTGAATTTCAATTCAAATCATTTCAAATCAAATAATTAATATTATGCGATGTCATTAATTTACCAAATTTATCAAATTTATTAATTTACTTAATTTATTTATTCATTCAAGTCAAATAAAATAACGAAATTCACTAATTATTAATTTCACTAATTAATAATTATGACAATATATTATGATAAAAATATATCTACTATTCACTTTAACAATCCATATAACATATTAAATACATTGGGACCCATATAATATATTTGATAATAATACTATAATTTATAAATTTGTTAGCATAAATAACTAATCATATAAATTGTGACAAAAACATAAATATATATACATTACTTTAAAATGAAAATACGATATTTAAGGATGCAGGATTAATAAATAGCTTTGAAATATAAAGAGAGTTGGAAATCCTAACAAAACCAAAACAACTAGGTATTAATGTTAGCTAAAAAATAAATATGACAATGAATATTGCACCAAATAAATCAAAAGAGCAGGCGATAGATAATGTATAGAGAATTGTCGAATCTTGAAGCATATAATAAGAACAACAGTTGGATGACTTGGGTTATTAACAAAATATTAATTCAACTCATATGCGAATTGCCTCCATAATGTACACATAATTTTGTTACACCTACAAAAAAAAACAAACAAACACACACACACACACACACACATATATATATATATAAGAATAAGAAAAAAAAACACTAACAAAAATATATAATAAATATACAGCTAAATAAATAATAATAATGTAATAATTAATCTAAATACAAAACAAAAGAAAAAATTACAGTAACAATTCTCTGTATCTTTAATCACAATTTCCACACACCTGCTTTTGTTACCATTCTTAAACCTCTTTATAATATGACTAAATTTATTGACTAGCCCGATAATATATGAAACGCAACAATATTATTCATAGAAAGTTGAAATCAGTAACAAATAAAATATAATCTACAAAACAGAAAATAAAAACTAATCAACTAAATAGTTCTCATTGGTAAAACGATTCAAAATATCATTGAATAGATAAAACTTGAAGACAGATTTTGGAATACTCAAATCAACTTCATCTAGTCAGACATTAGTTGAAAAGCGAAACTCAAGCATGAAAGAATCATTTGTTGTACGATACTCACTATTATACTTAACTACACCAAACATAAATATCACATAAACGTTTTCCTCCATTATTTGACACCTGAACTTACTCACAAATGATCTTTTCGCATGACTGTGTATATAATCATTCTTAGAAGGCAAAAAAAAAAAAAACACAATATAAGCATAATGAATAAAACAATACATATAAAAAATTGAATATAATGAAATTAAATTCACTTAAAAATCTTGCAAAACCATCTCTAAACTAAAATTATCTTCAAGCATATTGAACAATAGAATTGTCCACAACTTCACTACCTGAATCTTAATCCTCTAATAATCTCATGATGCATTAATATCAGTAACATCACTAAATTTAACCACATGCGAAGCACAAACAGAATAAAAAACTAAATTGCAAGAAGTGGAGAGTAATACTCACAGTTAGAATGACCTTTTATTTATATAATATAAATATTAAATATAATTAATTTAATTTAATAAAATGACAATAATGTAGTAATTAATAGTATTAATTATATAGCAAATTTATTAATTTTATTAATTATTAATATACCTAATAAATGATGTATATATAATTATCTAGCAACCATATATAAACACTTCACAATGGTAAATTAGTTTTTACATAGAAAATATATAGCAATTAATTATCTGATTATTTATATATAATAAATTATAATTTGCCAAATGACAACATATTTCAATCAAAAAATTACTTAATTTACCAATTATATAGTAATTTACCCTAAATTTTTAAAATTCATTTAATGAGATTATAAAGCAATTATAGTAATTATATACCAATTATAGATAAATTTATTCTAATTTTTTCAAATTCATTTAATGTGATATGATTAATTTACCAAATTTAATAAATTACCTAATTTATTCATTTAAATTTATTATATCTATATAATAGGCTAAAACAATTTCACTCTAGAGTATTAATTACATGGATATCATTAAATACTATATAATAAAATTAATAAATTAAAATGAAACATTAATTACATGAATTTGAAAAAAAAATTGTTCTTATTAATCACACCACATTAAATTATATATATTAGAATTCATAAATTAAAATGAAATATTAAATGAATAGATTATGTAAATTACTAAATTCATTCTTATGAATCACTATATTGAATATATTAAGTAAAATTAGGGTAAATTCAAATAAAACAATTCCGTAAACAAATTAAGTAAAATTAGGATAAATTCATTCTTATGAATCTCATATCTTACCATTGGCAATCAGAAAAATATCTATTTATCAATGAAGCAACAAAATTTGGGAAAATGAATTTGAAACGGTAAAACAATCATTTAGAAATGTGATTAGTGTTTCTACTATCAATACATATTTCTGACATCCTTGAATTTAAATTCAGTGAACATTGCGACTATCATGTAAATTGGAATTTGATTATAAAATTGCATTAAAATAAATTTGGAAAAAAATTTGTTCTTATCAATCACAGCACATTAAATTACATATATTAAAATGAAATATTAAATGAATAAATTATGTAAATTACCAAATTTATTCTTATTAATCACTATATTAAATGCATTAAGTAAAATTATGATAAATTCAAATTCAAATGGTAAAGCAACTATTTTAAAATGTGATTAGGACTTCACTATCAATGCATATTCCTAGCATTTAGGAATTTAAATTCCGTGAAAATTGCAACTGTCATGCAAATTGGAATTTGATTATATAAATTATTGAATTCATTCTTATTCTTATTTAATTATTTAAATTATTTAATTAATATTCAATTAATTATGTTCAAAATTTATGTTATATAAATAAATGGTCATTCCATTTGTCATATATTCATCCCGTATTTGTATTGTCTATTTTTTCTGCATAATCAGTTTTTATTCTGTTAGTTTTTTTCATATGGCTAAATTTAGTAACATTGCTAATATTAATACATCAAACGATGATTGGATGATTAAGATTCGAGTAGTGAGATGTGGACAGTTCCATTATTCTTTTCGTATGGCTAAATTGTGCGCATGTGGTTTATACCTGGATATAACTCATCTAAATAAGTGAATAGCATAGAGATAATTCTACAATATTCACAGGTGTTTTATCTACCTTTTTTTTTATTGTTTTTGTTATCTAAGCATACATTTTGGTTCATATAATTTTTTCTTTATCAATTTTTTTCAGGAATCTTGCATTTATACATATGTCAAGCGGGCTTTTATTAACAAGTTTAAGCACATTATTTTTGAAGATGGTGTGTACGTTATTACACAATTCAACATTATTGGTAAGGACAGTCGTAATTATTGTACCACCATACATTTAAGATAAATTTTTAGTACTTATCTAAAATAGGTCGAGTTAAAGATGACATTACTATTTTGGACATGACTTTGTTTTATTCGTTTGCAGATATCTTCATCTCAACATGTTGATCAAAATTATTTGATTGGTTTGTGTCCTCTTTGTAAACCCATTATTTTTATTATATACAATTGATTATTCCCACAATAAAAACTCGCAATTGTTTAATGTACCTTTCGTTTATTTTACATATGTCATTGGCAATCTAACTGCTGTCGGAGCTGTTGAACATATATGCAAGAATAGCATAAAGAACAAAAGGACGGACATTGAACTGTAAGATTTAAAGTAATTTAACTATGTTTTTAATTTATAATTTATTTTGGTTGTTTATGTTCATTAATTACATTATATCCTTATGGCGCAATAATGTGATTTATACTATATTAGGAAATTTTGCTAATTAGATTGTATCGTACATGGGCTCTAATATTAAATGACCAACTATTATGGTTGGTCAATGTTGTAAAATGATTTTTCATGTTAATTTCATAAACTTTATTCTCTATAATTTAAGTTGGTATAAGTTTTTGTTATAACATAACCATAAGATTCTAAAATATTGGAGTCACGACAGATATCAAATTCTTTGAATGCTTCAAGACTATTTATCAACCCTGATATGGTGGAATGTTCTAATTATGTTTTAAAGTAATATTGTTATTTCATCCTTAATAAGTTATTATTGCTTATCTATATTAATTATTATATCTTTATTTGAAATTTGTTCCATTTACAATTTTAGGTTTAAATTAGATTTTGATGTCTCAACTTAAATGTCACGCTAACTTTCTGCACAGTCATCTATGTAAAATATTAATGAGTTCCTATAAAAATATTCAAAAAAATTCCTGCAAAAATATTCAAAAACTTTTGTTAGAGGCAACTAAATTTCATTTCTTCTTTTTTTTTCTTATTATTAATACATTGATTTCTATTTATATCACTCCTTACAGTAGTGTCAAAACGGGATTAAGCCTATGAGCCAACCTATGACTACCTGTAAATGAGCAGTATTGGGCATCAGATTCTTTTTAATACTTTATAGCTAAGTTGTTTTATTATTTTTTAGAATAACTCATGATTTTTGTATCTATTTCTTTTTCTATATTTCATTCATTATTTTTTCAAGCTTTTGCTATAAACATAAACAATCGCTTTTTTCAGTTGGATTATATCTTATAAATCCTATTTTTAGTTATGGTCAACTTTACATTGTCATTTTAAGAATGAAAATATAAAAGGATTAAAGATTATAATATTTGACAAACATAAAAATACAGTGACAAGTACTATTAACGTAATGTATAAAAAAATATTCCAAAATTTATGTTAGAAGTTAATAATTTTTATTTAAACTCTTTTTTATCATTAGTAGATTTATCGAAATTAATTTATATAATACCTTATTTTTATTTTTTTCATTTGATGTTGTTCACATTCAATCTTCAAGGCAGTTATTTCTAATGAATTAGAAGTGTATGTGTTTTAACATAACCTGAATGTCTCATTATTTTTGTACATTTTTTTATATGTATATTAATTATTTTTATTTATTTATTTGATAAGTAAAAATAGTGATATTTATAATAACTCATATATTGTACGAATGACAATACTAGTTATACATAATTTGATGACCTATCGACAATTAATGCTATAGAGTAAAATTATTTTAGTTTATTATATAAATTATATTTCTTTACTCTTTTTGCATTATTCAACTTAACATATAATATTAATATTTTATATGTAATTTAAAAAAAAAAAAGTTACCCGCAAATTAGGTAGGCCAAACTAATTAGGTCTGGTTCTAAGCCAACCTGACCTATTAAGCAAGCTAAATAGCGGGTTCGGCCTGTTTTATCAATTATAATTAATATTGCTTTTACATTTGAGTAGATGAGAATTGATTTTTCAAACTACATCTCTCTCTCTTTTACTTCTCATATCCAAAACTAATGAAACAAAGTCATATAAAATTTATCATTTTTTATAATTACACGTTTAAAAGTAATTTTCATGAACAATTTTTAAATAGAATCAAAATTTTCAAAACCAAGTTTATGATAACAATTACCAAATATAAATTGTATCAAAGCAAAACTCACTTTTAACCAAAATTAAGTTTAAAAAGTCAATTATATCCAAAACTAATTCAGCCCAACTATTTTTTGAACACACACTTATACTTTTAATTGTAACAAATGTTAATTCAAGTTTTATGAATTAAGAAAATTAGTATTTAAAATTTTTTTACGCCTTTGTAATATCACTTAACTTGAATTATATTAGAGAAGTTCAATGAATTTTTGGATACTCACGATTTAAATTAAAAGAAAAAATCGTATTTTTATTGATTTTTTTGGGATACAACGTTATATCATCCACTTGTATGTAGTGTGATCAATTTAACCCAAAAAAATACCAAGTCTATTATTATCCTCGGCTCTACGTTGACGAGTGTTTTTCATTCACATAGCTAAGATATTTTTCTTTTACGTTGATAAGTGTCTTTTTTCTTTTTTTAACAACTATCTAATATTCAAATATTACACAAATGTTAATTAATCTGAATTTAAATTGAATAAAATTATAATAAATAACAAAAATTTATTTATCAAATTTTAACATAACTATATCTTAAATAATCAAAATTAAAATACTTAATTAAATTAAAATAATTCATTATCAATTGACCCACCTTATCTCTACATTAATTAGTGTTTACCGTTCACACGCAATTGAGACAAATATCCCATTATGAAAAGTGAAAATTGCGAAATCATAGAATCCCACTCTGAAACGACAAGAAAGAGTTTTGAAAAATACATCAAATTGTAGTAATCATCCAAATGGATTAAAACTTGATTATTCATTGAAGATTTGAAGGGTAATGATCGACTCGTGTCCTTAAAAACTGAGTTTCTTAATAATATCGTTTTTTGAAAAATGAGAAAGAGAATCACGTACAGCCTTCAGCTATCAATTTAGCGACACCAAAAGTTGTCGCATCGTTGTGTCTACTAAAAGTTAATCCGAATGAAGAGACTTTTTTCATTATTGCTGTCTACTTTTCTTGGCTTCATATGTATCATTAAATTTCTTGTGTCTCTCCAAACCTATTATTATTGATATGCTAGCTAGCTCGAATGCTGTTCATTTTGTTTGGATGTATCTTCAATGTTGAATCATTTATACATCTTTGATCTTCCGTGGGCGTTATGATGCTGTCTGAATTTTCATTTTGGAACCCTTGTCGAGTTTGAAGATGATAAAGATACAAATAATTTATTTGATTTGTTTAAAGCATTTCTTGCAATTCAATACTTAAAGATAAAATATAATTTATTACTATTCGGTTTTGTTTAGATTCAGTTTAATCTATGGCGCGTAAAATGTTCAGTTAATGTCTTTGGAGTGCATTTGTCACGCATGAAAAGTTTTTACAAAACAGAAAATAGAGATTGTAAACAAAAAAAAGAAAATTAAAAAAAAAAGAGAAAAGTGAGAATAATTTGTTTAGTATAGAATAAAAAGGAATATTAAAAAAAAGGTATTATTTTGTTTGGCATTTTTTTTAAGGAAATGAAAGAGAATATGAGTTATTTTGTTTGTCTTCAATTAAGCAGTTATTTGGGAAATGTTGGTGATGGACGGTGGGGTGGTGGGAATGATGGTAGGGGTGTTCACGGATTTTCACTGTTACCCGAAAGAAAAAGTTGTATGTTTATAAAATAAAATTGAAAATCAATTTTCCATTGGCAAATTTCCGTCAAGCTCCATAGAACAACTACCAAAACACGGGAAAATGACAAAATGTTCTCCCTCAACAAAATTCCGCCTTCCATCGACAGAAAAAATGGATACCAAACACGCAGTTGTAGTTTGTTTAATTATCAATGAATTACTATTGATGTATTTTTTTACATCTAAATTTGAAAAAAAACAAAAAACATGATAATAAAATGACAAGTAATTTTATTTTTAACCGTTGGGTTCCCAGAAAAATGTTAGATATTACATATTTGTATAATGTCAAGAAAGTATTACTATGATTAAAAGTCATAAAAGACTTTAAAATTTCTCAATATACGAGTAATAACACTTTTAATATTGAAAATTGTTTATGGTTAATTGGTTATAACATTTAGGTAACAATTTTTTGTTAAAATTAAGAAAAAAATCACATAATGGCAATAGCACAAATTCAGTCGTCAAACAAAACGCCTCGATTACAGGAGTCGTAATAAATTTGAATCAAATGACACAAAAAATAAAATGTAATTTACTCATCTAATTAACATATCTCTTGTGCCATTTATCAAACAAATAAACAAAATACAGAGAAGATTATACATATAATATGCATTATAAGATAGCATGTATACTAATTATATTTAGTTCTTATTTGAATCCCTGAGACTTTTTTATTATCTCTTTATAGCAAAAATGAATATATTTTTTTTTTCTGTGGTTTTCAAAGATAATAACTTATAACCAAGCAATATAACCAAGAACAGGAGAGAAGTAGGAGAAAGAGCATAGCAGGAAGGTCAACGGTGGAAATTCACTAACCAACGCGTTCTGGCTCATTGGGAAAATTGGAAATATGTTGCAATCAATTAACGTGGTTGATGGGAGGAATCTCAACGCCAACGTGGTTGACGCACTACTCTCAACGCCTATCTAAACAACCAAGATATCTCTACCAATGGAACTTTTGGTCTCAACACTCGGTGCGTTACGTCAGTCGAAAATCTTAAATAAATATAAATATCTTGCATACATTTATTAAATTTCAAAAAATACATTTATTATATTGTTATTCTTTGCATCAAACATGTTTCATATATTCTTTTTTATCAAATAGTTATTTATTTTCCTTTTGCAATAATTGAGCGTTGATTATAATTTTTTTAATTAATCGGATTAATTACCTTTTTTGGGTAACAAAAGGAGGCAAAAAAGAGTAGAACAAAAGCAATCTAAAAAACACAGCAATTAGCTAATAAAATCGAGCTAATATCTTGAGGATGCTCCTATTGAGATAAAAGCGAGTTGAGTTCTTCAATCCTAACAAGTAAGTATATACAATGATTAGCTTCTCTAATAATATGGAAAATGCGAACAACCTTGTTATTATACAAAAATTTCCTAATGTCATCAATAATAGCTCCAAGGAGGTGGGTGGAGAAGTTCTCATTCTTAATGAGATAGATTGCCTTAAAGGAATTAGTCATCGCAAAGACGAGTGAAGTCTTGATCTCCTAAATGACCAAAAGGCCATGGTGGATGGCGGCGAGCTCTGCATGCATATTATTTGTGACACTAATGCAGCTAGAAAAATCGGTCAGCTACTTCCATGCTTCACTCTAACAAGCCCACCTATACCAACTATGATTGGATTGTCCAAAGAGTTGTCATCGATGTTAAGTGAAAAAATCCAACAAACCAAGTGAGGCAAGCACTCCATGATTTTGTGCTTGTTTGGGAGCACGTCTGTTTTCCCTCACCCGCATTCACTGTTGCTCCCAACCACCTTTGCAAGATTTGGTGTTGTTTGGGAGATTCCACACTCAACCGTGGGTTTGGTGAAACCTAGTTTCAGACCCTGTAAACCATGATAACTTCACCATGGTCATTTGTTGCTTCTCCGACAACTTCGACGTGGTTGGCGGAATATTCAACATGTATTCAAAACAGGCTCTCAATTTTACCCCAGCCCATCTTGTGTATATGCAAACCTATTCGTTGCCCTTGAACGTGTCTGAGCTACAAGAAAAGAGTGTCCAAACCATAAACATATACTTTGTTTTACTGCTTTAAAACAGAGCCAACTAAGGAGACTTTTTGAGGGAATTTTCAAGGTTTTTTCTAGCTTCAAAGAACAAGCAACATTTGATAACTTTGGTACAACTGAAAGGTTGAAGTTTCAGCTGTTTTTCCAACCAAAATCGAGAGGAGAAGGAGGAAACCCAAAAACATAGCACTTCACGTGAAAATGAGTTTTTCAATTTTAAAACTTGATTTTTGATTCATTTTCTTTCATGATTTTGGTTTGAAATGATATAATGAATCTTCAATACAGTTAAAACAAATTCTAAGTTGATTCGGATGCCAAACCAAGGAGAAAAGAAGAGAAAAACTAGTAAAAATAAATAAAATGATAGTAAGCTATAGGGACTAAACTGTAAACTTTGAAAAGTTTACTAGGGTTCATTTAATTTAAAAAAAATGTTATTAATCTAAGGACCTAAATAAAGTGAAATATGAGATCAAATCAAGTAAATAACAAAAGGAAAATTTTTGATAGGGACTAAAATACATAAAATAAAAAATTTATAGGAGTTGATTTAAATTAAAAACAAAATATATTCTGAAATTAGGGACTTAGATGAAGTTAAATATGATCTTAAATTAAGTGAAAGATAAAATAAAAATTTTGATTTAGGACCAAACTGAATAAATTAAAAAGCTTACACAGGTCGATTTAAATTCAAAACAAAATATATTCTAGAATTAGGGACCTAAATGAAGTTGAATATGATCTTAAATCAAGCGAAATGGACCGTATTCGAGACACTATTAGGGATCAAATGGTAGAGCGTAGAATAATTAATAGTCATTTATAGAATTAACTATTTCTTTTATTTGAGAATGAATCTCTTAATTTATTATTATGTAATTAAGTTCTTTTTTTTGTTCGATTTTTCTAATTTTTTTAAATAGCATTAAAAATCATTGTTTAATTAAATTAATTTAATTTGTCAAATTAATGAGAAGCTTGTTTTCATTAATTTTAATTGAGATAAAATTAATTTAATAGAGAAAAAAATTGTATTGAAATTTAGTTAGAGATAAAATTAATTTAATTGAGAATAAAAATGTTTTGAAATTTAATTAGAGATCTTTAAATTATTGTGAATAATTAATGATTAATTAAATTTTTAATTAATAATTACAAAATAAAAAAAATAATTTATTAATAAAAAATGATTTATTAGTGATTAATTTGTAATATTAGACAAATAAAAAAATAAAATTTAATTTAATAGAGAATAAAAATGTTTTGAAATTTAATTAGAGATCTTTAAATTATTGTGAATAATTAGTGATTAATTAAATTTTTAATTAGTAATTGTAAAATAAAAAATTAATTTATTAATAAAAAATAATTCATTAGTGATTAATTTGTAATATTAAATAAATAAACAAAAAAAATAAATTTCCTTTTAAATAAATGACAATAGATAATAATGTTACATAAAAAATTAAATAAAAAATTCATACTCTTTTTGGTAATTATATATCTCAAAGTACGTTTACACACTAACATCTAAACATCATATTTCTACAACAAATCATGTTTGTCTGCTGCAAACCATGTTTGCTTAGATATATCCCAAACATACATCACATTCATCTAAATCTAATTTTTTTCAACCACATTCAATCAAACTTAATTTATTCTACCCACGTTTAATTCACCGGACTTCCAAACACACCATTTATTATAATCATAACAAAACTTCAAATAAACGTACACGACAGAAATAGTATTACAAGCACCGACGAAGTTCAAGTTACCTTTACTTAGGACGATGTTGTTATGCACCCTCCAACCACCAAATAACACGAAAAATATATTATGTTTCTCTCCACCACTTTTACCACAAGTCGTAGTTCCATGTATCCAAATTTAGAAGTCGCAGACAAAGAAAAAAAGTCAATTATTATATAAATAATACTTACAAATCATAATTATAAGTTTTATAAAATAGATTGATTAAAAGAAGAGGAAAAGAACACAACTCTTTCTCATTTTTCTTTTTCACATAACTCTCTCTTAAATCATAGCTCAATCACTTGCAGTCCTCAAATTTTTAAAAATTATTACAAACATTAAAATTGTTATGTATTGGTTAAAATTAACACTGAGAATTATATGAGGTTAGAAAACACATAACATGTAACATAGAAATTATCAAAAGATAATAGAAACATAAAATATTAGACATCAAAGGTAAAAAGATATTTTATGTCTAACGTTTACATCAATTTTTTATTTATGTTCATGAAATTTTTGTTGATCGATTATATTCTTTATATTTCACTTTTTATCATATATGTCCTAAAATGATGAAAATACTCTTCATTCCTTTCTATTATCTCTATATCTTCACTAAAACTTTTTTGTTTATTCACCTCGATCCTTAACTAAGATTTTTTTTCATCTTTTGCATGATTTAAGATCATATTTAACTTCATCTACGTCTTTCGTTCTAAAAAATATTTTGTTTTAAATTTAAATTGACCCTGTAAACTTTTAGATTTATTTAGTTTAGTTTCTATCATGCATTAGTCATGTCCATCTCTCAGTTTTGTTTTTCAAACCAGTACAAAATTTCATCTTAGATGTTTTTAGAACATTTTCGATCATTTTCATTCTAGAGCAAGGCAAACTATGAATTAAAACTCAGTTTTTGTTTTCCAAACCACTTGTGATCTTGAAAATCGAAAACAAAGCAAGAACATGAGTGAGTTTTCTTTCCATTTGTTCATCTTTTACATGGTCACTAGCACTATGGAAAGCATAAAATCTAGGAATCCTTGTATTGCTTGATTAAAAGAGATATTTGCAGAGCTAGATTAATTGAAAATCGAAAACAGAGCAAGAACATGTCTACATGAGTAAGTTTTCTTTCCATTCCGTCATCTTTTACATGGTAGAATTAATTGAATACACCTAATTTAAGTTAATTCAAAGTTTGGGGCTAAGTAAAAGACCATACCAGAGGAAAAAAAAACCAGAAAAATACCAAAACATAGGCAAAATGACATGAGGAAAACGTGGAAACTTGAAAATTTCCAAAAACTTAGTTTTAATTTATGGGATGCCTTTCTCTGAGATGGAAATGTCCTAAAAACATCTAAGATGAAGCTCTAGACTAGTTTGGAAAATAAAACCGAGATATAGACATGATACATGAATGACATGGACTAAACTAAATAAATCCAAAAGTTTATAGGGATCTATTTAAATTTAAAACAAAATATATTTTGGAAGAGTGACTTAGATAAACTTAAATATGATATTAAATTATGCAAAAGATAAAAGAAAAAATCATCGCTAAGAATCTAGGTGAATAAACAGAAAAATTTTAATTAGGAGAGAGAGGAGGGGAGAATACTTTCGTTATTTTAGGACATATATGATAAAAATAAAATATAAGAAACATAATTAATAAAAAAAATTTAAAAATATAAATAAAAATTAAGATAAACATGAGCAATGTTTTTACCTATATTAAATTATATAATTTTTAGATGTTGCTTTTATTGATATATGACATTCTCAGATGTTGCAATATTGGACAGGAATAAAATTTTACAATTTAAATTTTAGAAACTAGAATTATGATTAGATTATAGTGTAAAAAGATTTTATATAATTTCTCCTAAAATAAGAAATAGTTGTTGGTAAAAAGAAAAAAAACAAGAGAGAGAATAAGGAAAATGTGTGGAAAGAGAGAGAGATACACCTGGCCCTAGTCTCCATGTAGCTAGAGCAGTACCACTGTTATATAAGTACCTGCTAGTGCCATCGAATTGCACAGCGCAGTAAGACACAAGAAACTCTAATCACTCTCTTAACAAACCCTAACGTAGCAGAAGCTCCCACCGTACTAGATCCTTTCCTTCTCGGAACCCAACTTCGCTCTGGCTGGAGCCGCTTCTTCTTCTTCTTCTTTGGTGTAACGAAGTTTTCAGCAGTGCATGATCCAAAGCAATGGCGTCGGCTTGCGTCAACAACATCGGAATGTCGCCGGAGAACTTCCTCGACTGCCCGCCGGCGAAGTTCCCGTCGTACGGGTGGTTGAGTCCCCGAGTTTCAATTAGCCGCGAGTCGCACGAAGGTGACTCGTCGAAGCTTCCGGGAGTGAAACCGCATTCCGCGGAGAAGCTTTCGAATCCGCCGGATAAACCAGATCCCGAACCTTCCCCAGGAGATTTCGAGTTCCGGCTTGAAGATCCTGTCGCTATGCTCCCGGCTGATGAACTTTTCTCCGATGGGAAGCTCATGCCGCTTCAACTCTCTTCCGTTAAACCTTCTTCCACGAGTGAGTTGACTTTGCCGGAGATAAGGTCGCCAGAGACGGCCAAGGCTGGTCGGATAACTGATATTTCTGGAACAGACCCCTACTTGTTCTCGCCGAAGGCTCCAAGGTGTTCGAGTCGCTGGAAAGAGCTTTTGGGGCTGAAGAAGCTGTATCAGAGCTCGACTGCTGTCAAGGGCGACACGCAGAAAACGACGTCGTCCTCTTCTAACACTAACAAATCATTCAAGCATTTTCTTCACAGGAGCTCGAGGTCTTCTTCCTCCTCCTCGGACAATGCTTCTCTGAGTCAACCATTGTTGAAGGACACAGACTGCGAATCGGTTTCAATATCCTCTCGGCTCTCCCTTTCATCTTCGTCCTCCGGCCACGAACACGAAGATCTCCCTAGTCTGTCGGTTGATTCGGACAAGCCCAATCCGAACCCGATTTCCATTCACCGGAACCCGAATCCAACTCAACCGAGAATGAGATTCGTGAAGCCAAGGGCAGGTTCGTTTGATAATAATCAAAGACCGTTGGTGGATCATCCAACGGGCAACCGGGTCGGAAGGAGCCCGATACGCCGAGCTCCAGGGGAATCCGGTGGTGTTGGCAGTCGGGGAGTGTCTGTGGACAGCCCCAGAATGAACTCGTCTGGGAAGATAGTGTTTCAGAGCTTAGAGCGAAGCTCGAGTAGCCCCAGCAGCTTCAATGGTGGGCCCAGATTCAAGCACAGAGGAATGGAACGTTCGTACTCAGCTAACGTAAGGGTAACTCCGGTTTTGAATGTTCCGGTTTGTTCCCTTAGAGGATCTTCAAAATCCGGTTCGGTATTTGGTTTCGGCCAACTCTTCTCTTCCCCACAGAAGAGAGAAGGCGCAGGTAATTGTGGAAGCAACAGAGGCCACCAACAGGGCAACGGTAGGCACCGTTGTGATCGTAATTAACTTCATAGTTAATAAACGACCTCGATAGAGATGGTAACACTTAGGCTGTTTTTCTTCTTTTTCCACTACAAATTTCTGTTTATTCTCTTAATCTCGAATGAATGAAAATATTGCAGGTCATTCTTAATTGGGATTAACCTGCTTTCATTTAGACTTTAGATCATGTAAATATACGGGTGGAATTTAGATGTGTTGATGACAACGACGACGACGACGATCGAGTTCTTGTTTCTAAGTTGTTGAGCTTTTAGTGCTCGTCTAGCTGCTTTTTGTTATCTTAAGACCAAAAAGAAATGGAATCTCTCTGATTTTGCTTCTCTTTGGCCCATTTCCATTTCTAAAATCAATTCCCATTTTTAAAGATCTGCAGCATCTTGTTGAGCTTATCTACTCTTGTCTGCTTCTCTATTTCTTTATGTTTTATTTGTTGTTTATACTGTGAAATCTGGGAAATGATGCCAAGATTCAAACAGATATCAGAGGCGCAAGCTATGCCGAATCTTTTGCACGTCAGTCTGATCCCAAACTTCAATCCCACTATTTTAGCTACTCTGGAAAAAAATGTTCATTTTTGCAAAATGACAAATAAATTTTTTGAAGTTTTGAATCTACATTCATCTTGCGATGTCAATGGTGGGCATTACTCTGCCCGAGTGATTGGTAATAGTGGTCCACTTCTGACCTATAGTGAACCCTCTACAGAGGATTCAATTGGGTGGGACAAGTTTCTTAATCAAAATGTGTACTTTGATTGACGACATGCCCTTAAGTATTAAGTCCCATATGGGATTATCATCCTTTGATGAAATTTCTACATGATATGACCGTCGGTTTCCTCTTTCTATGCATTCAAGATTTTGATGGATGGGGGAAGAACCTCAGCAAATTTGGTTATCTCTTCTTTTCAGGATTTGTTGGATAAACTTGTTTTTGCTTTTGAAGTGAAAAGATTTCAGACAAGATTATTCCAATATGGGTCCATCATTAATTAGATGTACCAGGTCGCTTTCCTCATTGTTGCAAGCAAAATTGATATTTGCTAATTCATAATTGAAGGTGGCGCTCAAAGTTCAGTGCCCCTGAGCCTTTCAATTTTTCTTGGTGATTGAAATGGTCATAGTTCCGTGGTACTTTGGGTATGCTGTAGTCATGGGTACATGGTGGCGATATTACATCAGAATTTAATTCTTCAAATCTTACTTGAATATGTGCAATTCCAAAACAAGTAACAAACTCAAAAAAGCTTTTAAGTAACTTTGATTTATGTAATATCAGAAATTAAAATTAAAATAAATACATAAAAAATATATGGAACATGTACTTTATGGTCTATTTTTTTGCAAGATTGATATGCTCTATCTACGGGGCCTATCTGCAAAATTTTCAAAATTTTGAGCTTATCCCAATTAAGGAGCAAGCAGACAACTCACAAAATATGTACATAAAAAATATCTCAATTAGTAGCAAGCAGACAACCCAGAAAATATACATATTAAAAAAAAGTTGGAGAAAAAGGGTATCGTCGTTAAAAAAGGGTATTGATCTAGAAAGATGCTAAAACCACGTGGGTAAAATGGTGACATATTCAAGATCATTAAAGCCAAACCCCCATGTGAAAGAGCGGGGGTTAACAGAGGAATCAGAGTAAAATGACGTGGATGGACTTGAAGTATATAATCTAATTAATAATAGGCTTATACTTTAAAGTTATTGTGATTGCTTTGAATTATTTAATGGATTGGATTATGAATCGATCTGTAGTTTTGGGAGCACGATTCAAGAAGAGGAAAAATTGAAGGTTTGGGAGAGCGAACGGAGCAACAATTTGCTCGAGTCTATATTTTATGGAGCGATTTATTTTATATTTTCTTTTCGTTTAGGAGTGCTCATCTATTTTAATATACATATTTTTTGGTTACATATTATACACAATGAAACACTTTGCTCGAAAGAATATAATTATAGTTGTTTAAATCTTGATCTAAATCTTAAGATCTTACGAGTTTAAATAACTCGAATGATTTTAATTTTATGTAAGATCTAAATCTGTTAGGATCTCGATTTAAATTTTAGAATCTTAATATTTTATAATTTGATCGATTTTATAACATTTTAAATTTTTATTTTTTTTTATTTGTTGATATGTTTCTAATCTATTATATTAATTGAGATAAAGAGATTATTAAACTAACTTAAGTTTTTATTAATACCATATAATTAATCTTACTATTCATAGTTTGTTCAATTTTTAATTTAATTTAGTAAAAATTGGCAATGAGATATAATATTATAAATTTTAAAAAAAATATTTATTTGTTAATAAAAAAAAAGTTTTTAAATATAAAAGAGAGTAGAAGTTGCTCTCTAATTTTTTTTACTAAGTATATAACATTTGAACTTGTTTTATTAAAATACAATGAAACTTTAATAATTTTATATTATTTACAACATTTACATCATTATATATATATATATACATATTTTTAATTTGATCATATAATTTTTGATTCGACCACATGATTCATGTATTTTGTATCATTTTTAATCTTGCATAAGATCCAATCGTAACCATTATTATACTTATCAGTGTCTATTTGTGTTGTTTGAACTTTGTTCTGTTTTAGTTCTATGTATTTTGCAAAAGTTATTGATAATAATAATAATATTGATTAAATTAATGAAGAATAGATGTGGATGGTAGTTTGGGAAGCACGTGAGTTTGTTTAGGGAAAGATTCAGTTGTCGTTGTCTGGTGAGTAAAAACAGAGAGTATAGCGGGTGTTGTCGAGCTTAGGGCATCTCTACTTGCGCATGCTTTGGGGTTCTCACTTGTGACTCTGTTCTTATCTTGCCTAATCTCTAATACCTATTCTCGATTTGACGTTGGGTCTATCATTTATTTTATTAATGTAATTTTTACATTTTTATTATTAATATTCTTAATTAAAATATAATAAACATATAAATTTTTAAAAATAAATTTAAAGATAATTTAACCTCTTATGAAGTTAGTAATTTTTTTATTGAATTACTTTAAAATTTATGTAAAATATTTTTTAATTATAATATATATAAATCTCAAAGTAATCTAATAGTAAGATAATTTAACTTTTTAAAAGATTGGACTCTCAATAAATTTTTTTATTTTTTAATTGAAATGAGATAAATATACAATATTTTAAAAATAAAAAAATTTTATTTAATACATTTTTTACATATTTTGTTTTTAATAAAAATAGCTCTAAAAATAAAAAAGTTAAAACCCTTGGTATAAATAAGTTAAATTAATCATTAATGAATAATTAATTATATCGTATATTCCTAAAATTTTAAGATAATATATTTAATAAAATGATATTTATTATTTTTTTATACAAATATCTATTGAGAATTTTTTTATGTCCATTTCTTATTATATATTTTTAATTAGTTTTAATTTTGTCATTAAAGTTAATATTATCTAAATTATTAGCGACAAGCATCAACATTAATTCATTTAGTTAGATACATCCATATTAGATATTTATTTGAAATGATAAGATTACTATCTATTATTTACTTTGTCCTTTCATTTTCATAAGTGGATAATAAAGGATAAATTTGTAATCTCAAGTTTATATATGATATAAACATGTCTAGTTAGATAAATTAAAACACAATAATGCAACATGTGCAATAAAAGTTGTTATATTAGCACTTATTATTAACACTTTAGATGTCATTAGACTTAGAGACAATATTAAAACTAATTAAAAAGATATAAACCATTGAGACAATAATACTTTGGGACCAAATAAATATTTAAATCACAAGGAAAAAAAGTTATATATACTAAAAATTGATCTCTTCTTATATTTAATTGTAATAAATTAAATTTATTTATAAAAACGGAATATATTAAAAGAATTTCCGAGCCTCCACTTAACAAACCTAAAGCTTTGTACTAGGGAAAAAGTTAGTTGCCCACTTATAAATAGACAATCTTGAGTTGAGCATTTTAAGTTCATTGGGCTAGATCTCTTTTTTTATTTTTTATAAAAATATATTATTTAATATAAATAATCTCACTTTATCATATTTCTATATTTTATAAATCTTATATTCATTGAATATAATAAATTTTGATATAAAAACTTTTGTAATTTTTTAAAAATAAATATAAAATTTTTAAATTTAAATATAATATAGTTAATTTAGAAAGAAAATAAGAAAAATTAAAGTTATTAGTTATTTAAAAATATTAAAGAAGTAATATTTTACATATATACATATAATTTAAATAAAAAGTTATTTTTATTAAAAAATTTACAATTATATTATTTTAATATTTAAAAAATAAAAAAAATGAGTGACCCACAAGCCAAATGGACGGACTTGATTTTTTTAAAAAAGCTCACGAACTGAAATAAACTGACCCATTTATTTCTTGACTTATGACTAGCCACTTGTTTAACAATACTAGTAAAGCTAGGAGGGAGGTTTAGAGCAATTTAGAAGTCCATCTTTGTAGTTGATATCTTAAATGTCATTTTATTTAAAGTATCACTGAATCACTTTTTTTGTTAAATTTATTCATAAAAAAAAAATAAGTTATGAACGAATATATAATTATATATATGTATATAAAATTTAGATTGAGTTTGATTTTAAGATAATTCTAAAGAAGTTGCTGCCTTTGCTCAAGCTATTGGGAAAAAAAACTCAAAAAAGGTAGGAGTGTTTCTCACTCTCTCTTGTAAGTGATTGAGCTAGTGAGATAGACATGATTGCCCATATCCTCCAAGTAAGATGAGCTGACTAACTCAACATATAAAAAAACAAATCCAAAACTATTTATATGTCACATCACTATCTATTTGAAGGCTTCAACAGTAGGGTGGTGGTTGCAGTTAAGCATGGTATTCAATGGGTAAAACTAAAACCTTGGGATGAACAATAAATAAACAATCAAATCTCCCTCCATTCTCTTGGGGCACCCCACTATAAGTGGGTGAAGAGACTGAATTGCCCCTTCTTGGATTGGGGCACACCACATGACTCTAATGGGACAAATAGGATGAGTAGGTGGCAAAGACCCACTTGGAAGACTGGTCAAACTCAAGCACCAACTACCTCTCTCTCTCTCTCTCTCTCTCTCTCTCTCTCTCTCTCTCTCTCTCTCTCTCTCTCTCTCTCTCTCTCTCTCTCTCTCTCTCTCTCTCTCTCTCTCTCTCTCTCTCTATATTACAGTTTATGAATAGTTTAACATTTCTTCTTATTATATTATCTTAAATTTATGTACATTGAATAAAAATTTATATGAAAAATTTTTATATTATAATTTTTTTAAATTAAATTATTTAATATTTAAATATATATTTAAAAAAATATTTTTAAATTATAATTAAAAAAAAGAGCGGTGAAAAGTTTGATTTTTATGAAATTTTAAATTATGAATAAAGATATACTTATTTTGTAAAAGTACAAAACAACTTATTATTCATGTAAAATTGAGTTTTTACACAAAAATTTTTTAAAAAATTTAAAAAATTAACTTCATAAAATAAGTTAAAAATAATTTTTTAAAAATTAATAAGTTATTTATTTAAATTTATCAAAATAATTTTTTTAGATAAAAATATTTATACTAATAAAAAAGTTCTAATAAAGTAAAAGTTATATTATCCAAACTGAACCTAAATCACATATAGTTAATAGCATTTTTAGTATTACTTTTCTCTGTCCTAAATTTATATCCAAGATCTTATTTGGATGAAACAAATATTAAATTACATGAACTAATTAGTGTGGGTAAAATTCACATTATTTTATTATATCATACCAATGAAAATTATGAACTTTAATTATGATAATATTTTAATATCTTAATTATGATATACAAAAGTAATCATGCAAAAAGTCTGTCATTAATGCTACGAGCCCAACATTTAAAATTCAAATGAAGGCGAGGGGGTATTTGAAACCATGATCTTGTGTCTGATTTTCTGTGTGCATCAGTTAAAATACATTAGTTTGAATACTGAGCAGAAACAGAAAGGCTCTGCAAAAGGATGGGAGGTGGGGAGTTTCTTGGGCATCAAAGAAATAAAAGAAAAAAAAAATAAAATGACAAACGTGTTGACTAGTAAAGAAATATCTTATCTTATTTAAAGTTTTTGAGTTTGCGTTTTTGAGAATATAATTAAAATTTGGTAACAATAATTTTATTATTTATTGTAGTAACTCAAATTTGAATTAATTGACATAATTACAGTATTCAAATAACATATAGTTGTTTAAAAAAAAATAAAATAAAAGAAAGAAAGAAAGAAAGAACGTGCTCATGGACAGTTGGGCCTCTGCATAGATTCCCCATCCTCCAATCCCTTTAACCGCATCACTGAACGCACACACAGACACAGTATTTCTCTCTCTTTCTCTGAGAGTCTCTTATGGGACAGTGCAGTGCAAAGCAGGAGGAAGGGTGGGTAAAGGATAAAGGAGGAAGTGGGGAATGGTGGGTAGCTATTAGCTAATGAGAGAGATGGCCAAAGCCAGAAGTGGGGGAAGAGGGAGGGGGAGGGTGCCTGAATTGGGAAAACATTCCCGTCCTTATCTTCTTCCCAAGTTACAATGCTTGTGAGATTCAAGGCCAGGTGTATCCATGGATATACATATATATATTAGCAACAGAATAATAATGCATGCTACTACAGTGTGGGGGGCATGTGACCTACTTGAGGTCACATCACCGTATCTATGTGAGCTGGATGGAGGCCTGGGATAATTTGTTGGTGTTTTTCTTGTGCCTACTTGTGAGTGTGAATATCTTTTTATTACTGTTCTACTGCAATAAGAGAAGAGGTCAAAACTCTAGAGAGCAGTGTGTACAAGTTCCGTATCATCCCTCTAGTACTACAAATGCAATTAAGTTACCGGTGGAACAACTCAGCCATTCAACCCCCAAGATTTTACTACCTGGCTTCTTTTTATCAAAAAAAAAAAAAATTTAGATTAATCATACAGATGTATCAAAATATTTTTCAAGTAAAAACTTATCTTCAGTATATTTAAATATTTTTTTCTAGATTTCATCTCTTGCAGAACAAATTTGACTGCATCTAAATATATATATATCTATTGGGGCTGTTGCTAGCTTTGTCATGTGGACCCATTTTCAATGTCTAAGAACTCTCTAATTTGACTTTGCTTATATGGAATGTGTTGGGATTATGCCCAACTAAGAAAAATTCTAATTCAGGGGATAACTTCTTTAATAAGAATTTGATTATACTCGAGGAAAATTTGCAGGTCTCACTAATTATTTCCAACTGTATGCACTGCTTTCAAATGATTTTCATATCACCATCTAACTTGTAGTGCCTCATAATTTAATGGGTACAGGTTTTCAGGTTATGCAGCGTACGCTTGTTTCAGATAAAAAGAAAATTAAACGTACTAACTTGCTCCCAACTAACAAAGCATGCTACTTTAGAAGGGGCACCAGCTAGTTGCTCTGTTTTCAGCCTCTCTTGTTATTTTGTTTGTTTTCTACTCTACCTTTCAGGGAGTATTAACAAAATGATAAGGTAAGGTAAGACACTAAACCAAAGATTTTTGTTACATGAAAACAGAGAAAGGTTGACCAAAAAAAAAAATAGAAAAAAAAAAGAAAACAGAGAAAGGATAATGATGTGGAGAGCTTACTTCCAAAAAGGTTGAGCTCTACATAGGGATCTTCATATAAGACATCTACACAAATCTCCATGGAAATATCCAATGGTGGAGAACTCAACCTTTCCATAGACTTACCATTTTAGAAAAACAAATGGTCCATAAGTTGGCTATTATATAGAACTTGGTTTTTCAGTTTATTATAGGTCATGGATACTACACATTCAACTTTACAGTCTACATATTTGAAGCCCTTAAGTGATACCAAGCATCTGCTCAACAAGAATACAAATTTTCTTTCCCTCAGTTATTCTATGTCCAGCCGAAACATGTGTGTTCAATCTAGGGTGCTAAGAGTGTACGGTACAGTAGAAATGGCGACCAAGAAATTTCATTACAAATAAACTTAGATGTCAATTCATCCAGAACCTTCATTCGTTGTCTTCTCTGCAGAATTATATACAAAAGAACTTTAGTCGCAAGATTATGGATGGAAAGAAACAAGTTAAGCAACCATGTAAAATAGCAAATCCAAATAATATCACCATCTTATCTGTTTCTTACAAAGTATCTTGTGCAAGTTTGACTTTCTTGTTATCATCAGAGATAAAGTTCTCTACAATCAAGCTCCAAAATCTATAATGCTACACATACACATTTCTAGCCTAGCCTTTAATTTTGTCGAGTTACAAGTAATCCATATTCTTGGACATATCTATTTGTCTAGCAGTCAAATTCCAATTTCCAATCACTTAAGCTGCCTTACTTTCCTTTTTTTTTTTTTTTTTCAGGGACGATAGCTCAGTTCTTTTCGGCCTAATTATAACCGTTTTGTAGCCACTATAACAATTAGGGCTGTCAAATCTTCAGTGTCCTAGCTACAGACTTCACAAACTTTCCATATCAAGCCAAAACAGCCTAGATGCTTCTGGGCTATCTGACAATATAACTAGATCTGCGCTGTGCCAACAGAGTAATTGACCCCAGTGGGCCCATTGCATGTGGCTTTCTGGCTCCAGGAATTTTCTTTATCTAAAATGACTATTTTAAAAGTGTAGCCAAGGACCTTTATCCAACTAAATGGAATGTATGTCACAGGTTGGCTGTGAGAAGTCCGGAAGAATTATTAACTCCAAATGCTGCAGAAAATACAAGTTTTATATGGGTCACATCTAACAATTTTGCTAAGCTGGAATATGAATCGGTGACCAGTAATATAATTTGAGTGTCTAGAAAGAGCATCATTAACAAAACAGGTCAGGCACTTGATATCATTATAAATTTGCATTGCACTATGCACAGAGAAAAGAAACTGTACAATGACTAAAAGAGCATTATATTTGGCAAACTGGGAACATTATATGCAAATAGAACAACTACTCCTCCTTCTTAGTCACTATCATAAAATAACATAAATTAGAATATTAAGCCTTTGGAGATATATATACCGTGTGCATTGCCAAAAGTCAGCATACGGTCTATTCTATCAATCCGACCTTGAATGGATTTTAGAAGTGAATTCAGTGATGAAACTCTTGTCCTAACACTTGACATCTTAGCAGCATGCTGCATTATGAAAGGCATAGGTGCATCTTCTAGTAATTGATCAAGTTCTGCCAAAAGAAAACCATACATGTAAGCAAACTGTTGAGACTTGAGAATATTACGATAGTACTGACATGCTAGAGCAAAAGGAGTAGCATCAACAAAAACAATCTAAGCATAAGTTAAATTATAGCATGTTGACAGTTAAAACCATAAACAGGACACCACAGCAGCAAGTTTGAAATAAGATGGAAGAATGGTTCAAGAGTATATGAAAGGAAGTGTGCAGGGAAGGAAAAAAGGAATAGAGATGTTAGAATGTGTGACTGATGAAATTAATAAAGGGGCATATGCGGCAAGTGAGGTGTGAATCAGTGAAGGCAGTTAGAGAGTTTGCAATCAAGAAATAATGGGGAAGGAAAGAAGGGGAGGGGGAAGATAAGAAAACTTTTGGAGATGGTTTTGGAAATTATCTAGCAGTAACGAATTGAGCTAGAGTCTATCCTTTTCATTAATCAGTTTCTCTCCTTTCTGTTGTGGACCTTGTGATTATCGCTTACTCACTCTTCTCGCCGCAGCTGTACACAGGAACTGCTATTTCCTCTTTTCTCTAGTTTCAGCTGTGCTTTCGTTCCTACTATTTCCAAGAGTTTGGTACCATTCAAACAGACTCTACGAAGAGCAGATTGACAGGGAATATGGATTTCAATATCATGCAGACAATTGCACAGCTCAGTGTCTTAATAAGGGCACAGTGTCATGAAGTAAACAGATACGTAAAGTAGAAGGGTAATAAACCCAAGATGTTATACCAAATCATCATTTACACTTTTTAGTGAAGCACCCTTACAAATGCATCTTGAAGTACGCCACATAATTTTCTAGCAGAACTTCCTTATTCTATTGAGATGAAAAAAAAGGTGTCATTTTGATTGTAGTTCTTTTAAAATAAAGAAAAAAGAAAAAAGAAAGAGGAAGTTATATCAAATCAATACCGGAGCCCTCATTGCCAAAAAGGTCTTTAACAACTTGTCCGCAAGCAGTAAGCACCATAAATGCAAACCTTTTCCACGTGTGATTCTTAGAATGATTCCCATATTGTCCTTTCTGATTTTTTTTTTTTTTTGGCTTTTGCAAGGTGTATCCCTGATCGCAGGTATTAATCTCCTCTGGAGTACTGAAGGCAAAGGGTAGACCCCTAGCCAACTAGGTTTGCTCCATTCACAAAAGCTGAGTATTGAACCCCCAACTACTTGCTTAAGGGGCAATAGTCTTACCATTTCACGCCAACTTGAGTTGGTTTACCCTTTCTGATTTTCTTAAAATGAAAATAGAGCAAAAAGCAAGTCAATAGAAACGAGCTTTTCTTCTTTAAACAGCTAACCATAAATTAGCATTGATGAAATTCCAAAGCAACAAGAAAACTAAAACTGGAACTGCTAGTTTTCGAATAGTAATAACACCTTTCTTTTGAACCTGCTAGCAAGCTCATCTTTAATACAAAAGAACAAAGGCAAACGTTATCTATGGTACCACTGAATGAGGAAAACCTTAACCACAGGAAAAAATACCTTTAGTCATAGTAACATAGGATGAACAGAACAGTATCAGGAAGGGACAGTGATTTGGAGAGAGAGAGAGAGAGAAAATAAAGGAGGGGCAGTCTAGACAGAGAAAGAGAAAATAGGGTAGACAGAAAATTCAATAGTAATATGACAACAAATTCAAGGGTGAGAAAGGAGAAGACTTAGGTGCAGTTTAGCAGTTATTATATTTTTGCTATCAAAATTTTCATTTAGAATACAACAAGTGTATAGTCTTTAAAACTAATGGTATATTTATTACAACTCAGCATAACATGATTGATTCTTTTAAGGAACTTTTTTACATAAATTGATAGTACAAATCAATCCTTGGATAGACAAATTCAACTAGATAACCAAACAATCCTAAATTACAAAAAGAACCCCAAATAGCCCTAATTTATTAAAAATTAACGCCAACTGACAAATATATAGTCAAATCACAATGAAATTTCAGTCCATACAAATATACTATTCTGTGCTCCTATTATTCCTAAAATCCCTCTTATATCCCCCATTGTGCAGTTGTGCAACTCAAATACTGTGGATGATGCATCTTCATGGGCTATCTTAGATATAAGGGGAACAAGAAGAATGCTATTCTTCTTTTAACAAAACAAAAATGAAATAGTCACATTCTTCTCTCTTCCCCCATATTCCTCAATTCTAGAGTAACAGAATAACATCTCATCTCTGCTTGCCTTTTTCCAATCCACTGTGGCCCATCAGTTCTAACATAGAAAGCCTAGAAAGACTACAGTCAAGTATTATGGCTTGTTGTACAGGTGCCTGATCTTCTCACTCAAGGCCTGGTTATGAGCTGTTTTCAAGGCACTTAATTGGGGTAGACCTTGGTATTGCTTGCACAGTAAGGGGAGTGGTGGCTCTCTCTTTTAGGCTCATAGCTAAACATAGTTACTGCTTGTATAGATATGGTCCATGGAAGTGGATGTTCTTCTGTTAGGCCTACAGAGTATGAGCCTGTTTTGTTAATTAACATTATTATGTCAGGGACTACACAGTGCCACCGATGTTTACTCAATTCACTGTAACAAAAAGAGAAAAGTTCTAAAAAGCATTGTTACCTGTCTATGCAAATGCAAATTCATTTGAAAGTTAGAAACATAGGTTGCAGTACAAAATTTTACACTGACCTCCGAAGTAATACTTTTTGAGCTTCGGTTCTTTAAATTTCATTTCCTAACTTCTAAATTTCAGAAACTATAACTCAATCTTGATGTACATTAAGGTGACTGGATTTATTTGTTCACAAGACTGCAAGGTACTAAATGACTTCTACTTTCAATAGACTCCTTCTACTTTCAATAGACTCCGTATATTGAGTCAAAATAGGCACTTCGAATGTCGAATAATAAATAACCACCATGTTATTCTCCAAAATTCAGCAAAACATTCAACAATCTTAAAAACACAACACAAAGGAACATGCCAATAAAGCGCAATTTTAAACCAGTAAAAGGAAGGCAAGTCGTAAGAAATAGGATAATAGAAAGTAACCTCGGGTAAGATGATCGAGGGCGAAACAGAGTTGGTCTTGGCTTTTAATGGTTTCTTGAGCTCTGCAATCGAAATCCCTGATAACGGTGGAGAGCATTGTAGACAGTCCTTTGGCCAAACCATCAGAGTTATTCCCCATGGGATCGGAATGTTCTTCTGAATTGTTGTTGGCGGGTAAGGAAGAAGAGGCAGAAGGTTCCGTCACAACACTCTGGTTTTCTTCAACGCTCTGATTTTCTTCAACATTCTGATTTTCTGGAGTGGAATCGCAGGGATGATCTGAGGCTTCCATTATCGACGAAAGCAAACACAAAAAAAGATGGCGAACAAATAAATCGATTTGGTTAAAATTCCCTATATTCACCACCTCCACACAAAATCACAACAATAATTTCATCGCAAGTGTTGTCAGCTGCTATGGCCCTGGAAGGAGAAACAGGGCGAAGGCGGAGATGAGAATTTGGCTATGGTCGCCGGAGTGGTGAAAGTTTCCGATTTGAAGGGTTTCAGTGGGTTAGCTCACATCGGAACATGAAAATGCGGCTGCGACCGAGGTAGGAGTGGCTGGCATGAGTGCATGAGCTGAATCAATCGATGGAGGGTCTGAAGCTATGGCGTAATCCGTAGCGAGGCCGATTAGATTATTTTCACTCTAACATATCATTTTGATACATCCAATATTAATTATATTTTATTTCAATCTATTTTTTTTTAACTTACATTAAGTTTTAGCGTGAATTATAATTTCATCCTCAAAACTTTTTAATTACTAAAAAATTAAATATTTTAATTTAAAATTTTACGTTAATAAATTTTGTGATATGGTAAAAAAAATTAACTTAAGATAAATATAATTTTTATATTATTAAAAATATTTAATTTTTAATGATTAAATTAGAAAAAAGTTATAATCTTTCACTAAATCAACAATTCACTCTTAATTTTATTTTGATCTTGTAATTTTATTTTTTTGGTGTCATTTAAAATAGTAACATGAGAAGATTTTTTTTTTCTTCATGATGTCATTCAAGATAATAAAAAAAATTGTTAACGTCTGTTGTCATTGATAGAATAAAAAAAATAGAAAAATAATTGAAAATACAAATAGATAAAAAAAATAAAACATGAATTAGTTAATAAATGATAAAAATCAGATTAAACTGAATAAAAATATAATTAATATAAAATTTTAAAACAAAAATAAATGACAATTAAAATATAATTTGAGATAATGAACAATTAAACTTTTTTACTCAAAAGGATAACAAAAACATATAAATATTAACTTTTTTTAGAAATAATCTGAAAAAGAAAAAATTGTACTTTTCCTTCCTAAATTTTGCCCTCGCCTTCCCTTCCTAATGCACTAATTCCTTTGTTTCCCCTAAGATATTTCATGAAAGCAAAATATTTAGACTCTCTCATTCTCAAAACCACTGCAGCCTCTTCTTGTCTCTCGCTTATTGCACGATGGCTTTGCCAGAGGCAACGAACACACCGTCCGATCCGCAGCGTCTAGATCAACAAGAATTTCGAATTGAAGTTGAGTCTTGCATGTTTGGGGGGAATATTTAAAAGACATGTGATATGTAAAATAAATTTGTGACATGGCATGTAAAATATAAAATTTATTGGTGATATAATACGAATTTTATTTTATGTCAATATTAAACTAACGGTTAATTAATAAAAAATTATTTTTTATATGAAATAAAAGTTAAAAGAAGTTTTTTATTAAATTTAAAATTTTAAGAGAATTTTTTTATATATAAAAAAATTTTAAGGAGATAAAAGTACAGACAAATGACTAGCCAAGTTTTTAACTTTTTTTTTAAAAAATGTATCATCACCCGACCCGACGCATAAAAAAGATTAGGGTTCCACGCATCAGGTGTTACTGGACTATAAATAGCCAACAAGGGCAGTCGGCCAAACGCCGGCAGAAATCGTCGAACTTATTCTTCCATTTGATCTTTTACCCACTTCAGAGATTTTCCATTGTTTGAAGCTTGAGAACGTTCGTCATCAAAGATGAGAGCTAAGGTAAGTTTTTTTTTGTTCGATCATTCCTAGTACTTTCTGTGGCTTCTCTCACGAATTCCTGGTCGATTATTTTTATTTTCACGGATAATTGTTGTGTTTTGATATCCATGGATCATTGTATCGACTTTGTTGTTTAATTGATGTTATGTTTTGCCCCTTTTATTTTATAATTGTTGAATTGTTGACTTTTTTTTTAAAAAAACCAGAGCACAAGTGGGATTGGTCTTGGTGTTTAGGACAAGACTTTTAATGAATTATGATTTTTTTTGTTTCCTTTTTGCCCCATGGTAATAATCATGTGTGTGCTTAATGTATTCGGTGTGGAAATGTTGGGAGTAATTTGTTACTAGAATTTCTGTTGTTTGTTATTGTTTTGATGTACTCGATGAACCGATGCTTAATGAGGCTCCCCTTTGTTACTGGGTATCGAAACGGTGATACTGTTCATGTTTCTTATGGCAATCGACGAGTCTAGTAAGGACTGTTTCTAGTACCATTCTTCTACTTCTAGCTTGCTTCGAGTTCTTAGTACCCCATTTTGTTTACTAATACAGCTCACAAAATATATTTGCTTGTAAGTTAGTATTTTTTTTTTGATACAGCTTGCAGAGCACATTCCTTGGTAGTTAGTATTTTACTGATACGGCTACCAGTCATGTTCATTTTATGCTGTTTCTTTTTTCTATTTTTGAGACTCTTTTGCTATCTTGTGGTTGTGTTGTGTGTAACTGGGGTCATTTTATTGTTCCATATATGTATTTGGTTTAATTTTTATGTTGTCAATACTCTTATAACTTGGTTATCTACTTAGCTTGTTGTGAAGTTTTGAAGTCTTATTTACGTGATATATATATTTTTTATGATGTTTATTTGATTCTTTTTTTTCTTACTATTCTTTAGTCCGTTCCGTTGCTATTTTATCGTTGTCCATACTTTCTTGTGACTTAGTTTGCAATGAAATTCTAAAGCCTTATTTTTGTGATGGTTTCTTAACCTGTATCTCATCAATGATGTGGCTGCCACCTTCTCAAATTAGTGATGATATTTTGTGGTTTGCCATTGCCACTCACACTTCTTTTATCTCATGACAATTGCTTGCTGTAGTTTTTTGATGCAGCATATACTGTAGTTGCATTTTGATGAAGTAGGAATGGTAGGAATAGTAGTAATATTTTGTTTGGAACTGCCATTAAACACTGCATCATTATCGGTGCACAAAATGGTTCCCCATCACGGCTGGGCACTTGGTATATTCTATTTTGCCTATTACTGCTGTGATGAAACTGTTTTACTTTGTAAATCTAACATGATGTTGTGTGCTTACTATGTATCAGTGGAAGAAGAAGCGCATGAGGAGGTTGAAAAGGAAGCGCCGAAAGATGAGACAAAGATCTAAGTAGGTGCTGGGGCAGAAAAGAGATGTGCTTTCCCTGAGGGGAGGTCTCTCTCTGGACTAAGTTTTAAGTAGTATTGGACTAAGACTTAAAAAGAGAGTGGGAGTTAGTAGTTATTTTGTGTTTCGTTTATTGAAATATGTACTAATTTTGCTATACATCTGACTGAATGGCAAATCGATTATCCTTGCTAAGATTTCATGAAAGTTTGATCTTGGATACCTTAGCTGTCTCTGAATAATCTTTATATTGACTCACCTGTTATGCTTAATGAATATGATGTACTACTCTTGTAAACTTTCCTGTAGTTGATAGCTTATTAAGGCTGCTAATTATGGGGCGCTGCAAATTATACTGTGAATTTGGGAGTACTGAGATGGTGATAATGACGTCTTATTTCTAAGTCCCCAAATCCCAAGCTTGCAAGATGGTTTATCGTTGTGTACATAGCGACCAGAATGTGCTCCAATCACTGCTGTTCTCTTAACGATTCTATACATTTTTGTACTGAGGTGGTAATCGTGACGTATTATGTTCAAAACCTCAAATCCCAAGTTTACAATATGTGTTATACTGGTGTGCATAGGACTAGGGTGTGCTCTAATCTTCCAGTGTTTATTGCAAGACTATACACCTATACAAGTGTAATTCATGAAAAGGTAGAAGCTTTATCTATCCTTATTATAAGTTTACATTTGCTATTTCTGGTCTGATTGAGCCCTTCTTAGCTCTCACAGTCATAGGATAGCTGAGGACTCTATTACAATAGTAGGATTCACAGCTATTTAATTACTAAGAGTTCTAAAGACTCTCTTTAGACCTTTGGCTAATGAGAGGATTATGATCTGTTTTTTAACAACCTGTTTATAATTGAAGTCTTGTCAACAAAGAAAGAATCTTTAGTAGAATGTAAACAAGGTGGGCATTCAACACACTTAACATGTTGATTATGTTCACGTGGTTTACTTAAGAATCACTAATCTTATAAATCTTGTACCTCGAACCAAGTATTGTGGGGTTAGGAGTTAGAATTCAAGCATTTTATTATCAAAAAAAATGTTATAACAAGAAAGAATTGATAAACGAAAATTTAGCAAGCACATTAAATTTCTGATGTTATTAAAAAAATGTTATAGCAAGAAGGAATTGATAAATGGAAATTTAACAAGTACATTATGCCTATGCTTAGTCAACGGTACCTTTTTTATAGGGGTTTCAGGCTGAGGTTGAGTTGGATTCTTGCATTCGATTTTGCAAATTACTAAAAATAGTCAATTATCATTCTAAGCCAACTTGTAACAGATGTTTGAGTGCCTTTTAGATGGGGGAAAAAAATGAATCATGTTCCTCTTTTTAGCCTTTGGGCTAAGGAGAGTCTTTAGAACTCCCACAGCCATCTAATGGTTGTGTGATCTATTGTTACAGATGGGGTTTACAACCATCCAATGACTGTGGGAGCTAAGGAAGGCTAAGAAAAGGGAATTTCTCCAATCCAAAAAAAAAATAGAGCCTCATGAGTATTAGCGTAAAATTTGCTAATTTTACAGCAACCCGGCGAAAGACACAACTACTAGAGATAGCAATAAGGCGTACTGGAGTGAGTTTTTTACTACCTGCTCCTTGCACCTACTGTTTGTGTTGAAACTTTTTTGTTTTCCTTTAAAATTCTTTTTTTGCCCCATCCCCGAATTCACGAAGAATTGAAATACCTACCTTGCCTCAAAACCTTGTCACGTGATTTTTGCCTTGCACCCGTCCTTTACCCGTACCCCTATCGCTCCACAACATTCAATAACAAAATTTTTAAATAACATATCATACATTTGCTATAACAATCTCATTACACAATTCTCAACAAAATAAATCTAACTAAAGCATAATATTGATCAAAATGTTAACATATCTACACATCAACATTAAAAAAAATCAATCTCATTCATATATATTAGGTTAGGGTTTTGTTTTATATATATATATATATATATATATATATATATATTTGGAGTAGGTTCGAGGTAGAGAAGATACCATTCCATACTTGCACATATCTTTTCAGGATTCTCTAAAACTCGCCTCGTTATCTAGTCAAAGGTTGAATTATCCCGCCCGAATAGGTGGGACAGACATCTAGCTCTATGCCAAAGAGAAAAAATGAAGGAAAATTAACTCAGTGTTGCTCATTAATAATCAGTAGCTATTTCACAATTCTGTGGCAATGGAAGCCATGGTTAGCTGAAGTTATATACAGTAGCGTCACAGTTTTTTTGTTCAGAAGTGCTTGGTATATACTTCTAGAGCCTTTCAAAGAAAAAAGAGAGGAAAGTTTCAGAGTAAATAAGATAGTTTAACTGGAAAGGCTAATAGCATATGCTTACATGGGCCACAAGACCAATACGAAGTAAGCTCAAAAGAGATAGTTTGTGTCGCAAAAAAAAATCAATCAACTATCATACTGCGTGTGGGGTACTATTCCTTTTAAGTAAACCTAAATAGAAATGGACGACAAGAACTGTACTGAGTGCTAAGATGCTACAATTCACAAAAGAAAATAAAGGAAAAAAGTGTTAAATTTGAAGCATGGGGGAGAATGCAGACGGCATTAAATTCCCTGCTCTGTTTCACCGACTAATCAACAAACTATGGACAATCAAACACTGAAAATACCAAAACTTGAGTTCATGTTTATTTGACAACAGTTATGACCCATTTCGCTTTCTGTAGCTGTATACTTTGAGGATTTGTCTCTAAACTGCTAAGTCCTTGAGGTCATACTGCATAATAAGTCTCTCCACAGTACCATGGCTCAGAACCTCCTTTAAATATAGCTCTTTTAAAAGCTTGGCTGCCATATCCATTTCTTCCTCAAAAACAAGGCCTTCAACGAGAATGGTATATGTTGTCTCATTAGGCATACATCCTTTATCAATCATCATTTGAAGTATGTCCACTGCGAAGTCTGTTCTTAGCGACTTGCAGAATCCAAGTATGAGTGCATTATAGTTATCAACATCAGGCCTGTACCCAGTTTCTTCCAAAACCCTGAATATTTCAATGGCACCATCTAACATTCCTTCTCTACACATTCCTCTTATCAAAGACGAGTAAGTATAAGAATCTGGTGTAAATCCATACTTCGTCATTTCGTATAATATCTGAAAGGCTGGATATGTGTTCCCTTTCCTACACATGCTCCAAATCACACTTTTGTAGAAATCATGCATAGAGGAGTCTTGCTTATTACCCAAACTTTGGAATATGGAGAATGCCTCTTGCACTTTCCCTTCCTCACAAAGCATAGCAATGGCGTTGTATGTTCCTTCGTTAGGACTACAGTGCCGGTAAATCATTTGGTCTAGACATTGAACTACAAGATCCACCTTCCCTTCCTTGCAGAGACGGGCAATAATTGGATTATAGCTAGTTGCAGTGGCCTTGAATCCACTCCTTGTCATTTCATCCAAAACCTTGAAAGCATGTTCTATTCTTCCATGAAGGGCAAGAGATGTAATCAATATGTTGTAGGTAACCACAGAGGGAGACCGATCCTCTCCATACATCTCTGCTAATAGCTCATTTGCTTCCTCCCACCGCCCTTCGTAGCACAAATTCCTCAGCAAAATGTTATAACTCACAACACTAGGATTAAACCCCTTCGCAGGCAATTCCCTGAAAAGCTTAAAAGCTTCTTCAGTTCTGCCTTCCTTGCACAACCCAGTCAACAAAACATTGTAACTAATCAAATTTCGTTCTCCACCCTTGGCAATTATGTCATCCAAAAGTTTCATGGCTTCATCTACTCCCCTCTCCTTGTAAGCAGCTTCGAGTAAGAAAGAATATGTGAATGCATTGGGGACCAACCCCTTCTTTCTTAATTTATCTAAAAGCTGCATGCTCTTGTTTAAATTTCCCTGCATGCAAAGTCCTTTAACTAGAGTGTTATAGGTAATAGTATTAATTGGAAACCCATGTTCTTCCATCTTTTCAACCAATTGCATTGCATACCCAACATTCCCTCTCTTGCACAAATGATTGACCAAATATGTACAGGAAGCTGCATAAGGTATAATACCAGAACCCATCATCATCTCCATCACTCTAACAGACTTTCTCAGTTTATTAGCCTTGCAAAGATCATACAAAAGCTGGGTTGCTTGAGCTACTTCAGGCTTGTGGCCTTTGCCCACCATATACTCTAAATAAAGAAATGCATCATTTAGCCTAAGCTCCTTACTTTTTGGGTCATTCTTCCCAGCCCTCCAGTTGGGCAAAGTAAAAACAGCATCTTTTGGAGAAATAGTAATCTGGGCAGAAGCCAAAACTCTGGGAAAAACCTTCTTTAGGGAAACCCCATGGATGTTTGGAATCTGGGAATACAAGCTAAAACAACCCTTTCCTTTTGATTTTGATAATAGGGTTGCAGGAGGAGACACCGTATTCAACAGAGTTCCCATAATAATCGAAGTAATGGACACTATTGACACTGATTTTCTACTTCCTAGTGAACCTTCACATATAGAACAAAAATCAACATTTCCGATCGATTCTACTTGGAAAATACACAGATTAAAAGAGTGAAGAGATGAGAGAGCCAGAGAGTAGATAATTGGACATACTTCTACGGATTTTTCTCTATTTACTCAATATTGATCCTTCGCAAGAATGAGAGAGATTGATGGTGAGAGATAACGATGAGCATTTTCCGATTGCAGCAATTTCAGTTGGAGAGGATTCTGGACTTCTGTAATCTGTATTCACCATTCAGCAATCTGTGTCAAGTCTCGACCACAATTTTCGCGTTATCCTTAGTAGCTCCACGCGCCACTAATAAGCTGACTTGGACAAACGCCGGAGACGACACTGCCCAAGGAAAAATTAAGAATAATGAGATTTTCATTATGTTTTTTGTTTTTAAATATCGATGGGTTATTCTTTTTTAATTTATTTTTTTGTGAAATTATTTTTTGAATTTAGTCTTTTGCAAATGGTATATATTTTAATTTAATTTGTCATAAAATTATTTTTTCAATTTAAGCCATTTACAAATTAAATTGTTATTAATTAATAATGTGCTTCTATAAATTTATTGTAATATAATTAATAATTTTTTAATAAATTATCAGTTATTTACTTTTATATAATATATAATTGTGCTATTACAGAAAATAACAAGAAGCTATATATAAATATTGTGTAATTGAAATTTTTTAAAGAGCTATATATATATATATTATAAATAATAATTTCCCAAAATATATATTTTTTTCGAAGCATCCTAGCAAGTTTGCTAACTCTATGCACAAATTTACAGATATTCTAAATTAAGAAAAAAGAAAGTTGATTTACATGAATAATACATCTATAAACATGACAGTATATTATCTAATCTCAATGTCTCATAAAAATTTAAATAAATTATTAATTTAATCTTTAAAAAATTATAATGATCGTAATTTATCAAAATAGTTTTTAATAATAAAAAATTTAAAATTTAACAACTAAAATAATTAAATTAAAATAATTATAATATTTCAATAGCTGAATTAAAGCACTTTAATTTTTTAATGACTAATTGTATAGAGAGCTCAAATGAGATCTTCTATTTTTCGGCTGTTGTTTGGTTTTGCCTTAGCCACATGTTTCAAAATTGATTCTGCCTCCAAATCTCACATTTGCCCCACTACAAGCTGGAATTTCTTTTTTTTTTTTTTTCCTCTTTACACCCAAAAGTAAATAAAACAAGGTAATTTAAGTTTATATTTTTTTTAATAATTACACATTTAAAAATAATTTTAAAAAACAAAACATAATTAATTTTTTTAAAATAACTTTTTAATAATAATATTTTAAATATAAATCTGGTTTACAGATTGACTTTTAGCCTAAATTAAGTTTTAAACTCAATTTTTTTTAACTTTTTTCCAAACACACTAAGAGCTTGTTTGAAATAGCTTATTTTGAATTTATCTTATGACATAGTCACTTATATATGCGTTTGAGAGAGCTTATATAAATAGTTTATGACATATTAATAAGTTGATTTTCAATTTATTTTCATAAGCTCTCTAGAATAGCTTATAAAAATAAGCTGAAAATAACTTATGTGAAATTTACCCTCATAAACTCTTCAATTATAGAAATAACTTATTTATAAGTGCTTATTCTATAAGCACTTAAATAAGCTGTTTATCAAAACAGAGTCTAAATGGACAGAAATATAGATAAATTATTCTTTTACCTTTTACTTAAAAAAATAAAGGCAAAAACGTTTTTTAGGTCCTTAACATTTACACTAAGTTTTAATTTTGTCTCTAATTTTTTTATCAGTTAGATTCTACATATTTTATTTTTATTTCAAATCTACCTTTTTGTCTAATGTCGTCTATTTTACTAACAGAAAATACTGATTAGGCTAGTAATAAAAATAGTAGATTATAAAAAAAAAAAAAGAAATATATAAAACATAAAAAAAATTGAAAACTTAAAAGGGTAAGTTTAAATTTTATATAATTTATTTTGTTTCAAATTTATTTTTTACTAATTACTCAATTAATATTTTTATCAATGAAATATATGACATTAATAAAATATTAGATTTAAAATAAAATTAAAATATATAAAACATATTTGACGTAAAAATAAGAAGTTAAGATTTTAGAACGTAAAAGATGTTGTCTCGATGTCAAACACTAGAACATCCTCAGCACAGCCCATGGACACCTGTCACTAAATAGCACAGAAAGCTAGCCACGTATGCCCCTTCACTTTCGCATATAAACCAGACCACACAAAGAAGGTGACCACACTACCTATCTGCATTTGGAGGAAGCTACCCACAACCTCGAGGCTTGGAGAGTTATGGCGAAGAGTAAGGATGACATAACCTATGGAACTGCACAAGCAAAGCTTTCAGAGGACGAGTCAACCAGGGTGGCTTACAAGCATGGCACCCCACTTGAAGGAGGAAAAATTGCAGAGTCTGAAACCGTTGATATGTTTGCCAGTGCTCGTAATATGCCCAAGCCACGAGGCACAGATGTTTCTGACTCTGACTCTGATCAGTCTCATCTTCAGCAAAATACTGCAGACGATGAAGAAGAAGGAGGAGGAGGAGGCTCTGGTACAGATTTCACCACTGGTGCTTCTCGCTTGCCCAAGAAAGGGCCTCCATCTAATGCTCACAAATTTTGAAACCCCATATATTATTGTCAACGAATCTCTTTTGGTTTGGAAAGTCATGATGCTTAGCTATTTTGGATTGTTAGTTTTCAATATTAAAAAAGTAAAATAGTATCTTAAAATTTCAGTGGTTGCTTATAAAAATTAATTAAATAAGCTATTTTAGTTGTTGGTTATAAAAATTAATTAAATAAGTCATTTAAGACTTGTTTAAAAGAATTTATTTTAAATTTATTTGACTTATCTTATAGAATAAATGTTTATATATGTGTTTAGGAAAATTTATAGAAATAGTTTATGACAACTTAATAAATTATTTTAAACTTATTTTCATAAAAATAAATTAAAAACTGTTTATCTGAAATTTATCCTCATAAATTTTTTAATTATAGAAATAATTTATATATAAGTGTTTTATATAATAAGTGTTTATTCTATAAACACTTAAATAAACTGTTTAACCAAACAAGGTCATAAACATTTAAATAAACTGTTTCACCAAACAAAGCAAACAAAGTCGTAGTGGTAAGTAAGATGATTGATTTATACATACGTTCTACGTTTTAAAGTTTTATTTTTATTTTTTTAAAAAATAGCTAGTAAGAAATTCATTCTCTATATTATATGTACTTTTTTATTTGAGAAAAAAAAAGTTGATGGTGCTTTTGATTTTTGACAGCAATCAAGTTTCTTTCTACAACAATTTTTAGTAGTGCATTTCTCATATGGATTGACACATTCTTGGAGTTTATTTTGCGGCGTCCTTTTAAGAAGATCTATATGGTAAAGAGTTTCTCCTTCCAAGTCTTTCTAGGAGTAATCGAACTCAGATTATGGTCACTTGTAGTATTGTAACAAATAAGTTGTATATATTAAAGTAACAAAGGGAAAAAATGCTTTCATCCTTCGGAGTAGGAATATTTTTACTTTAGGTAACTTTGTTTGGATGTTAATGGCAGTTTTTGTCTTGCAAGATTCAGTTATACCGAATTTAATGCAAATACATTAAATGTTAGGTGCTCGAGAGAAGATTTTTATTTTTAAGAAAGAAAAATAAATATTAAGTATAAGTTTACTTCAACCATACGATATATGGCTTAACACACTCATCTGAAGAAGCAAGCTGCAGTAGACATGATTGCCAAACAGAAAAGATGATAATTTCAGGTTAGCCACAAATTCAGTCATTTCACAATGCAGCAGGAGGAACATGAATAAAAGGATAAAAAACTAAGAGAGTCGCTTTCAAGCTAACATCATGAGGAAACAGAATCAAAGCATTCGGCTCAGTATGCTGAAGCATATCCTTACAGAGGGTTATACCGCTTACTATTAAACACAGTTCGATCCTTCTGGGAACAATTTCCCGTCAGGAGAGGAGATTTAAGATTTAGTTTCCAAGTTCAAAGAAGCTCATGAACACTCCTTGACTAACGTCAAAAGTACAGCTTACTATAGGTATATGATGTAGCAATGAAAAAAAAAGGCTCAACCACCAATCATTTCCACTACATTGGCATGCATCTCCTAGGAGCTTTGTGCATTCTAACTCAGTGGATAACAGGCTTTAAGGGATGAGCTCTAAGCTTTGACAGATCCAGCCTCGAATCCAGATCTTCATCCAGTTCACCTACAACACTTCTGCAAAAGCCCAAAAGGGAAACATACAGATTTGCCGTACATAATGAGACGAGCGGGGTCCCAGTCTAACAGAAAATTACAAAAAATATATGGAGGAAAAGACATACATATTGTCACCCCTGATGATGTACAAACCTAGAACAAGTTGCTGAACACCTTCCTGTCATTAGAAACAAGAGTGGGACTCATTAGGAAGACTGGAAGAAAAATGGAGTGAAGGCCTAAAAATTGAACTTACGAGAAAGAATCTGTAGATTGATAGCTATTACGAAAGCTTGATTCAAGCAAAGATTCAAAGACGTGGCTATAAAGGAAGGGGAAGGAACGGCTGGAAATTATCAGTCACATCATTCTGCCATTTACAAGATGTCAATACAGGTCTTAAAAGGAAAATTCACTTCTATAACTTTCATATGTGAAAGAAATTTATGCAGCCATAACTCACTAACTTTATTGATAGCTAATCCGGCAACAACCTTGCATATTTAGGACAAGTCCTTTCAACAGCATCTTTATATCCAACCATAGTTCAGTCAAAACTCAAATAAAGAAAGGAAAACAATGAAGTGCAGCAGTCTGTATCCACGAAGAAAGGAAAACAATTTCTATATATTGAAAAGACAGCAGTCCTGCCAAAGTATTTATAGAACATTGTTCTTTTAACCACTTACCAATGAAGTACTGCCCAGAAACTGGCACATTACTTAAATAATAGTCATATGGTTAACAAGAAAGGGCAATACTTGATTGGAACATAGCATGATCTTGAAAGACGTCTCCCTAAATCCTTACCTAGATAAATTTAATTATAATTGAACTAAACCTGATGCTTCATTTGAGTAAAATATTAAAAGATTATTATATAATAGGTCTTCACGTATCATTTCATGCCACAAAGGTCAAACTTTAAATCCATGAAAGCTTATGATATGTTAGATACTGCATCAATTATCTCCTATCTCATCCTCATTAACAAATATCCATAGCATAGCATTGGAACTTGTAATTTTCTTAAAAGTAAAAACGAAAAAAGGAACTGCATAATGAATAATCACTAAGAGCTTGTAAGTATGTAGAGTGACATATTTTATCAGTATTAGGCAAATCTAAAATGCATCTCATATTTTCATTCCAAAGCCCACTTTGTCAAGCAGACATTCTTTAAGTATAACAGCCAAGACCCAAATTAGTTTTCAAAATTTGATTTTTTGGTTTAATTCACTTTTAGCAAATATATCTTCGTGAACCAACTCAAAATTGCTAAACAAGTCACCTTTAACTAGTCAAAAATAATTCTGGCACAATAATAGCCCAGTTTAAAGCTAATCTTTTAAAATTGAGAAAGCAAAAAAGTACTTTATATCCTTAAGGTTTGCACCTAGTTTCATTTATGTCCCAGAGATTTTTTTTTTTTTTTTAGTCCACTTATATCCCATATGTTTCAAATTTTATCACATATGCTTTTTTTCTATAACTCCGTCAAACTATTTAACGGAGCTACTGACATGGCAAACGCGTGGAATTCCTCTTTGTCTATGTCACCTGCCACGTAGATCGCCCTTCATGAAATAACAAAAATGCCCCTTAGCCTTATATCCTTCACGTGCATTCCCAATTTCTGATTAAAACACACTTCATTTCCTTAGATGACGTCGTATGAGGGTGTTGAGAGGCGACTGCATCAGTGTGGCTAGGGCGAAGGGGACGACACCAGAGCACGATTGCGACAACTACATGGGTTTTTTGAATGTTCCCTTTCCATCCAAATTTCTGCTATTTTTTTTTATTTTGAATATTCCGTGTGAGTAATTTCGAATCAGCAATCATGTACTAGAACACAAAAATCGAAGAGAAAGAGAAATGGGAAATTAGAGCCAGCATCCTTTAAACACAATCATTGCCCAGAAGAGAAAGGGATGTGGAAGAGAAATTAGGGCCAGCGCAAAAGGGAAATTTGGGTCCAAATTGTGGAGGAAATTAGGGCTAGCACCCTTTAAACACAGTCGCCAGGGAAAGAATCAAGGAGGAATTTCGAAAATTAGGGTTGGGTCAACGAGAAATTAGGCCAAAATCTATCACAAAATAGTTGAATGATGGAGGAAAATACTTACTTGCCGCTGCTGGTGTCCTCCGCTGCGGTCTTTGTAGCCCTAGCTGTTGCCGTTGTCCTCGGTGAAATCATTGTATACCTCGCTACCACCGATGAATGGCTCCTACACGACATCATCTCACGCCCTTGGGTCAAGCTTTGAGAAAATGCCTTATTTAGTTTTAATTTGTCTCCACATGAAGGATATAAGGTTGAGGGGCATTTTTGCCATTTCATGAAGGGCGATCTACATGGCAGGTGACATGGACATTGAGGAATGCCACGCGTTTGCCATGTCAGTAGCTCCGTTAAATAGTTTGATGAAGTTACAAAAAAAAGCGCATATGTGATAAAATCTGAAACATATGGGATATAAGAGGGCCAAAAAAAAAAAAAATCTTTGAGGCATAAATGAAACTAGATGCAAACCTTAGGGACATAAAGTACCTTTTTGCCAATTGAGAAATAATGAGATTGTAATTCTTAAATGATGCTTGAAAACCTTGAAGGTTCAAAATTGTAATCCAAAAGGGAAACGCCAGGTTTCCAATATATCTTTAACTAGCTCTTTTAACTGTACAGTGCATAATATAAAAGATATAGGTATGTCACAGAGGCCATAACTCATTGATCATTAAGGGAAATTTCTCACAGAATCTCATCCTTACCTTGGTTGAAAAAACTCGTTCATGCGATTCATCAAGAATTATATTTGTTGCCTGGTCAAAACCCTTCAGTACTCCCTAAACAGAAAATCACTGTGGTTAGAACAAATGATCAAAAAGTTTACACTCTGTCAAGAGACAATTGTGCAGTAGGCCAGCACTCACCACTATATTTCGTCCATCATTCGTAATGACTGAAATTGTTTCTGCCAACATCAAAAGCTTCAGTATAAGGTAATACTAACAGCATGACTTGAAAAAGCAATTTTCATGATGGAGTATACTTGAAGGAAAATCAGTTTCATTAACTTAAATTGTTGCCTTTAATAAGCATAGCAAATAATGCAACCACACTTACAAAACATTTAACATTGAGTTAATGTATAAAAAATGTTACACATGGCTTACGATCTACAAGAGACTCAAGACCAGGCCCAGTCGACATGCTGCAGATTTATTATTAGTTCAGCTTGTTGGCACACTTGTCTTCACACCTGTAAAAGTTCGAAATCAAACAAGAACTAAAACAATTAAGGGGAGTTGAAGTATTGAACTGGCTAGAAAAGGGAAGGACAGAAACAGGTCAAAGTAAAATATTCTTGACAAATTCAATTCATAATAAATAAAGGGAGTAACAAAACGTATTAATCCCAAAAAAATCGAATACAGAAACAAGGAAAAAAGGGACTAGTAGCTTTCAACCAATCACCAGTGCAGGTAACAATTTGAGTCTTAAAAAGCATTTCGGATATAACTGTTAGAAGCATTTAGTGCACCATGATATCTATGAAGGCAGATGGAACGGAAGCAATAAAATGCAGAAGATAAAAGAAAAGAACTGTGTCCCCAACAAATATAATACATGTGATCAGTTACTCCAGCTGCATGGAAAATGGAGGGGTTGAGGATTGAAACATTGAACGCTCAAGCTAAGTAGCTCTATATGGCTTCACAAGATCTCATATTTGAGATAGTTTCAACTTTTTAGCATACAAATTTACGCATGTTAGGCATAAATGAAACCTATCATATCCAAACTTTAGGTGGTTATGGCAAACTCAAAAGCTCAAATACTAATGAGCTTTATGTACAAATTGAACTGCATATGGAATCCATTTTTTTTCGCAAAACAGAGATATGAACTACCGTACTTTCGTAACTGTACCATGTCCAGACTCCAGAATATGTAACAACGGGATAAACCTAGAATGCAAATTTGCAACACGCACGTAATTCTTACTTTCGTAAATTTGCTCAACTCAGAACATTATGGCCTTAAGACTTCAATGATACCTCATACCAACTAATAAAAGCCTATACTTTATATAAACATAACATTGGAGTAAGAGAAATGAGAATAAATGGAGACCAAAAACTCAGTCTTGAGGCCGGACCGGAGCCATGCCTCTAGACACAGCTAAAGAAACGAAGCTTGTGTTTAATAAAATAGAGACAGCGGAAATCACCTGTAGAAGGCGCGCCGGGAGATGACCGTCGGTGAAGTCGCCGGCAGGAGGGAGCACAGAGAAGCCTTCACACGGTGTCGCTACACAAAAGAGACGGCGGGACTGGGAGTAATTGGGGATTTTCGAGAAAATTATGGCCTTTTTAGTTTTTCAAATTTAAATAATTTGAATACGAAACAAAGAATCAGTGGGCTCGGCCCACTTTAGGGCTAGGCCCATATATAATAGTCAAACACTCGCCTTATATTAAGCCCAAACTATTGTAGTCTCAAAATTATAAATGATAAGCCTAAACAAAGATTGACACAAAAACAAAAAAATTTTAAATAAACAAAGTTCTTCAAAACTAAACAACAATTTAACTCTCATTTTAAATTTAGATTAAACCAACTCAATTGAACAATTTCATGTTATATATGCATATATATAATAAAAATTATACAAAAAAGCTGTCAATAAAAATAAAGAAGAAAAATATAAATGTAGTTTTAATTGAGTTAGATACTGAAAATAAGACAAGTAAAATTTTTTAACATATCTAATAAAAACCAAAAGCAATAGAAAATAAGAAACATCATTTTATAATAAAAAAGAAAATACATTAAAATATTGTTTGGTATACCATTTCATAGTAAAAGTGGATTGCTCATATAAATGAGTTATTGTAGGAATTTTCTTTACATGTTATTAAAGGAAAACGAATTACTTTACAATATTTCTAAATTGTCAAACATTTTTATCTCTACTTTTTATTTTGTCCAATAATTTAATTACACAGTTGTAAAAGTATTTTGATAAAATTAATTTAAATTCTTCATTTTCTCTATTCTTAAATCTTTTCTTTTCACTTCCCTTAAAATCTTTCAAACATATCCTAAATTTATATCGTGATTGTGGTCATGGAATTTGTCGGTGTTCAATTTCCAGAAAACTCACTGGACGTAACCGGAGCTTCTTCAATCAACTTAAGACAAAAATTGTCTTTGATTGTTCTCTTACATCCATATAAGTTCCCTAATATACGGAGTTTGGAATGAAACTTGAGCTTAAAGATGAAATCGACCAGAGAGAAAGTCAACAATCGAGGTGTCAATCTGCAAATGCACAACCTCCGTCAGCGTCTTCTTCATGCGTTAAGCCTAGGCACGAGGTCTCTTTGATTTCTATTTTCACTCATAACTTTGACCCCAAGTCTCTGTACTCTGATTCACTCATTATTCCTTCTCCTTTTGATGGGTTGATTCTAGAATTTTAGGCTATCAATTTTTTAGCTTGCAAAAGCTGGTAGATATCTTCAAATTCTTTTTTTTGTTTGAGACAAAAATTATCAAATTGTGCGCGTTTGTGTTACTGTGGCTTGCTTCTGAAGTTCTTGGTGAATTAGCAGATATTTTGATGAGAAAACAAACGGATGGAAGTGGCAGAGCGCAAACATTGAAGTACAGATACAAGTACTGCGCTCAATTGATGCGTTTCTTGATTCTGTATCCGGAGATGCACGTGCAGCAAATGATACTATTGTAAAAGTACGTTGTTTGCAATTTTGAATTAACAATTATATATATGAGCCTTTCTCTTTTACAAATTGGTGTCTACAAAGTGGTGGAATTGATCATATAATTCTCTTTTATCCTTCTCCATAGAAACCCATGGTTTTGGATTATAAATTATAATTATGCTATTGTGTCGTGTCATTATTCCTATCAATATGCATTTGGGCTTTCTTTGGTGTGTCTAGGGGGAGTTGCCTTTGCATTCCCGCTTGTTAATGTTAGGATTGATCTGGTTGGGATTGTTTAGTTAGCTTTGATCTATACATTATCAGGTGTCAAGATAGATAGGATCTGATATTTTGTTTCCTATATTGTTTTACTTCTTCAGGAGTCTGTTGCAGATATTGTGGGAGCATTATTATGGATTCTTCAATGCAAAAATAGACCGTTGTTAATCCTGGCAGCAAATGTAGCAGTAAAGTTAGTTAGCGTTTTACCCAATTCAGTATTGCAATCTTATGTTTTGGATCTTGTCTATCCTCTATCATCCTTGGTATCTTCACCTCAAATAGAAGTTGCAAAACCCTGTTCTAATGCTTTGAATTTGGTAATCTCAAATTTGAGTGCAACAAGTGAGAAGGGAGTCTGGGAGGTATTTAAAGAAACAGAATGTGTCATTCATATTGTTGACAATATAAAAGATTTAACTGGAGATACACTGAAAATTGAATATTTCGAAGAGATGGCTTCACTTTTGAGCTCAATACTATTGCGGTGGCCTCCAACTCGTTTTCCTGTGTGGGATGACTCTAAACTAATGAAGGCTGTAGCTGAAATGCATAAATGGACAGATAGTTCTACTAAACTGGTACTTTTGAAGTTGTACACATCTTTAGGTATTAAAATATGTTTTCTCCCTGCCCTGCCCCTCTGCAGACGTAGTTTTCCTTGTTACCTTTGATTCTCACGCATCTAGGCCAACTAATTTACAATTTCTGTTACCAGCTTTATGTGGTTCTGTGGCTGAAAAACTTATAGAGAACGGAGAAGTATTTCTACAAATGGTTGTACAATCCATGGGAAAATCATACCCTGATGCTGTTAGGATAGAAGGCTTTAGGCTTGCTCAATGTCTATTGGTAAGGGTTCTTTCTCTAGAATTAACATTGGATATATTCTGTATTTTACCTGACGGTTTTGTTCTTTCTGCTCAGAGATCCGAAGAGAATTGTTTGAAAGTGATGGATATGTGTGGTGAAGCTCTTGTTGATGCCATAATTTGTGGGATGGGAGAAACAAGGATACATTCTAGAAAATTTGGAAACACAAATAGTTCTATATTAGTGGAAGCATGTCGATTGGCTTTAGTTACTCGTTGGGCAGGTGAACATCAAATTAGTTTTTGGAAACGAAGAATTGACAGAGTCCTCCTTAATCTTCTGATAGGAAATATTCAAGATGAATCATATGAAAATGTCTTGTCATTGGAAAAACTAATATCCGTGGTGGAGGAGGGATTAAAAGCCAATTACCATCTTGGTGTGAGGGTTTTTGTGTGGGACATTCTTGGGTGGCTTGTAATACACTCAGGAGAAAATTTCAACCCTTGTACACATGGAACTGAGCTCCACATCAACTTACTAATCACATGTGCATGGTAAATTATTTTCCACCCATTATTTTTGCTTGATGACTTTATTGTGTATTTATGCACTTGCGGTTTAATATATATGTGTATGTTGTTTTTTTTCCTACTTCTGTTCACTTTTTGTTTAAATTAAGTAAAAGAATATTTTCTGCACCTTCACTGTGTTGGTACTATCAAAATTTACTAATTGTTATTTCCCTTATTTTCTGTAGCTTGGCTTTTATTGATGTGATTCAAAAATGGTTCCGAATATGTCAAACGCATGTCCATGATAGTTTTCAAAGTGAGCCAGCATCAAGGGCAGTTCTAATGATGATTTATTCTCCATGTGATTATATTTCATCCCAGGTCAGATTCATATTATCTGGAATACTAACAGAGAAAGGCATGCTATGCTTGAAAAGCCTAATACATACTCTAGATTATACATCATCCCTGGAAAGCTATGGGTCATATGATAAAATTCAAGTTGTTATCAACTTGATTGGGTTGACTTGCTTTTTGAGTTTACCAGAGCATCAAAGATGTATAATTGAAAGCAAAGGGATAAAGGCAGTTGGTCTTATTGTAAACCGATGCTTAAGCAATGATATTGATGTAGCAAGGCTCAGCTTGGCTCCTCATTTGCATACAACGTTCTGTGAGAGGTCGTGCTGCTGGATGCGTTCAAAAGATTGGGAAGGTTCCAATATTCTCTTGTTTTATGGTTTGTGGGGCTTAGCCGAATTAGTTCATCAATGTGCCACTTCACAGGATAATCCTCACATATTTATTACTGAGGTAGCTTATATTGAAGCTCAATTAGCTAGCAAACTTCATGAGATTGTTAGTAGTACCTCTTTCAGTCCTGGATTGAGATGGTATGCAGCTTATATTCTTAGTTATTTTGGATTTTATGGTTTCCCAAATGGACTAGCCAAAAGAATTGGGAGATGTCTTAATGAGAAGGAATATGCAGATATACAACTCTTTGTGCCAAATGGTGATGCTTTAAGTGTTCATGGTGTTATTCTTGCTGTTCGATGTCCATCGCTGCTGCCTCCTGAAGTCTTACCAGTTAAAGAAAAAAGAACAGATGGTTTAACAGATAAGTTTGTCAGAGAGACTGTTAGGGAAGTTCGTTTATCTTCTCACGTTGATTATGAAGCATTGGTCAAGTTGATAGAGTATGTTTACTTGGGATGCTTCTGTGCTAGAGAAGAAACTGTAAAGAAGTTGAAAATTCTTGCTAAGCACTGCAGTCTACAGCCTCTCTTGCGAATGCTTTGTAGACATCGTCCAAAGTGGGGCACGTCATTCCCTGGCTTTGATCTTAGTTCATCTCTTGTTTCAGCCGGAAGTTGCTTTTCGTATGGATTAGTTCTTGATTAGCTTCTTACAGAAATCTTGAATTTGCATGATATTAATGTAATCTTGATTTTGCTTTGCATTTTTCCCATCTGTTTATCTCTTTTTATATTTTATTTTAAATCTTGTCCCTCAGTGGCATTTACTTTTGTAGTAGTCTACAAATCAATATTATGGAGTCATACTGAAAGTTATGTCCATGCCACATTTTTCATGTAAAAGTTGTTTCTTTAAGGACTATGAAACTCGAAACAGTTGGGGAGATTGGCCACTAAATCCATATATTTTGTAAACCATAAATAAATCAACTATTAGTTAAGTACCCACTGATTTGAACTTGCTTATTGATTTTTGTACACCATAAATAAATCAACTATTAGTTAAGTACCCACTGATTTGAACTTGCTTATTGATTAGATTTTCATTTGCTTGTGAATCCAGGCAAATAAAGGCTTTATAAAAGATTAGTAATAGGGACATTGCTAGTATATGTTTTGAAATAATCAAGTCTGTGGATTCTGATTTATTCAATTTCTGTTTCCAGGGATGTCATATTGGAATCTCAAACAGATAGACTTGATGGGTGGACATGTTGTATTTGTTCTCACCCAGTTCCACATTTGCATGTGCACAAAGTTATATTGCAGTCTGGCTGTGATTATTTGCAGGGTTTGTTTCGTTCAGGAATGCAAGAGAGGTGATCAACTTATGTATCTAAAAATTTTATTGTTTACACAGCTAACAGTTTTTCTGATATGAAAAAGATGAAAATGACATCCAAAAGTATAAAGTCAATGCTTTGCCTGCCTATTCATGACAGTCAGAGCTCTTGAATATGGAAATATACATTGTTATAAGGAACATATGCATGTATTCAATAATATCTCATTTTTTCTTGGCCATCATGCTAACTAACCTGTCGTTCTGTGTTTAGTCATCCTTAAGCCTCAAGATTCAATCTTTTTTTTTTTTTCATGCCTTGTTCTGAGGAAGTAGTTTCTAAATTTACTGAGATCAACATGCTCTTGACTTTGAAAAGTTTAATCTGGAATATGAGGGAGGTCATTTACATTGTGTTGTGTCTCTTATATGTCTCATGTTAATAGTATGCTTATTAGTTTCATATTCAAGTGCATATATTTTCTTTTCTCGATGAAAAATAATTTAAGCCTTCTTACCTGTTTCCTTTACCTCTTCTGATCTTTTGCATGTGAGCTGCTTTCCCCTTCCACTTATAGCATCTAAATCAATCTTTATTATTCATTCTTGCAGTCATTCACAAACTATAAAGGTTGCTATTAGTTGGGAAGCAATGGTTAAACTCGTCCACTGGTTCTACTCCAATGAGCTACCAAATCCTCCCTCTGGATGTTTGTGGGATAATATGGATGATGAAGAAAAGCTACTGAATTTGGAACTATATGTGGAGCTTTATTGGCTTGCTGAATTCTGGATCTTGGAAAATGTTCAGGAAGCCTGCTGGAATGTGATTGTGTCTTGTCTTGATTCTGCTAAGCACTTGTCCATTAAAATACTCAAGATGGCTGGTAACCTGTCTTTATGGAAGTTGGCTGATGCTGCAGCAAATTACATGGCTCCTTCATATGGTCAATTACGTGATTCTTGTGAATTAGAAGAATTGGACGATGTTCTAGTTCACTTGATCTCTTCTGCTTCTACTCAACTTGCCCAAGATGGAGGAAATTGCTCTAGATGATTTAATCAAACTTCAAGTTGACTTGTACTATAGGAGATTCAGGAGGCATGAAGGAAAACTTCAGGAACTCTATTATGTTACAACATTGTCAGGTATGGTGGCACTTTTCCCTGTTTGTTTATTTTTGTTGGAGATTTTTAAGTAGCACAAGAATATAGTTCTGTTTATTAAAGAAACCCTTGTTTTAATTAAATTGCTTCAGTTGTAACTTTTTTGTTTAAAAAAAAAAGTTTTAAATTACGAAATGACTTCCCCTGCATGAATTATGAATCCCATTAATGGGTTTGTTCTTCTTATATTTTAAATTCTGAAAGCTGTAATTGCTATTTTGGTTGGGGAGATGAAACTTGGTATTGTATGATTGACGTCCTTTTGTTTCTTTGACAGTTTTGGTTTTTATGTTTGCACTTTGCTACATCAGCACTGGTATTGCTTAAGCTTACAACTCTGGGTAATCTAGGAATACTCGTCCCAGCCATAATTTTTGTTTTAGATGAGTGGCTTCTAATCCATTGGCCGAAAAATTCATTCATGTCCTGGAGATATTAACAGGTGAAGCTGATCTTCAATCCAATCTTCATCACGATGTCTGCATGGTTAAATTAATAACTAAACTTCTACTGGTCAATATTTATTAATTTATTGACATAAATGGTTTCTCACTCCTCCCCATTTTCCTGTCTTCCTATCTCCTCTGTCTCTCTTATCTTTCATCAGGGACACAATTAAAATCCAGAGGGCTTAGCTTTACTTTCCCAAATTCATACCTTTATCATTGATGACAATATGCTAGAGTACAAGTATGCCTATTCAGTACTTACTTTCCTTGTCGTGCTATCAGTGCTTGACGAGTTTGTCAAACTTGAGAGTTTATCTAAACTCAGTGAATAGGAGTAAACTCGAAACGTAAACTAAAAACATAAAATCGTCGTAAGAGTTTACATATGCCCCTTCTCTATTCAATAAGCTATTAAAATTATATATATTCTAACACATAAACAATATTGTAGTTTATAATTAATATAAAATTAATTTCAATTATTGTAATATTGCTCTTCTTAGGTTTAATGGACTCTTTATACAAAATACAATTTGACAAAGTAAAATATCAATTGATAAGAATATTATGCAATAGACACAAATTATTTTTATTAGTTGCAAAACATAATAACAAATATATTAAAAATTGTAATTAACTTTGAAAAACTACAAAATCTAATAATAAATATATTAAAAATTGCAATTTCCTCTTATAGTTCTAGACTTCTGGGTTTTGGATATAGATGACTTGGATTTTTTGGGTTGGGTATTAGAGAAAAAAAAACATTTTGGACTACTACTAACCTAATTCAGTGTAAATTCAGTGAGTTTGAACGAGTTTGTTCGAGTTCTAATTTTAAAATTGAGTTTACTCGATTTAGAGACTTAAACTCGCAAATTTGGATGAGTTTAAGAGTTAATTTGAGAGTTTAATAACCTGATAGTCAACCAGATTAGGTGTTTATCTTGAATCATTCTATTAAGTAATAACCATTTGCATGTGTTACCCTACACACCTTACGTGTGTCATTTATTGATTGCAGGCAGGCGGAAGAAAGTTTGACCAGAGGCAAGCCAGGTCTTAACTCAAACTTGCTAACCTTGAAATTATGTGTAATGATTCTTTGGCATTCAATCCGAACTTTGGATGTGTCTCTAATTTTTTGAATATGGTTGCCACTTGAAGATTCCTTATGAATGATCCCTCATCCCCAATATTGACTCAGTTGGGATGAAATTTGCAGCATGGGGTGTCACGTATTGTACAAAATATGCCATAATCATATGGAGTTCGATTACACCCAGCTGAGATGTTGGGCTCTCCATCACCATCCGATTAATTAGGGTGGGTCTCGCAAGGGCATGCAAACCCCACACCAATCGGACATTGCTGGGGAGCTATACACCCAGCAAAAGTTCCCCATGCAATCATATGGGGCCGAGCGTAACTTATAGGAGTCTAACAGTTCAACTTGAACAGTTTGCCTTTAATTTCAACTCATATTCTCGATAAGTGTGGATCTTCTGTTTGAAAAAAAAAAAGCTAAATATTTGTTAAAACTCTAAACATGACAATTTCAAGTAGAGAATCCGGACCCATTCTTGATGCATCGTAGTTTACTGAAAATGGTTGCCCTTTCAGGTATCTGGCACTCTCTGTTTTCAAACTCAGAAGCTTGTGAAATTTACCATCAACCACTTGGGCACGAAATTTGAACTAAGATTACCGCGGGATACGGAATGAAATTGTTGCTTCAGGAAATTTTATGACATCTTTGGAAATACTGTGATGGAAAAGATGCAGAGAAAGTTGAATGCGTTAGAAGGATGTCAATCATGGTAATTAAGATGGAGATGTTATATAGGATTGAAGGAGGCAAAAAATAGATTGAGTCTTAGATTAGATTGAATATTGTAATTCTATGAATTTTTTGTAAATAAATATAAAGATTTATATAGTTAGTTAAAATTTTTAGACAAGTACAAATTTATCAAAATGTTAATATAAATTTATAAAATATGTCATATATTGTAAGAGTGATAAAATATCATACATAACTATATTTAAAAGTTATCAAAATATAAATTTTATACACTAAACAAGCCATTGAAATATATATATTGTTTGTTTCTTGTGTTTGGCTTAAAAAAAAGATCAAGTGCAGTTAGAGTTGTGATCTTATGATCTTAATTAATTTTATGATCAAAATTGTGACTCCATACAATCTTGATAGAATTTCAATCTCTTACAATTTTGCAAGTAAGACCCTCACAAAATTGCAATACAAACAATTTTACAGTCAATATAGCGATTGATTATAACTATGTCAACCACAAATATTGTTAAGCTAGAGTCAATTGAACGAGGCATCTTAGTAGAGTTGGAAAAGAGAAATTGGGATTATGAAGTGCCAATTCTGAGGCTTTGGCGTTGTTTAACAGATCCATTATTTGTGATCAAGAAACATTTTCTTGGAAAGTGTTTTTTTTAATTGTGCATCATATGGTATCTGAACAGTTTACAAGCGTTAACTAATTCAGATTCAAGTCGGATAATAAAATTCTCTCAATCAAATTTTTAAGCAACTGCATTTCCTACTAAGAGCGAGAGTCATTGGGATTATCAATATTCCCCAAAAATCTTGAATGGAGGAAATTCCGAGACTTTATATGATGCAAGAGATGTATTTCATTATTGAGCATGGTGATTAGACCATTTTCTGGTTGATGTAGGATCAGTAGGACATTAGAGAGAAAGGAATGACATGTATGTGAAGTTTACAATAAGGGAAATTGTAATCAAGAGTATTCTTAATATAAGCCTTTATTGATGGCTTAATCTCTGATTTATAAATTATTATCCATGTCATTTCTAATATTCTTTTCCCAAGTGTTATTTGATTTTTCCCAAGTGTTGTTTGATGTGAGGCATTCTTGTTACTCATGATTATTTACTCTTATGAGACAATTATAATTATGATTATATGGTTTAGTTAAAAATTGCATAGTTATAATCACTGACCAAACAACATGATTGAATTAACTAGTTCAACTGGTTGGATTGAGAACCAGTCATTGGTCTGGTCCAATTGACACTCAAAACCAATCTTTTTTAAAATCAGTTAAAGATCGAATGAATTGGTTAAAAACCATGAAATTAATAAAATTGTTCGAGTAACCGGTTCAACCAATTTTCTTAAAAGAAAAATAACTATTTTGAAAAAGAAAAAAAATATGCAACATTTTGAATATATATATATATATATATATATATATATATATACACTAAAGCCTTTTATCCATTTTTAAGTCCAAATGTAGCCAGATTTAGTAAATTTTTATTTTTTTTTTAATACAAATAATTTTCTTTTTTAACATGTTAAACTTTTTTTTCTTTTTTCATTTTTATTTTTTTTTTTTGCACGAAAAAGTTAAATAAGAGAACAAGAAAAATATGAGAAAGAGTACTTGCACACACATGAAAAAATTCATCAACCAAATGGACTGAGGGTCTCCTCAAATTACATATTAACAGGGGAAACATAAAAATTTCATTCTTCAGTGTATAATTATATACCAATATTCCATTTGATTATAAACAGTTGAGAAAAATCACGTTACTAATCGTAGGCACATGCCCACTAATTGAAAAATGGAAGATTTCATCAACTAAATTATTAATTTACTCCATTTTTTATTTATTATTTTTAAGGTTACTTCCTAGCTAGAAGCAACAGAAGCGTATAAGGGAGCCTTTTATGTGACATATTCAAATGAATAGCAATTCACAAGAAACAAATTTAACGCTTTGATCCTCACTCTTCACATTATAATATAATACTTAAATTCCATGTGCCCATACAAAAATAAGAAGCATTCTCTCATTCATATGTTTTAGAGTAAATTATTGATTTAGTTTCGAAAGATTACAGTTATCTTAATTTAACTTTTTAAAGATTAAATGTCTCAACTTAGTCCTTATAAGATTATATTTATTTCAATTTGATCCTTTTCATTGCTAACTGTTGTAAGAACTGGACCGGACCAGTCGAATTAACCGATTGGATCGGGAATCGACCAAGGAATTGGTTCGGAATAACTCCTAAAACCAATTAGTGATAAATTTGGCTAAGAACCAGTCGAACTGGATAAAAATCGATATTAAATGAATCAGTTGAACTAGTTCACTTGAATTTTTTATTTTTTTATTTTTTAAAATTTTCTTATTCTATAATCAGATATTGAAAAAATTAATATTACAAATCGGCCAATTTTAGTGAAGATACTAATATCTTAGTATTTTTTGGATTTGATATGAGTTAATATTATCTTGGCTAATAACATTTTCTTGTTATTTGATCAATTTTTACAGTGAACTTTTGATTGTGAATGTTGTTTTGTGTAATTTGACATTAAAACTTATTTTTAATTAAATTTATAAATTTATATTTATAGTCTTTAATTGTGTATATTATTTTTTTAATATTTTAAAATAAATCAATTTGACTACGGTATGACCATTACTTCCGCCAATTCATAACCGGCCTGCAATCCGGTTTTCATAACCTTGTAAATTATAGAGTTTATCTAACTAAATTTCTAACTTTTTGTTGCCAATAAAGTCACTTTGACATATTGATTAAAATGTGACAAATATAACCTTTTAAGAATTAATTTGAGATAAATGTAACATTTTACAGACCTATTCAGTAATTTACTCGTTTTGTTTGGTTTTAGAGCTTCACTATCACCATTCTCTTTTTATATCCTTTTTAATACATTCAGTGAGGCATATCGCGAAAGATGAGAAGTGTAATATCCCAAGAATTTTTATGAATATTTAAAGTCTGATTTGAAGTTTAGTGAAAAATTTAATTATGTGGAAAATTTTCTTTTTGAATTAGTGAAGAAAATGTGGAAATAGAAATTTTTATTTTTAATTTAGGAAATTTTTACAAATTCTCAAGGACATGTGGGGAAGAGAAAGGCATGGCGCCCAGGCGCCAGGTGTGTCGGAAAACCTTAGCTCATTTTCAATCGGCCATAACTTCTTCATACGGACTCCGTTTTGGGCAAACTTTATATCGTTGGAAAGTTCTTTGAGTCTAGTTTCCAATGGTATAAGTTTCATTTAGATATTCATTACCGATTAGGAGTTATGACTTAAGATATGAGTAAAGGTCGAGAGTAGTGGTAGGAAATTTTTCTATTTCGTAACCCTAATGTTTTTGTCTGGTTACAATAGGAATGGTCAAGGTGCAAAGTGGGAGTGCCGAGAGCGTGAAATCCAGGTGAGTGGGTTAATACTTGCTATGATTAAATATCTGTTATTGACTTTTTGCATCATAGTGGAAATATGTTGTATATCCAAGTTTGAAGAGGATGATGTGGAACGATGAGGCATAAACAATTGTGGAACGTGTCTGGTAATGTATATAATTATATTTTCTTATTTTCCCATGAATGGAGGTTATATAATGGATTGTGAATGGCATGTGAACTGAGTTGAATAATTGTTCTATATTATGGGTTATGTTGTATACATGCTATGTTGCTGGAACCACATTTATTATGTTGTGGCTTGAATTGTAAATGACTGAGTTGTGTATGTGGCTCAAGATTATGATTGAGGATGTTTTTATATATGATTGTGATTGTGTTTGACTGGAAAGGAAAGGCATGGTGGTGCACCCCATGGAGAAATTTATGTGAAGTTATAAGGGTGGAGATTATAAATGGAGCGATAAGGGTGGATGCGGCAGGGGCCGCGGGCAACGATCCAGAGGTATTCTGGACGACCCGGTTGGTACGGGAAATTTGTGTGAAATTGATTTCACCGATTGTTGTTGTGAACTTTTGAATTATGTTGAAATGTATTTGATTTATTTGGATATTGTCGTGAAGTACTACGAATAATATCATATCATATGATGATCGATTTACGTATGATTGCTGCATGTTATCATTATGATGTATGATATTTTTTTGTCATAATGTTGTGTTATCTACTCACTGGGCACGTGGTTTGCTCATACCCCTCTTATTGATATTTTTTTTCAGAGTTGACAGCTGAAGGTAAATATCGGAACAAGGAATTATGGATCCTTAGTCCATGATTACCTTTTCATTTGTTCAGGATAAAGGTATAATAGTTAAGTTTTATTCTAAGTTGTATAAATCTAGAAATCTCTGTAATCGGGTAGGTTCATTCACTGATGTAATGTGAGTAATTGTAGTATGTATAAAGAACTCGTTTTGGTTGCATGAAAAAGAATTGTATGATTTTTAAGAGAAAGATAGGCTTACGGAGGTGAAATGAAATTCACTTTCCGTGCCGGTCACGTGCTCAAATTTTGGGACGTGACAAGAAGACTCATTGATCATGTTTATATCAGAATTATTAATTAAAATTCTTATTGGTGGATACAATTACATGATAATCATATATAAATTCATAAAATCCTTTTTTTTCTATTTTTTGCATCAACCAACGTTATCTTTTGTTTTTTTAATCTCATTTCATTTCACACAACCAAATAACTTATCTATAACATTAAATATAAGTTGGCTCAATTGATAAGAATAAATTTGGTCAAGCAAATAATTTGATTATTAGATTTAATTTTAACCATCTATTAAATATTATAGCATGCCTTGCTTGGAGTTGAAACAATCTCTCTCTCTCTCTCTCTCTCTCTCTCTCTCTCTATATATATATATATATATATATTTATATACACACGCACACAGAGTACACATACTGGGGCATGCATGTGTAATTAATACATGTTAAACAATTATTTGAACTAAATAAATGACTACACATATATTTACGTGTATCATATGTATCTGCATGCAGTTTAAATAATTACTATATATTTACCAAAATGTATATAATTAAATCAATAGCCACTAATGCTCTTAGATCAAGAAGTTAAATATTTGTTTTTCTTGAATAAAATTTGAGTTTGTGTTTTGTAAAAAAAAAAATCAACACTAAAAAAATAATATATTTTTACGGTTTAATTTAGTTTGGACCAAATTAGTCAAAGTTTGGTGAATTTTTAGATACTAATGTTTCAACCAAGAAAATTAATTATTGGCTCCTTCCAAATAAATATATAATTAAGGTAATATTAACTTATATTAAATCTAGAAGTTTAAAAAGTTTAAAATGAACCCTACGTTTTATTGAAATAAACCATACATCTCATTGATATAGCATCCAATCATAGTTACGTATGAATTTTTCTTTCTTTTTAATCTTTTTTTGAGAATAACAAAATTTAAAAAAATTGACTCTATTGAGTTACCAGTTTAAAAGTCAATAGTCGAACCGTAGTGAATTGATAATACTTAAAATATATTAAAATATTAAAATATATAATTAATATATATGATATAAAAATATAATATTAAAATATTCAAAACATATTACAAATATATATATATATATATATATTAGTCCTAAATATTTTTTTAATAGTTTAAATTTTTGAAAATTTCTTAAAATTACATAATAATATTAAAAAAAACATATTAGTTTTACCAATTCAATCGATCTAAACACTTACCAGTTTTTAAATTCAAACTAAATTGAAGACCTAATCGATTTATCGGTTTCATGAACCATGGGAAATAGAGAGGAGGCGTTGAGTGAATAAATTAGAAGAATTCCTACATATAATATTTTTTGTAAATTTGATTGTACAAATAGAATTAAATTCATCAAACTGATTCTATTATTTAAAAAATATATATGTTATTTAATGAGTCTTTATTAATTTTTAAATTAATTAGCTATTATACAAATTTCACTCGATAATCAAAGGAGATATATAGGAGTGTCAACTAATCCTTTATTGTCATTATTATTATTATTATTATCATACATTAATATTGGTAAAGTGATTAACATATATATATATATATGATATATATATATATATATGATTGTTTTTTATTTACAGAAAATACAACGATAAAGCTCCCTAGTTTGGCAAAGTTAGCAGGTTCTTCTCCCTGAATTAATTTCCATCCTCCTAATTTCTCAAAAATAAAATAAAGGTTAAATTATTCTTTTGGTCCTCAAAGTTTCTCTTGATTTCGAATGAGGTCCCTATAATTTAGAAATTTGTAGTTGAGTCCTTACATAGTTTCAAAAAATTATAATTTGGTACATATTATTAAATTTTTGTATGCATTTTCATTAAATTTTGTTAATGTGACTAACTATATACATATTAACGTTCTAAATATACATGATGTATGCCAATAAAAAGAAAAAAATAAATAATTTAGTGATAATACCTCACATGTATATGACATATAATGTAACTTATGTTAAATAATTAGAACAAATTAACTTAAATCGTGTATATTTTGAATCTATGTTAAGATAATATATAATTGCTCATGTCACTAAAATTTAACAAAATATTGACAAAATTTTAATAATAGGATTAAATTAAAAAATTGTAAAACTATAAGGACTCAATTGTAAATTTTTAAATTATATAGACCAAATTAAAAATTAAGGAAAAAAAGACTAAGACCATAATTTAACCTAAAATAAAATAAATTTAAGTTTCAAGTAAATCTAAATTTAAATAAAATTTGGTAATGCCAGTCGCAAGTATTCCACAATATCCCTTGTTTTCATGCAGAAATTAGCTCCCATCTGTCACACAAAAGGAAAAAAAAACACACACACACATTATCATTTTTAGTCATAAGAACAATTATTATAGTTTAAAACCAAAAACATTAATGAAACACTAAAGTAAAATAGACTTTTTCTTTAATTTGTTTTATATAGTATAGGTTTCAAGAAAACAGAAAGGAGTAAGTTTTGACTCTTTAAATAAAACTTTTTTCCATGTCATAGTTATACTAAAGAATATAATGACAAATAGGTTATATTATGAGATTTTTTAGGTACTTTTAAGATAAGGTATTATGAATTTATGTAATATATCTTCAGCAATTAGGAAAATCATTGTTTTCATAGGATTAGTAATTAATTTTTAGTTGTTGCTATATTTTCTTTTTCACTATTCTTAAACATGAGTGTAAAGAGATCTGAATGTCTATAAATTTAATTTCTATTCCTTTTTTTCTTCTTCTATTTCTAAAATCTTCTACCTCCTGTATTTTTTTTTTAAAAAAAGTGTAGCTATGTTTATTTTGAAAGATTACTAAATTATCTTATTGAATATAACAGTTAAATAATTAAAGCAATCTTCATGGTTTTTCTAACTCTTCATTATTTTATCAAACATTTAAAAATTATACTCAAATTTGTTTTAAAAAATTAAATAATAAATACGAGTGAATGGTAAATAGGCATGCAATTATAATATAGAATAATTTACTGATTTAATCTTTAAAAAATTACACTTATTTTATTTTAGTTCTTGAAAACTTAAGGAGTGAACTCACTTTTTAGTTTTTAAAACTATACTTCCTTAAACAATATCTTCAAATATGGTCATTGGTCACTTTAGTACATAAATTTTGAAATCAATCAAATTATTACACAAGATGATCTACCCGTTAACATTGTCATCACAATTAATATTTTCTGCTGGCATAACAATGACGTGGCATCTTAATAAGCTAATGTGACTAACCTCTTTAATTCTTAAATTTTAAAATTATTAAATAAAATGATCCATCTGTTCATCGCTATGACTAAGGTAATGGATAAGAGAATTATTTTGTGTAACAATTTCAAAATTAAAAGTCTAAAGTACCAATGACTATTTTTTAGAAACTAAACTAAACCATCACGAATTATACTTTCAAATATTAAAAAGCGAGTTTACTCAAAAAGTAAATATATCAATTTAGTCCTTAAAAGATTATTGTATTATCTCAATTTTTTTTTGGCTAAATCTCAAAATTGACTAATACCATTGTTAAATTTAAATTTTTTTTGTTATTAAAAATTATTTTGACAGAGATGAAATCATAATTTACACTGTAATATGTAATGAATTAGATATTTACATACCTTAGCAATAACAGTGACATCAATGTGATTTGCAAAAGGCACAACATTGGAAGTGACGACAATTAATTGAAGCTTTGCTATTTGAGTCAACAACGTTGGAAGCATTCCTCTGTCTCTGTGATTCCCACAATGAACTCGAATCAGCACACTCGTCTCTGTCACTTTTGCTTCTATTTCTAGCAGCGCTCTGCCTTTTTTGTTGCTGAAGTTGTCGTCATCTGACTCCGCATAACTCTGGCAACCATAATCACGGTTGTTATAAGTATTATTATTATTATTATTATTATTATTATTATTATTATTATTATTATTGTGAGGCAAATATTGATCCCCAGACGAAGAAGATGATGATCTCTGCACAAAAACCACTGATTCCACCACTTTCTTCTTGCTCTTATCCTCGAGCTTCTGTATTCGTTCCTGAAGATCTTTCATGTACTTCACAGCTTCTCCAAGGATTGAAGCCTTGTCCTTCTATATTTAATTACAAAAATAAATAAATAAGGACTCCTTCTGTATAATCTACTACGTACATAATTAACTAATACTTTATCCCTTCCAGAATATATATATATATATATATATATATAGATATATAAACAAAATTAAGAGGCATGTGCTTTTCCACATGGGGACCTTAAAAAAAAATGAACGTGATTATTAATCTACAAGAATGAAGACGCTGATTAATAAGGATGCAGTGTAGGATCGAGGATATTATGGCAACAACATGAAGCGTTTCGTGGTGCATGGTGTATAGTAATTTTTTTTTATTATCATGCACGTAAATTTTGATATATATATATATATATATATATATTGTTAGAACCATTGATATATAGAATCTCATTAAATTTTGACTAATCTAATTTGAGTTGGGTTAGATCATAAAAATTTCAAGTTCTCTCAATATTGATTTTTTCTATTCACAAGCTTTCATGACTAATTTAGAAGACAAGGGAAATAAGTAACGAATCACTTAAATTAATTGATATTGATTTTGATGTGATATAATTGTGAAAAGTTTCCCTTCTTAAAAGATCATCTTACCCTTGTAACAAAATGAGTAAATTATTGATGTGATCTCTAAAAACTTACAATTATTTTAGTCTGATCCATAAAAAATTAATCATCTCAATTTAGTTTCTAAAAAACAGTCTTTGTCTCAATGTGGATATTTTTACCGTTAAATCAAATTTACTGTTGCCAACTACTCTAAATTATGTTATTAAAACATCGCTTTGACATGATTGAATAAAAATAAATGCAACCTTTCATTAAGACAACTATAATTTTTTGAGGACTAAATTAATAATTTACTCTAACAAAATCTACAATATATATCTATATATAATGGAAGTAGATTTCCTCGTGCACTTGAAAAGCGCAGGAGGCTCCAACTCCAATATGGACTATTGGATGCACACATCCAATGATCCATATTTTTCCTGCATTTTTTTTGTTTTTTTTTTTAAAAATATTGACCATTTGATCTCAATCAATGGTCATCAGATCTAACGGTTAGTACATTTTTTAAAAAAAAATTAAAAAATAGATAAAACAAAAGAAAAACATGAACCAATATCTAACGATGTACTTTTGGAGCAAGAGTCTTTGTGCCCGCCGACCTCCTTAACGATTTTATAATTCATGGTAATTAATATATATAGTGAAGATGACGAAATAGAATGAGGAGTACCTTTTTGTTGCATGGCAAGACTTTTGAAAGAGCCAAGAACCTTTGGTTTAGGTCTTCTCTTCGCCTTCTCTCAACCACTATGTGATGAGGAAGGGGAAGGGCCAAGGGCAAACCTGTCATTTTGCTTCTCCACTTGTCTCCCTCTGATTGGCCTTTCTTTATGGCTGCATCAAACTCAATCCAGTTCGTAGGTTTCTTCTTCATATCATTTGAATCCAAATGAGAAAATGAGAGAGAAGCTTCAGAAACACTCAAAGGAATGTTCATGAAGTCATTAGTTTCAGGTTTAAAAATGGAAGGTTGATGATGCAGTTTCTGATCAGAAGAGACCATTTTCTTGGTGTGCATTTCTGGGAAGAACAATGCAGAAGACTCCACCTCCATTTCCTGTGAAAAAAAATTAGAAATCATGAGAAAAACATCAACTTTTTCTTTTTTGATTAGAATCCAAATACTCATTGATTTTTGACTAATTTAGTTTTAATGATTATATGAACTCAGATCTTCTACTTGGCCAAACACGATGTTTGACCAAACAATACTGTCCGATTATTTCTAACAGGTGGAAATGAGGATTCCACATGATGAGAACCTGCTCAAACAATTTGAACAACTTACTGATCTACTAGCTAATTACATAAGTGTAAAACTCTCTAATACTAATTTTTTCTATTCACATGATTTGAACTCAAGTACATGTTGATGGAGAGGAGAACAATATGAACTCTATCAGAAGATAATTAGCCTAATGAATCATGATATTGATACATTGTTTTACAAAAGCTCATAAAATAGTTAATCTTTAAAAGTAATATTACAAATGCATCAAACTGATCTAAATATATATACTCTTAAAATTTTTGAGAAAGAAAGTACAAGTAATGATTCCTAATTCATCATAACCCCAAAAAATAAAAACCATAAAATAATGACTATAAATATTCTTACAAGTTCACGAAGCCATGTTTCCAATGAGTCATCCATCTTTTCAGTTCTCAGCGAAACGAAGAACTTATATTGAATGAAATATTTTGGCCTTTGATGAATCAATTGGGATAGAAGAATTAGGGCCTTCTCTTATATATATATATATATATATATATATATATATATAAAAGCTTAATATTGCATGTGTTAAAATAGTTCATTTTATTTTAATTTTTTTGCGGCTTTCTCTCTCTAACTATTATCATGCCATTAATTTAATTTCCTACCTGTATTTTTTAAGTTAAATTATTCTTTTGATCCTTATAATTTCACTCAATTTTTAATTTAGTCTCTATAGTTTAAAATTTTGTAATTGAATCCTTCTAGTTTTACAAATTTTTAATTTAACCCCTACTATTAAGCTTTTATCGGTATTTCATTACCATATGCATTTAACACTCTAAATATATATGATTTATGCTAATAAAAAGAAAAAATGTAGATAATTAATTGACGTTAACTCATATGTATATGATATGTAATGCAATTTATGTTAAATAGTTAGGATGAATTAGCTTTAAGTTATGTATATTTAAAATATTAAGATGGTATATAATTAGTCTTGTAACCAAAATTTAATAGAATATTAACAATATTTCAATAATAGGAATTAAAATAAAAAATTGTAGAATTATAAGGACTCAATTACAAACTTTTAAACCATAGGGACCAAATTAAAAAGTGAGTGAAATTATAAGGACCAAGACCATAATTTAGCCTTTTTTTAATAATTTTCCACTGTTATTAAAGGGACGTAACTGGAGATTATTTAATAAAAAAAGCCAGTACAAGTTTGTGTCCATATATAATTAATTAATAACGAATCCCGAAAAAAATTATAATTGGCTGTTTTTCTTTTATGTTAAGAATAGTACAAAAAGAAATTTTAATATATTTTTTTTTCCACAAAGAAAGGCCAACCTTTGAAAGACTAATATGTAAGTATTGTTGTAAGAATCGAATTGGATTAGTCTATTCAATCTATTGGATTGAAAACTAATTAGAGAATTGATTCATAATAACATCTAAAATCAGTGAATGATTAAACAGATTAAATTGATATTAAATAAATCGGTTCACTTATTTTTATTAATTTTTTTTATTTTACTTATTTTATAATTAGGTAATGGATAAATTAATATTATAGATCAACCAATTTTAATAAAGATATCAATATTTTAATATTTTATAAATTTAATAGAAGTAAATCTTATATTAATTAATAATATTTCTTTGTTATTTAATTAACTTTTTGTTATAAATTTTTTATTATAAATATTATTTTATATAATTCGAGATCAAATTTTATTTTAAAGCCTTGTATGTAGGTCTTGTTTATGTTTCTTTCTCTAGTCTAGTTTCTTCATGTACCGTCCTTCATTAAAAATATTAGAAAAATGAACAGATCACTGAGACTTAATTAATATATCTTCATGTATAATTTATGTATTGTTAATATTATAATAATAATAATATATAATATAGTGTGAATCCAACGAAACACGGACGTGTCTGATTAATCTATAAATTCCAAGCCCATTAAATTTATAAATATTGTTGGTTTTTGTTGACAATTATGGCACTCATATAATTTCATGTTCTCATCTAAAACTATATAGTCAATTTGATATACATAAAACAAAAATATTCATTCAACATATTAGAGGATTAATGAGCATCATTCTCAAATTCCTTATATTATTTATATATATATATATATAAGTCGCGAATCATGTTGAAATCAAGTGTGTATGCCTGTGCATGTAAGAGAAAGTAAAGCTAATTAATTAGTATGGGGAGAATATAAAGAAATTGATTTTTGGGTCTTAAGATAAAAATATAATGTCGCTATTATTAAAAAAAAAAACACGATCAAAGATATGATTTGATACTAGAAATAAAAATTGTTTGCGTTGACGTTTGATTTGAATATTCAACATAATGTTTTGTCCTCATTGCTGCTACTGAGATTTGAGTAAGAAACGCAATTAAACACATGCGAAACGGTGCGTTTTAGTGGTTTCCTTAGAATGTGTTTGATTTGGTTTTCATTGTTTGGGGTCCTTCAAGTGGTTTCTTAATAATCACTCATCTCAGGAAAAAAGTCTACGAGTCTGATTGATAAAAAAGATTCATATGAACGTGTTATTATAATCAAATTGGACATACATATCTACGTCAACAATCACACATATCTAAATTATCAACTAACGTGACATCACGTTATCAATTTCTTTTTATTTTTGTTCAAATAACCTACTGTTGAAATAAAATATTTTATTTCCCTTAATTATCTTAAAAATTACAAACTTTACTTATAATTAAGACTGACGCACAAAAATAAAAATCAAATGCTTATTGGAGTTATATTTTATACTTCTATCATCTTTCTTTTTTCTCTCTCTCTTCACAATTTTTGACTTCAAAATTTTTTAAAATCATATAGTTTTTAAAAATTAATTTTAATTAATATGTAATATTTTTTTATAATAATTTAAAAGAGTAAAGTTACATTTTAAATTTTAAATACTAAAATTATAATTTATAATTATACAATATTTCAAAAGAGTATACTTAACAAATGTAATTTGATAAATTCTAAATGAGTATCAGAACATTGTACAATGTACAAGCAATTAGAGATAAAGAAGATGCATTATGAGCAATGAATTTGATGTGAATTTGAATGGAAATTAAAAAAAATTAATCTGATGTAGATTTGAACAAAAATTTAAAAAAATCACGACTGTAATGTTATGTCAACTAATGATTTGAACATGTATAGTTACTGACATAGACATATAAGCTAATAGAATAGAATAATCATAGTCAATGCCATGCGTGTTAAAATAACTATTAACTAACACTAAGAACTAATTTTTATATTTTTGAAAACTATAAAAATTAAATGTAGAGTTGAGTAAAGTTATAATAACCTTAGATATATTTTAACTGCAAAAATTCTATCGTGCATGGGCTAGGTTTCAACTTTCAGACTCGGATTATAACTTTTTATGTTCGTTTCCGTTAAAGACTTGGACTTGTAATTTGAACAAAATGTAAACCCACTTAACGACAAACACCGAAAATAAACTAATTATGATACCATATCAAGAACCACTTCATCTCATAAAAAACTAATTATTAGGATAACAGACAAAATTGTTATATAATACGTGACATGGCGTCAGGTTATTTCTACAAATAGGCGAGGAGCCCAGACTACTCCATGCATATGCATGCACTCATCCTCAAAGGTAAGTGGCTTAGGAAGCAGGAAGCACTAAATTTTAATATACTGCCATTGTAAAAAATTAACTATTTGCTGCAGTCAGCCAACACGAATAAGAAGAATTGGATCTAGCAGCAGATGATGCTAATTTCTCTAAACTCAAATATAAATTTTTACTAAGGGATGCGCTAATATTTAGTACCCAATAATGTTTCCAATAAAAAATACCTGAGGAATATATATATATATATATATATATATATATATATATATATATATATAAGGCAACAAAGAAATGTTGGATTGAAGAACCAAAGGGTCTCTTAGGTGAGCAAACACAGGAAAACATTGACACTAAACCTGAATGAAATGAATATAGAATATTTGGCAGGAAGGTCAACACATAATTTATTTTTCACTAGTGTTCTCCTTTGGTATTTTCAGCCATGGCTCATCATTTCAACCTGCTTTCCGATCAAGTATGAGCAACCCCAATGCCATTCTTCCAGCAAAATGGTGACCTTCACAGGTAGATATGAAAATACAACCCACACCCCCACGCCTTGTATATAATAGGAAGGGTACATGGGGAATTGGGAATCAGATTTGCACCTCCTAAACCTGTACATGCTAACCACTACTGTGTTCCTACCAACCAACCACACATAAGTAACAAAATAAGCTCCCCTGTCAAGAGCAAAAAAGACATAAAAGAGAAGACATGAGGAACAAATCAAGCCTGAGTTTTTCATAATACACAAAGGGGCTGATTGCAAATTTATCACAGTGCTGCACATTGGTATGGCAAAATAAGCAAGGGCGAGTCAGAAACATCCATTGTAGAACCAGTTTGTACTTTGCTTTGTGTGTACTTGGATCAGATGCAAGATTGTCCTGATTTTGTTCACGTGAATCTTGAACCCATTAGGTAAACTTATTTGTCCAGTTATCCATTAACTCAGCACAGTCTCGGAGTTTACATGACCACTACTGCTTCCAGCATTACTGTTAAGTCCAACCACAGGTGCAGAACGCTGGGCAAAATCTAGTAACAACTTCCTTTGATGGTCGTCGGTGTGAGGAAGACTTGCACGCAAGAGTTCAACAGGCATTTCCTTACTAATAGCTTTGGCAGCATCTGCATTAATGGCAGCCATGTTTGGTGTGCCTTGCACAAGCAAGGACTGCATGATACTATGATATTTATTCATGCAATACTTAGTCAAAAGGCCAAAGAATTCATCAAATGAGCCCTGCCAAAAGGAACGATTAGCTATATTATAGTTGCAAGCAGCATGAGGATCAGTTAGAAGTTCTGTAGCCCTCTCAAGAACAGATACTAAGATAACAGAAGCACCATCTCCAGCAGCACTTCCAAGGGGACGGAGAGGAGGCTGCTCTGAGGAACAAACCACTGCTGCAAGACATGCACTGAGAGCACCAAGGTCCATCCCTCGGACACACTTGGAAACAACCTTTGCAAGGTTAATTGTTGTTTCTGCAGCTCCCGGATCAGAGGGGAGGCCACCAAATAAGAACCTCAAATGACGAAATACAGCCATGCAGACTATTCGCATGAGCTCACTACCAGGAAGAAGCAACTGAAGATACTTTGCGAGGAGCTTACGCCCCTTAGGGAGAGATACTAAACGTAAGAAAACAAGGTCATCCTTAGCAGCAAGCCCAACTTTGTGTCCATTCTTTCCCAGCGGGTCTACTAGCTGAAGTGAAGTTGCTAATCCTTCCAACAGGACTTGCCGTCTTAGCCTTAGTTGGGCTCCACCATCTTGTATCTGATTGGCCTGAAGGAAACGATCAATATCATCTACATCAAGAAGAAGACAAAGACCATCCTCAATTGTGACTCTGGCTGCAAACATTGGCTCTTGTTCAAGGGGCTTCTCTAGAATGTTTTGCTCAGAGCTACCAGACACAGAAGATTTTGGGGGATCAACTTCAAGGAGAGGGCGAGGTCGGCGTATAGACGAGAAAGAAACCCTGCCTAAAGCATCAACCTGAAGAAAAGCATGGGGCTCAGAATTAGAACGAGCTCGTGGAGGAAGTTCCCTTATTTGGGTAGGGCAAAATGGATGTTTCAACTTAGCACCAGAAGATTTTTTAGCGAGACAAGCTTGGTGATAATAGTCATCTACATATGGATCATTACTATGTGTCACTGCAAGCTGCATTCTGAGAATACTCTCAATTTCATCACTTGTCATATACTTGGACCTAAACTGTAGTGACCCACTGTCACTCTTCTGGCTACTGACATCAGAACCCTGTTGAGAGAAACGGGCATTATGTCTACCTTTATGAGTTGATTTTGGTCTATGATCTCTAACATCAGCCAGACCAAGCATATGTTCATATTTGCTAATCACAGATGAGCCAGAAGAAAGATGAGGATTAAGTAAATGGGACCGGAAACCTGATAGGTAGCCTGCTGATTGCTGAGCAGAATGATGCAATCTATGCTGCTGTTGTTGCAACTGAGTCATTAAGTTAGGAGGTACTGATCCATTATGAAGGTGTAATTGTTGCTGCAACATATTACTGAGAAGATTCGGATGATCTCCAGGATACAACCCTGCCTGGCTGACCCATGGATTCTGCATACGATGACTAAGATGGGAACCGGCAGTAAATTGGCGCAGATTTCCACCAAAATGTGACCCATGATTTATTCCACTCAATTGAAGTGCAGAATTGGAAAAATGAGAACGACTTTGTGAAGATAAAGCCATCTGAGTTCCCCCAGTATGAAAAGGAATCATCAGGTTGCCTGTACTATGATTCGGAGAAGCCTGCTGGGACTTACCACCAGGGGGAGGATAAGAAGTAAATGAAGACTTCGGCCCAAAAGTGGGCTCACTAGAGAAATGAGGATGCTGCTGTCGCTGGTCAGGATAGGAAGAAGTTCTGTACAAGGAGGAATGTGGCGGTGATGACCAACGTTTACCATCCTGAGCAGCTTCAATATCAAAAACATGCTGATCAAACCAATTGGGAACTGGTTCACTAGAGCGATGTTGGAGTGTGTAGTGTTGCTGTTGCCGTAGCTGCTCAGGATAAGAAGATGTTCTGTACAATGGCTTTGGTTCCTCTAAATGAGAGACGTTAGAATGGAGACCTTCACTGTTGTAAGAATGGAGACCTTCACTGTTATAAACATGCTGGTCAAACCAGTTGGGAACATCATCCCTTTGTGCCCATTCAGAAGCAGAAGAACCTGGATAAAATAAATAGTATTAAAGATTCGATCAAATTAAAAATAAGTAGATAAAGAGAAAAATGAGCAGTGTAGCCATGAAGGGGACAATACATGGTTACTTAGATCACCAGGTCCATCACAGGAATCTAAAATATGTCCAATTAATTATTTGGAAACTCACTGACTGGTGTTGCTAAATAATGATAGTTCGAACCATTTCCAGTCATTCCATTCACAATGGTAGTCTTAGATTTAAATTTGTGTGGAGATGCCCCACAGACTCAAATTCTGCCACAATTCACAGGTGAGAACGGTGTGTAACTATTATTAATCTTCTTCAAATCATCAGAGACTCCGGTCAAAGAAAACAAAAGGAGTTCACTAATAATGACCTATAGAAAGATAAACTAAGATCTAATTCATATGGAACTACTATCTGCCCTTCATGCTACGTCAGTATGGTGACTGTAGCCCCAAAAAATGCCTATAGTCAGGTGCTGTGAATAAGATACTGATCATTTCTTGGACTTCATGACCATCAAGCATTGAATAAGATAGTAGCAGGAGTTCGCATCCCCCTCCCCATTTACATGAAACAGTCAGATGCATGTTATTACAGGTTTTATATCTATGCCTTTACACACAAGATATCTCCAAATGAATGTGAATGTTTACAAGTAAAATATTCATTGTTGGCGTTGTGTAGAGGTCACGGCTGTTTACAACACAGGGACTTCAACCTCCATGTAGCCAATTTAATTAGCCCCATTGATAGAACAATCATGAAACTTCATTTGTAATTTATGTGTGATAAAATTTCAGGATAGTAATCATAAATCAGGTGAAATGAGAATCATCACCACCCCCCCCCCCCCCCGGTTGTTAAATGTTATCCAGCAACTACTGGCAGTTTGCTATATTTGCCTAGTTGGAAATTAATCTAAAATTGTGTGCATATGCCACAATCAAAGTTAATATTATGAATCAACCTATAAAAAAGGAGACACCTAATAAAAAAGAAAAGATGGCATCAGAATTTAATAGAGGAATATCTACTGCAAATATTTTATATATAAGATGGCATTTTTCATACAAAAGAAGCAATATGAAAAAATTTTAGTTTTGCCAATAGACAAATTTGTACAATTGCTCAAACTCACTTTCTCTTGATCCTCGTTCACCAATAACTCCTGCATATCTTGGTCCACTAACAGCCTTGTTCAACTGAAATTTATAAAAAATAAATAAATAAATAATAAAATAGAATCATTATCTTCCAATATATCTCCACAGAGAACAATTCAAAAAGAGCAGCATTATAATCAACGTAAAAAAAAAAACTGAAATAAAAATGAGTACAAGTGCACATGTCAAGAAAAAGATCAAACAAATATTTTTTGCTATGAGACAGAACTTGTTACTTGCTACAAAAAGGGTCTAATAAATTTAAAAAATCATTCTTCATTTCCTCTTATCACCTACACAATCAACATCAGGTGGGTAACAGTAATCTTAATCCCTATCTCCACTGTTTCTTTGAAGTATTCAAGCCTGAACAAGGTCTTAGTTTGTAAATGTAACATCAACATCTAGTCAAGGTACTGGAAATATATATACATATATATATATATATATATATATATATTTTGACCTTACATAAAAGAAGAAGAGGGTTTCTAGGAAGTTAATCATGTGATGCACATGGAGAAAAATATTTACAAAATAGGGCTATTTTATGTGAGAAAATAGCCTAAAGTTATAGTTCTCACTTGTCAAACTTAGTAATATCCAATATCAGGTTAAATTGCCCCACTAACAAGCTCAAATGCCCTAAAATGAGAGAGGAATACAAAAAATATTACACTCAACCAAGAAATAATCCGAGTCGGCAGCTTTAACTAATCTTAAGTCCTCTTTTTCTTTCATAGATAACAATGACCCCAACCAACATGGATAAGAATGTTGAGACCAAACCAAACAACTGCCTCACCTTCAACTATTCCCCATAGCAACAGTAAATATTCTGAGAAATGTAAAACTAAATAATCAAGGAAACTGGAGGTTCATTGATTCAGCAAAATAAAGTATTTTGAATATTGATAGAACCCAATTCACAGCAACAGCACAGGATACCAGAAAAGATGTGATTTCATTAACATAAACTCCACTGAATACAAAATATCAACTCAGACACAAAAAAACACCAGAAAGGAATACACAGCACTCACACACTATCACCACTATTCAGCAATATGCAGAAGAACAACAGAAATGCATAACAGAAACACATACACAAATAACACTCTAGATTCCTAGGCTTTCGAGACGCTAGCACTCTCCCAAAACCATTCCATAACTTTTCCATACCTAAATCCACTCCTAGGCCTTTCTATTTATACCCACAGCCACTAACCAAATACCGCACCCTTTCTTTTTTTTATCTCCACGTGTCCCACCTTCTAGAAAGCTTTACAATCATGCCCTGCTGTCAAGAGTAGTTACAAAACCTCCCCACATCTTATCATTCCATTGCTCATATCATCTAGAATATACTGGGATCCATCAAATATTCACCTTTTTCCTCTCTGGCCAACCTCATCCGTTAAGTTGTATATATTTGAATCATTACAGAATTACCTCATTCATATTACAAAAACATATAAAGATAGAAAAAACCTATTTTTCTGCTTGATAATAAATGCATGCAAATTAAGAAATAATCATCATCACAATGCTCAGTCACTCATTTGATAAATTATCAAGCATTTACAGATTTGTTTAACAATCTTACCTTCAAAAAAGTGGTATTAAGATCGTCAATATCCGATAGAGATCTTACGTCCTCAGCCTGCAAGGTGAAAGGAAAAGTTATTTGACAAAAATTTTAGAATTGTGTCAGCACAATTTAAATGGCAGGAAAGGTAATTCATCCAATCAGAGGAGGCAATACATACGCTTCTTCAATAATTCTGAGAACACACTGAAATGGAGAATTGAACAAAATAAAATTCAGGTATTACCAGAATATTCTGACAAAGATCAACTGGCTAAGATTCCCCACTACTATGTGTTACAGACACAAATCAAAGCATTGGAAAGATATATGAACTAGGAAATTGTTTATAAAAGCCCCAAAGCAATAATTGAGTGGCACATTTACAGAGACGTCTGCTATTGCCATGATCTTAAACGAGGAAACAAGCTCATTTGCCTAACATCTTCATCCTTAAGTGAGTGATCTCCAATAACAACAACAGTGCTAAAAGTAGAAACCATAATATGACACCTGTGCCCCTTACTATAGTCAGAAAACTCATTATAAAAATAAATAAATAACATATTTTCCAAAAGAAAGTGATCCATCAATACTGATCGACTCAGCCTGCACACTACCTTTATCAGTTCTAAAGGTCTCTCAAACCAACTAGCATCCTCTCCTATAGTGGAGAATCAATCCAGCCCTTTGACAAGATCAAGAGCAAATATCGTATGGAAAAAGGGCCAATTAATAACAGAAACCCCATCTACAACAGAATAAGCTAGTGTAGGATTTCATCATTATACCTCTTTATGAGGAATTTGGTCATTATAACCATCTGTTCTTAAATTACGAGGTGGCCTGGGATATTTAGAACAAGTTATTTGGTCTCTTTGATGAGAATTGGATTTGCCCTGATAACCTTGGTGCTGTTCTTGTGACTAATTTTAGTGGCTTTGGTTATAGGAAGGAGTTGGTCATTGATAGAGCTCAATGGCGTCGTGCGATCCATGTAGCCGACCCCACTTAGTGGGATAAGGCTATGTTATTGTTGTTGTTGTTGGTTATAGGAAGGAGAACCAAATTTTGTCGAAAGCAACTATGTCCACGATTGTGTGGTGTATTTGGATGGAAAGAAATGACAGTTTTTAATGAGCAGTCTCTACCTCCTCACTTGTCATGGGATCGCATTTGCTTTGTTGCTTTCCTTTGGGTTTCGACTAATAGGATGTTTAAGGGGGTGCCTTTTTCAAAAATTTATAGGGATTGGAGAACTTTGTTGTACTAGCATTGTTTTTCGGCTTTGAGGGGTTTTCTTTTTTTTTTTTCGGCTTTTTTTAATAGGAGGATCTCTTGTCCTCCCTTTTTCTTTTTTCCTTTGTTTCTCTCTCTTCTCAGTAATAATACTTCTTTTTCTATCAAAAAAAAAATTCTCTAGAATATTTTTCCCTTTCATTTGCCTAGGATCAATGAGGATTCTCCTCCCATAATTACTCTAGTTCAGGTATATATACCCTAGGCTACCACATGTAATATCAGATTAAAGTGACTGGTATTTCTGGGTTCCAAATTCTTCAGCAGGGACCCCATATAACAACTCTGACATCTAACCAACCACATACTTAACCTAAAACTTCAGTCGCCCTCTTGAAAATAGATAAGTCAAAAGAGAAATGTCTACTTGACCAGAAAGAGACAACTCAGAATGTAAAAATTTTATTGAAACATCCATATATTAATAAACTGAAGGGGACAAAAAAAATAAAGACAATATTAAACATTTCACCTTCAGAAAAATAATCAGCAGTTTTCACTTTTCAGAAAGAGTTTGGGAGAACCAGACAAAATATTAGAAATACTAGCCAAAAAAAGGGACAAAATGAAGAATGAAGCTGAAGGGGGAGAAGACCTATAAGTTTCAGATGAAAAGGGAAAAAAATGATAAAAGGCATAAGGTCAATTTTAGTATCCTCATTCACATCAGAGCTGTTGGTCAAAATCAAAATTACAAAGAATGAACTATGTTCAATGAAACAGATACATATGACATCAATTCGCTTAAAAGAACCTCCCCCCAATCATATATAATGAAATATACAGTATGTAACTTCTTCAGTAAAATATCACAATTTACCATGTGAACCATCAGATAACTATATCAGAAATTCTTCTATGAAAAAGCAAGCTGCAGCCGAAATTCTACAATCTTCCTAAAAGAGTTATTAAGCAATGGAAGATGAATGGCTGAACAAGAGTGAAGAAAGCAATTTACAGCTTTTGAAAAATCCCATAGAGCAGGAAATAAAATGATACGCTCCTTTTTACCAGTGAAATGAACTGAAGACAAGTTTCTAAACTAAAATTAAAAGCTCAGTGTCTTTACATTTTAAAGAATTCCAGCCACAGATTTGCAATAGTTAAAAATTCTGCAAAGGTTGAAAACTAACCTCTTCTCTATTAACATTAAAAAAGAACTCCTCCTCAACAGAAGGCAAACCATCGTTTTCGTCATCTAACCCCCCCAGTTCAACTTCCTCAACTACATTTTTACCAAAGAAAGCATATTGTGACGCATCAAATACTGCACCTCCTGCAAAACAGAAGAATTTTAAGTCCAAGGGCATCTACTAATAGCACAGATAACAGAGAATTAATAAAAATTCACATAAATTTCAATTAGTAAAGCCAAAAAAGATCAGAATTTTAATTTTGAAAGTCAAGAAAATCTAATAAGAAATTCAAACATGTCTTTTTAATCTGAAATCGATGTTAAAAAATATTTCACAACAAAACAATGAAATCCAGCTACATTGCTACCAACCCAGCACTATTGAAATTGGCCTTGTGGCACATTCAAACATCCTGAATTATCAATCAGAGTGTTAAAACAAATTATGCAATCTTCCAAGTAGAACCAACACAAAATGAAGGCATTCTGCAGTGTCAAATCAATACATACTATTCTCATAACTACAGCAGCCAACAATTGCGTAAACTAATTGGCGACAATGGAAATCTATAACGTATATCTATTCAAAAGTCACAGCCAACAGGTTAAACCTTTTGAGATTTGCAAAACTTTCAAGTCTAGCTCAGGGGTTTTGGTTCTGTTACTTACCAGGCAATGGCATAAATGTTCATTGTGCTACAGTGAATATAATAAACAAAGAAACACCTTGAAGTGCAAAATACATAATAAAAAATTCCAGACTAAATTTTGCTTCCATTTTTCTATAACTAGAATCACTGACTAACTTAAATCAGATCTACATGAACAAAGGCGTCGCAAGGTGATCTAGAAAGAAGCCAGGACCAGGACATGAATAATATCAAGTTAAGAATGATAGAAACAAAATTAAAATAATGAAAAAAAAAAGGGTGAGGCAAACCTGGGGGAACATCTCCCAATTGCTTAAGATCCTCCGTGTTGGGAGCATCTCGAATATCACCCCCAGCACCAAGCCCATCCATATCTAGAAGTAGTATACCATAAAAACAATGATGGAGGAAAACCCAGAAAAAGAAAAAAAACGCAAAAGATCAAACAGAACAGAAAACGGAATGTAAAAAGGAAAACTTGGAAACAAATCTTCTTAGAATTGCTCAAAACGTTTCAGCTAAAATGGCGACGGAGCAAAGGGGAAAAGAAGATCTGTAGAAAGAATTGAGTACATTAGTTCATGGCAAAGATCTGTCCCACCGGAAGGATTAAAAAATGGCTTGGATTTGAAGCAGAGAGAGAGAGAGAGAGAGAGAGAGAGAGGAGAGGAACCCTACGAAGAAGATATTGATCGTAATTTATTAGACGGATGGAATTATGGGGGAGAGGTCGCGTACCTAACATCATTTTCCCTCGGGGAATTTACCCTTTTTTTATAATTACGAAATTGTTACACTTTATTCTAATTTTCTTTTTTGTTCAAAAAAATTCATTGAAGTAAATTTTTATATTTAATAACACAATACTATTTTTAGACTAAAATATCACATATTAACCTAAATACATATATATATATATATATATATATATATATATATATATATATGTGTGTGTATTATAAAAATAATACCTATTAATTTTTTTACAAAAAACAAAATACTTGTGACGTATTATAATATATAAAATTTGATGTTCTCATGATAATAAAAAATATTTTAGTCAAATTATATGTAATATTAGGTTCTTAGATGTCGAAGATTATATTTCAATAGATTTTTGTGAATAAAAATATATATAATTGAATTAAAATGTTATATATTTTATAATTAGATGAGAGAAATTATATATTTTAAAAGTAAAGAGAAAAAAAGTATAATTTTAAAAACTTGTGAAAAAGAGATTATAATTTACTTTAAAAAAACAAATATTTATGTGTTAAGGAATCCAAATTGAATGTTTATTTGTATTTTATTTAATGTGAAGACTAAAAAGTATTTTTATGTCATAAACTTCGAATGAGCGCACCGTATTGACCTATTTGACCTTTTACGGCTCAAATTCCCGCCTCCTTAGCATATTCTCTTATGTAGGGTTTATACCCCTACAAATTACTCTATTTTAATACCATTTCTAATTTCTAAATTATTCTTTTATAAATTGGGATTGCTTATGTTATTCCATAATTTCATACAAGTTTTTGTCATCCATTATTATTAATCATTTTTTGGCACATCACTCGTTCATGATATATTGAGTGCACATTTGTATATGTTGATAGATCATGACCCATGACCCAAGTGTATTCATCCACATGGGACGCTAGTTTTGACTTAATTTGTTTATATTTTTTTTGCATATTGTACTGAAAACTTAATTTGCGGTGGAATCTGAACACACGGTTGAAATTGAAAAACAATTGGTCACTTTATTTTAATAATAAAAAAAGTGAACCGATCATGGTCAGTCGAAGTATTAGTTCAATGATCAATAATTAAATTGTAGTTAAACCAATGATATTTAAAATATATTATAATATAAAAATATATAATTAATGTATGTATTAAAATATAAAAATATATATAATATATAATATTAAAATATTCAAGATATGTTATATATATAAATTTATACTAGTCCTAAATCTTTTTCTAATAGTTTAAATTTGTAAAGATTTCTTAAAATTACATAACAATATTTAGTAAAAATTTAAAAAAAAATAGATAGGTTGAACTAACTAATTTTATCAGTTCAAAACTAATTCAACCAATTTTTTATTAATTTAAACACTCACCAACTTACGCAATTTTAAATCGAATTAGAAATATAACTAATTCATAGATTTTATGGTTGAATCGACTGATTTGGTCTGGTTCTCTGAATTATATTCTATTCCACTTTTTTTTTGTCATTAAATATCCTGTGACTTTATTCAGACAACTTTTATAACAAATTTTGAAGGTATACTATTTTACATCCAAAGTATTCTCCATTGGAATCGATACTATTCTCTCATCTACATTGCTTTATCCGTTATGTAATCAGTCCTGATCAATTGAGAAACCAGGATGTCAAATAAGTTGGTAAGCAATGATTCCTTACTACCCATTCCTTTTTTATCTTTTTTAATATTCTCAATAGTAGTCTTTCTTGATTATTGCTTCTACTTGCATTTTATTACGTTGATGCTTGATAAGCATGAAACTGCTGTTCACCTCATCAATAATATATTAATATTTCAGTAAACAAAAGAAGTAACTTTCAAATCTAAAGATCCAAAGTTGCAGCTCTAAAAGTAAGGACTTGGCTTGCCATATGCGAAAGGAAAGGCTTTTAAAGGCACGGAAAACGTTTATAATAATCCATTCTTGCTCCCAAAAAAAAAATATTTCATGTGAGATCCTTGAGTTGACTTGCTATTGAACAGTGACTCGAGTAATTTGAACATTCAGTAAGAAAATAATTAAACAAAAGCAGTAAATTAACTACTGCATTCCCAGTCTAGTGCTCCTATTGTATAAGGATGAAGAACAAAACAGAACATCTTCAAAATTACATTTGCAGTAGTTTGATGATTCCACATTCCATATATTTGTTCATAGCTAACAAAAGTGGCAAAAATCATTATAGAGTAGATCACGAAATTGTGGACAGACCAACATCGACACAGCAAGACAGACTGAAACTAAATGCATAATTTTATGAGCCATGGTCAACACAGTTGATTCTTGCTGCAGCATTCATCTGCAGCTGGGAAAAGTTTGTGATGCCCACCTGTCATCTGGTTGTATTTATGCAACCCAAAAAACCACTTTAATTAGAAGCAAGGGTTTCCTACACAGGTGGGCATGGATGCAACCAATCCCATGCCTTCGCATAATAATAGTGAACATGGGAATCCAACTTCAAAAACCTAGACTTGTACATATTAACCATTACTGTGCTCTAGAAACCAGAGTAACAAAATAAGCTCCCCTGTCAAGTGAAAAATAAAAGACAAGAGAAACAAATCAAGCCAAGTCTATGATACACAGATGGGCCTGATTGCAAATTCATCACAATGCTCAATAAATTATGAAGAGGAGGCTAAAACTTTCATGATGTACCATACGCTTCCACATCAGACTGCTCCAAAGGTACCTAAACCAAGATTGTTCCAGTGACAGTTACTGCCACAAATTACTCAAAATTCATGCCCCTTATCTGAATGTTGGCTTATATAATTAATTTGGCACTCACTCTGAGTTCACATGGCCACTGCTACCTCCATTATTATTATTAAATCCACCTAAGGGCACAGAACGTTGAGCAAAATCAAGTAATAGCTTTTTCTGGTGATCATCAGTGTGAGGAAGACTTGCACGCAGGAGTTCAACAGGCATTTCCCTACTAATAGCCTTGGCAGCATCTGCTGCAATAACAGCCATATCTGGTGTCTTTTGCATAAACAACGATTGCACAATACTGTCGTATTTGTTCACACAATACTTAGTAAGAAGACCAAAGAATTCATTAAATGAGGCCTGCCAAAGTGAGCGATTTGCCATATTACAGTTGCTAGCAGCATGACGATCAGTTAAAAGTTCAGTGGCCCTCTCCAGCAAAGACACTAAAATCAAGGAAGCCCCGTCTCCAGCAGAGTTTCCAAGGGGACGTAGAGGGGGCTGCTCAGAGGAACAAACGACTGCTGCAAGACAAGCACTAAGTGATCCAAGATCCATTTCACGGACACACATAGAAACAACCCTTGCAAGGTTACTTACAGTTTCTGCTGCCGCTGGATCAGACGGATGACTACCAAATAAGAATCTTAAATGACGAAAGACGGCCATGCAGGCTATTCGCATAAGCTCGCCACCTGGAAAAAGCAGCTGAAGGTACCTTGCAAGAAGCTTCCATCCCTTGGGTAGAGAAATTATCCTCAGAAAAACGAGATCATCTTTTGCAGAAAGCCCGCCTGCATGCCCATTCTTTCCCAGGGGGTCAACTAGTTGAAGTGAGGCAGCAAGTCCTTCCAACAGACCCTGCCGTCTCTGTTTTAACTGAATTCCAACATCTTGGAGCTGATTAAACTGTAGGTAACGGTCAATATCATCTACATCAAGAAGAAGACATAGGCCATCCTCAATGGTGACCCTAGCTGCAAGCATCGGCTCCTGTTCAAGGGGCTTCTCTGGAATGTTTTGTTCAGTGCTACCAGCAGGAGAAGAATTTGGAGGATCAACTTCCAAGAGAGGACGGGGCCTGCGAATTGACGAGAATGGAACTCTCCCTAGAGCATCAACCTGAAGAAACGCATGTGGCTCAGTATTAGCACGGGCTCGTGGAGGGAGTTCCCTTATTTGATTTGGACAAAAGTGATGCTTCAATTTAGCAGTAGAAGACTTCTTTGCAAGACAAGCTTGGTGATAATAATCATCAACATATGGGTCATTACTATGTGTTGCCGCAAGCTGCATCCTAAGAATATTTTCAATCTCCTCAGTTGTCATATACTTGGACCTAAATTGTGGCCATCCACTTTCACTCTTATGGAAATTCATATCAAAACCTTGTGAAGGAAACCGAAAATTCTGTCTACCTTTAGGAGCAAATTTTGGTCTCTGATCTCTCATGTCCATGAACCCAAGCATCTGGTCATGTTTGCCAATCAAGGGTGAACCAGAAGAAATATTGGGATTATAAGAATGAGATGGGAAACCAGATAAAAAGCCTGGTGAGGGCTGAAGAGGAGAATGCATTCTCTGCTGCTGTTGCTGCAATTGAGTCACCAAATGGGGAGGTATTGATCCATTATGAAGGGGCAACTGTTGAGGCAATAAATTGTTCCTAAGGATGGGATGATCTCCAGGATATAATCCCACTTGGTTGACCCATTGGTTTGGCATTCGACTATTGACAGGAGAACCACTTGTAAACTGATGCATTGTCCCACCAAAATGGGACCCTTGGTTTAGGCCAGTCAATTGAATCTGAGAATTGGAGAAATGAGAATGATTAGGTGAAGACATTGGCATCTGAGATCCACCAACATGATATGGCATATTCAGATGGCCAGGACTCTGATTTGGAGAAGCATGCTGGGACCTGCCACCAGAGTGAGGATAAGAAGATTTTGGAACCAAAATTGGTTCACTAGAAAAATGCTGTTGTTGGTGTTGCAGTTGCTGCTGCTGCTCGGGATATGAAGATGTTCTATACAATGTCTTTGAATCCTGTAACTGAGCCAACGAAGAATGTGGATGTGATGACCATCTTTTGCTATCCTGAGCACCTTCACTCTCATATCCATGCTGTTCAAACCAATTGGAAATATTGTTCCTTTGTGCCCATTCAGCAGCAGATGAATCTAAACAAAATATTCCAGAGTAATATAAAGAATTCAGTCAATTAAGACAAGAAATGCAGACAGCAAAAGGGTCAAAGCAGTTGCAATATGATCTTTCAATATGCATACATAACCCAAAACAAAGAAGTTAAAACACCTCATTTAAGCCATAAGTTTTAAATTAAAAAATGGCATAACGGCATAACCTAATGAATTGCTTGTTTAATTTTCAATTATCTGATAATAATTGTTTTACTGCATAAGTGCTATAGTCATATATATATATATATATACACCAGAACATATTGACACTAAAATGAGCATTTCTCCCACATAAAAAAAGGGCGTACCCAGTGCCGAAGCTCCCACATCGGAGGGTCTGGGGAAGGGTATACCTAGGCAGCCTTACCCTTGCTTTGCAAGGAGGCTGATTTGAACCCGGAACCTCCAGGACACAATGGAGAGACTCCACCATCGCGCTAGGCCCGCCCTTCATTTCTCCCACATAAATAGTGGCAAAAACAAAATTGTGTGCTCATATCATCAATTCATCATATAAGAAAACTCACATAAAGGGGAAAACAGTGCACATTAAAGGAAGACACTGATGAGTGTAGCAAGAGATCAGTGCCCCAGCAACAAGATCATGCATAATCAAGACAACCCAGCAATGGAGGTAATATTCATACTGAATAACAAAAGTAGGTACCTGTTCCTCTACAAATCAGACGTAGAACCTAGGGCCAAAAAGTAAATGAAAAGATTGCATATTTTTCAAATGAAATTTATATAATTGCTAAACTCACTTTCTCTTGATCCTTGTTCGCCCACAAGTCCCATGCTTCTTGGTCCACTAACAACCTTGTTCAACTGAAATGAGACAACAATATCAAAATTTAATGCCAATCACCATAAAAGAGTGCATCAGGTAGTCAACATGAGCCACCTTTTATCATCAACAATGTAATAAACAGCTAAATATGCAAGTGTAGATGGAACCCATGCATGTCCAGAAGAGATGCAATATAAAAACAGAAGAAGCATCTTCAGAGGACTTTGTGGTCTTTGATGGCAATGAAGCAGGCTTATTGAATACCTCTTCACTTTCAAGAAATCCTCTCATTTTTTATTTCTTTTTCTTTTTTATTCCCCCTTTTATAATGGAAAGAATATTTGGTTTAAAAATAGATGAACATATAAGCAGCAACCAGAAGGAACAGGGAACAGGATGGATAAAAAGAAGACAAGGAAAATCTATGGCATTCCCACAGCAATAAAAATATCTTCTGTTAACCAATATCTTACATTAGGAACCAGCATGGTTATTAGTATTGCATGTATCCCATGATTCATATCCCAATTCGACACCAAAACTAACCAAAACGATACAGATCACATGGTGTATTTGTTTTCAACCGGAATTGCACATGGAATAGTGAATTTGGTCCCTGAATCATGTGAATCGTGATTGATAAGGAATCACACGATACAAGAGCAAGGAAGAAGACAAAGACGCAGATGGAGGAGCACTTGCGAATGCCACAGACAAAGTTGACTGAGCACGGTTCTTGAAGAGCCACCGTCGATCCTCTTCGAAAAGCTTCATCGGCGTTGTCTGAGTTGACGCCTTGGATGGAGGAGAAGTCGCGATGCCTCGGATGAAGACGCACAAGAAGATTGAAGAAGACAAGATGACGCAGTGTAAAGTAAAGAGAGAGAGATAGTGTGTTGTGTTCTATGTGGTTTTTTTTTTTTTGGTTAAAGTAAATAAATTATATTAAGCTAAGTGTTTTAGTGTGTGTGTATATATATATATATATATATTTTTATTCAATGGGATGGTAATCCAAATCAGAATAGCAAAAGACAACCCTAGTCTTTGCTTTGGTCCCCACTCATCATTGTTTTGCCATCTCTGTTTTTCCATCTCCTTGATTTTTTTTTATTTATGACTTAGATTTTGAATTATTTTGAAGTTCATATATGATATATCAACTTATTGTTTTTGTTTGTCACTTATTTTTACTTTAAAATGTCATGTTTTTATTGATCATGTATATTATGATTCATAATAAGATTCGATTCACAATTCAAAAAATAGATCTTCTGATTCACGATTCGAATCTCGATTTGATAACAATGGGAACCAGTATCCTAAGATATAGGCCACATCTCATGGTTTCCTCCTAAAGTATCCTAGAAGGCAGCAATTGTAAATGGTATCCATTGTCCATACTATTATCTCCAAATAGAGATGAAAAATATTTGGGAGAATTATGATTTAGTAACTCTTGGCAAAGAAATTTCCAATTTAAGAACATAACCGAAAGAGTGGTTAATGTGTTAACAACATGCTTAATTAACCACTCCTTTTGACTTAATTTTCCCGAAACAGAGATGTGTTTGCCAAGAGCTTCTGAATCCTCATTATTTTAATTCTTTTCACCCCACCAAGGTCTGATTCTTTATAGTGATGTTAGCAATGAAACAGTTTTCCTACAGTGCTGTCTAAGAAAAAGATATTTAGCATTGCTCTAACAATCTAATACAGTTTCCCTGTACAGTCCTCTGAAAAACACCCACCTATTCAGCAACAAAAGGAACCATGATATATTCTTCCTAGATGAGATTGACCATTCATGAGTATGAAAGAACATGCTCCGCACTGTCTTGATTGACTTGAGTTACAAGTCATATTGTTTCAACATCATGTAGCTCTCTTATCTAACAAGGACCCAATATCAACATCATGTAGCTGTCTTATACTATGCTCCTTAAGATTTAGACCGATTCTTTCTTTAGAAAGGGAATGAATTTATTAATGAGAGAAAGAGAAGTACAACGGATAGAAAAAGTTGCAAAGAAAAATAAAGGACATGGAATCCTCCCCCAAGCATAGAAAAGAGCTGAAAAGAAACAACCGAAGGAAACTGCCAAAACTCTAAGAGGGCCTTCCAATCCCTTTGAAGATCCATAAGAAACACCCGCTTGAAATAGCTATTTGCATACACCCATAAAGAAGACAAACATGACCCTATCTCACAGGAGGTCTGGTGGAAGAAATTGCTGTTTAAAGACTCTTGCATTCCTTTCTAGCCAAATGCATCACAAAACTGCACGCATAGCACCCTGCCACATATCTTTATTCCCCTTCCTCCTCCTGAAACCTCTAAACTTGATGCCTAACAAAGCCCCAGGCTATTTAGGCATACCCAATTTTTCTCCAAGGATGAAAAATAAAATAATTGAGACATTTTGATTTTCTTCATTTTTGGGAAAAGGGGGTCTCAAGTCATTCATAACAAAGGAAAGAAAAAAGGTTGTAAATTCTAATTACTTCATTATGAGCCTGTATATAGTTTTGACATCATTATCAACTACCAATTTCAGAACACTCCATCTAAATAATGATATTTAGATCCCATAAAATGCATGATAAGACAAGCTTCAACAATCTAACCTTTGAAAAAGTAGCAGTGAGATCATCAACATCTGAAATAGATTTTATATCCTCACCCTGCATTGTGAAACAAGAGTTAATTCCAGAAAAATTAAACTCTTGAATCAAATTTGCAGTTACTTGTATGAGAAAGTAAATATTCAGTGATATAGAGGAAGGATAAATAACTTCTTAATGAAGAGCCCAACAATTATACTTAGTTCAATTTGTATCAATAGCATAGTCAAAAGGATGGAATTAGAGCAGCAAGACATAACGATTATCAAAAGCAACTTAAGTTACTTTTGTGACATCTAAAATAGAGAAAGAAACTACAGAAGCAGGGGATAAACCATACAGGACAAGAATTGAAGCAAGAACAATATGAATAATTTGTAAGCCATCTGGGATAGAAAAGTCAAAAGCAGAATATTTACCTCACCAATGAGAGAGGAAGAGTAACAGAAATTCAATATTTTTTTTGTAATATCCATTTATCAATTATATAAATAGGACAAAGAGCAGAGCTTTATTAGAAACAGAAAGGGCATCCCATTGTTTTAAACAGGAAGTTAGTAGGGATATGTCCCGCCTTAATGTATGAAAGAACTAATTTTAAAGAGGGGAAATAAAATGAAAGAGAGGTGAGATGGCTATCATTAAAGGAACAAGGAAAAAATAAGTCACTACAATTACAAATCTTCAAAAACACGAGTTGTTGATTATTTACCAACACTGTGTAATTATAATAACACAATGGAATTGATTTGCCAACATGAACTAACAGGTGATAAGATTTTATTTTTAAAAAGAAACAAGCATCCTATAATGTATCACAAGATCATTACATAAACCCTAAAATTAAATATTTCGTACTCCAATAATCCACTTAAAGAGAAGGAGAACAAATGAGGAAAGGAAGGAACATTATCAAATTAACAAGATCATGGAGCAGGAACTAACATGAAACATACAACTTTAGCAATAAATGGAACACCTGTAGAACCCTTAACCAAAAGGAAAGTTAAATCATGTCATGTGCCACTTTTTACATGCCCGACATTTCTTCTTCTTCTTTCATAAAACATCCCAAATGGAGCAACCATAGTAAATTTTAATGGACAGATTTCAGAAAGGAATAAATAAACAAATATGTAACCTCTTCTCTGCTGAAAAAAATCTCCTCCTCCTCCTCATCAAATTCAACAACAGGAGGCAAGTCTTCTTCTTCATCTTCTAATCCTCCCAACTCAACTTCCTCAACAACATCTTTTCCGAAGAAGTCATATTGAGATGCATCAAATACTGCATCTCCTGCATGATATAGAAGTTAAAGACAAAATCAAGCAGCTGAATAATTTACTTTTTGAGCACAAAACACTATTTGGAAGAGAGTGTAAGTCCTAAAATCATATCACACAGTCACATTATAGCTTCATTCATGACCAACCACAGCAAATAAGCAAGCCATACAATTAAGAAAATTGATGGTTGTTGGACACTTAAGCCATACAATTAAGAAAATTGATGGTTGTTGGACACTTACAGTTGCTTGTCCTTTGTTAATGTAGCCAATGATAGCGCGTATCAGAATTGGACATCACAATACATAAAATTTTTTTACTTTTAGACATTAAAACCATGAAAAAAAAAAACAAAAAGGAAAAACTTTTAAAAGGCAGAAGTTCTTTATCGGACTTCAATGTGCTATACTTAAAATAAATTGTCAGTTGAACTTTACAGCATTCTCCATTAAGCAGCTAATAATATAGCAATTAGTAAGCCGACAGAGACAAAGACAACCTATGTATGACTCACAAAATGCACAAAAATTGTTTTCTTTAATATTCTGAAGATTCAAAATAGTGGGTAACTCAAAACTAGATCTAATTAAACAGAAAAGCAAAAACGAAGTAAGGAAAGCCAATGAAAGTGAAACAAACCTGCAGATATATCTCCCAGTTGCTTAAGATTTTGCGGGTTGGGAGCCTCTTGAATATCACCCCCAACACCAAATCCATCCATATTCACGAACACTATATAGTAAAAGATAAACGACAAATCGCAGATTAAAAAAAGAAACGCGAGAAACGAAAAGGGAAAATAAGAAAACAAAATTTTTGAGTTTTAAATCTCAAAGTGGAGCGATACGGCAAACAAATTATTCCGGAATTAAGAAGGGGTTCTGCTAAGATGGTATCGGAACAGAACCCAGGATCTGGGAAAAAGATTGAGCAAAGGAGTTGAGGACAGAGATTCGTTCCATAGAAAAGATTGAAGGAAATAAAACGGAGAGTTAACCCTAGGTGAGGATAACGATTATGATCTGCAAAATATAATAAAAGATAACAAACTAACGAATGGAAGGTGAGAGAGTTACGAGAGGGAGAAGAAGAGTGAGAAATAATTTGCAAAAATAAATAAAGTTGAACAAGAATTAACCAAGGAAGTTCACAAACACTTCAGTTACTGCTTACTAGTTCGTGATTTATCGATGAAGGAGCGAAGGAGGAACGGATGATCCTCGATCATATATAACTATCAAATTACTATTGAATATTCGAACAATTGTGTAGGGTTTGGCCTATTATATACCAGTTAATTTTGGATGCATTTTTAAATTTAATGTTCATTGAGGAATGCAAAACTCATATTTAATTTTTCTTTTTTGTGGTTAAATATGTTTTTTAAATATGAATTTGTTACTACAAAATTTGTTATATTTTTAGTAGATAAACAAAATTTGTTGAATTTGTTTTACTAAATCATCTTTTTTTGTGTTAAATTCATTATATATATGTATATATATTAATTAGAATGACAAAAAAAAATTATAAAGTACAACAGCAAAGAGGAATTTCTAGTTATCATTATATTCAATACTGATTACTCTAACATTATGTCCTTAAAAAAATAATTCTAGAGTGGAAGAAATAGAGAATTTTCTCAAACAAAATGCTAATTTACTATTAATTTAATAACAATATATGTTTTAATAATTTAATTAAAAAACAGTTTTGGGATGATTAAATTGAGATAATAATGCATTTTCAAATAACTAAGTTATTAATTAACTCAATTAGAAAGAATGCAATTTATTTGAAAACAGTTTGTAAAAATAAAGTCTCTCTCTCTTTTGTTTTGTCATGAATGATACGTTTTTCCCTTCTTTTCGTAACAAACGTGTCAAGAAAGGAGAAGACGTTAAAGTTATGTGATTAGCACTTATTAGTTTCTATTAAGAAAAATGTTTATAAAGAACTCGAATTTTCAAAAGGTTAATTTTTTTTTACAATTTAATTACCTCAAAATCTATATACACAGTAACAACAAAATATTTTATATGAACATTGAAATGATATAAATGCACAAAAAATTCAACTTTCTAAAAGAATGAGCTCTTCTATTAACACCTTCTTCAAGAACAGCTTAGAAATTTGTCTAAACTATTATTCAAAAAATTATTTAAACTTTCTAGGAATTGACAATTTTAAGATTTAAAAAATAAATAATAAAAAACATGGGTTCTTATAGATTATGTTATGTATTGATAAGATTTAATGACTAAATAATTGAAAATTTTATGTTATAGGGCAAAAGTTTTTTTTTAAATAATTTTTGTGAGGACGTGTATAGATATTGTACATTTTCTTGAGGCTTACTTCTATACTTTTGAATTATAGCACTTATCACAAGGAGTAAAGGTATGTTTGGTATATATTGAAGACTTTTAAGGGAATGAGAAAAGGAAAGGATAAAAGAATGTAAATGGTAAATTTATGTTTGGTATGAAATAAAAAATAATAATAATGAATGAATTTATTTTCTTTAATATAAAATTTAATATGAAGGAAAATAAAGATTTTATTATAATTTTACAAAATTATCCTTTACAATAAAATATATTAAAATAAAAAAAAACTACGAAGAGAACGACTTCTTTGAAGGTTGTCTCTCTTCTCACATTAGCACGCATTGATATTTATACTAGTTAATTTTTTTTTTTTTACCTGGGGATAGAATCTCCAAATATGTGAAAGGGTGAGAATGTGACATATGGAGAAATCAACCTTCCTATAAACAAACCCAAAAAAAAATAAAACAATTAATTTCTTTCTTGTTTATCTTATCGAACGTTCTTCTTCCCCCCTTTCTCTCTCTCTCTCACTCATCTTCTTCCTCGCTCATGGAGGTTATGGAAGGTGTTGTTATTGGCTCATGATGGTCAAATCAAATGCTTTGTGCAGACTATCATAAAAAATTTAAGGGACCAAAACCAATATTCCATCAGTGGATCAATGGCTCCAGCATCGACGCCTCAAGGGAGTGTTCTGCCATCACAGCAAACACCTATGGAAGCAACATTGATGCCGACAAAAAAGAAGAGGGATCGGCAATAGCCAGCGAAGATGGTAGCCTGGTTCTTTACTCTCTCATTCCATGGAATGCAATATGATTACTTCATATTTTTTGTGTAATTCCATGAAATTTCATTCCAGAGTCAATTTTGCATACCAAACATGAAAGTGAGGAAATGGAAAATTCATTTCCTATTAAATTAATGAATATTAAACGGCTCGTAATAATTTTGTAAAAAAGATAAGAATAATAACTCCTAAGAGCATCATTAATAGAAATAGAAACAAATCATTAAAGTCAACCGACAATGTTTGACTTTTTGTTTTCTTTTCACCCTATATAAGAAACTACACTGAACTGATCTATTATTTATTTATTTTTAATTTAAAACATAGGCGGTGGATGTTGGAACATCAAAATTTATATGCTCTGGAATTTAGGTTATTTTAGTCGCAAATAAAATTTATGTCACATTGACTTTAAAAGAAAGTTCCAATTTTTTTTGTTTTTTTAACACAGAAGCAGTTTTATTCATTGAAAAATAAAAACTTACAATGTTAAATAATTCGTCTATTATATTTTTTATTCCCATACTAAAACTAAATTCACAATGTTTTTCCCAAAAAGAAAAGGATGTTATTTGATTTACATGTATCTTGAGCTGCCCATATTTTACACAATGACAGTCCTGCATGATCTTGAATTATAAGTTTCCATTAAAATCTCTATAAATTAATAATGTTGGGACTATGAAATTTTATTAATTTAGAGAAGTATTAATTAATCAATAAATTAATAATTTATTAATTTAAAGAATATTTTCTCGATTTAACAAATATAAATTTAATTACATAAAAAATTATTATATATATCACTAATATACGATGTATATATATCATATTTCATGAATTAATTTTTAAAAAATTATTGTACATATATATTTATGAAAATAAATAAATGATATTCATTATTTTTAATACTTAAACAATATTCATTGACTGATTAAATAAAATTGAATACAATTTATTCGCATCTATAGTTTATTATATTATAACTTAATACACATTCAGCGTATGATGATAGAGGAAACAATTATATAAAAAACATTAAAAAAATTATTAAAATCATACCCAACAATGATTTATCATCTAAAATGTGTCTAGAAATCAACTATGACCGATCAAATATATAAAACATTATATAAATATAAAAGAGATCACCCCACATAGATTTATATTGACAGGATTATAGATTTATACAATAGTTTTTTTAAAAATTATTATGCTATTAATTTATCGATTTGTAAACTCACCCAAATTGAGACCAAGAAAATATTATTTTAGAAGTGTTATCAATTTATTGACTATTCATTTATGGATGTTTAATTGTATATTAGTAAGTGGACACGTTTGTAATTCTGTTTGAAAAAAATCACATTTTTCTTGTAGTTGATAGCTATTAAATAACCAGTTTTTAATAAAACAATTAGATTCTTATTCTAAGTATCTTAAAAATTAACTTACAAAACTTAATTAGAACAAATGAATGTTCAAACATAAATATCTTGAATTCGACAAATGTAGACGTGGAGCTAAAATAGATTCACACATACCACTTGGCATGTAACCGATAATATAAGAGTAACCAATTATTATGTTGTCATCCTCACCAGCAACGAAAAGAGTTGTGATTGCTATTTTTGTCTCTTCCAATTGATTAACTGATAAAGTTTGAGATCCGGTTTCTACGTTACAATAATAGTTATTAGTATATTTCAGCACATGTGTTGAAATAAAATATTAAATTTTAATCCTTTATCCTAACATTTGTGCTAAAATATACGATAGCACCATGTTATTACAATAAAGGATTCGTGTGCCTAAGTTTGCTGCTCGTACATGAAAACCTTTAATATGGCTATCAATGGATCAGATTGGATCTTATATAATTTATAACTTAAAAAATATAGTCTAGCCCAGCTTATTAAGTGTTTGTGGGTGAGTTAAGCAGCCCATGGACCTATTTATATTTTAAAAAATATTTTTTTAATTACTTTAAATGATAAAAATTAAATATTGAAACTATTAAATTTCAAAATATTAAACTAAAATTATAAAAATGTATATTCAACCCTAAAATAAACTACTTTTTCTTTTTTAACATATATTTTTAGTTATTTTAAATGACAAAAAATAAGAATTAAAACTATAAAACTTCAAAAAAAAAAAATTAGACTAAACTTCTAAGACAATATATTAAAGCTTAGAAAAATAAATAGATGAAAATTTTTTAAAAAGCCTAACTGGGCGGTCTATTTCAACCCACCTAAAACACTAATAGCTTATATAGATCGAGTTAAAAGTTATTTTTTAAAATGAACTACTGGACCTGTTTAGTTTGAATATTTTCTGTTTTCATTTTCACTAAAAATAGAACATAGGCTTGAAAATACGTTTGGTTGAGTTAACTGAAAACGTTTTCTTGAAAACATTTATTAAAATATGTCTAAACTTGAAAACACCAAAAAAATATTTTCAATGTTTCAAGAAATGTATTTAAAAAAAAATTGAAAATAAAAACAGAAAATATTGTCATAAACCAAAAGACCCTAAATTATTAATCCATTTCCACTCCTTTTGTAAAACAGGGATGGGTTAGCCCTTTGAAATAGGCCCATTTTAATAACCTTAATATTTATATCTTCAATAAAAAGTTAAGTTATTTCATAATGTATTGATTTTTGTTCGTTATTTTCTAAAATATTTGATAAAATTAAAACTATACAAAAAAATTTTTTCAAATCCTATGAGTACAAAATTATAAAAATCGGTTGATTTCAATATTAAAATTATTGATTCTCGATGTCAATTATTTGATCAGTAATTAAACGATTGACAATCACATTTAAAAAAAATACATAGTTAATCATCCAATATCAGAAATAAGTGGCTCGGGAGCAAATCGTTTCCAAAATTATAAGATGTGATTTAGTGATTGCTTATTTGGCATTTTGTGTAACGTGTCCTAAACCTATTTGTCTAATCAATCCATAATGCTCCCGTCACTTTCTCAAACAGCCTGATCTGGTCCTTGATTAATTTTTTGCATATAAATAATTAGTTGGGGTACTTCAATTATTGGGAGCCATTTTTGCATTTATGTTACTTAGAATTATCTTCAAGCCTCCTTCTTAATTTTTCTAAAATATAGCTCAAAATTTTTGGTATATTTAGCTTAGCTGCCAAGTCAATCACATTTTTCAATAGAATAAACTTTAAGGGCCTGTTTGGTTTGGGTATTTCCTGTTTTCATTTTCACTAAAAATAGAAAACAGACTTAAAAATGTGTTTGGTTAAGTTAACTGAAAATGTTTTCTTGAAAATATTTCTTAAAATATGCCTAAATCTGAAAACACCAAAAATATGTTTTCAATGTTTCAGGAAATATATTTCAAGAAATGAAGACTGAAAATAAAAAGAAGAAATATTTTCATAAACCAAACAGACCCTAAGTATGCTGAATCATTCTTTTCAGGCAAGAATGCCTTCTATACATTTGAATTTTTAGTAAAGTTTCAATTATAAATTAGAACCTTATTTTGTGTCAATCATATATTATATATTTTAAATTAATTTTAATTATATTATTAAGTCTAATATTATCTAAATTGTTAATAACATATGCTGACATGACTATCCACGTTTATAGGTCCATGGAGGGACATATTTGAAACTTTCGAAAAACATCAAAGACATTTTTTTAACACATATAGTAAACATGAGTGGCATATTTGAATAAATATCAACCTTGACTTGGGTAGATCACCCAGGTCACTTGTAGCCGATCTAAAAATCATAATTTGAATTGGACCTAACCCCGGACTGGTCCAGTCCAGGTCTAATAATACTGATTTGACCTGTGAAAACAGTGAGAAATTTCAAAAATGCAAATTGTATGATTTTTAATTTATTATCAAAGAGTTCTTAGGATTATTAGATCAAGGTTTTGAAAATTATGTCAGTTATTGAATATGCGGAGGTGGAGATTCAATGGTCAATAGTTAGACCATTGTTTCACCAGTCTACTTTAAATTATTAAAAAATAATATTCATAATTAAAGATATAAATATAAATTTACAAATTTAATTAAAAATAAGATTTGATGTTAAATTACATAAAACAACATTCATAGTCAAAAGTTAACAACAAAAATTGACTGAATAACAATAAAATATTAATATTAGTAATTAAGATAATATTCATTTATATTAAATCTATAAATTACTAAGATATTGACATCTCTATTAAAATTGATTGATCTATAATATTAATTTATTCATTATCTGATTATAAAATAAATAAAATTAAAAAAAATCAAAACATTTCAATTGAATCTATTAAACTAGTTTATTTAGTACAAATTTTTATCTAATTTAATTAATTTTTAATTAATTTAATCAATCATTAATTTTATGAATTATTCCAAACAGCTTCAATGGCCAGCCCTCCGTTGGAATCTAATTCTATCAATGATTTTGTTGAGTGAGAAACTGGCAATGTACATTTATTGAAGGCGAAGGTTTTCTTCTCTGCCTTGATGTTTAATCATGATATTATATATATATATATATATATAATATAATATAATATAATATAATATAATAATACATATATATATATATATAATGACAGCATTAATGAAAATAATGCTCGGTGATTACCGTGCCTACATGCGTGTAAATTATTGATATTACAAACATTAATTAATAAATTTATATATATATCAGCCTACACAAAATGGCCTCAATATATAGTGACAAAGTTTTTTTTTTTTTAATGATAAGAATATTTGAATCCTGGCTCCTAAATTTATAATACCTCAGCTCGTACCATTTAAGTTATAAGTTTGATGGTGTCAAAGAAATTATTAATAGCATATTTAAATAAGCAATTATGACTTTTAACCAAGGCTATACTAATAAACTACATTTGTAGGTTGCAAAATTTGTGTCTGTATTTTTATTTTCAACCATAAAAAGTTTGAAAATATATTGAGCTCTAACTAATTTAATTTAAATCATGTTAGATTATAAATGTATAAAGATTTTTTAGCATTAATTTTATCTATTTATAAGACTTGAATATCAAATCTTTTTTAAGAGAAATAAGTGGCAAACTATTCAAATCAACAAATGTGACTTTATTTGGTTTTGAATTTGTTGTTGACTAGTAGGATCAATCAATTAGTCTTTGAAAATCAGACGAGTCAATTTATTGAACTAGTGGAGATACTGGTTCAAGATTTACTATTATGTCATCAATTAAATTGTATTTGAATTAGTTTTAATTATATATATATATATATATTATATACTTTAATTTTATATATTAAAAATGCAATATATTAAGTTAATAATTCTTATAAATATGAAAAAAATTATTTTTTCACAAAATAATATATCAATAATACACAGAATAACACATTACTTCTTAGAAAATATAAAAAATAAAATAAATAAAATAAAATTAGTCCAACTATTAAACCATCTAGTTTTACTTTTTACCATTTTTTTGTCAATTTGTTAGATTAAATCGAATCGATTATATGACTAATTTATCAGATTTTCAATTCGACCAACTAATTTAATCTAATTTTTTAAATAACAATGTCAGACAAAATATGAATAAATTAAACTCATAATACTAATGTCACTAACACACAGATAATCTATTTTAGTCAAATAATAATAATAATAATATGCAACTATATATTAAAAAGAAAAGTAAATCGTAAAATTTTGATAGCTAGCTAATCTTTTGCCCTTTGGCAAAGAACATTCCAGCTGATTGTAATGATTATTTTTCTCTAGAATACTGAAGGCAAATAGTAGACCCCCATCAACTAGATCTGTTCTATTCACAAAAATTGAAAATCAAATTTCTAACCGCTTAAAAAAATGAGAATCCTTACCACTTACGTCAACCTAAATTAGTATAACTAGCTAAAATATACTACTACCTTACTCAGCTATGATGGTTATTATCTGTTAATTAGATGATTCTATATGTCCTCATTCAAAAATTATTATAAGATATATATTACTCTCTGAAATTAAGACTTAATTTCACAACTATACCAACTTCAAATATTGTAGTAAAAGCCTTCCTTGTTCTTCGAGAAAACACAACGTCGGCTCTTTTTGTTTCTCTATAAATGGAGAATAATAATTTGTTATATTTTAAAGTTTATGTACTAAATATTAATTTAAGAAACAAATGTATTGTTTTATTAATATTATTAACATTAAAAAAAAGTATCTATGCTAGATTGATACCGTAGACTATTTCAATAAAAGTAACGAAATGCTGGAGTTTATAAATTAACTGCAAAAATCATTATATTATTTGTGGAGAACATGCTAATGTTATAATTCTTCATATAATGCCACTAATTCAAACGAATATTGGCTCAACATGCCGGACAATATGTTAGAAATATAGATAATAAAATGGTTTTAAAATATAATAGATATTATCTTTAAAAAATTTATATTTGTATATTGAGAAATTACAGACACTCTTCCATAATATAATAAAGCTTTTTTTTTGAACATTTATTTGAATATTTTCTATCAAAATTATCTAGTATAAAATTTTAATAAGATATATATAAAGTTCGAATAATTATATCTATGTAATTTTTAACAGACGTGTCTATTTAATTTATGTAAGTTCAAATTTTAAAATAAATTTAAAATTTAATCAACATATTATTTCAAATTTATTAAAATAATTCAAAATTTAATTGAAATATTTTTTAAATAAATTGATTAAAAATTTGTAATTAATTGTAAAGGAAAGCTCATTTGATAAAAGAAATATCAATTAAATATCTTTATAAATATTTTATTATGTTCAAGACTTTAATTCTATTTTAATATTATAAATTATATAACACAATATTGAGAACCAGATAAACAATGGGTCATTTGGTGACAAATTAATAAAGAAAGCCTCATGACTTGTGAGACTTTATAAATTCTTTAGAGCCTACAATGCCCCCACTAATATCATTTCTGTTAAAAACATGGCTTGCTTGTGTCATCAAAAATTCATTAATTCTAATTATTATGTATCAGCAACCATATAATAAGAAAATTTTTTTAGGGGACTTTTTTTCTTAAATATTAAGATGTTTGAATTTAAATACACATTTAAATATTAAGATATTCTCTTTGAATTTAAATACTAAATGATTAAAAAAAAATTTTAGCATGGACATATAGAAATTGTTTATTAGTAAAAGATAATATTCAAATGAATTAGTAACTAAACATATATTATGAAAAAATTGATGAAATAAAAATTAAAAAATAGGATTATATATTGAATATTTTTTTTAAACTTAACAAATAAGCATTGGTCGTTAGTTTAATTGATAAAATATTTAATGAAATGATTGTTTTGTACAGACTGTAAAGTTTGAGAGAGTTATTTATTAAATTATAATAATGTTTATGGGAGATAAAGTACACATAAAGTAAAATTTATTTAGGTAAAGTATATTTTTATTTAAATTGAATAATATATTTAAATAATACTAAGATTTATCACAAGATCAAATTTATTAAAATATATACATACCTATTAAATATTTAAAAAAAAATATTTAATAATCTGAAATTTGAATGAACCGAGGCACAAAAAAATAATAATTAATTAACACTTCCATTAAATGCAAACAAACACCTTAAAGCTACGGAAGTTGTATAATATGTTTCATTAAAAACTCATTATTAGACCTTAGCACTTAGTCAAGTTATATTAACTTCACAACTAACATGCATGCATAACTGACTATTTTATTCATCAAAGCCTTTTTATTGCTACACAGCTCTATGTCATCCTTGTTCAATATTATAAAAATATACATATATTTATATAGCCTTATTAGCTGATTACACCTTTATGGTGTATATAAAAATGCTAGTTTTGCTTTTCTTTTTTCTCCCTCTTGAACCCTTTTTTTTATTGTTTTAAATAAAATTTTTTAGAATTTTAAATTTAAGGTTTTTGAAAATTGATAAAAATCATGTGAGCGTTATTTTAATATATATATATATATATATATATATATTTGATATTCTTTATCATATATTTTACTCAATTATTTATTTATTTTTTGGCATTAAAGTTTATTTTTTTTCCACAATATACATTTTTCTAATGATAAAATCATTTAATAATTATTATATAAAATTAAAAATTGTACTAAAATTTAGATGTCATATTAAAAATAAAATTATAATATTATATTATATAAAAATTAATTCATTGATAAAAATAATTTAAAATGATTTTTTTTTACAATATATATTAATATGTCAACAAAGTTAAGTACAATTCAAAATAAGAAAATTTTCAAAAAGCGTTTTTTTATTTGAAAATTTTAATAATTTTGTTCTGATAGTTTGTCTAAATTTATATCTGATCCTTGTTTTTATATATTATTTTATTATTAATAGTTTAATGTTAATAATTATATGTGTGAACTGACATATTAAATATTATATATTTCTATATATTTTTAGGACATATATATTGAGAGTTATCTATAATTAGGTCAATTAAAATATCTTTATAAACTTTATGTTAGAGGGACCTATTTGATATATATTTGTTTTTGGTTTTAAGGTCTTAGTGAAAATAATTTTATGCATAGATGTCTGACTCTAAATAATAACAGTGATTATAAAAGGAGTTAATTCATGGGTCTATCAATGGATATGATGATTTGAATAGTGATTTCATAGGTTATATGAAAAAGGTTTACTTTTGGTCAGACAAATGTTGTCATTGTGTTCCATTATATTGAAAGTGTGAGAGATAGCTACTCATATAATCTCATAAGAGTTTATGTGTTTTGATTATGTGTTCGAATTAAGATGGATCAATGTACGCTCTTATTACTTTATTATTATGTATTTTTATTATTTATCAAAGATTGACAAACAGTATGATTATAATTAAAAAAATTTCACATTTGAGTTTTTTATAATTTCAGACTGTTTGACTTTAATTTATGCAAAATTTCTATTCACATTAAACACGGAAACTTAGCTAATATATGCTAGCCTTTTGCATTCTTTGTTCCTAGTTGCTCTCTTTTTTTTTTTTTGGGGTTCTTCATGTTACAATTATATGTGCATATTAATAGAAAATTAATATTAAAGTATATATAGTAGTTGTACTTTTTTATTCACTGAAATCATTTCTCTCAAAGAATTGAGGGAGTGATACTGATACCTTGCCTTATTGGACTCGAGACATTGTTCAGATAAATTAATCTTTTGTTTTTATTTGCAAAATAGTATTATTAATACTAACTAATACAAAAATAATAACTAATTAATAATAGTTGGTTTCAATATTAATATGTGTATTAAATATATATTAATAAACCTAAGACACTAAAATCAACACAAGACAAAATGAAAATGACTACAACAATACAATAAGCTTTAGAATATGAAGTGTTTACACACACACACATATATATATATACCAATAGTTTAATTTATTCTACCAAATTAGATAGAAGACTATTTGAAGTAATTAAACGGAAAAAAAAAATAGACTCCTCTCCAAAATGACATTTTAATAATTGATTTTTTTTTACTATTCAAGAGACTCAAACAACCACTACTACTATGACAAACGAGTTTATATAATTTAAAATAGTCACATGTTTAAAATGAGCGTTCAATTCGTGTCAATCCTGATATATTTTAGAATCAAAATTGTATATGTACTCGATACTTGTATCATACACAAGTTTATATTTATTATACTAAATTATTATATAATTTAAAATATTCATATTTTGGTTTGAATAACTAATATTCAAAAAAAAAATTCATCAAATTTTGACTAATTTGTTCAACACGAATCTTTTGGGTGGAAGAACTCGAACAAATAAAGGGCTATTGTCTTATAATTGTTTGTTGAACGACAAATATGTAAAACTCTTTCAACATGTTTTCTTTATTCACAAGAGTCAAACTCAAAACTTTATTTAATTGAAATTGTTGAAGTCTCACATCAAAGAAAATAATGTGTTTCATAGTCGTTATATGAATTTTAATAGTCATCTCCTTATGAGTTAGACCCAAGAACCATTATTAACATGATACCAAAGCTAAGTAGACCTCTCGATGGTGGGCTACCCGCGTTAGGTCACTCATTGTTACCCATCTAGTTTCGCTTCCCAATTATTCAATCTTGGCTATGTAGGGATAATGTGTTGAAGTCACATTCCAAGCTCTTTATATGGACTTTGGCTTTGCTTTCCTCATGAACTAACTTTTAGGGTGAGTTAGGTCAAATCGTCCAAGCACCATTAATTTTTAACAAAAAATAGGTATCAAGATACTTAAATCAACTGTGTTAACCGTAAATAAATATTTAAGTTATATCACGTCTCTTACCATAGTTTTAAGAACTGGTCAGATCATTAATCTAGATTGGTTTTTGGGTCATCGGGTCAATTGCTAAACCTGAGAATATATATATATATATATATATATATATGCTTATAAATAAATATCAAAATAAATAAAAATAATTTATATGCAAACTTTACAATTAAAATAACCTAAAAAATGTATCTTAGAGTAATTTTAGTACATAAATATTATATTTAATAAATAAAAAATCCTTTATAATTATATTAATAGATTGTAATAATAAAATTAAAAATAATTTATTTTTGAATATCTGATGGTTATTTAATTGTTCTTAAGTTTATATGATATTATAAAATTTGTTATTAATATTGTTCAAATTTTATGATTTAAAATCATTTTAGTTAATATAATATAATGATATAATTTATATAAAATAATAACATTTTATATTTCAAAATACTACTATTATTTTTATATATATATATTTGGAAAACTTATATAATAACCATAGCTTACAACTTTGATGGTTAAAATGTTATTTTTTCTTCTATATGAGGTATTGGATTCAACATTTGTTAGGTCATTTTTTAAAAATTATATATGCTTTTGCTAAAATTTAGAGAAAAAAAAATTTAGCCCAATGTTGAACTGGGTTAACGAGTTGTCGGTCCAATCAAAACTCGATCGATTGCATCTCAGTTCAATGAGGCAACTCGAACAGAGTGGTACTTCAGGTTACTAGCTCCTTAATTGTTTGGACCGGATCCAAAAACATTATTTCTTATATTAAAACAAAAGGTGTTTGGGTGAAAAGTGTGCGTAGAGTTGAGAATGGCCCAAAATTGAGTTACATAGATGAGCTGTATGTAAGAGCAAGTTGGTGTGTGCATGTTTGTATGGTGTTACATAGAATGCAATTATATGTTGAAAGTTGATAGAGCCAAACAGGCTTTGGTAGGAACATGTTGTGTTACGTACCACGCTAAGACAAACAACCTAGTCAGCCTTCCATGCTTCCATTCCATGAGTTTGGATTTAGTGTTTGTTTTTAAGGATAAATATTATACTTGTCTTAATTTGGATCGTCAAATTTCATATCTAACGATCTAAATATCATGTAATAATTTTGATATTTTTTATTTTAAAAAAAAACATATTAAAATCTAAACCGTCAAATTTGAAATCTGACGATTCAGATTAAGATAAGCATTAAATCCCAACTTTCATTCCTGTGGGACACATATAAGTGGGAACCACCCTTGCTCTACTTTCTTTCAAGAGTGCAACACATATTTTCAAATTTTGATTTATTTAACTTTGGATTTGAAACAAGTTTTCCCACTTTTAAAGTCTGAAAATTAGATATTTTTATTTATTTGTTTTTAAGGTTTTGAAAACTATATCAATCATTAAATCAGTGGAAGCATCGTTTTAAGAGTCAATGGTTGGACCATAGTTGAACTGTAATTGAATTAATTTATTTTAAGATATTAAAAAAATAATATATATAATTAACTATAAATATTAGTTTACAAATTCAATTAAAAATAAATGTCAATTTACATAAAACAATATTTACAATAAAAAATTCACAACAAAATTTGACCAAAGAACAAAGAAATATATTATTAATCAAGATAGTATTTACTCATACCAAATCTATAAAATATCAAAATATTGACATCTCTATTAAAATTAGCTAACATGCAATTAATATTAATTTATTGATTACTTGATTAGAGAATAAACAAAATTTAAAATTTTTTTTAAAAAATTTAAATAAACTGATTCATTTAACACTGATTCTTACTCGGTTTAATCGATTTTGACTTGTTCAACTGGTTATTGTTCGTTTCAATCACTATCAATTATAGGAATGTTTATGGACCAAAATTTTCACCAGTTTCTGATTCAGTCCAATTCTTACAACAATATTTACAAGTGAAGAGATACAAAATATATGAAAAGACACAACAAATAAACTTTTACAAATTAAGCTTCTTCTTGTGAGATAAAAAATTCATAAAACCCAAGGCGTCGCTCCTTATAAAAATTTAACCTAGAGTTATTTGGCATTAACATCAATATTAAAGACAAAAAGTAGGTAAAACACACATCTTCTGTTCCTACTATTTTATTTCGGAAGAGTGTTAACAACACTGTTCTTCAACCGATTTTTTTGTTAACCACAAACCACAAGACTCAAGAGACAAAAGCTAGTAAAAAAGGGAACCATCTTCCATAGTTAAAGAGGAACTTGTTCACAAGGAAAGACGATATATAGCTTCCAAGAATGAAAAGAAAAACTAAACTCTTATAAGTCAAATTCAATGACTAGAAAATTGGGGTTAACGATAAATTTAGGCATTTGGGGAAAAACTAAACAGGAAGACTATTTAATGTCTTGGATGTTCAACGTTCAAAAAGCTAATTTCTAATATTAAAGGTTCAAGGATTTATTTTTAAGGAATGTTCAAAAAACCGAACCAATTATTGAATTGGTTAAAACACTAGTTTAAGAGTTAATAGTCAAATCGTGATCGAATTGATAGTAGTTAAAATATATTAAAATTTTAAAATATATAATTAATTTGTATATTACATATATTAAAATATATAATCATAATATTAAAATATTCAATGCATGTTACAAATATATATATATTTATATCAGTTATAGATTTTCTCTTAATTAATAACTAAATTTTTTAGAGATTATTTAAAATATATAATAATATTCAGTAAAAATTTAAAAAAATAAAAAAAAAAACCAATTGTATCGATTGATTTTATTAGTTCGACCGATTTTTCACTGATTTAAACACATATCGATTTGGTCTCTCATAATATACATATATGTATGTATATATATATATATATATATATATTGAGTGTTTAAGAAAAGTTATATGCAGGATATATGGCATTTGAGTTTTAAGTAGTCATCATGGTGGAGTGCCATCAATTGTGAATTATTTCGTCTCATGAGTTAGTTTTGAACCGTGATGTTTTTGTACTGTGTTTCTTTTAAATCTTTGAATCAACGGTATATGGTCAGAACTTATATTGTGAAAGGTGATAAATATTTGACTCAATTATACAAAATAGGACTTCAATATTTTAATATGACAGTCATATGAACACTAAGCTCTCGTAACTTTATCAAATAACTTTTTGACAGGCATAGTCTATGGAAAAGAAATTTCAGTTCAGAAGGCAGCAAAATCAAAGTCAACCATGCAAATGATACGAGCTTGTAAAAGTCAAATCTTGCCTCTTTTTTTTTTTATACATGACAAAATAATGGTTTGAACTTATATTTTTTTATAGTTATCTTTCATGAGAGGCAATTTTGTTTGAAATATTGTCAAACATTAAATGTGAGCACTTTTCACAGTGAAAAACTTGAATTTGTTACCTAATGATGAATTAGTTTCTTCTACTAGACTCTATGATTGTTTGTTAGATTACCTATACCTATCATATTAGGCTGCTACCCTGTAACTTAAATCTTGCCATTAAACTCATACTTACAAATGATGATTAAGTCTAATGAAAGTAATTAGTTTTTCACAAAGTAGTGAACTAACATTCGAATTCATACTAAGAGAGATATTCACATTTAGTGCTTGATAGTGTTTCGAGCATTATTGTCTCTAGGAAATGATACCTATAAGAAACTATATATGTGTGTATGTATGTGTTGACTACCTTAAATTTTAGTGAACCTGAATAAATTTATGATTTGACCCGAATTATTGGGAGATCGACCCGAAAGGAGAAAGCATGATGGTCATGGCCCATTTTTTTTATTTTTTATTTTTTTCTGAAGCAACCCAAACAGGTAAGGTTACGTCTATGTTGTATATGGTTCTACAGTTTTTTGATGACTTGTAATTATTTTATGAGAAATAAAAAACTTTTTTCTCTGTCTGTTGACTTAAGTCACATCAATTAAACCACGTAAATTTGTGTGTGTTATTGTTTTTTAGTTTGTTTTTCTTTTCTATTTCTTTGCAATTTCTGTAACTACATATATATATATATATATATATATATATATATATATATATATATATATATATATATATATAAACTTATACTTAACACAAATTAAAGTGGTTTGCTTGATATTGTAAGTTAGAAGAACTCCCAAAATATTCTCAAGCTCAAAATAATGTTACTCAGTTTTAGGAAGCAAACTGAGACTGAATTTAACACTACAAAGTACAAACCCTGCTATATATTGCACTAAGCATCTTTTCCATCTCTGGTTTAAAGTTGTGAGTAAAATGCCAAAAAATCCAGATTTGTTTAGGGTTTCCCTTTTTGAAGGCATTAATGGTGGGACTCTAATTTAGAAGGCAAATGGAGACTCATATATACTTGGCCACTTGGGGGCTCTTCTGCACACACAAACAATGGGCTCTGTACTGCATATATAACTATGGATGCCTCATCACTTATCACTGACAATACCTTGTGTTCCTGTCTTTGATTTGTCTCTCATTTCTGCAATTTCAGTTCAAAACCCTAACCCCACTATTATTTAGTACCCAAGATTTCATACATGTTGTATGCCTTGAATTCTTGGGCAAAACCTGACTAAAAAAAGACGTCTACGGTGTGACTCGGTTTTTGTATTTTATCCTAAGTGGTTAAGTTATATAAAATTACACGGTTCTTTAGGTTATTGTTTACTTATCATGTAACTAAGAATAATTTTTACATGTGAATAAGAAATATCTCTTTATCTATAAATATAAGTCATATCGATTAAATCATATAAATTTGTGTGTATTTTTGTATTTTCATTTTGTTTTTGTCTTCTCAATTCTTTGCGATTTGTTTAAAATATATAAATAAACATGTCAACACGCTCTTTAATTTTTCTGAATCCATCTTATACATGTTTATATATTGGGAAAATCACAAAAAGCTTGCAAAGTGCTAACTCATTTGTCATCTTTGACTCAACTAGTCGTTGCTTCGTTAAAAAGTACAATTCAAATATATAAGCATTCTCAATGGTAAATGAGTTAGCACTGTAAGAAAAAAGATTAAACAGAAGGAGTTATTTCGCTTAAACGTAAAAGTTCATGAATTTAATTGTTAATTTTAAAAGTTTAAAAGGTTATTTATAGAATTCTCAATGGTGTATTTACATGTCCATTCACAATTATAACTAAGTCTACGTATAAACTGTTCAGAAAATCTATTTTAACGCAATTGGGTCTAAAAAAAATAAGTGAGTCAAATCAATTACAAGTCAATAATACTTTTTAATAAAATATACCTTAAACATAATTATATTCTTATTCATAATTGACATAATTATCCATTAAGATTAATATTAAGAGTTATCAATTAAGAGATGAGTTGTTTATATCACTAAGAAAAGTTTGGTTGCAAATTGACCCCACAATTATAGCACTCCACAACAAGGACTTTGTACCTACCCCTCTCTCTCTCTCTCACCACACCAAAATGGATCATTTGCTTGGCTCGTTTGAAATGTTAACCTTTATAATCAACGGTCTATATTTTATAGTTATTTAAATATTTTTTAAAATATGAATTATTTATTGCAAAAATTACAATTATTTATTGCAAAAATTACAGTTTAGATGAGCCAAGTTTGAATTATTAATTTTTACAATCAACGACCAAAATTTCAAGATGTTATTTATATTATTTTATTTTTTAAAAAAACAACCATAAAATCTAATCATTGTGAAAACTAACAATGAAAATGAGCCAAGTACTCTGCAAAAGATCCATTATCTACACGCGCACACACCATCCTTTATAAGTACCATTAACACTTTTTGTGAGTGTATTTTAAGCCCCTTTGTCCCTCTTCTTTTTGTTCACTCATTGGTCCTTCCTTCTTCCCAATCAACCCCCTCTCTCTCTCTCTCTTCTCTCTCTCTCTCAGTCTAAGTAAACCCAAACCCATGAAGAAGATCAATCTGATTCTCAGAAAATGCAAGAGCCTATCAAAGCAGCTAGCAAGATCTTCCTCATACAGCAGCCTGAGGTCCAAATCTGCAAAGGAAGACATACTCAGAGGACCAGAGGAAGAAGAAGAAGAAGCTGAAGATGATGATGATGAAGAAGAAGAACAGAAATGTGAGACCATATATGTGGGAAGCACAAGGAAAAGGTATGTGATTAGCTCAAAGTACCTGAACCACCCTCTTCTCAGTGCTGTAATGGACAAGTCCAAGCCAGAGGATCATGCAGGAAGCCATGGGAGTAATACTGGTTTGGTGGTGAACTGTGAGGTGGTTCTGTTTGATCATTTACTGTGGATGCTGGAGAATGCAGATCCTAAGCTTGGCTCTGAGTCAATGGAGGAATTGGCTGAACTCTATGTGGTTTGAAAGACAGAGAGTTCTCTCAAGTGCACACAGCAGAAAGCAGAAAGAAGAAAGAAGAAAGCCAATGGTAGTGTTCTAGTTTGTGTTTGCATCTTGCAAATTGTAATGGCCCACTCACTTTCTTACTAGTTCCTTTACTCTTTAAAAAATTAGAATAAATTTTTTATTAATTTATGAAAAATTATGTTTGTTTCAATTTAAATATATTAGTTATGATTTAATAACAACTTATTTATAATTTTTAATTACAAATGAATTTAAACTAATTGTTTCATAATATCATGATATTCTAAAAATGCTACTATAACTCCCGTTATACCTATAATATCTCTGGTCAGTGTTCAAGATTGATCTTATCTTTTAAAATTAATTGACTCCCTCATTCTTTTATATATATATATATATATATATACTCACACACACACAAATTTAAGCAGAAGAATGAGTGAGTCCAAAGAGAAACTAATACAATTTTATGGGTCGCTATTGAAGTTTATTTCTGGTTGTTCTACTACATGAGTTTATCCCATAGGAGCTTGTTAATTCTTGGAGGAAGTTTCACTTAAATAAAATTTATTTAGTGTTGCAAAATATTCTTTAAGGACAATATTTTTTTAGTTTGGATCCCTCAAGGATCAAATATGGATCGTTAGATGATTTAAATTAATTTTATATTTTTTTAAAAATTTGCATGATTAATTTTTAAAAAATATAAAAATACAAAATTGAACTTATTAAAAATTAATTAGGTAAAAATTAAAAAAAAAGAATAAAAACACAAAATTAATCTAGACCATTAAATCTTTGAGGGGATCCGGATTTATGTTTTTCAATATGACTCAAGCTGATTCATTTACAACAATTACTTCGATCTATATTACAGTTAAAACATATAAAAGAATAAATTTGAAATAAATATAATCGTCTACAAACTATATCTTTTAAAAGTTAAATTGTGATTTGTGTAACTTTTTAAAGATTTAATTATTAATTTAAAGTTTTTTTTAAGGTTGTGATTGTAATCTTAATTGTTACGTTGTGTTTGCATCTTGCAAGTTTAACAGGCCAATCACTTTCTTACTTATTTTTCTCCTAGAAATTGTAATAAATTGTTGATTTAAAATCAAAAAAATCATGTTTATTTTGATTTGATCACTAAAAATTTCGTAATTGTTTTAAATTGATATTTTTGTTATTAAACTTCTAAATTTATAATTATCAAATTTCAAATTTATTATTTTCAAAACGAAGACAAATTTGAGACACTTTATTTATGTTGAGATGCTAAATCAGTGAAAACTAATTAGTAAATTATTTAAAAAATGATATAAAGACTAAATAATTAAAATATTTATTTTATACAAATAAAATAATATATTTTTTAAGAATTAATAGTTGAATTAATTAACATATATATATATATATATATATTAATAAAAAAATTTGCTCCTTTTCAAATACATACTACCAAACTGTAAAAAAAGAATCTTTTGGTGACTCAATTAATGAGAGGATGCATTATTGTTCTATTAATATGAGTTTAATTTATTTAAAAATAGATACTATATAAATAAAATTTTAACTACATTGTATCAATATGAGGGAATATGTCATTACAATTAGTGGTTCAAATGGAACAAAATTTAATGGCATGTTTGGTACAAAGATTAAATGTGATATAATTGAAGAAATAATAGGAAATATAGTAAAAAAGTTGTCCAAATTATCCTCCTAAAAAATATTAATTTTTTTTTAAATTTGTGGTATTTTAATAAAATATTCTATTTTCATTTTTATATCTATTCTATTTTTTTTTTTGCATACTAAACATAATACACTAATATTGTTTATTTTACAAAGAAAAGATTTTTTATTTGAATGTTTAAAATGATTTTAATATGAGTGAATTACAATGATGTTAATATGAGTGAATCAATTGGTTTTAATACTTTCTCAAGTTCACGTCAACAAATGAACGGTTAACAAACAATCACTTAAAAAAAATTTGTCTTTAATCATTTGACCTGCGATCTAATAATTAATTAGTGGCTCTAATATTCAGTAAGTCAATGGACTCCCATGGACATGGACCTTAAACCTCTTACCTGGACCTGTCCGCATTGTATAACCATGCCACCAACTCGAGGTCTCAGCCTTGACTCAGGTCGGTCCATGTAGAAAAGCCTCTTTAACGAAGCACAAAACAAAAACAATTTCCGACGCACACACCTTCACTGCAACTTTACCACATTTCAATGCACCTTGTGGCTTTCTTCATCATGGGATTGAGCTGAAATCAGCATTCTTCACCATCCCCCACACAACGCAAACCCCCAATTCTGCAACTCTCTTGCAGATTCTCGCTCCAATTTGGCGTTTTGGTGAACTGGGTTCGTCAATGAGGGTATTATGATCTCTGCTTTATACTTTACCTCCACCGATCAGTGAGACCGTGAGTTTCTTTCTTTGTCTCTTACTTCTCCTCTCCCTTTTTCCCCTCTCTTCTTTCAGCTTGTAATAGTCATCTTTAGCGACGGTAGTTGCGAGCGAGTATGCTATTCGCTTTTGGGTTTTCCTTTTCTTGCTGCTTTTGATGTTTTGGGTTGCTGTTCAGTGTTTTCTACGAAAACCTGCTGTCTTTTGACTATATGACGTTCGATTGTTAAATAAGAATACCTATATTAATGTTTTCAGAAATTGAGTCATCAATACACCAAAGAAACGTCTTCAGTACTTCAAGGACTTTAATTTGTCTACTGGAGGAAAGCAATTTTGTGCAGTCAACTGTGAAAATAGCTTATTCGAAACTTGAGTCTTGTTCATGGGTGTATGTCAGTTGCCATTATTGCCCTATTGTTGGGGTGTGAGATGAGTTTCAGAAAGGAAATTTAGTGTAAGGTGCCTGAAATTTATCTTAGTTTATGATGGTTGCTATTGTTCATAATACATTGCTGAATATGACAATTTGTTTTTTGCTTGAAGCTGGGAATCGGAAGGTATAGAAGTCAAACTATGTTACCATTCTATTCCTCTCTTCTACTGAGCAACCACATGGGTGTGGGACATTATTTATTTATCTTTTTATAGTTTTTACTTATTTTAATGGCAAGTATAATTACTTTGCAGAGCCGTGCTTAAACGAATGTGTTTTCTTATATCGAGTGGGAAACATCATAATTATACCCTTCTTAAAGTTCATTATTCTTTTGGTTGATCCTGTAGGTTGCATCTGAACCATAGTCTATAGATTCACTTGATGTTGGGTATTCATATTGTTGCCGTGGTCACTATTTTATGGTTCTTTAATTATATAGCATGTTGTTCAATTTTGTTCACAGTAGTTTGAATTGCATAGACTGACTGAACGAAAACATCATTTATAAAGTGGGAGCCTTTTTTCTTGGTTGTCATCCATTCATTGAGCATATCATAATATTTAATAGGTACCAAACTGCCAATTGCTAATGCTAAAGCTTTCTTTCCACATTCTTGTAATACGGTTTACAATTGCAAGTTGCTTCCTTTGCCTTTTTTTTCCCCATTGTTCTAAAACTAAGGTAGAATTGATGCCATGGTACTCAAAATTTTGATTTGATTTTTCCCCCCTTTTGCATGTTTGGTATGTGAGAGGTGATTTTCCATTTTTTTTTTTTGAACAGCTTTTATTTGGAAATAGGAAATATTGGCTTAAGTGCAGAATCTCAATCTTCCCATCCAGCTCCTCTTTAATTTTATATTAGTAATCTATTAAGTGATTTATAGCTGTGATTAGTATTTCTGTCCTATAATTAATCTGCCGTTCACTGTCACTTGAAATTTGAATCTTGAACCAAATCAGGAATCATATTTGCTGTGGTCTTCTTTCACAATTTAGAATTCTTTTAGCCTTGTTTCACTGAAACAACCTATAATTTTAGGTTCAACGAAAGATGCAGCGCACCAGATTTAACATGAGGATTCGATCCTCAGGTTCAACTCCATCAGAAGAATCAGCTTTGGATCTCGAAAGAACTTGTTGTAGTCATTCTAATCTGCCTTCATTGAGCCCCCCTACGCTTCAACCCTTTGCTTCAGCTGGACAGCACTGTGAGAGCAGTGCTGCTTACTTCTCATGGCCTACCTCAAGTCGCTTGAATGATGCTGCTGAAGAGAGAGCTAACTATTTTTTAAATCTACAGAAGGAGGTGCTGCCTGCAAACCTTGGTCGGTTGCCAAAGGGGCAGCAAGCAACCACATTGCTCGAACTCATGACAATCAGGGCATTTCACAGCAAGATATTGCGGTGTTACAGCCTTGGGACAGCTGTTGGTTTTCGCATTCGACGGGGTGAATTAACAGATATTCCTGCCATTCTAGTGTTTGTTTCCAGGAAAGTTCACAAGCAATGGCTCAGCCCAATCCAGTGTTTGCCCACTGCTCTTGAGGTTCTCTGAGATGTTCATTCTGGACCTCCCTAATTTAATTTGAGATTACTCTGTTTTTTAAAATTATTGCTGGTTAGTAATTAGATGATATCTACTGCCTAGTGCTGCATTTAAATTAATTTTTTGATGTTCCACTCAGGGACCCGGAGGAGTATGGTGTGATGTAGATGTGGTGGAGTTCTCATATTTTGGTGCACCTGAGCCAGCGCCTAAAGAACAGCTGTATACAGAGATTGTTGATGATTTGCGGGGGGGTGATCCATACATTGGTTCAGGTTCTCAGGTGTTACCATACTCCCTTAATTATTGTCTTCTTTGATAGGGCTTCTTGTGATAGGACTGTTCCAGCATACACGTGGAATGATTAGCTTTGGATTCAATTATACTTCAAATTTGTGATGGTGAAAGAGTTTGTTTAGCCCGATGATTTGCAACCTTCAATCTCTTATAAGTGTATTTAACTATACCATGTGTCAGGTTCTTTTGCCATAATTCTCTTTATCTAGTCAGAAAAATCTTGCCTACTGGGCCTTAAGACTGCTGGACGTCTAACTTAAGAAAGCATTGTAAACATTCTCCAAAGTTCATGCTGGTATGTGTGGATGGACACACTACCTTGTATAATATTCTTAGAGGCTACGTTTGACTAAGTCACCACTTCTTCACATAGTGTACCTTACCTTTCAAACTTTATCTTTTCCTTGTGTTATTATTTTTTCTATGTAATGATTATTATTATTATTATTTAAATTTTGCACAACAATGTCAACCTTAAAAAATATTAACACTTCTAGAAAATTTGCAAAATAAATCGTCAGGTTCTGTTTCCTTGGACACTTTTTAACCTTTCATTTGGATGGTCTCTAGATAACTTCACGCGTGCAAGTTTCCAAGTGGTTCTGCCTTGAACAATAACTCCAACATTAAGTATCATCTCTCCTGAGCCTTTAGTGCTCTGAACAACTGGAGATACATAAGATATTGGAAGAACTGTTTATTTACTTATTTATGCCAAGGTGTCTTTAAATCTCTCACAACATAAACTGTGAAGTGAGTTTGTGAGGTTGTTAGTAAAGGGGGATCTGTTGGCTAGAATAATAAGTCCAAAATCACTCTTAGCAGGTGTGGCTGTGTTATTAATTAAATTCTGCTTTAAAAGAATGTCATTGTAAAGTTTGTTGGCCATCGAGTTTGTGCGAAGCACACACTTGTGAGTAATGAAAGGTCAAGTAAACATTTTAATGATTTTAAATTATAATAGTCTAATCTTCAACATGTTTCAAGATAGTTAAATCTGAGGCGTTTGGTAAATTGAGTATCACATATTATTTAGCCTTGCATGTAATTTTTTCTTTTGTATATCATTGTTAGAATAGCAATCTTGTCACAGAAGAATGGTTTACTTGCTAGATTCAGAGATCAATGCCATTCATAAAGCATGTCCAGTAGCAAATTCCTGTGGTTATGCTCCATTTGATGGATATATTGGATATTTAACCACTAACTTCCTTTGGCCAGGTGGCAGGCCAGGAGACTTATGGGACTTTGGGTGCCATTGTGAGGAGCCAAACCGGCAATCGACAAGTTGGTTTTCTCACAAATCGACATGTTGCAGTAGACCTAGATTACCCAAATCAAAAAATGTTTCATCCTCTGCCTCCCACATTGGGACCGGGGGTTTATCTTGGTGCAGTAGAGAGAGCAACTTCGTTCATAACTGATGAGCTATGGTATGGGATATTTGCTGGAATAAACCCAGGTAAATAATATAGGAATCTGATTGATTATTAGTTCCAAATACATCTTTCTCCTGACACTTCCTCATTGTGGTGTGATTCTCCTGCAGAGACTTTTGTGAGAGCTGATGGGGCATTCATTCCTTTCGCTGACGACTTTGACATGTCCACTGTGACTACTTCTGTGAAAGGTGTTGGAGATATTGGCGATGTTAAAATCATTGACCTGCAGTCTCCAATTAGTAGCCTTATTGGAAAGCAAGTGGTGAAGGTTGGAAGGAGTTCTGGCTTGACTAAAGGAACTGTTTTGGCATATGCCCTTGAATACAATGACGAGAAAGGAATATGTTTTTTTACGGATTTTCTTGTAGTGGGTGAGAATCAACAAACATTTGACCTTGAAGGAGACAGCGGAAGCCTCATCATGTTGAAAGGAAGCAATGGTGAGAAGCCACAGCCAATTGGGATCATATGGGGAGGAACTGCAAACAGGGGCCGCCTTAAATTAAAGGTTGGGCAACCTCCAGAAAATTGGACTAGTGGGGTTGATCTTGGGCGTCTTCTTAATCTCCTCGAACTTGATCTGATAACAACAGATGAAGGGCTTAGAGGTTTGTCATTTGTTCTTCAACTTCATTTGCTGTTAGGTACTGGGTGAGGGGGGGATATTGTGTTATTCTGTTATATACTGAGTAGTGGGGAAAAGGGAGTAGTGTGGTGAACAAGGGATTCTGTTAGGAGGATAAAGAAGGGAATTCAGTAGGGGGCAAGTATTATAAAAGGAGGGGAGAGGGAGAGTGAGCATCATGAAAAATATTATTAATGGAATGGGTCAAGTGAGTCTGGAGACTTGCTGGATTAGGAGCCTAGCTCTGGGATCATTACTGGTGTTCTGATCTTTATTATCTGCATTACCGTATTGAGTCTGTGTTCCTTTGAATCTTCATTTCTGCTGTTCATTTTCCTTTGAGTTCTGCCATTTTACTATTAAAGAGTCTGTAATCATTTTGATCTTCATAAATAAATTCTGTATTCTTGTTTATCTGAGACTTGGGTTCCTAATAATGTAGTAGTTCCTTGATGTTGGGCTGTCTGATTCTGACTTATACATTGAATAGTCTCTGAATTACATTGGTGCTTTAAATAATCTGCACAAGTTCATTTTGCTTATGTTTAATGGTCTGAAGTTATCTGAATATCTGAAGGCATAGAGTCTTATGTGTATAGGTATGATCTAACTGGGTATCTTTCTTATCTCTATATAACCAAACCGGTGACTAGATTATTGAGCAAACTAACAATCTGGTCCTTGAATTAGTAGGCCCTCTAGCTTTAATCCCTGAAAATAAGTGAATGTACGCTTTAGCACTTGAAAATGATATATTCATTTCACATTGGTAATCCAAGTACGCTAGAAGGACCAAGGTTCTTCGAGTTTATTATTTTCAGAAATCAACTCGTACACTCCCTAATTTTTTTGAGACTAAAGGGCTCTAACAATTCGAGGACTAAATTGTCAGTTTACTCCTATAGACTGCTATGCCAGGAGTGATCTTGTGAAGGAAAAGATAGACTACCACAATCTCAAGAAGTTATGCAACCTAATTCTCTGCAATCTTTTTATATGCAGTGGCGGTGCAAGAACAAAGAGCTGCCTCAGCCACGGCAATTGGCTCTACAGTTGGGGACTCATCGACTCCAGATGGTTTGCTCACAAAGGATAAGGCTGAAGATAAATTCGAGCCACTTGGTCTTCAAATTCAGTCCATCCCTCTAGGAGCTGAACATAGCAGCCAAGAAATGAAGCCACCAATCAAATTGGAGACTGAGTTCCAAGTAGAAGATGGAATCAAGGTGTGTCCCAGCATAGAACACCAGTTCATCCCAAGTTTCACCGGGCGGTCTCCGCTGCACAAAAATGACGTGCTGGATAGAGTCGCGACTGAGAATTTATCTTCGTTGAGAAGTGGCTGTGACGAAGATTTTTGTGTCTCACTTCAGCTGGGTGATAATGAAGCTAAGAGAAGGCGCTCTGAAGCTTCAACTAGTGCTGAGGAACCTCACTGAGATTTTCTAGTCATCTTGACTTGAGAGTTGGGACTTTTGTGTTACTGATAATTATAACCTCTGCAATATTTTATTTATACTTCTCAACTCACAGCTCTGGCTGTGGCCAATGGTTGCTGAAATCTTAGTGCTCAAGGGTCAACGAAATTCAAGTGAATTAGTTGGATTAAAAAAAAAATTCTCTTTTATTGTGGGGTAATTAATTTGATTCCAAAAATGCTTGTATTTTTATGTCCTGCCAGTTTAAAACTTTTAATATATGCTTCAAATTGGGAAAAAAGGATATATCATGATAGTATTTTTGTGATAAGCCTGGTTTGGTTTGATCCATATGAGTTGATTATATATATATATAAAATTTAAAATCATCCAATTTTTTTAATCATAATAATAGAAAAAGACTTGTTAAAAATTAAAAATTTGTGTTTTATGATATAAGGATTTCTCTCTTTTATTTTTGTATAAAGTAGAAGCATAATTCTAATAATAAAAATAAGGCAGAAGAGCTCTTTTTGGTCTTGTGATTGTTGTAGGTTTCAATTTCGCTGCATATGTTTGTTTTATGTCAATTTCATCCTACATGCATCATATAAATCGTTGACGAAAAATATTGATATGCCACACACGTGAACAATGACTCATTAGATATTACTAGCATTTAATTTTAGATTTCAATTTCATCTTCACTTTTAGAACAAATTTTAGTTTTGTCTTTTACGTTTTGAAATAAGTTTCCATTTTGTTCTCTCACATTTAGGATAAGTTTCAATTTCACCTCTCACATTTAGAGTAAGTTCAATTTTGTTTTATTTGCAAAGTATATCCGTTTCAATTTAATTTTGAAACAACTGAATTCATTATTATTGTTATTATCTAAGTATATACTTTCCTAGTTTTTAAACGTTGCAAGTATAAATAATATTTTAATATGACACTTGGAACACTTACTTTAGTAAAAATAATTTTTATACTAGTAACATTTTAAAAAAAAAAGCAAAAATATTTTTTATATCTTTAACATTTACATTAATTTTTAATTTTGTCTTTAATATTTTTTAAATGTCAATTATGTCTTATATGTTCTATTTTTATTTCAAATATATTACTAACGTCATTTATTTTACTGACAAAAAATGTTAACTGGACAGTGCACGTATCACACCTCAAACAACTTCAACTTAACATTTTTTTGTTGGTAAAATAGATTACGTTAGTAAAAATAATAGATTTAAAATAAAAAATAAAATATAAAAAATATAATTGACACAATAAAATTAAGGATTTAAAAAGTACTTTTGCACATATATATATTGAACTTTGAATGCATCAATCCCAAAAGGAAAAGGTGAGTTTGTTACCTCACTCCCACTTGCTGCACCCAAAACAGAGAAAGGAAGATTCTGACAGAAATCCAGAGGCACATGGCATTAGGTTATCAACTTCACAAACACAAAGACCTCTTCCTCTGTATGCTTGACTCAGTCCTCTAACAAGTTCCTATATATACAGAAGACGAACTTTCAAGCTCACCAACTCAATACACACACAAACCCATTATAAACAAAAAACCAGAGTTTCTATACCTTAGACAATGGCCAAGCAGATAGTGTTACTGTGTGTAGTGATTTGGAAGCTTGGTTCTTCAGCATTTGCAGGCACCACCTTGAAGGAAGCCTATGGAGGTGGTGATGAATATGGTAGTGGTTGTCCATTAGGGAGTAACATATACCAAAGCAGTTGTCCAGAAGCAGAGTCCATCATCTTCTCTTGGGTCGAAAGAGCTGTGTATCAGGACTCTAGAATGGCTGCTTCTCTGCTTCGTCTTCACTTCCATGACTGCTTTGTCAATGCAAGTCTCTGATCTCTTACTCCTCACGATGTTGTAAATTACATACTGATACTTGAATTTCAGGGATGTGATGCCTCTGTGCTATTGGATGACAGAGAGGGCTTCGTGGGGGAGAAAACTGCAGCGCCAAACTTGAATTCACTGAGAGGCTTTGAAGTGATCGATGCAATCAAATCTGAACTGGAATCACTGTGCCCTGAGACTGTCTCTTGTGCTGACATCCTAGCAATCGTTGCTCGGGATTCTGTTGTTCTGGTTTGCCATCTTTTTTTTTTTTTTTTTTCCCAGTAATTCTAGGTAGACCCATGTTGAGTGAACACGAGTGGATTGGTTCGGGTTAAGTGAAATTTTCAATCTAAACTTATCAAAAAATTTCACGTTGTATTGACGGAATTTTTTTTTTCTTAACTGATTTTCTTAAAAAATATTTATCAATTTAATTTTTTTTTATTAGTCCCCTCAAAAAAATAAAAAAATGTTTAAGCCCCTCCAATAATTATGTTCAAGATCCATCCTTGTCAAATTGGGTTTATGAATTCTAAAAGACGGTGGTTTGGATTGGGATGGAATGGGTGAGTTTGTGTGTATTTTTTTTTCTTTATTCTTTTTCTTTGAACACCAGATTTTAAATTAATTTCAAAATAAGAAAAAACAAATACCTGTGTCTGAGATTGAAGACGCCGAGAGTAGAGAAGGCTAAGGCTTGAGTTTGAGATTAAAGTAGTCAAGATGATATGAAGTGCGAAGTGCAAAGACAAGACAAGGACTTGAGTTTTGATTTTGAGAGACTAAGGAAAATCAGGGGATAGAGATTAGAAAGAAGTGCAAAGACGAGACGAAGTGTAGCGGCTGTTGAAGACGAGACCAAAATGACTAGAAGCACTGAGGTAGATGACATATACAAGTGGCGGTCCCTAAAAGCTAAACAAATCTAGGAAGGGTTGAAAAATTTTTCCAATCCATTATACTAAATGCTTATATTTGAGATAAGATTTTTTGATCTAAACCAACCCCCTAACCCAACTCAAATATGCAGTTTAGGTCAAGTGTGACAAATTAATCGGATCAATCCGATCCACCACTCACCCCTGTACTCATGTACATACACATTGTTTTCTTTCTAGTTTGATCTTCTTCAATATAATATATATATATATATATATATATATATTACAGTCAGGGGGTCCAAGTTGGGAAGTGCAAATGGGAAGGAGAGACAGCTTGAGTGCAAGCAAGGAAGCAGCGAACAACAACATTCCAGCTCCGAACTCTACTGTTGATGTCCTCCTCGACATCTTCCACAACGTTGGTCTCACACTCAACGACGTGGTCGCCCTCTCTGGTATTCTTCTTTTACCATTCCTTCATCGCATGTTTACAGTTTCATCACCTGCTAGAAAATTACACACTGATAGATACAGTAACACTATCTAACACAAAATTTAAAGCGGCATCATATATATATATATATATATTATAAAAAGCTCAAACTCTCAGTGTATCAAATCAAACACAAATATAACATGCCTGCAATGACTATCTAATGCATGTAGTCAATTCCATGAAAGAACATCATCGTCGTCGTCATCTTCTTCTTCTTGGGTTCGTGTTGCAGGCGCACACACAATAGGAAAAGCTCGGTGCACGACATTCAGCTCGCGATTACAAAGCAGCGTCGGGTCAGAGGTGAACGTGGACTTCATATCGTCACTGCAACAACTATGCTCCGACGACGGCAACACGGTGGCGCATCTGGACCTGGTGACGCCGGCGACATTCGACAACCAGTACTACGTGAATCTTCTGTCAGGGGAGGGGCTGCTTCCGTCGGACCAGGTTCTGACGAATGGGAACAACGACGAGACGCGACGCATCGTGGAGACCTACGTGGAAGACCCCTCTGCTTTCTTCGAGGATTTCAAGAACTCCATGCTCAGAATGGGAAGCTTGTTGGGATCACCTGACGGCCAGATTCGTAGAAACTGCCGATTCGTTAATTAATTACTTTATATATATATATATATATATATATTGTCCGATATCTGGATTATTTGGAAGCATTATGGTTGTGGTATGATATGTAGTTAAATACCATCGTATGTCTACTTTCTGCTTGTGTCTACTGTATTTGCTCTTCATCTTAAACTGAAGTAGCTGTGCGTGCATTGGATTAGAGGTATTCTAAATATATATAACATGATATTTTCAATTACAAGATTAATGTCTTTTTTGCTCTAATTTAGTTCAATATTTTTTATTTTTGTTTCAATTTTCCCGTGTGGCTAACGTCCTTAACACATTGGACAAAAAATGTTAATCTGAACATTTTAACGTGACAAGTCTCTATTATATTGTTAAAAAAAATTCACATTAAAAATGAAGTATTATAAATAACTTTTGGACTGCAGTAGCCTCCTTTTCAACAATATGCATTCTCTTCAATAATATAAGCCTCCGGTAGCGTAAAACTTGTGTGTGAATTTTTTGTAAATTAAATCATTCACTTGCTAATCATGTAAATGAAGTCTTCTTCAAAATATTATAAATGAAGTATTACAATTTTCAAATCCAAGTTCCCAGTATGAGCCTCTAGTAGCGCCTTCCTCTTGTATTTCAAATCTAAGATTTAAAACCTTCACAAATCCTCCTCTTTTAAATAATAAAACCTTCACAAACAAAAAATTGTAATTAATCTAATGTCTGGGACACAAAGTGCATACTGATTTAAATTAAAAAATGCATTCATGACTTACACATATTCACAGCTTACCACTAACAGAAGCTATCAAAAACCAAAGGATAGGTTATATAAGCAAATTCATGACAGCAAAATGATAAAGATCAGCAGTCAATTTTTGGGGGTATAGGCATCGGATAATATACTCAATCTGAAAAAACAAAAGAAAACAAAATATAATACTCAAAATATCTATATATTTTTATAACAATAAATATCAGTCAATTTTGTTACATAAACCTTGATTTGTATGGCTGAAATGTTTATTAAATTCCAATCTGTCAATTGATAGTGTGCAATCGTCAATAGGCGCTTGCAATCATCAATAACAAATAGTTAAAAAAAAAAACTAATTTCAACTACATTTCATTCATTTACTTCTTTACCATTAACAAGTCGGTGAAGCTCAAATCAGCAACATGTATTTGTGGTCCCGGAGGTGCCGAGCTTGAGACTAGACTTGGATGTTGTGCTTCATCCATCTACAAATAACAAAGGTGAATCATGCCACCTCAAATAGATACACATGTAGACATATAGATACACACATCAAAATATATTCCGGAGGTGCCGAGCATGAGACTAGACTTGGATGTTGTGCTTCATCCATCTACAAATAACAAAGGTGAATCATGCCACCTCAAATAGATACACATGTAGACATATAGATACACACATCAAAATATATTTTACATACCCGTAAATTTTTAACAATTGTAGATGTTTTTTTCCCTTTCTCTGACCCTCTAAACAACTCCTATGACGTTTCTTAGAACTCTTGCTGGCTCTTTGCTTGAATCCGGTTGGCTGAGTTGTGCTCTGAGTTGCCAGCTCTTGCTCTTGCTCTCTTTGTAGTGAAGGAAGATTACTTAATCTTTTGCTGCCTTCGGAAATCCAATCTAAAATCATCAAGTAACCTTCTTCAGTGTTAGTAGCTTCGGCTATTAGTCTTATTGCTTCTTGGGTAGCATGTTTGAATCGTTGTGTGCTTTGTAGTCTAGGATCGGCTTGTATCTCTCTCTCCCTAATATCAAGCACCACACTAGTTCTTACTTTTATCGTCCAATGGTGTAAAATATACTGTTCCGGGAGTAACTTGACATCATTCACATCAATTATCTGCAAGACATTGGGATAATTTAAAAAAATAGATATAATTTTTAAATAAATAGTAAATTAAATTAAATTAAGTTAAATTAAATATCTTTAAGGCATGACAACATAGAATACCAACACTTTTAAACATTCGACAATTGCATATAACCGTCTGATCTAAAGCGTTAAAAGATACGGTGAAGTCTCCTGGCTTATATATAAAGTGAATCATGTTAGACTTTAGATATACATTTTAGACATATAGATACAACAAATGCATATTTTACTTACCTAAGAGGACAATAACATATGTCTTTATTTGTTTACTTTCATCTCTTTCTTTGACATATGCATCCAAGAAGTCATCATATTCTTTTTGAAATAATTGAAACACATTGTATGTATAAAGCCCATAAAGCTATTTCAACATATGACACCTTATCGTTCTCAACTGCGGGAGTTTTTTCCCATAATTATAATCAGACTTCAATTCATTATACCGCTTGTCGTCCACAATCTTGTTAAAGTGCTTAAAGAATTGTACAACATCCAAGTCCGGTCTCATCAAGGACTTTAAGTCAGAATTTAAACTCTCACTGAGTTGTGTATTTTGCATTCCAAGGGTGCGAGTTTGCCTCATGAAACATGCTGCCCATTTCTGCCTGATCCTATAAAGCGACGCCAACCATAGATTATCTTCAACATTGTGGTCTGCCAATAATTTTATCCATGCTGACTCAAATTGTTATTCGTCCATAATGGTGTACATACACCGTAAAAGATTAGTTAAAATATTAGAACCACTCCTAGGAAGATGAGACAAGTATTTGGTGGCATTTTGCATCAAATGCCAAGTGCACAACCTATGTATGGTGTCAGGCATCACCTCACTCAATACCTTTGCCATCGCTGCATTCTGATCAGTGAATATTGTAAGAGGCTTCTTTTGCTAATGAGCTTCTAAAAATGTCTGAAAAAGCCATTTGAACGAGTCAGCAGTTTCATCATACAGTATTAGTGCCATCTCTCGATAATGATTAAACCCACAAAATACAATGAACGACTTATTTCCTTTATTAGTGCCAAATGTTGTGTCAAGTGACACCACATCCCCAAAAAACCCATAATCTATCAGCATCCGTGGGTCAGCTCAAAAAACATTCGTAATCTGCTCCTCTGAATCCATCTGGTAAGCATGAAAATATGATGGATTTTCTACCAATTGTTTTTCAAAATAATCCAACAATTCCCTTGCCTCCCCGTATGCCATGTTTTTGCCTCCTGGATTTCAAATAATTCTTAACATCCATGTGTATGTATCCAAGATTTGATCTTCCCCCTACATGCATGCTCATCAAGTCAAAAGAGGCCTTTTGTTGAAGTCCATAATCCTTTGCCAACTCGATCTCATATGCTTAGACTTCTGATATTTTTCGTTGAGATGGAAGCATATGACTAGTTTCTACAGTATGCAATTCATGATTGTGCTCCTCTACAAACTCATTAATCTTAAATTTATTGTCACACAATTTCAGATATATTTTTGCCATGCAACTAGTTCTAATCTCTTGGCGAGGATTCTTGGGGTTTAAGTATCTCTTTTCTGGCTTTTGAAACCTCTCCTTTGAACACACAAATTTTTTACCATTTTTTGTTCCATCCTTCTTGTTCCTACTAATCCATTCTTTTCTCACTCCAAATCTCATTTGACCACTATATGCCCTCCAAAATTCTCATGCCTCCTCTAAAGTATCAAACTCCATCCCAACCTTGGGTTTCAATATGGCCTCCATTTAAGAGCTTAACTACATGACATTATTTTGAATAATTAATTCAAACAGTAGGATTGAATTCATGATTTCCAATAACTATATTTTGATAATAACATGATTGTGTGATTCTAGTGTACCCAAAATAAAAAAAAAAAAACTTGGGGTGCTAATGTGCAAATCCAATAGCTGTAGGAATATCAGTAATGTACAAATCTAGCAATATCAGTAATATTAAGTATTAAACTTCATAGGAAACAAGTGCTAATGTGCTAATGATCTGTCTATATATATATATATATACATAACTTAATGGAGACAACACTTTTCCATAGGAAACAAGTGCTTCGAAACTATACAATGTCAAAAGTAAAGAAATCTTAAAAACACACAAAATGAAACATTGCTTGCTACTCTTATACAGATACTTAGAGCAATCCAAATGTCAATGACCTACTCGCTCTTATACAGAAAATATGTTCCTAATCAATCACCAGACAAATTAATTTTTATATATAGAGGTGATGGTCATGGTATATGCATTATATATTTCATTAAAATCCATACTATTGCATATTAGTAAAATCCATCAGCAATGAACAGATCTAGGTTTCCAAAATAATTGAACAGATCTAAAAAATTGAACATGGTTTTATTTCCTTCAGCAGCCTCCATCAGCAATGAAACAATAAGCTTAATGGGAATGGCAATGGTGGTACTGAGCAGGGAACCGGAGAACGCAGGGTAAGGGAAAAAAAGTACCAATCCACCAATGAGAAGAGAGTAATACCGGTGAACGAAGAACGGGAGCGAAGCGAAGGCACTTTCGATTGCTTGGGGACGATGGAACGATGAGGGACCTGATGGTGACGGCGAAGACCGGCCTCTTGCACTCTCTCGGGTGGCTTTAGTCGAACTCGGCTTTCAGTGCATGGAATAGGCGACAGAACACTTCACCGGTGGCAGAACCAACGTCTAAGAAGGTGACTGTAGCCGGCGAACCCACGCAGACGTGGACGGTGAGCGAGGGACGACGCTCCTGCTGAGGGACGTGAAGAAGAAGCTTGTTCATTACGTTGAATAGACAAAACAGAGAGATGAGGTTGGGTATGATGATGCAACGTGTCAATTTCTCATTAGTTGTGATTTTTCAGTTTTTAAAAATAAAATAAAATCTGAAAAGGCAGGAGCCATTTTGAGCCGTCGGAGTAGATGTCATCCGACGGCTGAGAGCCTCCCACCTTAAGTGAAACGATGTGTTTCACTTTTTTTTTTTTTAAAAAAAAGGGTCTGAGGCGTTAGCGTGGATGAGTCGTTGGATGAAAATTCATCTAACGGCCCATAGGAAATCCTGGAGGGGCCTGGAGTTAAATAACCTGGAGGCAATCCTTTTCCACCTGGGATGGGCCTTTTCCCAGTTCTATTGTTTTGTTGGCTTAGCTTGATGTTCAAAACCATGTATCTAATATGATTCATCATTAATAAATGAACACTTCTCTTAAAAAAAAACACATTATATAGTGATAGTGATGACCGCATATAATAATATTTTACACTATTTCATGTATACTAATGTGTTTAGAAGAATTTATTTTGAGCTTATCTAACTTATCTTATGGTATAAGCACGTGTTTGAGAAAGCTTATAGAGATAGCTTATGACATGCCTATAAGCTATTTTCAGTTTATTTCATAAGCTATCTAAGTTTGTCTTTATAAATTATTTAATTATAGAAATAACTTATACATATAAACGTTTATATAATAAGCGTTTATTTTATAAATAGCTTATGAAAATTAGCTGAAAACATTTTATGTGAAATTTGTTCTTATAAACTATTCAATTATAGAAATAACTTATATGATAAGCGCTTATTCTATAAGCACTTACATAAATTGTTTACCTAAACAAGATTTAAATTTGCTTAAGACAAAAAAGTTTCAATGCAAGTCTTTACTACAGATATTTAATTACACTTAATCGGATTCGAAGTTGATTTGCTTAATTTTTAATTTTTAGTTTGTTGAGTGTATCTGTTATTTATTTTTTAGATGCCTATTTGTTTTGAATACATTTTATTTATTTTAGATTTCTTGAAAAATCTTAAAATTTTTTAATATTAATCACTCTAAACATATTTTTTGACTAATATATATTTGACCGTAGTTGAAACGGAGTTGAACTGATAATAATTAAATATATATTTTTAATTTTATATATTAAAATATATAATATAATACATAAAAAATATTTTTATATTTAATATTAGTAAACTTATATTATTTTATATATATATATATAAAAGTGTGTAATTGTTTTTCCTATAATATAATGTTAGTTTTTTTATTATTATTTATATATTATTACAAAAATTGTTTCAATCGAATTACTGGTTTTCACTATTTGTTGACGAATTTTTTGGTTAATGAATTTTTTCAGATCAATCAAATAAAATTATTGATTAACTCCCAGTCGAATTAGCCGATTAATTTTGGTTCGATAATAAAAACTAACATTATTACCAAAAGAAAAAAAATAAACAAAAAAAGAGTCTTTCTTACGGTGGGATGTAGTGCTATGCCTTAATCCTTATCTTAGATTCACTCCTCACTAGGGTTTATCGAGGGTTTCGATTTCGCTTGCTGTGCCCTAACAATGGCGAAGCCTGGGCGAGGTCGTCGCTCACCACCGTCAGGTTCCGTTTCGGGCTCGTCCTCTCGGTCTAGGTCCACCTCACCCTCCGATTCCCGCTCCAGCTCTCGCTCCCGCTCCGTTTCGCGCTCGCCCTCTCGCTCCAGATCCTTCTCTTCGTCATCTTCTCTGTCTCGCAGTGTCAGTTCCCGAAGCCGTAGCCTAGGCCCACCTTCTCAAAGGAGAAAAAGGTACGTACTAATGTTTACAAGTCTTCTTTAGCTTGGGTTGACTAAAATGAGTGGAATTGGGCGCTGTACGATCCCGGATTTTGCTTTTAGTCGCTTCACATTTCTTTGAACTTCCATTCTATATAACCTTGATGACTGGGACACCAGTGATTTGACCACTTCGCTAGGCCTTCTCGGTTCATTTCTAGAGCTCCCCAACACTTGATTTGTTTTCCGACTAATCGGAATCTTTAAGTCATGGTTTGGACATGAGTTCTTTTACATTTTTTTGTTGTCTTCTTGCAGCTGGTTTTTATAGGCCTATAGGAGGTGTCTTCTCCACATAGGAGGGAAATGAAATATTTTTCTGTTGTGTGATTCCTTTTGTGACTGTTTGATGAAGATGTTTTGGCTGTTACTCAATTTGGTGAGAAAAGTCATTTAAAAAATCTAAAAAATTTAGCCTTTAATCATCTGTGTCCAAGCCGTGACAAATTACATCTCATAGAATTCCAGTAGCTGTTCAATGTTGAAGCTAAGGACCTGGGAAGGATTTTGGTGTAGTCTAATAGAAGTTCCTTTCATTTGATTGCTTACAATGGACTATGTTTTCACCTACAATTTGAGTGAGGTGCAGTTTTTTTGGTAAAATGGGCACATGACTTCTCTACAAAAGCTTTATTTTCACGGAACCTTTAGTTCCAATTTACAAAGTACACTCTTTCAGAGGACAGTACTATTTTAGAGTCCCATTATTTATTTGGCTTGGTCTTGGAGCAATTTTACTTATGAGGTAGATATGACTCAAAGGAACATACTTTTGCCTTGGCGTACTACTGTACTTTGCTCAGAAAATCTATTATGTGATAGTATTACTCTTTGCCTGTCGGTCATCAAGAGCTCAAGTGCGCTCTAGGAGTTTTACTAAAAATTATTTCAATACACTTCATGTTATGATTTTGATCTCAGATTGAGCGTTCAGTTTTATTGATTGAACGACTTCTTCTTTGGCTCCATTTTTTGATACATCTCCTTTATGTTAGTTCTTTAATATGTCGTTAGAATTCCATTTTTAGTAATCAAATCGGGATTGATTAAAGACTAACTGAAAGTATGTTTCCTTGTTCTGAAAGGGTGGACTGAGCTTGTAAATGATCTGGTTGATTTTGTTTTTGCTATTTGTTGTTGATGATAGTGATAGATGGGCTTTAATTGTATAACCAAGCCAAAATTAGTCTGCAACTTTTTTGATGATATCTGAATATAGTTGGCTATCTAAGAACATTGGTAGTTTGCTTTCTATAATGTTGTAACATGACGGGGGAGATTTTAAGGTTACTCGTGGTGAGTCAGGAAAAACCATGTCATAACTTTCAATTCAAAGTACATTTCAATTCTATCTCCCTCACTCCCTAAAATGTCGTTCACTCCCTGATACATTATATTGTTACTGCACTTCCTTGCTGAGCAGATTGATCTGATGATCTTTTCACATCTTTTGTTTTGCAGTCCTGTTGAAGCAGCTAGGCGAGGTAGATCACCTCCACCCCAATCTAAAAGGTCTCCTCCACCCCAATCTAAAAGGTCTCCTCCACCCCAATCTAAAAGGTCTTCTCCACCCCCAAGGTGTGATATGATATCAAATCTTTCTACTCATTTGTGTGATATTAAATCTTTTGATTTTCTTGAAAATGTACACAAAGACTTCAAATTTTTCCTCCAATTTGCTGTCATTTTCTATTTTGGTTTGATTACTGTGCTTGTTAAAACAGTGCCATAATGTGGATATTAACACTATATATCATGCAAGTCAATAAGTCGCAAAATAGAGGAAGTAGAACATTGCAAGACACTGGTTATTATGTGGTGTCAAGCTTAACTGCCTGTTATTTAAATGTCGACATTTGAAAAACTTTGTTCCCAATTTCCTTCTTGACAAATGTAATCTATGAAAGATGGATAATGCCGGTTGAAAATGGCTTCTGCTAGATTTTAGAGTCCATTTAATGAATGTGGATTCTCATATATTTCAAAATCTTGCAATATTTATCTTTTTAATTTTGATGTTATATATCAAATATAAATGCAATTCAATGTCTTAATTTGAGGGCTTTAAAGTTCTATAACTGATGGATTTTTTCTGCAATTAACTTATATCTTTGGCTTATATGTTCACTTTTTACGCTTGATATCAGGAAACCTTCTCCTATTCGTGAGTCACTTGTTCTTCACATAGACAAACTCAGCAGGAATGTCAACGAGGGCCATTTGAAAGAAATATTCAGTATGCTCAATTCTTTTCTCCAGTTTCCCTTGACTTTGGAATAGCTTTTTGGCTTCTGTATTGATCCTCTCATATTCACCAAATAAGTGGAAGAGCTTTTAATTGGTGGATTCACATTTAATTGATCTGGTCAAATGATAGTGTTGGCAAACTCCTGTTGTGGTTCAATGAGCGTGCAAGAACTACAACTGATGCAACAGCTGTCTCTTTCCTTTACTAGTGTTTTTCACAGCATTAAACTGTTAGTTGTATCCTTAAAAGAATAGCTGCATTTGAAAATATGTAATTGAAATATACCTTTAGTGACCTTAAAGAACTTATATTCTGATCTCCAAAAAGGCATTTCAGTATTCTGATCTCTGACCTTTATGCTTCAACATATTAGGTAATTTTGGTGAGGTTGTAAATGTGGAGTTGGCAATGGATCGAACTGTAAGTTTTCATTAAGTGTGACATCATAGTTTTAGGGCTGTTTCTCTATTTTTTGGAAAAAAGTTTTAGGGCAATTTAGCTTGATGTTGTTTCCAACCTTCTCATTTGCAGGTTAACCTTCCTAAAGGATATGGATACGTGGAATTCAAGACAAGAGGCGATGCTGAAAAAGCCTTACTATTCATGGATGGTGTAGGTCTCTATGAATGAGATTAGTTTCTCAGTCAGGCTTGCTGCATTTGAAATTGACACTGTTAATTCTTTAATGTAGGCCCAAATAGATGGAAACATTGTTAAGGCGAGATTTACCCTACCTCCAAGACAGAAGGTTTCGCCACCCCCAAAGGCTTCTGCTGTTGCTCCAAAGAGAGATGCTCCTAGGACTGATAATGCTAGTGCTGATATCGAAAAGGATGGGCCAAAGCGGCCAAGAGAATGTATATCCCTGAGGCATAGTGTGCATATATATATAGAAATGGTATTTTAATAATATAACTAAATTGTATTTTTTAATGATAACAGCTCCTCGGAGAAGACCACCTTCGCCACGAAGGAGATCTCCTGTACCTCGAAGAGTTGGATCTCCAAGACGACCAGATTCTCCTGTTCGTCGTCGATTGGACTCTCCTCCTTATCGTCGCGGAGATACACCTCCAAGGAGGAGGCCTGTCTCTCCTGCTAGAGGTCGTTCTCCATCTCCACCAAGGCGCTTAAGATCCCCTGCAAGGTTGTTGTAAAATTAATAGCATATACTGTTGGCTCAAAGTTTCCTTAGTTTTCCACATTCTTACTTAGTTCTTGTTATGGTAGGGTCTCACCTAGAAGGATGCGTGGAAGTCCAGCTCGCAGACGTTCTCCTCCTCCAAGGCGCCGGTAATTATATATATTTATTTGTATTTATATATATCTAATTTTGCAATAAGTAAATCACCATGAAGTTGACAATGATATATTAAGGATTACAGTTTCAGCTGTGTTTCTTAATCTATTTCAACGTAGATTTATAACTATGTATCTTCAGTAGTATTTTTACTGCTTCTCATTGAATGTCTGCTAACATGTGGTTTTAAATTTCCATATAATTTTTTGAACAATAAATTAGAACTAATGGAAAAGAAAAACATTGTCTGCTAGTTTGTTCCAAGAATAAATTGAACCCTGCCTCTTATTTTGATAACAAGGTGATGATGAAAAACAAAACCATATTTTCATGTTAATAACTTAATTCCTTTTCTTATTCCCAGTGTAGTCACATTTTGATAGTGTCTTATAAGAGCCTCTTATCCTTCAATTTGTCATTGCACAAAAAGTTTACTGTTGACATTAATCATCATTTGAAGAAATAAGTGTTTTATTCCAGTTCACCACCTAGACGAGTTCGCAGTCCTCCTAGAAGGTCTCCAATCAGCCGCAGGCGCAGTCGCTCTCCAATACGTAGGTCTGCACGCTCACGTTCAAGATCCTTCTCACCACGGAGGTAATTTTACTGTATATTTTTGTCTCATTTCACTAAAATGGGCTAGTGGTTTATTTCCCCCCCTCTGTTATACCATATGTTGCCATATTCATTTACTTTTCATGCATTAGAGTTATTCTGATAGAAGTCCATATGAAGACATATCACATATGAAACTGATGGATTCTAGAGCTATGAAGTCCTTTTCAAACACTCTTCTATTTTGACATAATGAATTTAACTTGATGCTTTAAGGTAGTATTGAGGCTTGTAGACTTGCATGTGTTCTGGAGTTCTAGTTTTGCACAATCTAATGCAATTGGGTGCTGGTGCATGTAAACATGTTGCAAGTAAGTCATAAAGTTACTTATATACATTTCTTGACAGAGGACGACCACCTGTGAGACGTGGAAGGTCATCATCCTACTCTGATTCCCCAAGTCCACGCAAGGTTTGTGTCTGTTTTCAGTTTAAAGGGTGTTATTTTTGATTGACACGTGCTATTGCTCAGTCCTGAACTATTTTGACAGGTATCCCGGAAATCAAGGAGCCGCAGTCCAAGAAGGTGATGCACATCTGTCTTCCATCTATGTAGTGTTCAATTTTCATCTTTGGTAACAGTTGCTAATATCATTTTTGTGGGCTAATTTGTTTTGACTTACGATAACTGTTTGGTGAATTTAAATTTTTCATTGCCAACTAAAGGTTGACTCTAATCTTCAATTCAGCATTAGCTTTAACTATTGAAGTTCTGCTTAGGATTTTGTTGTTTTTATGTTTTTTGTACGTTAATTAATGTTTTTCATAGTAGTTTTTTAAAATTTTTTTTCCCAAATGACATGTTAGTACTTCATATTCTTGGTATGCTAAGTTTTCTTCATAAACAGGCCTTTGAGAGGAAGAGGCAGCAGCAACAGCAGCAGCAGCAGTTCACCGCCTCCACCCCGCAAACCATAGATTGTTACTGTACATCGGTTGCGTCTCCTCTTCCTGATGTATTTATCAACGATTCTACCAGATATGAGAAAAATGCTTAGGATATAATGTACTCGAAAATGTATGTTGTCTCCTGTTTACTTTTTCAAACGCACATTTTCTTATTAGCACTTGAAAGAGTTGTGGAAACTTGCTATTGCGTTCGTGAGGACAGTGTCTTGTGCTTTTGGTTCGTGCTTGGACATGAAGAATTTGGAGATGATGCTTTGACGGGCATCCAGATCATTAGTGGAACCCAATGTAACTCAAGATTCTTTGGAGTAAGACATCTTAAGCAGCTTAATAAGACAAACTTTAAGTGGAATCTTTAGAAGACTTTTATTGGGTTCTATAATAAAAAAATGGCGTGGATTTTTCTCTTGATAAAGATTGGACCTTTCAAAAATGTATCTTCGAACGTTATAATTTGATTGGAGACAACCACCTAAGAGTAAGGAATGCATGACCTAGGTTTTATAATCAGAGTTGAGGGACATGACATGATATGGCAACTCTGGGAAGCTTTTATTCTTGGCTGTTTAGCTATCAAGGGCATATTTTATTATGGCAGATAGGATGTGGTGACGAAAGAAAACAAGCGAAGCCTTATTTCAGAAATCTAATGGATGCTAACAAGCATTTTTGAAAAAATATTTTTAATCGGATTCTTTATCGGGTTAATGTGTGATTATATTTTAAAGGTATCATATAAAAAAATGGCGAGTTGTAATGTGCTAATTTTACCAGAATAAATGTTAAGATTAGATTTATATGTAATTTAAAATTTTTTTTGTTATCTAACTTTTTATTAAAAAAATGGAATGTGTAAAATTTTTAAAGAAACTAATTATGTATTGTTGAATAGAAAAAACAAAAAGATTTACATATTTACTTTTTAAAAATCTTACACTCATTGTGTTTTGATTAAAAATTATGCACTTATTATAAGTTAATTAGAGAATTTAATAATAAAAATATAACCAGTTACAATTGAATTTTTCCCGTAATGTTGTTGAAATCGAAGCAGCGTCTCTGTTCCATGAAGCAAATTGGCAAATATCAGACATCAGTTTGACTTACACGAAGAAAGGTGAGACAAAATTGATGGAAAAAATTTATGTATAATTTGGTATTTTTTTATGTATTTTGGTATTTTTATTACTAAGTTATTTAATTAAAATATAACAATACAACATTACTTGATTTTTTTAAAATTTACATATATTATTTTTTAATATAAAACTTAAAAGCAAAAATATATATAAAAACTGTATTTCAGGCTGAGTTTAGTTCTAAATTAATAACTTTCTATTGCAAGAATAAAAATTTACTGTTAACATTCTTAAATTAAGAAAGTAAAAAAGTAAAAAATTACACATCCCAAATTGAGGAGTTCAGCATTGTGGCCTAAAAATTAATATTACTTTTTTTAAAAATGATATGTTTCGTTTCTTCTTTTTTGTATCCAAGACAAATGACAGAATCAGAATAAAGTCTGCAACTTGGACCCGATTACAGACCCGACCCATCTTGCAGCAGAACGCCATCCGTCGTAAGCTTGCGCCTTGCCGCATCCTTGTCTCAAGAAAATTTGTTTAGGTTTTCGCTTTGACGAATATTCATTCACAGATTGTTCTCTCTTCCCGCGTTTCCTCAATTCTCATTCGCTACTTGTATAGTGCACAAGGTGAAGGCCTCTGATCCATACAGCAGCCAAATTTGCAAAGGGATATTTACACAATGAAAAATACTGACAAAATAAGGTAAAAACAAAATCCACCACTTTAGTTATCGCAGGAAACTGTTCAATTTGACTTTTTCCCCTTTCTTTGTGTTTTTGTTCGTTTTTCCATAATCTAAGTGAAGTAATTGAATCTTGAAAGTTATCTTTATGTAGTATACTTTCTATTGATTCGAGAAGGAAACTTTGAGCTTGGTTAAGTTTCATTCTGCTCAGAAACGAACTCGAAGTCCGGTTATAGAATACGGCGCTTCCCAATTTTGTGATCTTAAGCTTCCACAACCCATGTATGTTTGGCCTTTAATAGGGTGCATCCTTTAAACGTTTCTGGTCTTAGAATTATGGAACTTTTTCATCTGTACTGACTATTTGGCGTGTTGAACTCATCCAAACTAAGATAAGGAGGCAGGCTGTGGCAGACTGAGGGATTTCATGGCAGGCAGTGGCCTGCCATCTCTGGGTCGTGTCAAGCTCACTGACCTGGTTCCTTCTGAAGGGTTACCATCGGATTCGTATAAAATATCTGTTTCAACTTTGTCGCAATCTCTGGCTCAGTTTTCGGCTGCCATCATCCAGTTTCCAGCAAGTGATGGGGCTCTTTTAAGATCTGGTTTAGAGTCTTCTCGCCTCTATTTCCATCAAAGAGAATCATATCCACCTGCAGATATAATCCATACTAGTGACTCACGTGAGTGGTGTAAGACATCTGGTTACTATGCAGATCCTCATTTGTGGCAAGAAACCTATGACTACAGACCAGGCTTGACTCCTTCAGAACCAAACAACTCAATTGAGTTCCCTCCCTCAGGTTTGCCAGACATATTTGCTTTATTTGGGAAGGCAGCACGGGTTATTCTGGATGCCATTAGCTTCCATTTGAATTTGCGCAGCTCTCCGTTCACTGAAATACTAGATAATGTTCCCCTTAGGAATAGAGAAATTTCATCTTCAGTCTTGTCTGTATGCTGTCATGCAAGGTCATCATTTCAGGGGGCACAACACCACAACATAACGACGCAAGAGGATGGGCAGTTGGTAATGTATCCTGACCATGATCATCAAGTTGATAAAAGCTTGATATCTCTTGTTAAGTCGGACAAGGCAGGTTTATATGTAAGAGACTTTCAAGGTAGGTGGATTCTTGTGGATGGAGACCTGGGACCTGAAGAAGCTGTTTTTTATCCTGGGCTTGCTCTTTATCAAGCAACTGCAGGTTATGTGAACCCTGCATTGCACAAAAATGAGATCAACATAGAGGGAAACATGTTTGGGCGATGTTCTTTAGCGTTCAAACTCATGCCTAAATCCATGGCTAGTCTTAATTGTTCTGAGATGAGAGCTGCAGGTCATGGTGTTGAATCTCAATTCCAGCTTCCTGTTCCAGTGGATGACTTTATGCAAAGATCTCACCCAACTGATCATCTCTTTAATAGGCCGGGTTTCCAGTGCTTCAATTTCCCAACAACCCAAGATGGTAAGCAGCATTCTAATTACATTTGGAATCTGGTTTAGTGGTTATAAATTCTTCATAACCAAATTTAAATTTTTCTAGAGTTTTACTGAATGATGGCTATGGAGATTTGCAACAACTTTTTCTTGGGGTGCTGAAAAAATTGATGATTGGCATTGTTTCTTAGTGTTGCTGCCAAGCAGTACTTTATTACCAAGCATGCAGTCATATGCCTACACTCCTATGTATTTTAGTACTCGTGTCTAATAGTTAGTTAATAGTTATATGGCACAGATGTAGTACTTGATATCTGGTCCAAAAGTAGTCTTGCTTAACATCAATTGCAAGATAAACGTGAAATTATATTGTCATTGGTTGACCCTCTTGAAGTTTGACTGTTTCATTCAATGGGCAAGCTCTTGGCATGAAGAATTAGTATACTGTAACACTGTTGAGATACAATTGCTGAAAATGATTATGCTTATCATCTCCAGTAGTTTCTAATTTAAGTGTCTTGGTTCTTGATTGTGTTCTTTTTAAGTTTACTAATTGTTTCATGAGTTGGATTTTACTCATGTTGAACTAATGTTGCTTCTGCTTGGAGAGTAGTCATTAGCAAGAAGTTTTTAACAGCAGGTCCTTGGATCGATGAAATGCTGGTACAGGATCTATGAAAACCTTGATGCGGAGGAGGAAGCAAAATTTGAAAATCAAGCCTCTTCCACCTTCCAAGAGGTTAAGGCTTGAGGCACAGAGAGTTTTAAAAGAAAGGGTCCAGGATATTGCGGATAAGAAAGGCATCAAGCTGCGGTTCTGTAATTTGAAGGAGTGTGAAAGTCACATTCACGATGTAGATAGCCCATGTGCCAATATACGAATAGAGATAGGGTGGCCACCTGGAGTGCCATTCGTCCATCCCCATGATCTACCTAATAAAGCAAAGCTCAGTTTTCTTGAGGCATATGAACCTGGTTGGACAGCAGCCCATCATAACCCGGACAGGCTAGTCAACACCCGGCTAATTTTAACTGTAACTCTCCTTTTGCAAGTTTCATATCCTTATGGCCACACATATCATACGGCAGATGTCTCTGTATCTTTGCATTCATACATATATATTCACACGAATAAATTACCTTCCTAGAAGAATTCAAATTTCTCATGCCATGGATGATGAACTCATTCTACCTAGTAAATGGTCATATTCTGTTAAAGCGGAAGATGTGCAAATTTTGTATTCAGGGTAATGAACTTCTAGGGAAGATGCAACTTATCAGTGATTAATCACAGAATATATGAGATTGGCCATTTTTGCTCTGCATTACTCCAATGATCTTCAATGCTACAAAAATCACAATTGCAGCAACTTAGAAGCGTGCTTAGAGCTCTTAACGGGACAAAACAAATGAGTTGGGAGTTGAATGAATGAAGAGGATATCAAATAACATAGGTTTTTGTCCTTGTCTTGAGTTAGCATAAAATCTTTCTGGAAACTTGCTTCCTTTTCCATTTTCCTAGATATCTTATTCATATCCTAACCTTGGGTAAACCAACTGGGCCCAGACCCAGAGTTAAGTACATTTCTGTTAATGAAACTGAAAAAACAGGAGTTTGGTCCATGATTATGTTAAGTGGAAGATCAAACAAGAAGTACAAGCGAGCCGATGGGTACTTGTAATTCAGTTACATAAAGATCAAGAACCAGAATTTTATGGTCGTTTAACTACGATATGCATTACCTAGATTTGTATGGGGGCTTGTGGGCCCAACGTTAAGAGTCTGGTTCTCAATGTGGGACATGTATTGTAATACTTACTTAAATTGGGTAGACTTCCACGTTGATAGAGTTACTTTTTTTTGTTTGCTCTAGTTCTAACTTCTAAGAAATGTCTGAGAAGTCCATAGTCAGTAACAGTATTGTGTTTCGAGTAGTGTAAGACTGTAAGAGTTAACATTTATGTATGTTCTCTTTCTGGTAATATTAACTCATTATGGATTTGTTCTGGTATCTGCAGGAATCAGTCTCCCTGATTTCCAAAATGTGGTCAACCATTGATCACGTTGTGAAAGTCTTGTGAGAATAGGCTTTGTTCCCTTTGGACCTCTGGTACTTCTGACTGGGTCTTGAATCTCTCTTTCAATGTTGTCTTCCTTCACCGTGCAGCTTTTGAATTCGAGGAAACGAAAGACACATACTGCATTAAAGTCCATAGAGATCTTAAGATAGTTTTGTTTTGTTTTGTGTTGGTTTTTTTATTTTTTTTTCCTTTTTCTTTTTTAAACTTCCTCTCAGTGGAAGGTAGGAGATTGCAGTAATATAAAGGAATAGCAGAATCATCGGGGCTTGAAAGGTCGGAGACGGCAATATTTCCATCTTGTATTTACTACATAAATGCCAGAAGGGAGACAATTATCTACAAGTGAGTAGAGAACCTACAAGCTTTTCTCCATGGATTGCCTCAGCAAAAAACGTTTGAATCACCTATATTCATCTGGAGAAGTGCAGTAACTTCTATCAGGTCTGCCACAAGTTTAGCTGTGTATGAGAAGTTCAATAACAATCTATGCTTAGAAAGCATTGCATGCTTCTGCTAGTGTAATTTTTTTTTTCATTATTAATTAATATGCCATAATGTTATCTTAAGGTGCAGTTTGACATTATATTTATGCTGCACAATTATGCATCATACCAAAGGCAGTGCATGCCAACAGTATCATTTTTTATGGCACTTAAATTTACTGAGAAAGGTCTTTAATGTCATCTCGTCAACTCCCTTCAATCACCATTTCCTGATTCTCTACTTCAATTATGATTATTGGAGCAATCATATGATATAACTTAAGCGGAAGTGCCATCTGGGTACATTAGCATCTGGCACTTGGGTTTTATCTACTCTATTTGGCCCGTCACATATAGGGCGCACTCTAATTTAGTCCATCATAAAATTGCCTTTTCAATTTCATCTTCTACAGTATTGCTTGATGTCTCTTAGCAGCCTAGTAACCTCACATGAACTGTTATAACGAACTAAAATTAATACATTTGCTAGAAAAGAATTTCTGTGCAGTACTAGTCATTCCAAATTTCAACCTACCACGTTACAAATAACATTTCCTCTATGCAAACCACTATAGTACATTTTTTCAGGAGTAATAAGCACTCCAATTTCCAATGTCAGAAGAAACCTCCGAATGCTTATATTTGCATCGTCAACTCCCAGCTAGATGCAAAGCAAAATCTTCCGTTGATAAGCACATTATTAACATATCCTTACGTAAAGAAACCGAAATTGGCCTTGATTATATACTTCTTGAAGCTGGCCATCAACTGTAAGCAACATCATATGTTTTTTCATTCTTGGGGGGCATCAAATCTTTTGCTCAACTGCGAAATGGTGGTTGATTTTCAAAAGGTAGTTCAATTGCTGTTGCATTGCCATAGAACTCTTCCAAATTGTAAAAAGCTCTCTGTGGGGGAAGAAATATGTGGATGACAACATCACCTGAAATCAAGAAACAAGCAAAATGCTAACCTGGATCAGCTTTATGAAGAAGCAAAGCTACCACATATTCTAGGACTAACAAGGATAAAATTTGCCTGCATCTATTGCACCAGTGAACTTCACATGCTAAGGGCAAACAAATGTTGGTATAAATAAAATGCTTGTCATTCTAATGCCTATGGGAGATGTAAATGTAAATTTGTAAAAACCAGTTACCCAAACGCCCCCATCTTCCCTCTCAAGTTGGTCCACAAATTGACAAGTGAAACTGACCAGTGAGTAATAGTTCAATATATATCAAATATCAAATAGGAGTGCGGTCCCCTAACTTCAGAGTAAGTAACTGTGTTGGCAACTGTCGAAGACCACAGAATGATAGAAAGCACTTTCTCCATATATGTATACTGCATCACATGTTCCAACTACTTGAAAACTGCTGTTCATTTGCCTGTATGTTTCCCTGCAGCTGACTATATCTGGAATAGGCCTTTTAAAAGATTTGCGGAATCTTGCAATTTTAGCTAACTAGTTTTAAAGGATTTGAAGGGTATAAAGAGGGTAAGATCTTGTTGAAGTTTGCTATATTTATGCTGCTATGCATCTTGTTAGAGCACAATGTGCAACTCTAGAAAGTTTCTGTCTTTGCCCTAACTATGGGATGGAGCTGTTTGCTTGACTTCTCATTGGTTATCAGCCCAAGGTTATTTTTTAGGAGTTTCTTACTTTCTTTGTATTGATGTGCTCATCCCACCTTCTAAGTACTCTGTTTCTTGGTAACTATTTGAGGACATCTATCCTTCAAGAACTACAAAAAGCACTCATTTGAAGGCTGTGACTGCACACTTTGATGTTCTCTAATCTCTAGTATCTGAAGTACTGAAGGTAAGTTATAGTCAAGTTAGGTGGCAGGCTGAGTAAAAAACATATTGGGAAGTGATGGAGCCAACCACAACAACAACCACACTAAGTTGAAGGCTGGGACTGCACACTTCATTTGTTCACTAGTAAATTAAACACAAGTACTGTAGGCAAGTTCACGTCAAGTAATGGGGCAGTGCCATATAAAGCCTACGGAAAAGTAGAATGGAAAGTGATAGCATCTTAATGGTCAAGTCAGATGGCTGTGCCACATGATACCTTGCAAAAATATATTAGGAAGTAATGGCACCTTAATCTTTAGTTTTTGACTATGTAATTCCAGAATTGCCATTTTTAGGTCATGCTATTATAATGTGAAATCACTTACCAAAGTCCAATAAGGTCCATGAGTTGGGTTTCAAGTCTCCAGATGGAATTTTTCCATATTTCTCCTCTGCTAGATCTCTAATTTTGGACCTTATATGCAGCAAAAATAAATAAACATACCCAAAATTTATCATTTCAATGAAAAAAACTCAAGCAACATAAGCTAATTATAAAAAGACCAATGATGAGTGCATACCCTATAGCATCAATCTGGGGACGAGAAAATGCTGTAGCTATAATAAAAAACCGAGTCCAGTAAACTAGTGGCTTCACGAACAAAACCTTAATATCTGCTGCCTTAACTTCACTTGCAACCCTGGCCATTTCTACAGCGACTACATATACAACAGCTAATAATTACAGAGTACTTGATTCAAAGAAGTTTAACTTTCAATTTAAAGTGGGTTTAAATGGGCAAAAAAAAAAAAAAGAACAAGAATGATATGAAACTGTCGGACAAACAAAAGTAAAAGGAATGGATTTTACGAATAGAAAGAAGTCAATTCAAATTTAGTGTTAATCAGCTTACATGATAGGCTTTCAGCATCATCATCAACCTCTGCACTAACAGGTTTCTGATCTTTTCTACTAAATACCACTTTCCCATGCTTCTTAAATAAGTCATCGTACATATCATCAGTATCTTTACCCGCATCCTGCAATTAATATGGATCAAATCACTTATGTTTCCTTAATTGGGAACATAAATTGCATGATACAACTTAGACTAGTCTCTATCGATAGAATAGCACCAGAAATATAAATCACTTGCAATTTACTTCGATGCATAGCTAGACCATTTGAAATCAAAGATTCAACAGGCACACAAATAAACATAACGAGAGAGACAATCCCATAAGAAAGTAGTACGGAAATGGACCCCATATTTTTGATATGGGCAATGAATATCCAGGTAGAAGCAGAATGCTCATTATCTTGAACACAACGAATATTGTCTCAAAGCAACATCATCACCAAAGACAACGATGATGAAAAAAATTATATTCCTAGCCTAAAGTTTAAAACTTACAGTTGATATGTATATTCCTGCTAATCAATGAAATACCGATACTTCAAACAAAGAGTTGTGTCTAGTCCAACATGTTCGGATGTTCATATAAGACACATTGTGGTACTTTAATTACATATGAATACTTCAAATTTCACCATGTTAGAGTTTCGGTTTGTCTGTCCAGTTTCAAGTCTGTTTGTATTCATGCTTCTTATTTTTGATGCAAAAGACCTGAAAATCTCATTCTGAACGTACTCATGCATAACAAAAGATGATAGTGAACTTTACCAAAGAAGAGCAGCTAAATAGTGGAAGCGGATTCCTCAAACTTCGCTAAATTGCATTTAAAAAAAAAACTTTATATGAAAAATAGTAAAAACAATTCTTTGCTAACTTTCCTCACTCTTTTCACAACTCCTGAAAATGAAAACTGAAACCTAAGTCCCTGAAAAGGGGGAAACACCGCAATAATGTTATCTAGCTTGAACAAGCAATGACTCCAAGTTATCAACTCGTTGAACAACACAAGAGTTATTTGCAAAATTGTATTGCCTCAGATTTTCACAATCTTCTCAAAAACCAAACATGCGGCCTGGCATTTAAATTAACCAAAATGAAACCCATCATTATACCGAGAAAAAGCTGTCTTCAGTTTCTTTGCCGTATGCATATCTCAACTGCGAGCTCCTCGTCGTCAAATTCAGATTTATACTGCTGGGCAATCTCCAAAAACACTTCAGCTCCTGCAAATGATGCCCTTCTCGGATAGAGTAACTCAAAAGCTTCCTCGGCTTTGACCAATTCTTGGACTCAGCAAGACGCAATTGCCGAATTTCGCCCGAGAACCTCGTAGCAACACCGGCATCGGCGCCGGCCACTGATAGCAGAGTTGATGCTACCATGATGCTGCTTGAGAGAAAGCGAGGAGCGGCAAGAGATATGATTATTCATGAAATACAAAGACGAGAGGATAACGAATACGTTTTTCTTTTTCTTTTTTTACAAAAAACCAAAAAAATAATAATAACCAATTGTGGTTTTTTTTTCCTGGTGTTTTAATAATCACGTTTAGATCTCGAATTATATCTTTTCACAAATATTTTTTGCAGGTTAAAATTTTCAATATTATAAGAAAAAGTACAATTTTTATATTTTGTTATTATTAGTTTTTAAATAATTGCATATTTTTTTATTATATATAATTAGTTATTTAAAAATTTACACATAATAGTTTTATAAAAGAAATTAATAACAAAAATATAAAAGTTACGTCAAAGTCTGATCCTCTAAGTTGTTTTTTATGAATAATTATAAGATCTTGCTTCTATAATTGTCCTACTCGTCGTGGCGTTACATTAAGGGATTAGACTTTTATACATATTATTGATACAGCGGTAGTTTTTAATATATTTTTAAATTTAAGAATTAATTTTTAATTTAATTTATCACTGTAGTTTGTTATGTTGGTTGCTAAGCGTAACAACGGTTCTTATATAAGAACCGGTTCTTATACAAAAAGTAATAATAAAATAATCAATTCAATAAATATTAGTGGAGTTAGTGGAAAATAATATATGCTAAAGTAATAGAAATTTGATTGTAAGACTTATTTGTAGATTCTTAAAAGGTTCACCACTGGAGTGGAGAATTACTTAAAGTAGTAGGAAATTACTTAAGGTGATGTGGCACTGTGAGATTCACATTAAGAATTAAATTGATGTTTACCACTGTAAATACTCTTAAATATTTTAATAAACATATAACAAATTTTTTTGTAAAGATAATATAAAAATCGGATTGGTTATTGAACTAATAGAAATATTGGTTCAAATTTATTGGTTTGAAAATAGTCAAACATGTAATAATTAAATATATATTTTAATTATATACATTAAAAATATATAATATCATAAAAATGTTTAATAAACTTATATTATTATTATTATTATTATTATTATATATATATATGTGTGTGTGTAATTATTTTTTTATTTTTTTATTCTCTTATTTTTTATTTAATTTTGTGACAAACAAATATTATTATAACAAATAATTGTGAAAAAAATAAAATTATATATGATAAAAAAGAATAAAAAAATAAAAAAGATAAAAATTTATTAAATTTTATATAATATGAGAAATAATTATATTTTGTACATAGTAAATTTTTTATGTTCTACAAAAACTTATTCAATCAGTTTATTGGTTTTTACAAGTTTTTCTGGTTAGATATTTTTTGAATCAACCAAATTAAATTAGTGATCATTTTTCAATCAAACTAGCGATTTGGTTCTGTAATATATTATAATATCTTGAATTATTTTTTTTTGTACGACTAGACAAGCTAGCAAAGCTTACAAAGCAGGCTTCTAAGGCCCAAGGAAAAACCAGCTAAAACGCTAGACCAACAAGGATAAACATATAAGACAGTGTCTAAGAGCTGGGAGGAAAGGAAAAAGACATTAGGCAACACACCTAACGCAGGAAAATAGTAACCGAAGCTTTAAAGAGGACGTTGGAAACTATTTGAAAAAAATGCTTTGTCCTTGATGAGTTTCTGATGTAGAAAGGGTGGAGGACAAAAAGGCCAGAATCTCGGCAAGCTGGAGGATTTGCACAGTTTTGTGATTTTATCTGCAACTTCATTGGCTTCCCTTTTGCACCAAGAGTAAGTCATTGTGTCGAACTGTTTCTTGAGTCTATCAATTTCATGTACCACTGGAGAGATTACCCAATTTCTTTCTTTACCTTTGCAAATTGAGATGAGTTCCTGGCTGTCAGCTTCAAAAATTAGATGTTTTATGCCCAAGTTAGCAGAAATGGAGTGGGCTTCCCTCAAAGCAATGGCCTCGGCGTGGAGAGCTGAACCTGCAGGAAGGATTTTGGCAGCACCAGTGAGAACGGTACCTTGGTCATCTCTAATAATCACTCCAATTGAGCATATATTCCTGGTGGCATCGAAGCTTGCATCGGAGTTGCTCTAAAGAAGTCTTTCGGGTGGGGGAAACTAAATCGTTCTCTGATTGGTAATTTTTGGGATCTCTGGGTTACCTATTGGCTTTATATTTCGCAGTTCAGAAAACATCTCCCAAGCAGATTGAGATGCTAAAGTGAGTGTGTGTTCCGGATTGGGGTCCTTATCCTCAAAAAAAATTTTGTTTCTGCCTTTCTAGATGTACCAGCACAGATTTAGGAGGAGAGACAAGTTCTGCTCATATGTATCTTTGTTCATTGATAGAAGATTGAGCCTTTCTTGAAGCCAAAGGTCAAATCTTGTGATTGTCTGAGCTACTGGATTCCACTGTAAAGATGAACCAAACCATATTGGTCTAGTCCAAGGACAGGTAAGAAGTAAGTGCTCGACATCTTCTTTAGCATCTTGGCATATTGGGCATATGTTACTGTCAATGATCTTTTTTCTGTTGAGATTGCATCTAGTTGGGACAACGTTTTTACATGCTCTCCATATGAAATTTTTTATTTTGGGAGTGGTTTTAGCATTCCATAATTGATTCCATACGCTGCTGTCAACTGTATATGAAGTGGTACCCATGTTGCTTTCTTGAATTCTTTTTCTCTCCTTCTCTGCTTAATACCCAGACTTGACTTCATATGCACCGTGTTTAGTATGGGGCCAAATAAGCTTGTCTTTTTCTCCCTCAGATAAGAGTGGGGTTGCAATGATTCTTGAAGTTGTGTTTCTAGGGAAAAAATTGAGGATTTTTCTAATGTCCCAAGATCTTTGAGATTCATTAATGATAGTGCTAACCATAGCATCTGGGTTTAGCGTAGTGGTGTCACCCAACATTGTTTCTTTATCAATCCACTGACCTTTGAATATTCTAACATTTTTCCCATCACCTATTTGCCACATGCCGTGTTGAAGCAGTAAGTCTCTCCCTTCTAAGATGCTTTCCCAAGCCCATGAGATACCCTTTTTCTTTTTAACAGACCAAATACTTTCATCAGCAAAGTATTTTCCTTTTATAATTCGCGCCCATAATGAGTTGGGGTCGTTTGCAAGTCTCCATGCCTATTTGGCCAAGAGGGCCTGATTCATTATGGTGAAATCTTTAAAACCCATTCTTCCACCTTTTTTGCTGATAGTCATATTGCTCCATTTGACCCAATGAACACCTTTATCTTTTTTTGTGTTGGACCACCAGAATTTGGCCATGTGAGAAGAAATTTTTTTGCATAAGGATTTAGGGAACTTAAGAATAGACATAGAGTAAGCAGGGATGGCCTGGATGACAAATTTGATTAAAATTTCTTTCCCTGCTTGACTGAGAAATTTCTCTCTCCAACCTTTAGTCTTGGCTATTACCTTGTCGCATATCTCTTTAAGCATGTGTTGCTTGAAACTTCCCCAATCAGCAGCTAAACCAAGATATTTTCCCGGTTTTTCCCACTCTTCTATGCCAAGGATATTAGTTATATCCTGTTTAATCTGATGGGGGCAATTCTTACTGAAGATGATGCCTGATTTATGTAAGTTTACCCGCTGTCCTGAGGCTTTGGAGTAGTGGTTTAGCACGTTTATTATTCCATAAGCATCTTGAATGCTTGCCTTCCTGAAAAGCATAGAGTCGTCGGCAAAAAAGAGATGGTTGAATCTTGGGCCGTGCTTGGAAAGAGAGATACCTGAGATCGAATTGTCCTCAAGCCCATTTGTGAGCATTCTGGAAAGTGCTTCAGCCATGATTATGAAGAGGTAGGGGGATAGAGGGTCTCCTTGTCTCACTCCTCCACTAGGCATAATCTCCTCCCCTAAGCTGCCATTAATTTTGAGTCTATAAATCACCGTGCTTAGGACTTTTAGAGATTAAGTTAACCCATGTATTGCTAAAACTGAATTTAAGAAGCACTTTCTCCAGAAAAGACCATCTGACTCTGTCAAAGGCTTTGCTCATGTCCAATTTAATGGCCATATAGTAGTCAGATTTTCTAGTTCTTTTCTTGAGGAAGTGGAATGCTTCATGAACAATTAAGAGGTTGTCTTGGATTTGCAGACCTTCAACGAACGCACTTTGATTCGTGGCTATTATTTTGTTCATCAGAGGTTTCATTCTCAATACCATGACCCTTGTAATAATTTTCATTAGGAAGTTACAGCAACTTATTGGTCTGAAATGACCAATTTCCTCAGGGTATGGGATTTTTGGCACTAAAGTGATGTGTGTTTCATTTATCTGACCTGGGAGGATTCTTTTATGGAAGAAGTCTCTGACCAGATTGGTGATATCCTTGCCAATAATGTGCCAAGCTTTCTGATAAAAGATACCACTAAGACCGTCAGGTCCCGGAGCCTTGTTTTCTCCTAGGGAGAAAACAACATTCTTGATTTCATTCTCTTGAATCTCCTTTAAAAGGTGAGTGTTATCTTAAGGGGATATGAGCGATGGGATGATTTGAACGACACTGTCTTCCTCTTCTCCTTCAGTTCCTTTGAAAAGGTCTTGAAAGTAATTCTTGAAAGCTTGCTTAATCTCTTCATTGCCTTCAATACATGTGCCCTGGTTGTCTTTGATTCTGTGGATGGCGTTAATTTGTCTTCTCTGAACGTTGATGCATGAAAATATTTAGAGTTTTTGTCTCCCCATTTGAGCCAATTGATTTTGGCTCTTGCACTCCAATACATTTTCTCCTGCTTCCAAAGATCTTTGACTTCCTTTTTTTTTTTGAATCTTTTCTCCATATTCTCATTAGTGGGGGGGAGAGAGTGAAGTCTGTTGAGTGTGCGTTTTAGTTTCCTGATTTTGTAGTCAGCTCTTTTAAAGGTCTTTTTGCTCCAATCTTGTAGGCTTGCTTTTACATGGCTCAATCTGTTCATGATGCTAGTCTCTCCAGTATTCCAAGCATGATCAACAGTAGTACTGAAGTCTTCATGTTCAGTCTAATAAGGCTCAAGCTTGAAGGATCTTTCTTTATTGCCTTGAGGTGGAGAGTCTTCAATGATAAGAGGGCTATGATCAGAAGTTATGGGTGCCAGTGCTGTTGCAAAAGCATTTGGAAAAATTCTTCTCCATTCCCAATTGCTAACAACCCTATCCAGCTTTTCTTGTACTGTTCCAATTTTTCTGTTGTTGCACCATGTATATCTATTCCCCCGTTGTAGTAACTCTTCCATGTGCTTGTCAGAAAGCAAGTCCTTGAATAATTGATTTTGCTTACAATTTTGCATTCGGTTTCCACTTTTGTCAGAATGATGAAGCATCTCATTAAAATCTCCAGCACAAATCCATGGCTTGCAAGTATCAGTGTGTAGAGTTCTAAGCTTCTCCCAAAATAATTTTCTATGTTGTCTAATGGGATTTCCATACACAAAGGAATAATGATAACCAACATTTTCATTCTTGTCAAAAATATAGGAGTGAATTACATTTTGATCACTATAAATTACATCCACATTGACATTTTTCTTCCAAAATAGACAGAGGCTGCCAGCTTTGCCATTACTGTCCACTACATACATATCATCAAAAGATAACCGATTTTTCAGGTTCAAAAGCTTGTTGCTCTTTGATTTAGTTTCACTGAGGAACATAACCTGGGGCTTATGCTTGAGGATAAGATCTTTAACCTCTTTAATCGTCGAGGTCGCCCCGATTCCCCGACAATTCCTGCATATGCATATCATGGCGCTTGGTGGGGCATGTTTGGCCCGCCTCCTCAGCCATATCAGTAGAAATTGTGCTTTCCATATTGCTTTTTCCTGTTTTTTTCCTCTTCCTGCTATTCTGAAAATTACTGTCTTTTATTTCCCTTTCATCTGGATTACTTTCTTCCAAGTTCTTTGTTTATGTTCTTAGGCCATTTGATTTTGTCCGGGATCTTTTTAAGCTGAGTCTTCTACATATTTCCTTTGCTAGCTTGAGCTCTTCCATGCTGACTTTGTCTAGATCTTTTTGTTCTTGCTCTTCGTCTAGGAATTCAACATAATAAGTAGGTAAATTTTTCTCTTTTGTGGATGTTCTGGGATTCCATACCAGGAGTTGAAGACCAGATTCTTTCGTGCTCTCTCTTCCTATGCAACTTTGAGAGTAGATAAGTTGGTGAGGTTGAGTCTTTAATTTTGTTACCTGGTCCGAGGGGTCTTCTGACTTGAGCATTGATGATTGGGCCTTTAAGTAACTTGATGAGTAGTCCATTTGCTGAGGGAATTGGGCCTTCAGTGATGTTGTCATGTTGGTGATACTTTCTGATTGAAACATTGATGAGTGGGCCTCTATGTTTGCTGGCTTTTTTATTTGGTTTGGGCCCAAATCATTTTCTACATGGGCATCCTCATCCAGCCTTGAATCAACGTCCCTTTCCCGCCTATGGAGCTCATCGTTATCTTTGCCTTCTGCCATATGTATTTCTCGGTTGCGGTGAGCTGGGTACGTGTCTTCATGGTGGGCTTTATATCTTCTTTGTCCTTCCTCATCTTTTGCAGAGCCTTTTCCTAGCAGTTGGCTTTTCTCATTGGAGCTTATGTTTTTTGTATATAGGTTGTCAGAACATATCTTCACCTTCTCCCAGGTACTGTAGCTATTTCTTATTTTGTGCAAGCTTCGTATTTCACTTTCTGCATTATCTTCAAAGATTTCTGATTTCTTGTTTCTTGCATCTCCCTCGTTGACTGCCTTTTTGTTTTCTTGATTCTCGAGTTTCTTCACTAGTGAAACTCCAATCCAAGGTCCATATCTCGGTTTGCCGGAGCCTGATTCATCCATGGCTCTGTTTTGCTTACAGGTTCTCTGTTCATGTCCTAGTCGGCCACAATTGTAACATAAGTCCATGAGCTTTTCATATTTTATTTGGACCCATACATTTGGTAGAGAAGATCGTTGGACCCAGAGCCCAGCCACAAGAGGTTTGTTGATGTTGACTAAGACTCTAGCTCTAAGGAATCCTCTATCGATGAACGTCCGATTGAGCGGGTCTTCAACCTCTAATACTTCTCCTATTTTGCTACTAGCACGTCTTGCATTTTGCTTTGAGAATAGCTCTAGCCGCATCCCGTGTACCTGGATCCAATATGGCGTGTGAGAGTAGTCAATCTTGTGTATTGGGGCTTGTGGGTTCCGCTGCCTGAGGACCAAAACTTGTCCCATGATATTCCATGGGGATTCTTCAATGATGCTGTGGGTATCTCCGGATTAGCAAAGTTGAAAAGAAATGTATTTGGTGCGAGATCTATTATGGTTAGGCCTTCAGGATCCCCCCATCCCTTATTGATCATTCCTTTAACTTGTCTTCTTGTTTAGAGTCTTCTGCGTTATTATTTTCTCGAGCAGTGCATTTTTGGCAGCTTCTTTGGCAACATGATTTTTTTCAAACTCTGTTGTGATTTGGCTTCCTAAATTTTCTGATTCCTCCATGCTTTTACTATTCAGGAGACAATACTGAGATTAAGACTCAGTGGAGGAGCTCTAACGAGTAGAGGGGGAAACTCCTACTCCATGGCGGAGAAGAGAGGACGGATAGAAGCTAGTGACAATATCTTGAATTATATGCATCTTTTTGAGGCAAAATAATTACCAATGTGGGCCTGAATGCGGCCCATTTGGTAGTCCTTGCTGGATCCGATTCTGTACAGGCCCAGATAATACTGTGTCCACTTTATTAATTTCTTTTTCATTTTGATTAACGAATTCCAAAATTGTTGAAAATACATGAAAAGGAAGAACTTCAAAAGAGATCTATAAAACGAAGTCGTTTGGACATTCCAAAAGCGATTTCTAAAACCCTAGACTCTGCATTTATATGCCTGCCTAAGAGCACGCAGAAGCAGAGAGGGAAGGAAGGTAAGGGCCTGAAGGCGGAGAAGATGGTGAAGTTCCTGAGACCCAACAAGGCGGTGATTGTCCTGCAGGGCCGTTTCGCCGGCCGGAAGGCCGTCATCGTTCGCAACTTCGACGACGGCACCCGCGACCGCCCTTACGGCCACTGCCTCGTCGCCGGCATCTCCAAGTACCCACAGAAGGTCATCCGCAAGGACTCCGCCAAGAAGACTGCCAAGAAGTCCCGCGTCAAGGCCTTCGTCAAGGTCGTTAATTACAGCCACCTCATGCCCACTCGGTACACACTCGATGTCGATCTCAAGGACGCCGTCAGCGTCGACGTGCTTCAATCGCGGGACAAGAAGGTTGCGGCGGCCAAGGAGATCAAGAAGAGATTCGAGGAGAGGTTCAAGACCGGGAAGAACAGGTGGTTCTTTTCTAAGCTTAGGTTTTAGATTGGGTTTTCAATATCCTTTGTTTTTTTCGTAATTGTTGATACTGTTTGCGTTTGATTGAGATTACAGTAGTTTACTATCTTTTCCAAAGGATTCTGATATCTGTATTGCAATTTTGCTTCACTTATTAAAATCGATGATTGCTTGTTTTGCATTATTATGTTCTGGATTTTTGCGGCATTTGATTGGTGAGTTTGACTCTGGCGGATGTTTTGAAAAGCATTATGTTCTGAGAAGATGCCTATAACTTCGATGCTTTCATTAACCTATGGTAAAATGATTTACTACGGTGAGGTTTTAGATTGGGTTCAAATTATATTTTTTGTTTCCTATTTGATAAATTTTGTTGTGTAAAACTTAAAAATGCCTTTTATTTGAAATATAGATTGCTTTTTGTACATGAGATTCTTGGTTCTCAACAATTCATGATTTGTTCATTCACGTACCTATTAGAATTTAGGGAATTGATCTATCCGATTGGTGAATGTAGTAGCTCTGGCGGGTGCAAATAGGATAAATTTCCTGTTTAATTTGAAAAATATCAAATTTAGTTATCCATTTGTTATTTTGGCCATGTAGTTATAGCTATTTTATATTCTATTACTTGTTTTTTCATGAACACAAGTTCATTCTACTCTAGGCTAAGCTTCTGTTATTTTGAAATTGTTCCTCTTTTTTGTGGCTTCGTTCTTTCTGCATTCACCCTTAAGAATTACAAATCAAATCCGAGTTGATGATTTTGAAGTGGAAACAAATTATTCATATAAACTTGTGTCATGGTTTCTATAAGTTGCAGTTAATTCATCTTGATTCTATTTTGGGGTTCATCTCGATTATATAAACTATTATGCACTTGCACTGATTTTGAATGCAAGAAGCCATTGGAAACTTAGCTAGATATGTGTGTTCAATTCGTCCCCTGCAGTAGTTGTTAATAACTTGATATTTTTAATTTATTCCATACATAATAGATAGATAGTAGAGATATGGAAATCAACGATGAAGTACTAGATTGTAAATCAAGCGAGTGGAAAATATACGTTTATTAGACAAGTTCAAATTTGAGCTTAAGCGATGAAAGTGAACTTTGTGATCAGTCCAATTTGTATATTTGATTCGTACACTGGAACAATATATTGCGCAAAGTTATTCATTTAATATGAGTCGAGTTAATTGCTGAGTTGAAAAATAGAGTAACATAATAACTTTTTATTCTTCAATTATGAAATTTAGTTTTAGTCTCAAATTAATGAGCTATTGATATAGTTCTTACAATTTTTTTTTTTTTGCTAGTTAGTGAATTTGACATGTTTGGATCATTTGATAAAATAATAAACTCGCGTGTCTTATCAATGCTTTAAAAAAAAAAGCGAAGTTTTAAGTATTGACTATTTGGTCCTAACCATTAAAGATTTCAAGAGAAATGAAAAAGAAATGGAAAAGGAAATGAAAAGGGAAAGAGAATCTTCTCTCTCTCTGTCCTCTTCCATCCCCTCTCTCTCTCTCTCTTTCCTTCTTCCATCCACTGTGTTGCCGCCTTCCTCAGCCTAGTTGTGTGTAGCCAAAGGAAAACTTCACGACGATGTTGTTGCACAAGAAAAAGTGGGACGAGAGCAAGAAGTAAAAGAGGAAAGAAGGGTAAAAAGGTCTTTTGATGCTCATTCTCGGTAAAAGAATCCCTTTACATCAATTTTATGATAGAATCATTCCTACAGCGAAGGGGAGCCACTTCTCTTAAATTGTAATTTTTCTTGAATGACAAAAGTGCATACCAAAAGCTACAGTGGTAAATTTCTATTTCCTTTCCTACCCTTTAATGAATATCAAACACCCTAGGAGATGGTATTAACTATTAAGCCATTCAAATGTGTTGTTGTTGTTGTTGTTTTTTTTTTTTTTTAATTGGGATCCATTGTTACTAGTTACTAATTTCTGAAACGAAAAAAAGCTGACTTGGTTATAATATTATAGGAAAATGACTAAATATCATTACATAAAGGAGGCACCAAGACCCTTTACATGAAGGATTTTAATTATTGTGAGAACTACAGAAAAAAAAACACTGGGAAAAGAAATGATAATCAAAGCAACAACAACAGAGACTTCAAAAGCAACAATCCAGGGCGCAGCAGCAACATAAAGCAGCACAACTGCAATAAAATTAAGGAAACAAAAGCAAACTTATTAAGTGATTTGATCAGAAACTTAGTAAGCAACAGAAATTATAATGGAAGAAATTAATGATTATGATTTATGAAAAATGAACTGACCATCCTTCCCAAAAGCCATCACCTCTGCTACTGGTTTGCTGTGGAACACTTTGTTGAGGGTAACCTCCAGAAGGTGCATCCATGGAGGGATACCCCATTGGTGGTGGAGCACTCACATTTGAAGCTTGATCCCCTCCTGGATATGACACTGCTGCATCATTACAAACACATAATCATACATCAAACATAGAGCATAGTAAATTTTCAGGACCAGACCAATGTACTAAACTAACTTGTGAGGGAAACTTACCAGGAGCCTGTTGCTGATTGAAGTTGCTCATGGCGAATGAATGATCAAGTTGCTGGTGTTCTGAACTGTAAAATAAGAGATAATGGTGATGGTGATGATGAAGGAGAGGATGTGAATGAGGATAAGAAACAGAGCAAATGTGTGTGTCTATATATATAGATTTGCTGGCGGCTATAATATGAAAGCGCGTGGCAGAATTCAGATTTGAGTTAACGAAGTCAAACTCGTTTTTGCTTCTGGAGTTTTCAAAACTTTGAGGCTTACGTTTCAAAAATACCAATTGTTTATTTGGTTTTTTGACCCTTTTCTGATACCCTGCAAAGTGCAAATTAATTAAAAACCAATATAGATAGATATTGGTGGGGGAGGTTTAACTGAACCTCATTAATTGATTCGAGTGAACATTCTAATTTGACGGGGAAACGCCTTATGGAGAAATGTATGAATTATGACTAAGGTTCGCCACCTTTTGGTCATTACGCACAATATTTTTTTTTTTTAGTCTTGATGGAGTTCGAATATTTTGTTTAATCAAATATAGTCGTTTGATTGATTTTTCAATGTGAGATTTATGTGGACTTCATCTGATAGAAAATTGTTTGAACGATCTAAACAACTTATTTGACCAAATAAGAGATCTGTTAGCAAAATGATAAATATTACATATCTATCAAATAAGAGAAGATGAATTAAGCAAAAGAACACACTATTACATGTCAAAGCCTAAAATTTTGTAAGAAGATGCACACCTAAGGCAATATGTTTTTAGGAAGAAAATTCAAATCAATCTAAAGCACATCAAGATTCAAGAACACTATATATTAGAGGCAACACATTTTTTTATCACTCTTGTTTGGAAGGTGTTTTACCAATCAAATCTTCATTCAGGATTTGAAGAAAAACTTGTGAATTACAAAAAAAAATATAAAATAAAACTCATCAAAATCCAAACAAATAAATCTTTTCTAGAAAAAGAGAGAGAATTTCACAAATAAGACAAAATCCTTCTCTAGGGGAAGAATAAAAGCATTCCCACACTTAAAAAAAAATAAAAGAAGAAAAAACTAACTGTTTCTAAAGAACAAAGGAAAAAAAAATAGAAAAAGTAACGCCACCACTAATATAGTGGAGTAGTAGGCTCCTCAACCTGAGTCCATTAGTAGTATTATCAAAACGGGTCGGGTGAGGGTCGGTTTGTTTTTAAATGAGTTTTGAATTTTTAGGTCCAGACCAATTCGTGGGTGAAGCTTTTTTTGAAAACAAATTTAAAATTTTTATATTTAAATAATATGATATTAAAAATATTTTAATAAAAAATTCTGTATTTTTTTTATTAATATACAATTTATATATGTAAAATATTACTTCTTTAATGTTTTTAAACAATTAATAACATTAATTTTTATTGATATTATTGATAAAAATTAATAATCAATAACATTAATATAATATTAATTTTTATTGATGCAGGAACTATAGCGTCTGTACTCTTTATAAGCCTTCAGAAATCGCAATTCTTCTCTTGTAATATGTTTTTATGCCTCTTGCAAACCTGATATCTATGGCTATGTTCTATAGTTTATGTACTATATATCATGTCAGTCCAAAAAAAATAACATTAATTTTTCATATTTTTTAAATTAATTATATTAAATTTAAATTTAAAAATTGTATATTTATTTTTAAAAAATTATAAAAAAATTTTATATCCAAATTCACTATAATTATAGAATATAATATTATAAAATATAAAAATAAAATAAAATAAAAATTTTTATATATTAAATAATATAATATAATTATATAAAAATTAAAATAAAAAAGGCCGACCCATAGGCCACACGGGTCAAACAGGCTAATATGTTCAAGCATCTTTTTGTTTTAACTGACCTAAATTTGAATGTTTAGGTCCGCAGGCCAAAATCTGTTTTACTAATATTAATCGTTCGATGAGAGGAACTAAAGAGGAGTTTGATTTTGCTAAAACAAGTAAAGAGACAACACTTCCTTAAACTCTAAACTATAAATCATATCCATACTCTATGTTTTGCTCATTTTTGCTTCAAACTGGTACAATTTTTTGCGTGGGGATTTGCTGCTGATCAATATGTTGCTTTTCACTTTTCAGCAACGATTTTTACCGTTGCTGAAAGTTTTGGCAACAAAAAAACTGCTGCCATAACTTTTAGCAACGGTAAAAACCGTTGCTAAAAGTGAAAAGCAGCAAAAGCACTTTTGATCCGCAGCAAATCCGGATTCCAATTTTTTTAGGCTTTCATTTGACGAATTTCAGTGAAGACTTATTTCAACTCGGACATTTAAACGGTTAAGTGAATATTAATAAACAAATTAATTGCAAGTTCTTAGACTTCCAAACGTTTTATCTGGAAAATTCTTTTGATCCATTTATTGGGTGTAAATAGTTTTAATAAACTTGGTTTTTTACGGGCATCTTTCATTAGAAGTAAACTTGTTTGAAACACTGTCAAGCACTAAATGTGATCACATATCTTAATAAAGATTCGAACATAAATTTATCACATTGTGGAGAACTAGCCCATTCTATTAGACTCAATCTGTTTAGTAGTAAAACTTTCACAAAAAATCCTAACCAACAAATTATCTCATCGTTGAAACCAACAATTTGATACAAAACATTCAATATAATTAAACCAAAACTCCGATTTAGATATCAAACATCATTGGAGGGAACCATGCACGTTGAGTGCTTTGAATTTTTTTATAAATCGAATTTATGACCTGATCCAAAATTTGAAAATGTGACCTCGTGGTATGATTTTGATCCGTTCTATGTTTCTTATGGAGCAACATGGTTAGATTGTATATTTTGTGAATAGTTCTATGGTTTCATTTTATACTTATAACATTTTTATTTACCTGTAGATGTAAGACACATTGACCGAACCATATAAATTTATATATTGCGTGATTTTATTTCTATTTTATTTCAATTTTCGTGTCAGCGCAAGACCTGATGACTTGTACTGTTTCTGTCACATCCCAAAATTTATATGTGAGATAAACATAAAATACCTAAGGTGTACCTCCGTGGTACCCCTTAATCTCTATGAATATTCTTAATATCCATAACTATGTGAATCATAAATGTCTCAAGAAAGATATTTTGTATACATATTCAGAAAATATTCAACATTCATACACTATACAGTACTATACAACCTCCCAAGCTTAGGTGACCTACTAGATTACAGAGTATTTCCCATTCCTTACCAATTGTTTACCAGACAAAAGTGGAGTATATCCTTAAAGGCTATAAATTCTCCTCCTCAACCACTGTATCTGAAAAGATAATCATAGAGAGTGTGAGTTAATCAAAACTCAGTGAGTAAACAACTGTACATGAAAATATCACAAGCACAAATACTACATTTACTAATACAATCAATCTATCATTTATTTTAAATAATTATAGTATTACATTTGTCTGAATTTACATATGATTTCTTGGGTGATCAATCCCTCAATCACTTTGCATTATATGCCATAAATACTTGCACTGAGTGACTTGGGAATTAAACCCTCAAACTCTTTGTGCATAAGTTTTCACAGTTATACACTGAGTAGTATGAGACTCTAACCCTTTCAAACTCGCGCATAGGTTTTCACATTTATACACCGAGTAGTATGGGACTCTAACCCTTTCAAACTCGTGCATAGATTTTCACATTTATACACTGAGTAGTATGAGACTCTAACCCTTTCAAACTCGTGCATAGATTTTCACATTTATACACTGAGTGATATGGGACTCTAACCCTTTCAAATTTGTGCATAGATTTTCACATTTATACACCGAGTAGTATGAGACTCTAACCCTTTCAAACTCGTGCATAGATTTTCACATTTATACACCGAGTAGTATGGGACTCTAACCCTTTCAAACTCGTGCATAGATTTTCACAGTTATACACCGAGTAGTATGGGACTCTAACCCTTTCAAACTCGTGTATTAGATCTTGTAGATTTTTTGCTCATCAATAAAATAGTGAGAATTTATCACAATATAATTACTATGAAATAAATGAATTTACACATACTTTTATTCCCTTGAATGTCTATCATCAACCATAACAATCATCATATATTATCAATTGAGAGATTGATTGTTTCACACTTCAATAATGTTATAAACGAGACTTGTATTGTACTTTATCTAATAAGATCACATTAGTTTAGTAAGGTTATTCACTTACAAAATGTTCCAATTTATTCAAGTAACTACCACATCTAGTTCTTTAGTCAACTAGAGAAATCAATTCTCAAAGGTAATAAAATACCTTCCAATGATATTGTACTTTTTCTCAACCTGAACACACACTGATAATCTTCTCAATTTCACAAATAACGCAAATGGGATTTATATTGTGCTTTGACTAGTTTAGTAAATTAATTTTGCAAGGTTGCCTACTCACCTGGATTCCACGCTCTCGGCGCTCCCACCTTGCGCCTCAACCATCCCTATTGTAACCAGGTAAAAACCATTAGGGTTACAAAATAGAGAAATTTCTTATCACTACTCTCGACCTTTACTCACATCTCAAATTATAACTCATAACTGGTAATTAATATCTAAATGAAACTTATACCATTGGAAACTAGACTCAAAGATCTTTCCAACGATATAAAGTTTGCCCAAAACGGAGTCCGGATGAAGAAGTTATGGCCGATTGAAAATAAGTTAAGGTTTCCCGGCACACCTGGCGCCTAGGCGCCACTCATGGCGCATGGGCGCCAACCCAAGCCTGGCGCCTGAGCGCCAATCCTTTCTTCTTTCCCACATAACCTTGGTGCCTGGGCGCCACGATCGCGATCTTTCGCGATTTCTCTCGGATTTGACCCAAATCTGGCCAAATCTCCACCGTTTTTTATGATTTCTTCCATGGGATCTCACCCTTAATGTCTAAGGAGCATTTAGACACCAAAAGCACCAATTTTAATCGAGAAACGAAGCCGAAATCTCGATTTTACCTCAAACACTCTTAAAACTAGAAAATAGGGAAAAGCTTAAGAAATAGAAATTTCTACCTCGATTCTTTGCTTTCCCTACGTTGCTTGGCTCCTAGAGGCTCGCCCTGTAGCCCGAGATCCACCCTTTAAAGTCCGATTATGGAGTTGAAGTGTAGAGAGAGAAGGTAGAGAGAAGAAAGAGAGAAAGAGAGGAGAGAAGGTGAAGAGAGAGAGAGGAAAGGAGAAAATGAAGAAAAAAAATAGGTGAGGCCACCTATATACTCGCCCGGGGTGAAATTATCATTTGCTCTTCAGTTGACCCTCAGTCAAGACTAGTAAAAGTAAATTCATAAAATCTCACCTCGGGTGATTCTAAATCCTAAGTGCCCCACAATTTTCTTATTTCACTTTAGTCCCTCTCAAAGTCTCAAACTCCACTTTAACCTCGAATCCATCATCCTTTTGGTACCGGACTCATAATTCATTCCCATAAGCTCTATTCTTCTTCTCGGGTTCCTACTTGGTCATTTCTCAAAAGTACTCCATACTTTCTTTTCTTTTCACTTTAGCCCTTGAGAATTTGTAAAAATTTCTCAAATTAAAATTTTGAAATTTCTATTTCCAAATTTCCTTCACTAAGTCAAAAGAACATTTTTCATGTAATTAAATTTTTCAATAACCTTCAAATAGATTTTAAATATTCATATAAATTCTTGGGATATTACAGTTTCGACTCATTTCAACCTAAACACCGATCATTTTCATGATTAACTCAAAATTAAAGTGCACTGCTGCTTCCTTAAGTTATGTTAAGAAATTATTTTAACGTAATAGTTTCAAGCTTTTTTAGTCCAAGTTTTTGTTACTTGGTCATGGAAATTTAACTTCAAAATTTAAACGCTTAGATTATAATTATTTTTTTGTTTATAAATTTATAATCTTTGACAGTCTGGAAAACTTTGTCCCAATTCCCCCCTCCAATTTTTGGGTGTAATTTGTTATATAATTTGTAATATTAAAATAGAATTAAAATCTCACGTCGAATATAATTGAATGTTTGTAAATATATTTAATTTATGTTCCTTTTATCATGTCTAAATTGATTTAATATAGTATATTAATTATATTAATATACAAATCCTAATTTATATATATATATATATATATTAATTCAGCCAATTTTATTTCCTATATTTCTAACATAATTTTTGCCAACTTATTCTTCAACGATGCTTGTTTGGGAAGGCAAAAAACATACCAATTAAATCTTTTTTAGTTTTTAAAAATACTAAACAAATTACTCGTCCTTGCTGACCTACGATTCTCCGAGAAAAAAGGAAAAAGAAAAAAGAAAAGTGCAGACTTGACTTTGACAAATTCAAAGCATGAATTGGAGTTCCAAGAATATGAAAATTCTTATATATATATATATATATATATATATGTATATATATGGTAATGACTAACATATCATTACATCATTACAAAAAACACAAGAAAGGAACAAGTTCCTCTACATGTCCTTATTGCGATAACTAGAAAGAATACAAGTGGCAAATAATAAATGAATAATCGAAGCACTACAAATGAATAATCAAAGTACAAGAACAAACAAATATACAAACAGAAATCAGAAATTAGAAGCAACAATCCAGGACCCAGCAACAACACAGAGCTGCACAACTGCAACAAAAGCAAAAAAAAAAAAACACAGAACAAAGTTAATTAAGTGCTTTGAGAAAGCAACGATAATTACTGAAATAAAAGAGGTCATAAACTTACCATCCCTTCCAGAAACCATCACCCCTACTTGTGGTGTTCTCAGGAACAGTACTGTGTTGAGGGTACCCAGAAGCAGCATCCTTGGAGGGATACCCCATAGGTGGTGGAGCACTCACATATGAGGCTTGAGAAGGTGGTGCTGGATATGACACTGCATTCATGCATATATATATATATATATATATATCATCATTAATCCCACTTTGTGATTCTTATATGAGAGTATTTGAGATAACCAAAGAAACTCTGAGAATAGAGCTATGAATAGGAGAGAGAAACTTACGTGGAGGCTGTTGTTGTTGCTGTTGATTGTAGTGAGACATGGTTGATATTGGACACAAGTTCCTGATCTTCTCAATTCTGAAGAGAGGGAGAGACTAAAGAGATATGATATGAAGATGAAGATGAAGATGAAGATGAAGAAGAAGGAGATATGATATATGATATATAAAGAGGATGTGAACGTGTGAAACCGCGTGGCAAAAAGAGAAGTTTCAAATGTATTTGAAGTCTTTTCCTCTTATTATATTTCAAATCTTCGACGTGTAAATGTTTCCAGAGACGACCATCAAATGGTCCCTTCAACTTCTCTACGTTTGGAAAAAAACAGTTTTTTTTAAGATTCATTGAGTTAACTATTAGTTTAATCAATTTTTTAATGTACAACTAGCTTTAATGTGTCATATGAGCACTCACGTAATAAAGGTATATTTGTCTTTGTAACTTAAAAAGCTTGGCAAATTAATAAATAAAAAAAAACAAAAATTATACATAAAATAATGAAAATTAAATTAAATTCATTGTGTTTTCAGATTTGATTGAATAAGCAAAAAAAAAACAATTAATTAAAACATTAACTAACGGTCAACTTAACGAAAGAAATCTTTTGTAAATATTTGAAAGTTGGAAGGAGTTTTTTGTTAGGAATGAAAATTTAAAGGGAGTAAATTGTAAGGACTCCAAAATTTACAGGAATTCTATGCAATTTGCCCCCTCGCAGATATTCGAGCTGTCCTGTTTTTTTGGAGGTTAGTAAAATGCGTACCTTTGTATATTAATGGGTAAGGAATTAAAGTTTACGAATTGCGTGATCTAATTTTCAACGCAAAGACATAATTTATTGTTTGTAAGTTGCTTACACTTTAAGATTGATGGATTTGAAGAAGACGTGTTAGATTTAAATGAATTTTTGGTCTTAAGGTTAAAGGCTTGATCCAATAATCACAGATGTTGGATTCTCAAAAGGGGAACAATTATTTAATTGTTTTATTTTTCATTTCGATAGTAAATATAGTTTTATATTAGAAATTAACATCAACTTATTTATTTTTATTGTTACAGTAATTAAAAATGAAATTTATTTATTTTTATTGTTACAGTAATTAAAAATGAAATTTATTTATTTTTATTGTTACAGTAATTAAAAATGAAATTTATTTATTTTTATTGTTACAGTAATTAAAAATGAAATTTATTTATTTTTATTGTTACAGTAATTAAAAATGAAATTACAGTCTATATTGTACAAAAATTTAACTTTATTGATAAAAAGTAAATCAAAACACGTTTTTCTATAATATAATTCAAATATTAATAGGGTCAACAATATTTTTAAAACAAAAAACTGTCAAACATAATTTAACGAGTAAATTATTAATTTCAACTTTAAAAAATATAATTATATCAATTCAATTATTAAAAAAAATCAATTGCATGTCTCAATTGAACTTATAAAAAATTATATTTGTCTTAATTTTATTTTATTATTTGTCAAAATAACTTTTAGTAATAATATGATTTGCAACTTAGTAATAAACATAATCAAATGAAAGCAGATATATTTTTTCAAGAATTAAATTAAAACACTTAAAATTTTATAGATTAAATTGAAATGATTATAATTATTAAAGGAATAGATCAATAATTTACTCTAGTTTAATTAAACCTTAGAAGGAACTAGCTTGCTTTACTTTATAATTTTTATAATTTTTGAAAACATCACGTAGTAAAACCAGAAACAGCAGAGGTAATTAAGTATTGATGATACAATAATAGATCACTGAAAATCTATTTAACTATTGCTGTTACCCCTGAACTCAAATTTTTTATTTGGTGAAATAGGATTGTTTGATCAATTCTAAAAACAATCTATTGGCCAAGGAAAGAATCTGTATTCTATTACTCCCAAAGAGGCCAATTCACTAACAATAAATTATAATAGATGTCCCAATTATATAAAATCTAGAGATGAAAACATCCTTTGGTGCTGTTCTTCAAGTCTAAAAGACTTGGTTATTAAAATGAGAAGGAAAAAGTGCATTTAATTTTCCATGAAATACATAAAATAATTAATAGTCTAAAACATTAATTAATTCAACATCCGCAACAGAACTCCAAGACCCAGCAGCAGCATATTGCAGCAACACTGCACATCAAAACAATATGTACTCATCATTAACACACATACACACGGATTTGGGTTCTCTGTCATGCTTTTTCCTGCCTGGACTTTTAGCAGCAGTTTTTTCTGCTGCTAAAAGTTTCAGTAATAGAATTTTTTGTTGTTAAAATTTTTAACAACAGAAAAAACTGTTGCTAAAAGTGGTATCACATTGCAAAATAATGAGTAAATTATTTAATTATTTGACAGATTATAATTTTCTCAATTTAATTCTTAAAAGTGTCAAAATGGATCAAGTTAGTCCGTTTATTAACGAGTCTATTTTTTGGTATCTAAGCCCACAGGCTAACAAGCTAAGCTAAAAAAATTCTTTTAAAAAAAATTATTTGAGTTGGGTTTAAATATTCTTTTAAAAATTTATTCTTTTTTTAAAGTTATGTTATGATATAACAATTTTTGAAGATCAAATCTTCAATATTTTACATTCAGTCATTCTTCCACACTAAGGAAGCAAAGCAAACATGTAATATAATTCTCAAAACAAATTATAAAATGCTTCTAGTTCCAAATTCACATTCACATGCTCAAATTATAGAACCATAATGAAGAGTTAAGATTAATATTTTTTTTTCAAAAAAGGGACATAGTAAAAAGAAAAAACTATTTAATTATATATATATATATAGTGGGCTGGCCATGCACAACCTTTTTGGCCCACAAATAGGCTAGACCGAGCAAGCTTATTTTGTATGCCCAAACTCGCCTTAAATGCGGTTGGACTAAGCCAAATTCACGAACTTTAACCCATATTGCAATATCTTTTTATTTATCAGAGTGACTTTTAACAATAAAAAAATTGATATTTAGTAACAAAAAAGATTGAATTGATGCAAATGTTATTTTTTATGAACTAAATTGAGACAATTTATATTTTAATAACTAAATTAAAATTATTGTAAATTTTAGGGACTAAATGAATAATTTACTCTAAATAATATTTGAAGGAGAATAAACTGACCATCCCTTCCAGAAGCCTTCACCTCTGGTTTTGGCGCGTATGTGTGAAGAATTTTGAGGACACTCTGAAACTTGCATTGTGGGATATCCCACTGGTGGTGGTGTTGTAACATAATGGTCTGTTTGGTGGTGGGGATAAGCCACACCCGGAGGAGGATAAGCCATCACTGGTGGAGGATAAGCTTCTGCATGCATGCATGCCATAAAACTCCATTAATCTCAATGCAAAAATTCAATTTAATTTGCTTGCAAATTATAAATTTAAGCATGTACTCAATTAAAACATGAGGGGGATCACAAAAACCTCAAACTTTGTTGTGTTGGCTCATAGTGAATGATTAAACTAGAGAGAGAGAGAGAGAGAGAGAGAGAGAGAGAGAGAGAGAGAGAGAGAGAGAGAGAGAGAGAGAGAGAGAGAGAGAGAGAGTGTGTGTAATTGATCAAGGGAGATGGAAAAGAGGTATACAGTATTTATATATAAATATTTTATAATTTTTATTAGTTAATTTCTATGAAAAGGGTCCCACGTGGATGTTTGGTGAAGAATTTGAGGTTCGAAAGAGAAATTGGAGAAGGCCAAGAATATTGCAAGAGAGAAGCAAACAAAGGCAAAACCAAATGATCAATCTCGCATATCCGACAATGTACAATGTGAAAAGTCAAAACTCATTAAAGCAATATGCATTTATAACTTGTTTGATTAGTCGGACCAAAAATCAATTAAAAAACTAGTTTGGTATAATTTTTAAAATTAATGAATAATTAAACTAGTTAAAAATTGATTTAATTAGGTATAAATTAGTACTAAATGAATCGGTTAAACTGATTAACTTGATTTTTTTAAATTTTTGCTTATTCTATAATCAATGAAAAAATTAATATTACAGAGAAGTTAATTTTAGTAGAGATGTCAATATATTAGTATTTTATAGATTTGATATTAATGAATATTATATTGATTAATAATATTTCATTGTTATTTAGTTAATTTTGACTATAAACTTTTGATTGTAAATGCTCTTTTGTGTAATTTGATATCAAATATTAAATTTGTAAATTTATATTTATAGTATTTAATTATGTATTTATTTTTTTAATATTTTAAAGTAAACCGGTTCAATTATAGTCTAACCATTAATCTTTGATTCGATGCTTTCGCCGATTTAATAATCGGTTCTATTTTTGGAACATTGGAAATAAATAATAATAAATTAATAATCAAATAATCTTCAAGGAAACTTCTTTTTTCTTTTCTTGACAAAACTTTGTTTTTATTTCAGTCATGCCTATCTTGTTAAAAGTAAGAAAATCTAGCTTTCTGTTCTGGTTGAATGGGCTTAGTTAAAGCCCAACCATCAATTGGGCCTGGGAGAGTACAAGAATATCTAAGAGTCTAGCCCAATCCAAAAAAAATGGGCCGTCTTATTAAATCTTCATATTTTCTTAATATATGTGTATTTGATGTGAACCTCGCTAAAGACTTATATAATCATCTGTGTATTTATAATTGGACCAATTTGATAAGTTTCTATGAATTGAATGCATTTACCAGATATTTCAGTGTTTTTCAGAAGTGTTCTATTGACCTTAAAACAGAAATTCCCAAAACCATGCAATTTCCCTTTCACTGTAATTGAAATAGAACTCTGATGTTGAAATTACATTTTGTTGAACGGTAATACAATACAAATGAAAAGGATAAAATTTAGGGATGTAGCTTTTATATTTTTGTGTTATCAAATTTTTTAGAGCAAATTATTGATTTGATCTCAAAATTTATAGTTGTTTCAAATTAGCCTTTGAAATGTCTGGTATTTTATTTTTTTTTAAATATTTCATTTGTTTCAATTTTATCTTTTTATTTGTCAAAATAAACTTTGACAATTGAAAATTTTAAAATTCAACAACTATAAAGTTTGAAATTTAGTCAAAAAAAAAATTTGTAAGAGTCGTAATCTTTTATAAACTAAGATGAAAATTGTATCTACTCAAGGATCAAATTGATTTGATCTTAACATTTATAATTGTTTCAATTTAGTTCTTGAAATGTCAGGTATTTCAATTTATTTTTTAAAATATTTCATTTATTTCAATTTTATCCTTCTATTTGTCAAAATGACTTTTGATAATTGAAAGTTTTAAAATTCAACGGCTGTAAAGTTTGAAATTTAGCCCAAAATAATTGAGGGAATTAATCTTTCATGAACTAATATAAAAACAATATATATTCAAGGATCAAATCAAGGTAACTATAATATTTAAATACTAATTTACTCAATTTTTGTCCTTTAAAGAAATTTGTTATTTTTATTAAATAATTTTATAGCAAACAATAAAGTCTGAACCTAAATTTAATATACAAAAATTGAGGTAGAACTTACAAAAGTGACTATGAGTAAAAAAGATATATATACACACACGCATACATACAAAACAATATTTTTCTAAAGAAAAATTCAGGTAATTTTAATTTTTTTTTGTTCCTGTGAAAAAAAGAGAAAAGAAACACGTAGTGTGTAGCTTTATTGAAAGGGGTCCACAAAATGAATGCAATATCCTGAGAAACTCTGTGAGTTGTGGAAAGCTAACGGTCAAACATATAAGTGTGTTGGGCATAGAATAGAGATAGATGCACACCAAAGGCAATATGTCTTTAGGAAGAAAATTCAAATCAATCTAAGTGTTTGTTTGGATCTGCCTTGTAAGGCACATAACACACATTCATTAATTAAAAGCACGTTACACACAAATGGATAGGTGTTTGGATAAGCGTTTATAATATTTTTAAGAATCGATTCAAACATTTAAACGCGAAAATGACAATGCTGCATATATTAATTTCTGTGAAGAATCGATTACTGCTTGCTGCCTGGTTGGTGTGCCTTGCTACGTGCTTTCCACTATTACCCTCCCACATATATATGTTTTATTTGTTATATTCATGTTATATGTTTTATCTATTATGAAGAAGATGATGAACAATGTATGGAGTGAAAATTTTTTAGCTATATGTGTGTGTATAATACATGTTACTGGACGTGATATATATATATATATATATATATGATATATGTTTTAGCTATGTGTTTTATAATATATCCACGTTGCTGTGTGTGTATATTTTTACTACTAGGCGTTAGTCATTTTTGAGTTACTGTTACTTTCTGTTTAGCTCTGTTTTAGTTTTTGATTTTCTGTTATGTTCTTCTTTTTGTATATATAGCTTCTAAGGGTCTGTAAATGTAATTGTACATATTGAAATAATATTAGACTTGCATTCTCTCTCACGTAACATTCACTAGCATTCTGCTCTGTAGCTTCCATGTTATTTGTGTGTGTGAATCTGTGTGCGCAGGAGAAGGAGAGTATGGAAATTTGACAATCATGTTTATAGGGAACAAAGTGAAAAAACTGAAAAGTTTATAAGTGTTGATTTTAATAAAAAAACAAAATATATTCTCAAACTGTTTACCCTAAGGCTATATGCCATAAGTTTTGATGATGACAAATGTATTTGAATAGTAGCATTGATATATATATAAAGATTAATTATCATATATATGTTACAAGTACTTAAGCATGATTATGTTATTTAATATGTATGTTGCATATATTGAATCATGCTATTAAACTAACCATTGGGTTTGCAAGTAAGATATATTTTATAGGTTGGTTCAAAACAAGAAGAGTGAGCATTGTATTGAAGAACAAGGAAAAGCAATATCATGCTTCACTCAAGGAAAACAACATGCAAGGATAAAGCTCCAAGAAATGAAGAATTAGAAGATTTGAAGTCTTGGAAGCTTGGATGCATCAAGATAGCCTATGTGTTTACATTAGGTATATTTTATATAGGCTAGTATACTTGTGCAACTCAATGATTTAGATTTGCATACATTGGCTCAATTATTTTGAACAAAAAGATAGTGAGATGTGAAATTTTACAAAAGTTAGTTTTTGACCTTTGGTCACTCTTTATATCATATCTCATAAACGAAAAATCATTTTTTCAAGTATCTTAATCTCATTTGATAGTAGACTCAAAGATCTTTCCAAAGCTATATTATTTATTGAAAACGGAGTCCAAATGAGAAATATATGACTATTTAAAATATAGTTTGAAAAACTAAAAGTTGATTATTCTGTTCTGACCTATAGTCGGTATTTTAATTATATCTTTTAAAAGAAAAATAATTTTTGAGTAAAACTTAGCTCATTTGAAACTAGACTCCAATAGCTTTCCAACGGTATATTATTTGTTTAAAACGGAGTTCAAATGAGGGAGTTATGAATTTTTAAAAAAAGCTCAAAATCTGGACTGCACTATAAGTGCTGTAACGGCTATATAACGGCTAATTTTGTAAAATCTTATATATATGACCTTAGATACACAATTTTGAGTAAGAACAAAGTCCTACAATGTGATATTAACTTCTTCTATCATCTTTGAGAGAAAGGAAAGCATTCTTGAGCCAAATCTTGCATATTCTCTATCATTAGAGTTATTAGAGCTTCATTTGTTTTCATCTACTCTTTAGAGAGAGTTTCTTTGTATTGTTGATTTTGATCAACACTTATATTATTCTGAGTTGAGGTTCGCAAGTACTGGTGTTGGAAGAACTTGCTTTGGGTTGAGGAGGAGCCCGGATTCATAAATTCTCCATTGTGGTTTCGCAAATACCCGGATCGAATTTGCGTGGTTGTAGTGGTTTGCAAGTACCAGGATTAAACTTGCAATTATAGTGGAAATACTCAAGTGGTCTCTTGAGGACTGGATGTAAGCTTGGATTAGCCGAACCAGTATAAATCTCCGAGTTTGCTTTCTCTATCCCTTACTCTTTAATTTGTGCATATTGATATCTATTCTTTAATTCCTTGATCTTTATAATTATTTATCTTGACAGCACATTGATTTTCTGTATTGTATTTATTATCTTAATCATTGTACTTTTACAGAAAATCATTTTAACTTCTAATTAATTCTTGTGAAAAATTTATAAAACCCAATTCACCCCCCTTTCTTGGGTTCCAACCATTACTTTAACAAACTAGGGATTTAGATGAAATAACAGAAAAGTTTATATCAAACAAAGGACAAAAAAATTTTTGCTAGGGACCAAAGTGAATAATTTTTAAAAAGAATAAAATATATTCTTAATCTAAGAATCTAAATGAAGTAATAAAAAAGTTTATATCAAGTAAAAGATAAAAGATAGTTCATTTTGTTTAAAATTTAATTATAATAGATATTTAGTTGATTTTGTTTAAAACTTAATTACCCATTAAAAATTAGTCAATAATTCATTTTGTAATTAGTCATTTTTTAACTACCTTTTTTTATTTAACTTGTTATGAGAAATGAAATAAGAATAAATGAAATAAAATAATATAATACTTATACCCTTCTGGTAATTATACATTCAAAAGTACTTCTACTAACCAATATTCAAATAAAATTTATTTTTAAAATTATTTTTTTCATAATAATTTTTAAACATAAATCACTTTCATACCAAAATCAATTTTTTTCAAAGTCAATTCTAAAAATTAATTTTGCTTGAATTTAGGTTTACCCAATAATTTTTCATACACCCACTAAAACACATCAAGATTCGAGAATACACTTTTTTATCACTCTTGTTTGAAAGGTGTTTTGCGAATCAAATCTTCATTCAGGATTTGAAGAAAAACATATGAACTACAAAAAAAATATATAAAACAAAACTTTGAAAGTCCAAACAAATACATCTTTTCTAGAAAGACGAGAGAGAATTTCGCAGACAAGACAAAATCTTTCTCTAAGAGTAAAAACACTCCCATACTAAAAAAAACGGAAGAAAAAACTAACCGTTTTTAAAAAACAAGGGAGAGAAAAAAAGAGAGAAGGGAATACCACCATTAGTATAGAGACCAGATCTATTGTTTGTATAGACAACGTGCCTTTCTTTTTAACAACAAAAAAAAATGTTGCTTTCAGCAACAATTTTTTTGAAAGCAACAATTTTTTTCACCGTTAAAAGTTTTAACAACGTATCGGATGCATTAGTATAGTGGAGTGATAGCCCCCATAAGCTGAGCTCTTGGATAAGCTAAACTAAAGAGGAGCCCACAATACCATAAACTCTAAACTCTTATTTATGCTCATACTCTATAATTTGCTCATTTTTGCTTCAATTGGGAACAATTTTTTTGGGCTTTCATTTGATGAATTTGAGTGAAGACTTACTTCAACTTAGAGATTTAAATGGTTAAGTGAATATTAATAAATAAATTAATTGCAAGTTCTTAGATTTCCAAACGATTTATCCGAAAAATTATTTTTATCCATTAATTGGGTGTAAATAATTTTAATATAGGTGCTAGAGAGAGAAATTATTAAGGAGGAAGATGTTATGCTATGTGCCAGGTCTATAAAAAACCTATCCACCTTGCCTCTTTTATTTGATCACTTATATTAAGGTTGCCTCACTCCCATATTAGCAAAACTTTTTTTTTTCTGTGTATTTTTCATTAGAAGCAAACTTGTTTGAGACATTATCAAGCATTAAATGTCGTCATATATCCTAGTGGAGATTCAAATATAAATTCATTACATTGTGAAAAACTAGTCTTTTCTGTTAGACTCAGCATGTTTACTAGCAAAACTTTCATAAAAAATCTTGACCAACAAATCATCTCATAGTTGAAACCAACAATCTAATACAAAACACTAAATATAATTGAAGCATAACTCTGATTTGGATATCAAACATCATTGGAAGGAATTGGGCATGTCGAGTGCCTTGAATTTTTTTGATGAACTAGGTTAACGAGCCAACCTAAAATTTGAGAGCGTGACTCACGCTATGATTCTGACCCGTTTTATGTTTCTTTTGGAATAACATAATCAAGTTATATATTTTGTAAATGATTCTACGATTGTATTATGTACTTGTAACATTTTTGTCTAAAAAATAAAAAATTTCTCTTTGCCCTTAAATATATATTATATTGATCGAACTACATAAATCTATGTATTTTGTGATTTTATTTTTATTTTTCTTCTATATTTTTTCTGCAATTTTCGTGACACCATGACTTGTACTGTTTTGACTCATTTCAACTTCAATACCAATCATCTTCATGATTAACTCCAGAGTGCACTGCTGCTTTCTTCAGTTATGTTAACAAATTATTTTTATTGGTTTCAAGCTTTTTTAGTCCAATTTTTTGCTTCTTGGTCATGGAAATTTAACTTCAAAATTTAAACCGTTAGATTATAATATTTTTTATTTATAAATTTATAATCTTTGACAGTCTCAAAAACTTTGTCCCATTTCCCCCACCCCAAATTTTTTGTTGTAATTTGTTATATAATTTGTAATATTAAAGTATAATAAAAATCTCACATCAAACAGAATATAATATTTGTAAAAGTATTTAATTAATGTTCATTTATTTTATCACATCCAAATTCATTTAATATAGTATATTAATGAATATTAATATACAAATAATCATTTATGTTTATATATATATATATATACATATATTTAAAAGACTTGAACTTGAATTTAACTTAGTTTCAAGAAGACTTTGTTGTATCATGGAAGAATCTATCTCCATTTTTTATTTTCTATATTTCTAACATAATTTTTGTCAACTTATTCTTCAATGATGCTTGTTTGGGGAGGCAAAACAAATACCAATTAAATCTTTTTTATTTTTTAAAAATACTAAACAAATTACTCGTTCTTGCTGAACTATGATTCTCCAGAGAAAAGAAAAAAAAAAGAAAAGAAAAGTGCAGACTTGAGTTTGGCAAATTCAGAGCATGAATTGGAGTTCCAAGAATATGAAAATTCGTACATATATATATATATATACACACATACATATGGTGATGACTAAAGTATCATTACAAAAAAAATACAAGAAAGGAACAAGTTCCTCTACATGTCCTTATTGCGAGAACTATAAAGGATACAAGTGGCAAACAAATGAATAATCAAAACTACTACAAACAGAAATCAGCAACAATCCAGGATATCGACTTCGCAACATTCATAGATGTGGTAGCCACAACAGATAACTCGAAAACTGCGACAAAAGAAAAAAAAACGCGCGCACACACAGAACAAAGTTAATTAAGTGCTTTGAGAAAACAATGATAACTACTAAAATAAAGGTTGGGTGATCAAAAGGAAACTAAATTGGTTAAATAAAATAAAATTAATCAATTAAAATTAAAAAAAAAAGTTTAAATCGATTTTTAAAATATGACAATTAAACGGTTTAGTTTAATTTTCATTTTAGTCTTGATTGATTTAACCGAACTAAACTGAATATTTTTATATATTATATTATATAATATATTAAAAATCTTATACACTAATGTTTCAATTTTATTTTTTTTATCATCATTAATGGATGTTAATTGAGACATATTATTATAAATTTATATATTAATAATAATGCATCAAGTTATGACTTGAATTATTTATAGAGGTCTAAGAGGAGAAATATGACGTTATGTGAAATTTTAAAAATAGGTGTTTGTGAAATAATATGCTATAAAAGAATTCTTTTTAAGTATAATAATGAAAAATCTTAAATATTATCCAAAAAATTTATAGTAATTTTTACTCCAAAATCATCCAAAAAATATCAAACCAAACAGCTCAAAAATAAAATCAAACAGATCCATATTTTTTCAAAATTAATTGATTCAATCGGTTTAATTTGATTTCAATCGGTTCGATTTAATTTCAGATCAAAATGGCGCTAAATCGAGCACTCCTAATAAACTATAAGAGAGATTTGACTTGAGGGTATAAACTTACCATCTCTCCCAGAAGCCAGGAGTAGCACCGTGTTGAGGGTTCCCAAAAGCAACATTGTTGGGGGGATACCCCATAGGTGGTGGAGCACTCACATATGAGACTTGAGAAGGTGGTGCTGGATATGACACTGCATTCATGCATATATATATATATATATATATATATCATCATCATCATTAATCCCACTTTGTGATTCTTATATGAGAGTATTTGAGATAACTAACAAAGAAACTCTGAGAATAGAGCTATGAATAGGAGAGAGAAACTTACGTGGAGGGTGTTGTTGTTGCTGTTGATTGTAGTGAGACATGGTTGATATTGGACACAAGTTCCCGATCTTCTCAATTCTGAAGAGAGGGAGAGACTAAAGAGATATGATATAAAGATGAAGAAGAAAGGAGATATGATATATAAAGAGGATTATAAGTTAGGCGCGTGGTGTTTTAGGTGTCTCCGAAGTTTGACTCTCAAATTGACTTTGTGCCTCCTCAACGTACTTTTACTCCTATGAACTTTCGTGCTTCACTAAAGAACCCCTTCAACTTTCTTATATTTGTCAAAAAAAAAAAATTTTTAAAGTTCGTTGTCAAGTTAACTGTTAGTCAATGGTTAAATCAATTTTTTTCATATACAACCAACTTAAATGTGTTACATGAACACTAATGTAGTAAGAGTATATTTGTCTTTTTAACCTAAAAAGCTTAGCAAATTAATAAATCAAGAAAAAAAATTACACATCTAAAATAATGAAAATTGAATTAAATTTATTGTGTTTTCAGATTTGATTGAATAAGCAAAGAAAAAAACTAATTGAACTATTAACTAACGGTCAACTTAACGGAGGAAATCTTTTGTAAATACTTGAAAGTTGGAAGGAGTCTTTTGTTAGGATGAAAGGGAGTAAATTGCAAGGACTCCAAAATTTACAGGAGTTATATGCAATTTGCCCCCTGCTAATATCCGCTATGCTGTTTTTTTGGAGTCCTTTGGATATTTTGCGTGTTGGATTTAACCAAGACGTGTTAGATTTAAATGAATTTTTGGTCTTAAGTTTAAAGGCTTGATCCAATAATCACAGATGTTGGATTCTCAAGAGGGGAACAATTATTTAATTGTTTTATTTTTCATTTTGATAGTAAATATAGTTTTATATTAGAAATTAACATCAACTTATTTATTTTTATTGTGACAGTAATTAAAAATGAAATTACAGTCTATATTGTACAAAAATTTAACTTTATTGATAAAAAGTAAATCAAAACACGTTTTTCTATAATATAATTCAAATATTAATAGGGTCAAAAAATATTTTTAAAACCAAAACTATCAAACATAATTTAACGAGTAAATTATTAATTTCAGCTTTGAAAAAATATAATTATTTCAATTCAATTATTAAAAAGAATCAATTGCACATCTCAATTGAACTTATGAAAAATTATATTTTTCTTAATTTTATTTTTTTACTCATCAAAATAACTTTTAGTAATAACATGTTTTGCAACTTAGTAATAAAAATAATCAAAATAAAGAAGATATATTCTTTCAAGAATTAAATTAAAACACTTGAAATTTTATAGATTAAATTAAAATGACTATAATTATTAAAGGAATAGATCAATAATTTACTCTAGTTTAATTAAACCTTAGAAGAAACTAGCGTGCTTTACTTTATAATTTATATAATTTTTGATAACATCACGTAGTAAAACCAGATTCAGCAAAGGTAATTAAGAATTGATGATACAATAATAGATCACTGAAAATCTAGTTAACTATTGTTATTATCACCAAACTCGAATTTTTTATTTAATCAAATAAAATCATCCGATTAATTTTAATATGGCCTAAATGATCTACTGGGCCAAGGAAAGAATCTGTGTTCTATTACTCCCAAAGAGGCCAATTCACTGACAATAAAATATAATAAAAGTCCCAATTATATAAAATCTAGGGATGAAAACATCCTTTCGTACTGTTCTTCAAGTCTAAAAGATTTGGTTATTAAAATGAGAAGGAAAAAGTGCACTTAATTTTCCATGAAATACATAAATTAATTAATAGTCTAAAACATTAATTAATTCAACATCCGCAACAGAATTCCAAGACCCAGCAGCAGCATATTGCAGCAACACTGCACATCAAAAACAATATATACTCATCATTAAAACACACACACACACACACACACACACACACACACACACACACACACATATATATATCCCAGAAAAACACAGCTCATTTTGCAATCGCATTGCAAAATTATGAGTAAATTATTTAATTATTTGACAAATTATAATTTTTTTAATTTAATTCTTAACTATCAAAACGAGTAAGTTAGTCAGTTTATTAACGAGTCTATTTTATGATATCCAAGCCCTTGGGCTAACAGCTAAGCTAAAAAAATTTTTTAAAAAAAATTATTTGAGTTGGGTTTAAATATTCTTTTAAAAATTTATTCTTTTTTTACAGTTATGTTATGATATAACAATTTTTGAAGATCAAATCTTCAATATTTTACATTCAGTCATTCTTCCACGCTGAGGAAACAAAACAAACATGTAATATAGTTCTCAAAACAAATTATAAAATGCTTCTAATTCCAAATTCACATTCACATGCTCAAATTATGGAACCATAATAAAGATTTAAGATTAAGATTTTTTTTTCAAAAAAGGAACATAGTAAAAAGAAAAAAACTATTTAATTATATATATATATATATATATATATATATATATATATATATATATTTATATTTATATAGTGGGCTGGCCCGCACACAACCTTTTTGGCCCACAAATAGGCTAGACCGAGCAAGCTTATTTTGTATGCCTAAACTCGTCTTAAATACGGTTGAACTAAGCCCAATCTACGAATTTTAACCCATATTGTCATATTTTTTTATTTATCAAAGTGACTTTTAACTATAAAAAATTTAATATTTAGTAACAAAAAAGACTGAATTGATGCAAATGTTACTTTTTATGAATTAAATTGAGACTATTTATATTTTAATAACTAAATTAAAATAATTGTAATATTTTAGCTACTAAATGAATAATTTACTCTAAATAATATTTGAAGGAGAATAAACTGACGCCTTCACCTCTGGTTTTGGCGCGTATGTGTGAAGAATTTTGAGGACACTCTGAAACTTGCATTGTAGGATATCCCACTGGTGGTGGTGTTGTAACATAAGGGTCTGTTTGGTGGTGGGGATAAGCCACACCCGGAGGAGGATAAGCCATCACTGGTGGAGGATAAGCTTCTGCATGCATGCATGCCATAAAACTCCATTAATCTCAATGCAAAAATTCAATTTAATTTGCTTGCAAATTATAAATTTAAGCATGTACTCAATTAAAACATGAGGGGGATCACAAAAACCTGAAACTTTGTTGTGTTGGCTCATAGTGAATGATTAAACTAGAGAGAGAGAGAGAGAGAGAGAGAGAGAGAGAGAGAGAGAGAGAGAGAGAGAGTGTGTGTGTGTGTGTGTGTAATTGATCAAGGGAGATGGAAAAGAGGTATACAGTATTTATATATAAATATTTTATAATTTTTATTAGTTAATTTCTATGAAAGGGGTCCCACGTGGATGTTTGGTGAAGAATTTGAGGTTCGAAAGAGAAATTGGAGAAGGCCAAGAATATTGCAAGAGAGAAGCAAACAAAAGTAAAACCAAATGATCAATCTCGCATAGCCAACAAGGTACAATGTGAAAAGTGAAAACTCATTAAAGCAATATGCATTGATAGTTTATTTGATTAGTTGGACCAAAAATTAATTAAAAAATTAGTTTGGTATAACTTTTAAAATCAGTGAATAATTAAACTAGTTAAAAATCGGTTTAATCATATATAAATTAGTACTAAATGAATCGGTTGAATTGATCCACTTGATTTTTTTTAAATTTTTGCTTATTTTATAATCAATAAAAAAATTAATATTACAGAGAAGCTAATTTTAGTATAGATGTCAATATATTAGTATTTTATAGATTTGATATTAATGAATATTATATTAATTAATAATATTTCCTTGTTATTTGGTTAATTTTTGCTGTGAACTTTTGATTGTAAATGCTCTTTTATGTAATTTGATATCAAATCTTATATTTGATTAAATTTGTAAATTTATATTTATAGTCCTTAATTATGTATTTATTTTTTTAATATTTTATAGTAAACCGGTTCAACTATGATCTAATCATTGACTTTTGAACCAATGCTTTCACTGATTTAATAATTGGTTCTATTTTTGGAACATTGGAAATAAATAATAATAAATGAATAATCAAATAATCTTCTAGGAAACTTCTTTTTCTTCTCTTGACAAAACTTTTTATCTTTTTTTTTTTTAATTTCAGCCTATCTTGTTAAAAGCAAGAAAATCTAGCTTTCTGTTCTGGTTGAATGGGCTTAGTTAAAGCCAAACCATCAATTGGGCCTGGGAGAGTACAAGAATATCTAAGAGTCTAGCCCAATCCAAAAGCAAAATGGGTCGTCTTATTAAATCTTCATATGTTCTTAATATTAGTGTATTTGATGTGAACCTCGCTAAAGACTTATATAATCATCTGTGTATTTATAATTGGACCTATTTGATAAGTTTCTATGAATTGAATGCATTTACCAGATATTTCAGTGTTTTTCAGAAGTGTTCTATTGACCTTAAAACAGAAATTCCCAAAACCATGCAATTTCCCTTTCACTGTAATTGAAATAGAACTCTGATGTTGAAATTACATTTTGTTGAACGGTAATACAATACAAATGAAAAGGATAAAATTTAGGGATGTAGCTTTTATATTTTTGTGTTATCAAATTTTTTAGAGCAAATTATTGATTTGATCTTAAAATTTATAGCTGTTTCAAATTTGCCTTTGAAATGTCAGGTATTTTAATTTATTTTTTAAAATATTTCATTTGTTTCAATTTTATCTTTCTATTTGTCAAAATAAACTTTGACAATTGAAAATTTTAAAATTCAACAACTATAAAGTTTAAAATTTAGCAAAAAAAAGAATCAAATTAAGAAAATCGTAATCTTTTATAGACTAAGATGAAAACTGTATATACTTAAGGATCAAATTGATTTGATCTTAAAATTTACAATTGTTTCAATTTAGTCCTTGATGAAAGTAATGGTTGGAACCCAAGAGGGGGGGTGAATTGGGTTTTATAAATTTTTCACAAGAATTAATTAGAAGTTAAAATGATTTTCTGTAAAAGTACAATGCTTAGGATAATAAATACAATACAGAAAATCAATGTGCTGTCAAGATAAATAATTATAAAGATCAAGGAATTAAAGAATAGATATCAATATGCACAAATTAAAGAGTAAGGGATAGAGAAAGCAAACTCGGAGATTTATACTGGTTCGACTAATCCAAGCCTACATCCAGTCCTTAAGAGACCACTTGAGTATTTCCACTATAATTGCAAGTTTAATCTAGGTACTTGTAAACCACTACAACCACGCAAATTCGATCCGGGTATTTGCGAAACCACAATGAAGAATTTATGAATCCGGGCTCCTCCTCAACCCAAAGCAAGTTCTTCCAACACCGGTACTTGCGAACCTCAACTCAGAATAATATATGTGTTGATCAAAATCAACAATACAAAGAAACTCTCTCTAAAGAGTAGATGAAAATAAATGAAGCTCTAATAACTCTAATGATAGAGAATATGCAAGATTTGGCTCAAGAATGCTTTCCTTTCTCTCAAAGATGATAGAAGAAGTTACTATCACATTGTAGGACTTTGTTCTTGCTCAAAATCGTGTATCTAAGGTCATATATATAAGATTTTACAAAACTAGCAGTTATATAGCCGTTATAGTGCAGTCCAGATTTTGAGCTTTCTTTAAAAATTCATAACTCCCTCATTTGAACTCCGTTTTAAACAAATAATATACCGTTGGAAAGCTCTTGGAGTCTAGTTTCAAATGAGCCAAGTTTTACTCAAAAATTATTTTTCTTTTAAAAGATATAATCAAAATACTGACTATAGGTCAGAACAGAATAATCAACTTTCAATTTTTCAAACTATATTTTAAATAGTCATATATTTCTCATTTGGACTCCGTTTTGAATAAATAATATACCGTTGGAAAGATCTTTGAGTCTACTATCAAATGAGATTAAGATACTTGAAAAAACGATTTTTCATTTATGAGATATGATATAAGGAGTGACCAAAGGTAAAAAAAAAATAACTTTTATAAAACTTCATATCTCACTATCTTTTTGTTCAAAAATGCTTGAGCCAATGTATGCAAATCTAAATCATTGAGTTGCACAAATATACTAGCCTATATAAAATATACCTAATGTAAACACATAGGCTATCTTGATGCATCCAAGCTTCCAAGACTTCAAATCTTCTAATTCTTCATTTCTTGGAGCTTTGTCCTTGTATGTTGCTTTCCTTGAGTGAGGCATGATGTTACTTTTCCTTGTTCTTCAATCCAATGCTCACTCTTCTTGTTTTGAACCAACCTATAAAATATATCTTACTTGCAAACCAAATGGTTAGTTCAATTCATGATAAATAGCATGATTAATGTATAAGACATTACACATTAAATAACATAGTCATGATTAAATATTTGTAACATGTATATGATAATTAACCTTTATATATATCAATGCTACAATTCAAATACATTTTTCATCATCAAAACTTATGGCATAAAGCCTTAGGGTCAACAATCTCCCCCTTTTTGATGATGACAAATCACCACAGAAAAATATGTATTACAAGATAATGAATGCAATGTTATAAGCACATACACATATTTTTCTATTGTTTCTTCTCCCCCTATTTGACATCAACAAAAAGGTGTAAGTAACACAATATATAGAAGTTAAAGCACATACCTTCTTTAAGTTAGGATGTCAGAAGATGTCAATATAGTATGGGGTAAGGATACATCAAAACTTATCATTGATTTCATTGACATGTAAAAAGAAAATTTTAGAAAAATTTTTCTCATGTCAAATGAAATGAGCCAAAAGATAAAACTTGAAAGAGTTTTAGGCTCCCCCTTAAACCTTGCATAATTTGAAAAAAAAATAATGAATAATGAATATCCAATTTTTCAAGATATATTCTTTTTCAAAAAAAAATACATTCAAGTGAAACAAAGCTCCCCCTGAATTTCATAACATTTTTCCTTTGAAAAATATTGTCCAAATCATTATAAAGGAAATTCAGTTTTTGATTGCAGAATTTTGAAGTAAGATTTTTGAAGAAATTTCTGCAATATTTTCATTGAAAATGATTTCTGCTTGTTTATGAAGAGGCATTTTTAGTAAATAGCAGAAAAATTAAACTCTTTGAAAAAAAAACATCATTTGCTGTCATATGATAGAAATATTTACAGCACACAGCAGAAGTATGATATATGGATTAGCAAAGCATGATATAAACAAGAATATTAATCATAATCCATAAATCGAATAATAATATTTTTCAAGATTTCTGAAAAACAATTTCTGCATATATGCATAAAATTATTTCAACATATAGTAAAAGTGATTTAAAATAAGGATACTCAAATCCTTTTCTTTTCAAAACAGATAATGCTTCAATATGGCAAAGCAATTTCAGCATTGTGGAAGCAATTCAAGAGATTCACGATATTTTTCTAAAACATTTTGCTTCGAAGGAATTTAGAAACATTTCATCTAAGGAAGCAATATATATGGATTAGTGTAACAAGATATATTCAAGCATATAGTTCATAATCCATATATGAAACATCAATATTTTTCATCCCTTTTGTTATCTACAACAAAAGAGATCTTTAAAATCTTTTCTTTTTCAAAAAGAATGTTGCTTCATATCATATTAACATAACAGAAGTATTTTTAAAGTCCTTTTTCAAAACAAATTTGCTTCATAAAGGATAAGATAAATTTCAGCACAAAGAAAGTAATTTATATACCCATTCAAAATGAATTTATATATGTATCTTGAGGATGAGTACATGTAAAAATTTTGACAGCTTATTTTGTATGAGTGCATGTGGAATTATGAAATATTATTCTTAGCCATAGCCTTCGCTCATGATGCATGAATAGCATACACAACATATGTTCTTAGATACATATAATCACAGCATGATGTAATCATGTATGCTCTCAAGAACAACACAACAAAGCAGAGTGATACGGATCTGAATATCACCATTTTATTAATCCTTAAAATTTCTAATCAAAACAAATTAAATCAGCCGCAAATCCACCGAAAATTGACTTTCGTGGTTTTGCCATTAATGTGACGCGTTATCGGTGTGCATGCGTACTCTAGACTTCTGGTTTCCAGCTTGCAGAAATCCATAGGATGAGCGTGTAGGGGTGAAGCGAAGAGATATCTTATTTGGCTCTTAGTCATAATTTTCTCTCTATAAAGATTGCCCCAGAGTTCTCAATTACCACACCACAAAGAGTATTCATCTCTGAGCCTATAACTTTCTGACATTCCTCTCTCTTCATACTCCTACAAAAATTTCTGAATTTTCCAAACCATGGCAGCAAGAAAGTTCATTGATCTCACAGTAGAGGCAAGGGAGGAAGAGCTCGACTTAAACTTGAGTCTAGGCAAGGACAAAGGCAAAAGACCTTTGGAGGAATCTCAAGAGAACCAAAAGAAGAAGATGAAGATTGAAGAAGCTGAGGAGATTAGTACAGGCCATACGTCAGAAGACAAAATTGCTTGTCTGGAGCAGGAGGTGAAGAAACTCAAGAAGATGATAGAGGACCAGGAGAAGTTAGCTAAACGCAACAATGCGGCACTGACTTCAAGAATAGATAGGTTCTTCTATTGGTCTACCCAATGCTTCTGCAATCAACAACAAAGAAGTGTTGATTGTATGAATGGGATTTACACTACCCTCCGTGACATTGCTCAGTCTGTTGCTCCAAGGAATGGCCGAGGGGTAATGATTCAATACAACCCACCTAATCCGAGACCACCTCGCCTGTAGATTGCTCATCCATGAGCAAACCTTCCTTTTTTTTTTTTAATGCAATGTAATCCTTCGGTTTGTTTTTTTGTTTTTTTGTTTTTTTTTATTTTAATGCAAGTGGTTTCTTTCAGATGACGGTACTTAAAAAAAATTATAATAATAAAGAAAGATAAAGAAAATCAGCCGTACAAATTTTGTACAATAGAAGGATATATATATTTTGAAAAATATATATCCATTTTAAAGATAGAAAGAATTTTCTGACATGGATATATATATCATCATTTCAAAGCAAAAGCAAGTTACATACTTACTCAAGATAAAACATATTATAATCAGAGTATGTAGTAACATAATTGAGGTAATATGGATTAATAAGATATAATCAGATATAAACTATAATCCATAAACAATGGTTCATAAGTTACAGCTTATGTAAAAGAGATGATATGTATAATGCTCAAACCATGATGTATTAAAAAAAATAATTTAAGTATTTAACATATTTTTATATGTCATGTTGTGATCAAGTATGTAAGATGTCAGAAAACAATATGTCATTGCAATGAAAGTATGACAGTAAAAAAAAATTTGCCAGAATGTACAATTGAGATCAAGGATTATCATTCAATTAAATAATGAAGAAGTAAAGAATATAGATACTCATCAATTTTGGCAAACTTTTGTTGCTTCTTGAAGTTCCTCTTCAAAATTTTGATATCCTTGTTTTGCTCATTGCTCTTCTTTTGATCGATCCTGTCTTCTTACAATTTTAATGATGTTAATTGATTGATTATTTGCAAGATCTATCAAGCATTGGTTCAATGTAGGCTTCGTTGGTCGACTACTGATAGGAGCGTTGGTCGACCAACCAACTTCAAAACTATAAATCATACTGATTTCGGAGAGCAGAGAAAAGAATGTGCTTTAGAGGATAATTTTGAGGATTAACTCCTGCAAAACACTTTTGGTGGAGCACTTTGATGTTCAAATAAATCTCGAGCACTAGAAGCAACATTATGTTCAAGATATGCCATATTAATAAAAGTGCTATGCTTCCATGAAATGCAATTTTGCAATAAATTTGATTTCATTGAAAATATTTAAATAAGATTATAGCAAGGATAAATACTATGGGTAGGAGTAATCTTATTGTTGTGAACACAAGAAAAATGTGCGTGTAATGGAGCAAGTTTTCATGATGCGGTAAAAAGGATAGTTTGAACAAAATTTGGAAGAAAGATTTTAGCTCAAAACAAAATTCGAATCTATAAGCTGCACACCTAACAATTGTTTTCAGAAATAGCATGCATGAGTATCAAGGATAGATGTAATGCATATTAGAGAACAGACAAAAGCATTAGAGAGCAGTAAACATATCAGTCAAATTTCTTACAATGCATTCCAACTTATATGTTTACTTATCCATTGCCTCCTTTTGATGCAAGAGAGTGGAGTTTGAATGATGTAGCCATTGAAAAGTTATTTCCGCTCCTTGCTTCGAGGCAAATCTGCAAATTAATCCTTTGTCTTTGACACCCAAATTTTTTTGGGTTTGCCTGGGTCATGAGGTCCTTTTTGAACCCATTTCATTTTTACTCCATGAACAAGATTTTTCTTATAAAAACAGGAGTAAGACTTGTGTTCTTTCAGTCCACAATAAAAACAAGTGCAAGGTGGACTTTTGGACATTTTTGTAGGAACAAAGTAGTTTTCAAAATATTTCTGATTTGACTTGTTAAGAACAAAACCAATTTTGTTAAAGCTACTACTTTGTTTCTCAACAGAAGAGTTTTGAATTTCTCTACCTTGAGAAAGTTTTTTAAGTGTGTTTTTAAGATCCTCATTCTCCTTTTTCAAGGAATCACACTTGGTACAAAAGAAATTTTTGTTGGTAGAGATATTTGCCTTTAAAATCAAATTCTCTTCTTGCAAAGTTCTGTTTTGATTTTCAAAAACAAAATTCTCTTCCTTGGAAATAGAAAATTTGTTTTTCAATGTTTCCAACTCATTTTCAAGAGAAGAGTTTTTCTGTTTTGAAATATTTAGTTTCTTTGCAAGTATAAGAGATTGTTCATGTGAATCATCAAAGGCATCTTGTAATTCTTCAAAAGAGTAGTCAAATGAATTTACCTCATCTTTATCTCTGGCCACAAGACAAGTGTTGGCTTCTTCATTTGTGTTCTCCTCATCGGAATTGCTATTTCCCCAAATGGAAGATAGGTAAGCTTTCTTTGATGATTCAGTTTTTGGTTGTGGTTTCTCTTTTTCTCCTTTTTCTTTTTCTTCTATCTCCTTGGTGATTTGAGATTTTCCTGTAAGTTCAACACCAAGAGCTTGCAATTGATTAAGCACAAGTCGTATCTCATTAATGGTTTCACAATTTTTCATTTGAGCGATATCAAGTTCATTAATGAGATTTCTAGACTTTAATTCCATTGCAACAAGATCTTCCTCATATGCAACTTCTAAAGTTTCCCACATTTCCTTAGCAGTTGCACAATTGGAAATTCTGAAAAATTCATCTTGACTCAATGCACAAGAAATAATCAATTTTGCCTTAGCATTGAGTTGCACTAAACTTCTTTCAGTATCATTCCATTCACTCTTGGGTTTTGGAATGTATTTTCCTTGTTCTTCCTTGACAGGCATATAAAAACCATTTTCTATAATTTCCCAGAGTTTATAGTCTACTGAAATTAAAAAAATTTTCATTTCATACTTCCAATATTGAAAATGATTAGCATAAAAAATTGGAGGTTCTGTGAAAGAACAATTTTCAGACATAAACCACTCACTAGATCCAACCATATTTACTCTTAGACGGTTAAGTCTTAAATCAAGAGCCCAAGCTCTGATACCAATTGAAAGTAATGGTTGGAACCCAAGAGGGGGGTGAATTGGGTTTTATAAATTTTTCACAAGAATTAATTGGAAGTTAAAATGATTTTCTGTAAAAGTACAATGCTTAGGATAATAAATACAATACAGAAAATCAATGTGCTGAACAAGATAAATAATTATAAAGATCAAGGAATTAAAGAATAGATATCAATATGCACAAATTAAAGAGTAAGGGATAGAGAAAGCAAACTCGGAGATTTATACTGGTTCGGCTAATCCAAGCCTACATCCAGTCCTTAAGAGACCACTTGAGTATTTCCACTATAATTGCAAGTTTAATCTTGGTACTTGTAAACCACTACAACCACGCAAATTCGATCCGGGTATTTGCGAAACCACAATGAAGAATTTATGAATCCGGGCTCCTCCTCAACCCAAAGCAAGTTCTTCCAACACCGGTACTTGCGAACCTCAACTCAGAATAATATATGTGTTGATCAAAATCAACAATACAAAGAAACTCTCTCTAAAGAGTAGATGAAAATAAATGAAGCTCTAATAACTCTAATGATAGAGAATATGCAAGATTTGGCTCAAGAATGCTTTCCTTTCTCTCAAAGATGATAGAAGAAGTTACTATCACATTGTAGGACTTTGTTCTTGCTCAAAATCGTGTATCTAAGGTCATATATATAAGATTTTACAAAACTAGCAGTTATATAGCCGTTATAGTGCAGTCCAGATTTTGAGCTTTCTTTAAAAATTCATAACTCCCTCATTTGAACTCCGTTTTAAACAAATAATATACCGTTGGAAAGCTCTTGGAGTCTAGTTTCAAATGAGCCAAGTTTTACTCAAAAATTATTTTTCTTTTAAAAGATATAATCAAAATACTGACTATAGGTCAGAACAGAATAATCAACTTTCAATTTTTCAAACTATATTTTAAATAGTCATATATTTCTCATTTGGACTCCGTTTTGAATAAATAATATACCGTTGGAAAGATCTTTGAGTCTACTATCAAATGAGATTAAGATACTTGAAAAAATGATTTTTCATTTATGAGATATGATATAAGGAGTGACCAAAGGTAAAAAAAATAACTTTTATAAAACTTCATATCTCACTATCTTTTCGTTCAAAAATGCTTGAGCCAATGTATGCAAATCTAAATCATTGAGTTGCACAAATATACTAGCCTATATAAAATATACCTAATGTAAACACATAGGCTATCTTGATGCATCCAAGCTTCCAAGACTTCAAATCTTCTAATTCTTCATTTCTTGGAGCTTTGTCCTTGTATGTTGCTTTCCTTGAGTGAGGCATGATGTTACTTTTCCTTGTTCTTCAATCCAATGCTCACTCTTCTTGTTTTGAACCAACCTATAAAATATATCTTACTTGCAAACCAAATGGTTAGTTCAATTCATGATAAATAGCATGATTAATGTATAAGACATTACACATTAAATAACATAGTCATGCTTAAATATTTGTAACATGTATATGATAATTAACCTTTATATATATTAATGCTACAATTCAAATACATTTTTCATCATCAAAACTTATGGCATAAAGCTTTAGGGTCAACACTTGAAATGTCAAGTATTTTAATTTATTTTTTTAAAATATTTCATTTGTTTTAATTTTATCTTTCTATTTGTCAAAATAACTTTTAACAATTGAAAGTTTTAAAATTCAACAGCTGTAAAGTTTGAAATTTAGCCCAAAAAAATTGAGAAAATTAATCTTTCATGAACTAAGATAAAAACTACATATATTCAAGGATCAAATCAAGGTAACTATAATCTTTAGATACTAATTTACTCAATTGTTGTCCTTTAAAGAAATTTGTTATTTTTATTAAATAATTTTATAGCAAACAATAAAGTCTGAACCTAAATTTAATATACAAAAATTGAGGTAGAACTTACGAAAGTGACTATGAGTAAAAAAGATATATACACACACGCATACATACAAAACAATATTTTTTTTAAAAAATTTCATGTAATTTTAATTTATTTTTTGTTCCTGTGAAAAAAAAAGAGAAAAGAATCATGTAGTGTGTAGCTTTATTGAAAGGGGTCCACTACTACCCTCCCTCATATATATGTTTTATTTGTTATATTCCTGTTATATGTTTTATCTATTATGAAGAAGATGATGAACAATGTACGCAGTGAAAATTTTTTAGCTCTGTGTGTGCGTATAATATATGTTACTGGACGTGAGATATATATGATTTATGTTTTAGCTATATGTGTGTGTTTTTTATAATATATCCACGTTGTTGTATATGTACATTTTTACTATTAGGCGTTAGTCATTTTTTAGTTACTGTTACTTTCACTTTAGCTCTGTTTTAGCTTTTGATTTTCTGTTATGTTCTTCTTTTTGTATATATAGCTTTTAAGGGTCTGTAATCAGGGGTGAGTAAAAACCTACTCAACCCGCCTAACCCACACATTTGGGTTGGATTGGGTTGGGTTTGTGGGTTAGATTGGGTTGAAAATTTTCAACCCACCAAATAACGGGTCGGGTGACGGTTTGAGAATTTTTCAATCCAACCCAACCCACCAACCCGCCCAATATATATATATATATTTTTTTTTTAAAAAAAAAAAAAATTTTTTAGGGACTTAGCCACTTAGGATTTTTTGTTATACTCATTATTTATAAGTAAATATTTATATGTTATGTATTTATTAAAATTTGGATTATATATATTGAAATTTGAATTGAATTAATTTGTCTATAGCATTATAGCCTACTATTGACTATTATTATCTTGTTAGATGGAATAAAGAATAATGTGTGTCTTTACTAATTTATTTGTCTCCTATGTAGTGTGAATAAAGAAAGAAAGAAAAAAGAGAGGAGAAGAAGAAAGCAAAACAAAAATAAATAAATAAATAAAAATTTAAAATTTAAAATTTTTGAAAAAAAAAAAAAAAGACAACTCGTCAACCCGACCCGACTCAACCTGTCAACCCGACCCGACCCAACCCTTCAAGGTGCGGGTTGGTTCGGGTTCATCATAAAAAAATTAACAAACCGACCCAATCCAACTCGATCAAATTTAATTCGATTGGGTTGAAATTTTCCTCCAACCCGACCCGTTTTCACCCCTATCTGTAATTGTACATATTAAAATAATATTAGACTTGCATTTTCTCTCACATAACATTCACTAGCATTATGCTCTGTAGCTTCCATGTTCTTTGTGTGTGTGAATCTGTGTGCGCAGGAGAAGGAGAGTATGGAAATTTGAGAATCATGTTTATAGGGAACAAAGTGAAAAAACTGAAAAAGTTTATAAGTGTTGATTTTAATAAAGAATAAAATATATTCTCAAACTAGGGATTTAGATGAAGTAACAGAAAAGTTTATATCAAACAAAAAATAAAAAAAAAATTCTAGGAGCCAAAGTGAATAATTTTTACAAAGAACAAAATATATTCTTAATCTAGGAATCTAAATGAAGTAACAAAAAAAGTTTATATCAAGTAAAAAATAAAAGATAATTCATTTTGTTTAAAATTTAATTATAATGAATACTTAGTTTATTTTGTTGAAAACTTAATTACCCATTAAAAATTAGTCAATAATTCATTTTGTAATTAGTCATTTTTTAATTACCTTTTTTTTATTTAACTTGTTATGAGAAATTAAATAAGGATAAATGAAATAAAATAATATAATACTTATACCCTTATGGTAATTATACATTCAAAAGTACTTATACTAACCAATATTCAAATAAAATTTATTTTTTTAAAATTACTTTTTTCATAATAATTTTTAAACATAAATAACGTTTATATAAAAATCAATTTTTCTCAAAGTCAGTTCTAAAAATTAATATTGCTTGAATTTAGATTTACCCAATAATTTTTCAAATACCCACTAAAACACATCAAGATTTGAGAACACACATTTTTGTATCACTCTTGTTTGGAAGGTGTTTTGTGAATCAAATCTTCATTCAGGATTTGAAGAAAAACATATGAATTACAAAAAAAAAATATAAAACAAAACTTTGAGAGTCCAAACAAATACATCTTTTCTAGAAAGAAGAGAGAGAATTTCGCAAAGAAGACAAAATCTTTCTCTAAGAGTACAAACACTCCCATACTGAAAAAACGGAAGAAAAAACCAACCGTTTTTTAAAAAATAGGGGAGAGAAAAAAGGAGAGAAGGGAACACCACCATTAATATAGAGACCAGATCTACTGTCAGAATAAGTAGCGTGCCTTTTCTTTTAGCACCAAAAAAAAAAGTTGCTTTCAGCAACAGTTTTTCTGAAAGCAACAATTTTTTTCACAAGTATTAACAACGTACCGGATGCATTAATATAGTGGAGTGATAGCCCCCGTAAGCTGAGCTGTTGGATAAGCTAATTAAAGAGGAGCCCACAATACCATAAACTCTAAACTCTTCTTTATGCTCATACTCTATAATTTGCTCATTTTTGCTTCAATTTGGAACAATTTTTTTGGGCTTTCATTTGATGAATTTCAGTGAAGACTTACTTCAACTTAAAGATTTAAATGGTTAAGTGAATATTAATAAATAAATAAATTGCAAGTTCTTAGATTTCCAAACGATTTATCCAAAAAATTCTTTCTATCCATTAATTGGGTGTAAATAATTTTAATAAAGGTGCTAGAGACAGAAATTATTAAGGAGGAATATGTTAGGCTATGTGCCAGGTCTGTAAAAAACCTATCCACCTTGCCTCTTTTATTTGATCACTTATATTAAGGTTGCCTCACCCCCATATTAGCAAAAAAAAAAAAAATTTCTGTGTATCTTTTATTAGAAGCAAATTTGTTTGAGACATTGTCAAGCATTAATTGTCGTCACATATTTTAGTGGAGATTCAAATATAAATTCACTACATTGTGAAAAACTAGTCTTTTCTGTTAGACTCAGCTTGTTTACTAGCAAAACTTTCATAAAAAATCTTGACCAACAAATCATCTCATAGTTGAAACCAACAATCTAATAAAAAACACTAAATATAATTGAAGCATAACTCTGATTTGGATATCACACATCATTGGAAGGAATTGGGTATATCGAGTGCCTTGAATTTTTTTGATGAACTAGGTTAACGAGCCGACCTAAAATTTGAGAGCGTGACTCACGCTATGATTTTGACCCGTTTTATGTTTCTTTCGGAATAACATAATTAAGTTGTATATTTTGTAAATAATTCTACGATTGTATTATGTACTTGTAATATTTTTGTCTAAAAAATAAAAAATTTTCTCTTTACCCGTAAATATATGTCATATTGATCGAATTACATAAATCTATGTGTTGTGTGATTTTATTTTTATTTTTCTTCTATATTTTTTTCTGCAATTTTCGTGATAGCATGACTTGTACTGTTTTGACTCATTTCAACTCCAGAGTGCACTGCTGCTTTCTTCAGTTATGTTGACAAATTATTTTTATAGGTTTCAAGCTTTTTTAGTCCAATTTTTTGCTTCTTGGTCATGAAAATTTAACTTCAAAAATTTAAAACGTTAGATTATAATATTTTTTATTTATAAATTTATAATCTTTGACAGTCTCAAAAACTTTGTCCCAATTCCCCCACTCCAAATTTTTTGTTGTAATTTATTATATAATTTGTAATATTAAAGTATAATAAAAATCTCACATCGAACAAAATATGATGTTTGTAAAAGTATTTAATTAATGTTCATTTATTTTATCATGTTCAAATTCATTTAATATAGTATATTAATGAATATTAATATACAAATAATCATTTATATATATATATATATACATATATTTAAAAGACTTGAACTTGAATTTAACTTAGTTTCAAAAAGACTTTGTTGTATCATGAAAGAGTCTGTCTCCATTTTTATTTTCTATATTTCTAACATAATTTTTGTCAACTTATTCTTCAATGATGCTTGTTTGGGGAGGCAAAACAAATACCAATTAAATCTTTTTTATTTTTTAAAAATACTAAACAAATTACTCGTTCTTGCTGATCTATGATTCTCCAGAGAAAATAAAAAAGAAAAAAGAAAAGTGCAGACTTGAGTTTGGCAAATTCAGAGCATGAATTGGAGTTCCAAGAATATGAAAATTCGACTACTAAAATAAAAGTTGGGTGATCAAAAGGAAACTAAATTGACTAAATAAATTTAAATTAATCAATTAAAATTAAAAAAAGAAAGTTTAAATCGATTTTTAAAATATGACAATTAAACAGTTTAGTTTAATTGTCATTTTAGTCTAGATTAATTTCATGAGAGTTCTGTACAATTTATCCTGTAATTACCATCCGACGATTTCATTAATGCTTTCTAAACTGTCCTATTTTTTTGGAGGTTAGTAAAATGCATACGAATTTGTTGCAGGTGGCTTAATTTTCAACGCAAGACATAATTTCTTGTTTGTAAGTTGCTTACACTTTTAAGTTTGATGGTTTTGAAGAAGACTTGTTAGATTTAAATGAATTCTTTTTTTTTTTGGTAAAAGAGGAATATTATGGTTCTAAAAAGAGGAATATTAATGGTTAGAGTATTTACAGTAGTGAACCTCACTTTGATTTTTATTGTAGGTCTCACATAACCAAATAAGTCTAAATAATTTCCCACCACTTTAAAGGTGTATTTGGGAGTCCGGTAGATTAAACTTGAGTGAGACAAACTAGATTTGATTGAATGTGGTTGGAGAAAACTAGGTTTTAATAAACATAAATTATGTGTGAAAGACATTTAGACAATTTGGAGCAAAGTATAATGTTTAGATGTTGATTTGTAAACGTAATTTTAGATGTATAATTACCAGATAAAACATAAATTTTATTTTTTATTTTTTGCTAAATCATGATGTTTTTTATGTATATTCTGAATTTTATAGTTATAGTGTTAATCACAAAGCCTGAGGAATGGAGAAGAAGCACTTTAGTGCCTATTTACAAAAACAAAGGAGACATTCAGAATTGCGCAAACTATCGTGGGATTAAGCTTATGAGTCACACTCTAAAATTATGGGAAAGAGTGATTGAACGTAGGTTAAGAATCGAGACGAGTATTTCTGAAAATCAATTTGGATTCATGCCAGGACGGTCTACAATGGAAGCTATATATCTTCTAAGGGGGTTGATGGAAAGGTATCGGAGTAAACAAAGAGACCTTCATATAGCATTTATTGACTTGGAAAAAGCCTATGATCGAGTACCAAGAGAGGTGCTGTGGAAAGCCTTGGAACAGAAAGGTGTACGGGTTGCGTATATTAGAGCCATAAAAGATATGTACGAGGGGGCTACGACTAGTGTGAGAACGTCTGGAGGGGAGACTAGAGACTTTCCTATTAAAATTAGCCTACATCAGGGATCATCCTTAAGCCCTTATTTGTTTGACTTGGTTTTAGATGTTCTGACGAAACACATCCAAGAAGATATTCCTAAGTGCATGCTTTTTGCAGATGACGTTGTTCTCATAGCAGAGACAAGGGAAGAGATTAATTCTAAACTTGAGTTATGGAGAGCTACTTTGGAATCGAAGGGTTTTCGTCTGAGTAGGAGTAAGACTGAATATATGCATTGTAAGTTTAACAAGCGACAAGCTAGGAACGAGCTGGAGGTTAAACTTGGTGATCAGGTCGTATCACAAGTGTCAACGTTTAGGTATTTGGGATCAATTATACAAGATGATGGCGAAGTTATTAGAGATGTGGAACATAGGATACAAGCTGGGTGGTTGAAGTGGAGAATGGCATCAGGGGTTGTTTGTGATCGGAAAGTACCTGATAAACTCAAAGGAAAGTTTTATCGTACTGCTATAAGACCAGCGATTTTATATGGGAGTGAATGTTGGGCAATGAAAGGACAACAAGAACATAAAATTGGAGTGGCGGAGATGAGGATGTTGCGTTGGATGTGTGGTCATACACGAAGAGATAAGATCCGTAATGATCATATACGAGGTAGAGTTGGGGTGGCACCTATTGAGGAAAAAATGGTTGAAAATCGTTTAAGATGGTTTGGGCATGTGCAAAGGAGACCGTTGGAAGCGCCAGTTAGGAGAGTTGAGCAGATAGTTTGGAGCCCTATGAAAAAAGGTCGAGGAAGACCAAAATGGACACTTAGAGAAATTATTGAACGGGATCTTTTAGTAAATGAGATATCTAAAGAGTTGGTCATTGATAGAGCTCAATGGCGTCGTGCGATCCATGTAGCCGACCCCACTTAGTGGGATAAGGCTATGTTGTTGTTGTTGTTGTTGTTGTTGTAGTGTTAATCACAAATAAATTATTGACAAATTTTTTATTAATAACTAAATTTTAAACAAAATAAATAAAATATTCATTATAATTAAGTTTTAACAAAATGAACTATCCATTATTTAAATTTGATAATTTGAGCTCATTATTTAACCATATAACAACACTCAAAAGTTGATAAACTCCTTCTAATCTTAATTAAAATCTCTATTATAACAATTCTGCTCATTTTCAAATATTTTACTTCTAACTTACAACTTTTCATTTTATTCACTTAGGTCCTTGACTAATATTTTTCTTTGTCTTTTTCATGATTTCAAATCATATTTAGTTTCATCTAGGTACCTACTCCCATAATATAATTTTTTTTGAAATTAAATCAACCACTGTAAACTTTTCATTTCTTTTACTTTAGTCCCTATCATGCATATTATCAGTTCTCACTTAGTATATTAGTTTTAAATTAAATTTCAGTTCAATCCTTCTTTGTCCAGTACTTTTGTCTTTTGTATGATTTCATATTTAGTTTCATATAGGTCCATAGATCCAAAATATATTTTTCTCAAAAATTAAATCAATCTCTGTAAACTTTTCATTTCTTTCATGTTAGTCCCTATCAGTCCGAGAGAGAGAGAGAGAGAGAGAGAGAGAGAGAGAGAGAGGACTTTGTTTTCTAAACCAAAAATAGAGGAGACTTTTCCAATTAAAAGACAGAAACCAAAGAGAGATTTCAGCCATGAAAATTGGAAATTTCTGAGTTCTTAAATAGGAAATAGAGTTTCTTCACGATTTTTCTGCTGGTGCAGGGGGTAACATACACCAAACACACAAGAAGCAAAGCAAGGGGTAGATTCCAAACTAACCATATTAAGTTTTCCAGAGAAGCAACAAATTTGCGCTGTGGAGTTAATGAGGTTTGTATGCTTTAAACTAGGTAACAAAAGTGAAAGTGAATTGCATTGAATTGCTCCCGAACATCTTGAAATTTCGAAACCACATTACCTAGCTACAATAAACGTAGAAAAAGCCAATGGAACGTGCAAATAAACACATACTAAGTAACTTTTCTACTCTAGTGGTGAACCTCTTAACAACTCACAAATAGGTCTCATAATCAACTCTTTACTATTTTAGCATTTATTACTCTTCATTAACATTATTTATTATGAATTGCTTATTTTATTATTACTTTTTGTATAAGAATCATTTCTTATATAAGAATCGTTTTTACGCGTGACAGCCAACATGGTGAACTACAGTAGTGAATTAAAATAAGAATTGATTCTTAAATTTAAAAATTTCTTAAAAATCACCACTGTAGGTACTTTTACAGTGATTATCAGAAGATAGAAAATGGGTGGTTATCAGAAGATAGAAAGTGGATGGTTATCATTGCTATAGAGAGAGAAGCTCCTCCTTCTCTCCTCTTTTCTTGCTTATTTTTTTGTGTGGCTGCAGTGGGGATTGCATACCCCCACCCCCTCTTCTTATTTGTCGTTGTTCACCTTTTTGTCTCCACTTTGTGAGAGTTTGTTTTTTCGTTGTAGAAGTTATCGTCTCTTCATTTTTGTGTTCAGATTTAGTTTCTTTGAACTTTTTTGTTTTCAGTGTTTTGGTTTTCAGATCTGAACACAGATCTGATCTCTTTGTAAGTTTTTTGTTTAGTTTGCTATTTTTTGAGTTGATGTTGTTTGAGGTTCAATCATTTAACAGATATTCAGATCTACAAGTTTTTAGAAAAATCAGAACTCATTATTAAACATGTGCAAAGACCTGTCGATATGATCTGATGATGGATAGATGAAACAACTTCAGAAGTTCCAACAATATATCTTAATTTGCCTTATTTGGTTGGTAAGTCATTATAAATTTTATCTCTAGATCCCTTGATAAGTTTCAAAATTTTTTTGAAGGATTATCCTCTTTTTTGTTTTTTTGTTTCAGTTTTTTGGAGCTTTATTGCATATGGCCAATACAGTCCTCTAACTTTTTCTTAATAAGACATGATTTGGATTTTATTGGCCATTAAAAAAAAAAGAGGAATATTAATGATTTGAAGGAGACGCGTTAGGTTTAAAAGAATTTTTGGTCTCATGTTTAAAGGCTTGATCCAATAATCACAGACGTTGGATTCTCAAGAGGGGAACAATTATTTGATTGTTCTTTTTTATATTAGAAATTAACATCAACTTATTTATTTTTGTTGTTACATTAAAAATGACATTACAGTCTATGACATATTTCAAATATTAATAGGATCAAAATTATTTTTAAGACAAAAAAATATCAAACATAATTTAACGAATAAATTATTAATTTGATCTTTGAAAATTTACAATTATATCAATTCAACTATTAAAAAAATCAATTGTCTCAATTATAAAAAAATTATATTTGTCTTAATTATATTTTTTCATTTGTCAAAATAATTTTTAATAATAATATGTTTTGCAACTTAGTAACAAAAATAATTAAATTAAAGTAAATACACTTCTTCAAAAATTAAATTAAAATATTTAAAATTTTATAGGCTAAATTGACAAGACTATAATTATTAGTAAAGGAATACATCAATATATAATATAATATTTGAGAACATCATGTAGTAAAACCAGGCAAAGGTAATTAGGTATTGATGATACAATAATAGACCACTTAAATCTTAGTTAACTATTGCTATTACTCTCGAATTTAAATTTTTTGTTTGACCAAGTAAAATTGTCCAATTAATTTTGATAAGTGAAATTCACATAAACCCTAACTAATAAAAATTAGATTAAATGACACAAACAACCTGTTTAATCAAATAAAAAATTTGCGTTCTATTACTCCAAAGAGGCCAAATTACTAACAATAAATTATAATAAAAGTCCCAATTATATAAAACCCAGAGATGAAAACATCATTTCGTGCTGTCCTTCAAGTCTAAAAGACTTGGTTATTAAAATGGGTAGGAAAAAGTGCGTTTAATTTTCCATGAAATACATAAATTAATTAATAGTCTAAAACATTAATTAATTCAACATCCGCAACAGAATTCCAAGACCCAACAGCAGCATATCGCAGCAACACTGCACATCAAAACAATATATAGTTATATACTCATCATTAAAACACACACACACACACACACACACACACACACACACACACATATATATATATATACACTCAGTCCACTCAGTCATGCTCTGATGGCAAATGAAGAGGACTTGATGGAGAATAATTGTCTTCTTCGTCCACTGCATCAAGCTGAGTCTTAATGCTTCATTGTCTTTTAGGGGCAAGAATATTGCATGAGATCAGAACCAAACAAAAGCAAAACCAAATGATCAATCTCACATAGCCAACAATGTACGATGTGAAAAGTCAAAACTCATAAAGCAATGCGTAGCTATCTTAGTATCATAATGGAAATAAACATTGATATCAATCATCAAATTCGAAGTTTGCCAGAAAATTAATTCAGAATAATTTTTAAAATTGACAAATGATCAAATCAGCTAAGAACTGATTAAATTGGGTAAAAATTAGTTGAACTAATCCATTTGAATTTTTTTTATTTTTTAAAATTTTACTTATTCTATAATAAAGTGATAAAGAAAATAATATTACAGATCAATCAATTTTAATAAAGATGTCAATATATTAGTATTTTATAGATTTGATATTAATAAATATTATATTGATTAATAATATTTTCTTGCTATTTGATCAATTTTTGTTGTGAACTTTTTATTGTGGATGTTATTTTGTGTAATTCGATATCAAATATTATTTTTGATTAAATTTATAAATTTATATTTATAGTCTTTAATTATGCATATTATTTTTTAATATTATAAATTAGACCGGTTCAACCACAGATTGAGATCTATCTAACTATTAATTTTTAAATTAATGCCTCTATTGGTTTAATGACCAATCTGATTTTCAAACCCTTAGAAATAAATAATAATAATAATAGTAATAATCGTATAATATTCTAATAAACTACTTTTTCTTTTCTTGCCAAAACTCTTTTTTTTTTATGTCATGCTTATCTTTTCTTTTTTGAACAAAATGAAATAATTTCCATTAAAAATGCGTCAAGATAGGATACATAAGATTTAACAGGATTTAAAGATAAACTAATACATCACAAGCTTGTACTTATAGAAAAAGAATATACATAATTTAGAATAACATACCTTAAAAGTAATATTAAAACAACAATACTACAAGACCAAAAAGAGAGAATACACATCTAAATCTTTAAACAGAACTATTTTAAAAAGAGATAACACACCCCTAAATCTTAAATTAGAGTTGATCTAGCATTGCCGAGCGCCACCATGTGCCCTAATCACATGATCTAGAGCCATCCCCTAATCTGACTCGCTAAGAGCTTCTAAGTCTCTCTTCAAGTGGGTCCAAATAATTAGAAGAATTACACTCAGTCATGATCTTATGGCAAATGGAGAGGACTTGATGGAGAATCGTCTCCTTCGTCCACTGCATCATCCTCAGTCTTTTTGCTTCTTTGTCTTTTTGGGGCAAGTTCTTTAGCATTAGCTTTCTTTCTTTTGGAATTGCACTTTATTGCAAGATTTGGCGCCTCATTGACCACTAGAACTTCTATTCTGAACTTCTTTGACATCAAATAATAACAAAAATCTTTTTTAAAGAAGAGGAAAAATCTTTTACAAAAAAAGAGGAAAAAAAATATTTTCACGAAAGAGACGAAAAAAAATGAAAAGAAGAAGGTGGTTAGGCAACCCCCATTGGCGCTGCACTGGTGTTGTAGAAACCCTAGCAGAGACAGGGAACATGCTTATCTTTTTTTTTTTTTTTGATTAGATGCTTATCTTGCTATAAGTAAAAAAAAAGGTAGCTTTCAGTTCTGGTTGAGTAGGCTTAGTCAAAGCCCAACCATCAATTGGGCCTGGGCGAGTACGAGAATATCTAGAGTCTAGCCCAATCCTAAAACAAAATGGGTCGTCTTATTAAATCTTCATATTTTCTTAATATTAGTGTATTTGATGTGAACCTCGCTAAAGACTCATATAATCATCTGTGTATTTATAATTGGACCAATTTGGTAAGTATCTATGAATTGAATGCATTTACCAGATATTTTTTTTTATTTTGTGGCAATAAATAAGACGAGATTTTTGTAGCTGTAAGAAGCATTTATCATTGATTCCAATGTAAGAAATGGATGTGAGATTGACCTTTCCTACTGTGTGGAGGACAAACATAACAATTAATGCACATGGAATTATGAAGTGGCCAGAAAAAGAAAGCATATACCATCCATCCAATGTCTATGTCTGTATATGTAAATAATATATATATATATATATATAAATATATGACATGTAATTTCAATTGAGAAACAGTGTTTTTCAGAAGTGTTCTGTTGACCTTAAATCAGCAATTCCCAAAACCATGCAATTTCCCTTTCACTGCAATTGAAATGGAACTCTGATGTTGAAATTACATTTTGTTGAACAGTAATACAATACAAATGAAAAGGATAAAATTTAGGGATGTAGCTTTTATATTTTTGTATTATCAAATTTTTTAGAGCAAATTATTGATTTGATCTTAACAATTATAATTGTTTTAATCTAGTATTTGAAATGTCAGATATTTCAATTTATTTTTTAAAATATTTCATTTGTTTCAATTTTGTCCTTCTATTTGTCAAAATAACTTTTGACAATTGAAAATTTTAAAATTCAACAACTGTAAAGTTTGGAATTTACCAGAAAAAAGAATCAAATTGAGAGAATTGTAATTTTTTATAGACTACAATGAAAATTGCATATATTCAAGGATCAAATTGATGTGATCTTAAAATTTACAATTACTCCAATTTAGTCTTTGAAATGTCAAGTATTTCAATTTATTTTTTAAAATAATTCATTTGTTTCAATTTTATCTTTTTATTTGTCAAAATAACTTTTGACAATTGAAAGTTTTAAAATTCAACAGCGCTGTAAAGTTTGAAATTTAGCCCAAAAAAATTGAGAGAATTAATCTTTCATGAACTAAGATAAAAAACTATATATATTCAAGGATCAAATCAAGGTAACTATAATCTTTAGATATTAATTTACTCAATTTTTGTCCTTTAAATAAAATTTTTATTTTTATTAAATTAATTTTATAGCAAACAATAAAGTCTGAACCTAAATTTAATATACAAAAATTGAGGTAGAACTTACAAAAGTGACAAGATAAATACACACACACGCATACATACAAAACAATATTTTTTAAAAAAAAAATTCATAAAATTTTAATTTATTTTTTGTTCCTGTGAAAAAAAGAGAAAAGAAACACGTAGTGTGTAGCTTTATTGAAAGAGGTCCACAAAATGAATGCAATATGCTGAGAAACTCAGTGAGTTGTGGAAAGCTAACGGAAGTCTTCTATTGAGTATTGACATTAAAACAGAAATTCCCAAAACCATGCAATTTGCCTTTCACTTTAATTGAAATAGAACTCTGATGTTGAAATTACATTTTGTTGAACGGTAATACAATACAAATGAGAAGGATAAAATTTAGGGATGTAGCTTTTATATCTTTGTATTATCAAATTTTTTAGAGTAAGTTATTGATTTGATCTTAAAATTTACAATCTTTTCAATTTAGTCCTTGAAATGTCAAGTATTTCTATTTACTTTTTAAAATATTTCATTTGTTTCAATTTTGTCCTTTTATTTGTCAAAATGACTTTTGACAATTGGAAATTTTAAAATTCAACAATTATAAAGTATGAAATTTAGCAAAAAAAAAGAAAATTTGAGAGAATTGTAATCTTTTATGAACTAAGATAAAAACTACATATATTCAAAGATCAAATTGATTTGATCTTAAAATTTACAATTGTTTCAATTTAGACCTTGAAAGGTTAGGTATTTTAATTTAATTTTTTAAAAATTATATTTTTTTTTTCAATTTTGCCCTTCTATTTTTCAAAATGACTTTGGCAATTGAAAATTTTAAAAGTCAATAACTGTAAAGTTTGAAATTTAGCAAAAAAAAAGAATTAAATTGAGAGAATTGTCATCTTTTATAGATTAAAATGAAAACTATATATATTCAATGATCAAATTCAGGTAACTATAATCATTTAGATACTAAATCAGTAATTTGCTTAATTTTTGTCCTTTAAAGAAATTTTTATTAAATAATTTTATAACAAACAATAAAAGTCTGAACCTAAATTTAATATAACGAAATTGAGGTAGAACCTACAAAATTAAGTGACTATGAGGAAAAAAGATATATATACAAAACAATATTTTTTTGAAAAATTCCATATAAGTTTAATTAATTTTTTGTTCCCATGAAAAAAGAGAGAAGAATCATTTGGTATGTAGCTTTATTGAAAGGGGTCCACAAAATGAATGCAAATATGCTGAGAAACTCAGTGAGTTGTGGAAAGCTAACGGTCAAATATGTGTGTTGGGCAGAGAATAGAGATAGATATAAAGATGTGATTAAGATTCATAAAGTGAGAGTATTAAAAGTATCCTAAGCACAAGTAAGGTATGTTTTCCATACAAGAAAAAATGATAGCTCTCACTCACAGTTAAAAAGAAAGACATGAATTCTGAAGACACAAACTCTTTCATTCTTTATCAACATCCTCTCTCCCTCTCTCTCTCTCTCTCTCTCTTTCTCACTGACACACACATACAGCAAGAGAGAGATAGAGAGAGGGTTGAAATATTCAAAGAGGTTGGTTTGATGTGGTTGTATTTGTGGAGATGGTGATGAAATGAAAGAGATTCCCATGGAAAGAGAACACAGGTGGTGGGGTGGACTGGAGTGAGAGCTCACATCAAATAACCACTTTGAATTATTGATGCTACGAAAATTGCAGAGAAAATAGAGAAGATAAAACAAAAATAAAAATAAAAATACACATAAATTTATGTGGTTCAGTCGATGTAACATACGTTTACGAGTAGAGAAAGATATTTTTTATTTCTCAGGCAAAAAATTATTATAAGTCATTGAAAAAAATCATAAAACCGCATATAATATGTGTGTGTGCGTGTATATATATATATTAACCGGTTCGGGTTATTTATACCACAAACCTCCTCCTTTTTTTTCCTTTCAAATTGAGTTCTTAAATTTTATGTCGGGTCATAAATCAATTTCAATTCACCAAAATTTAAAGCACTCAACAATTAAGATTTGAGTAAACTCACTTTTTTCATCTATACTTTGGTGACAGTTTAGTTTCTAAAATATTATTATTGACCATTTTAGTTTTCGAATTTTAAAATTATTACACAAAATAGTCCCTCCTCATTACTTTGGTCATGGCGATGAACAATGAGATTATTTTGTGTAACAGTTTCAAAACACAAATACTAAAGTAACCAATTACGTTAGCATGTTAAGATGCTATGTCATTCTACGTTACTATCATTCTAACAAATAATGATACACATTAGAATATAATATTGACTATGATAACAAGGTTGATGGTAGATCATTTTATATAACAATTTCAAAATTTAAGTACTAAAGTGGTTAATGACCATTTTTAGAAATGAACTGGCACTAAAATACACTTTTTCAAAGACAAAAAAATGAGTTTACTCTTAAGATTTTATGTCAATAACTAGAAAAAAACAACATTTGAAAAAAGAGGTAATTAATTTGTATATGGGAGATGAAAAGTTGTGAGAAGTTAAGGGTGGTTGGTGAAAATATTTCTTATTTTTATTTTCATTCTTTATTTTTTGAAATATAATTTCTGAAACACTGAAAATATATTTTTGATATTTTTAAATTTGGGCCTATTTTAAGAAAGTAAACTCAACCAAACACATTTTCAAACCAATTTTCTGTTTTCAATGAAAATATGAAAATGCTCAAACCAAACAAGCTCTAAATTTTCTAATATTTATTTTTATTATTTTTAAAATATATTAAAATTACAATAATTTATTTTTAATTTAAAATTTTACAAATGAATTTAAATACTTTTTATTAATTTAATCCCTGAATAAATACAATTATTTTAAAATTTGGTCATTGTAAAATTAAATGTTTTAATTTAATTCTGATAAAAAATTATATTTTTATTTAATATTTTTTGTTGCTAAATTTTAAAATTAATCATTGTTAAATCTTAAACTCTTCATTATAAAAAGTTATTTTGACAAATATAAAGACAAGAGATTGATGCAAATATATGTAATCTTTCAAATATTAAATAAAGACATTTAATGTGATTTTTTAGGAATTAAATTAAGATAATTGTAACATTTGATAACTAAATCACTAATTAACCCAAAAAATTAACATATTATATATTTCTACATGCCAAATAACTAATATTAACAACAACAATAATAATAACAACTTTTTAAGTTGAAATGGAGAAAAAGAGAGGAAAAAGATATTTAGAGAAAGAATTTGAACAAGTCAAGATGGAGGGAGTTGCCCTTAAAAGTGGGACAAGCACAAACACACATGATCTTCCCCAATGTCCATCTCCCACTCATATACCCTCCATCCTTTTTCTTCACTTTTACTTTACTTTTATTTTTTTGTTTCTTTCTTTCTTTCTTTATTTATTATTCTTTTTTTTATCTTGATAGAAGGTCTATGACCAAAAATGAAAGAATAAGAAAAAGATAAAGTAAGTGTGTAGCAACTCAGCTCAAAACACTAACTTCATATCAGTTCTAAAGAATGGTATATATTTAAAACTGTCAGACCGAGGCTCAACTTTTTTCTTTCTTAGAATTAGTGCACTTTTCAAGATTTTTTTTTTAAAATAAGTGCTCCAACTATTATAAATTGAGTAATTTCATGAAAATATGTATTCTACCCTATTTTTAGAATGAGTTATTAATTTAGTTCTTTAAATTTATAGATATATCAAAAATCAATTTGATTCTTAAAGAATTTCACAATTGTTAATTTTGTCCCTTTGACAATGTAAGTGACTTTTTTTACTATGTTAAATTTAGAATTTAACAGTGGTAAATTTGATGATTTAATAGGAATTAATTTTTGAGATATTTGTTATCTAAAAACTAAGTTAGTTAAAACATAATTTTTTAGAAATTAAATTAATAATTTACTCTCGGTGCTACTATATAATTAAAGAACTAACAAATAACAAATTAAAAGTTTTAAGGATTGAGTACTTTTTTTTAATTAAGTTTGTTGTTGTTTGAATTAAAGTTGGGTCAATATAGTTGAGGGAGCATATATATGAGCAATGATGGAGCTAGAAAATGAAAAGGAAAGATGTAGAAAGTTGAAGGAGGTGCCATCAATCTGGCAACTTCTCATCTACTCATATTTCCAAATACTCTTCTCTCTCCTCTCTCTCTCTCTCTCTCTTACTCGGCTACTTAATTAGGTTTTTTTTTTGTTAAAGATTTTTCACATATATCTTTTATTGGAGGAATCACACTCAAGATACTATAAAATACTAAATATAGACACATCTTTTAACAAGAATTTAAACATGAATTCACTATATTGTGAAAAATTAGCCTCCTTCCGCTATTCAACTATCGTTAGTTATATAATTAGGTTTTAAATGTTATCTTATATAAGTCTTATATTAAATTCTAAAAACCATGTATCCTTGAAAAAAGTTAATATTTTTCAAATCATCCATATACATTGTCCTCCTCTACCTGCTTAATATATATATATATATATATATATATATGTGTGTGTGTGTGTGTGTGTGTGTGTGTAGGTCCAATATTACTTTATAGTCAAGTGCTATTCCTTACTGTCTCCCTCTTGTGCATGTGCTCCATACAATTAGTTTACAATTAACTTAGTATTAATTAAATCTTATATAATACTATCATATCTGACCATAAATCAATATTCTATAATTAAGAAAAGAAGGTTTAAATTAGAGGCAGGTCTGATTATTTACTGGTGAACTACTCAACCTGTGTGACCAGCTCTGATTAGCACTTATTTATGAGTGAAGTGTCTGTCATTTTGCCTCCTTAAAGCAAACTAACATGTCCAATATGGCATATATATATATATATATAAAGCAAATATGAAGTGCCAACGAAGGAACCAGCAAAAAAGTTTGAAGCAAATACTCTTCCAATTTTTTTTAATTTTAATTTTATTTGTTAATGTCCATGCAGTAAATTGAATTATAATTGCAGGCCTTCTTTAATCTGTCCTTGTGCCTCCCATACCAATAATCATAAAAGCATATGAAATAATTTGTCTTTTTAAACACTATTTGAATATCACATGTGTTAATTAATATGAATTCGAGGCGGATAAGATCAGAATAAGTGATAAAATTCTCCTTATTAAATTTTTAACGCATCTGCATTCTCAAAAAATCAACTTCTTACTAATTGATTTATGCACTTAATTGTATTATTATTATTATTATTATTATTATTAATGAAAGCCCCATCTCACATCTGGATGTGATGAAAATGTCTGTGTATTTAAAATACCTAATTAGGGGATTTATTAAATTGGCACCTGCATATGTGTCTATAATTATATATATGAGATTTATATATCTATATTTTAATTAAAATTAAGACTGACATGTCCAAAGTGGGAACAAAGTAGTTTTCAGTCTCATAACTCATTACTCTTTGTTGATTAATTATTTCATATCTTAAGGATTCAGCAGATCTCTGACCACACAATTTATAATTAATATTATCTTCAACAATATTTTAAATATGTCACATTCTCACATTTTTTAATGAGAAAATGTCACTTTAGTAATTGAAAAATGCAAACCCATGTTCATGTGTTTAAATTATATCAATTTAGTGTTCTATGCAAATTCCATGTGCCTTTAGTACTTCCGAGGATTTGATTGATGAACTAAAATGCTTCAGGATGAATTTTCAAAACATGATCTCCAATAATCAACAATTAATTTTTTTTTTCGGCTGTTACATGTTAAATTGGACCAAAATATCAATTTGGTCCTTCACATATGTCTTTTCTCAAATTAATTCCTTATAAATTTTTTATTCTCATAATATTTTGGTCCCTGATAGATGTCTTTTTTCAAGTTAGTTCCTCATAAATTTTTATTCTCATTTTAGTCTTTTATAGATAGATATGTTATCAATTTAGTCCCTAATAGATTTTTATTCTCAATATGTTCTTTCACAAAATGATATATTATTAATTTACTCCCTCACATATTTGTATTTTAAATTTGGTCCTTCATAGTTTTATATGTTATCAATTTAGTCATTTCATCAAAAGTTGTAACAAAAAAAACTAAATTGATAATATATCACTAAATTGATAATATATCAATTTGTAAGGAATTAAATTGAGAATAAAAATAAACGAAGAATTAAATTGATAATATATCAATTTATGACGAATTAAATTAAAAATAAATTATTTTAAAGAATTAAATTGATAATATATTAATTTGTAAGGAACTAATTAATGATAAAAATTTATACAAGATCAAATTAAAAAAAAAATCTGTCAAGGACCAAAAATAAGATTTTTGTCTATTACACTGTATTTGATGAGACGTAGTTCATAAAGGTCATGTGATATTTTTAATTAAAAAAATGTGCGTAAATGAAAAATGCAGTGGGCGTTACGTTGAATGATCCCGGTGGGTAAAATTCAAATGTTATCTATTTGGATAAGAGTCGTTGAAAAATAGGATTTTCATGATCCTAATTCATGAACCTACTCCAAAGGAAACAAATTAGTGATGTTACATTACATTTAAGTTGTTTTCATTTTCATTTATTATTATTATTTTTTTTTCGTAACTTAATTTTATTAATTAAATAATAATTAACCTTGCAGTGCAAGGAAATTACCGGAAGAGAAGGTTAAGAATCCAAGGGCTGACTGTGATGTTCCCAAGGACGTAACCGTAGCGTAAGCGGCGGTGGACCAGCAAACCACTCCGTCCGGTCACGAGCACGATCGACTGCCACGTGGCGGAGAACAGTTGGAGGCACGAGCAACGTTTCAACATGCCACCAGCATGACTCAAGTCACTTGCGAATCAAAGGACAATTGGCACATTGGGCCGGGCCCACACGAAAGTTCCTGCCACGCTGGCACGTCGCACGTGCCCACGAGCATGAGCATGACCTGTGCCCCTACTGCTCCCCTCAACCCCATTTACACACTATTATCGATAGGGGTTGTTTTGGACCGTAGCGATGCTCACGTGGCACCGCTGGTGGGCAGATAAATAAAACAGTTAAAAACTTCTGTTTTTGAGGTTTTATTCTATTTTTTTTTTTTGGGGGGGGGGGGATTATTCTTGGGGACGTTAGGGAGTTACAATGGTAAAAGAAAGAAACAGGAGAGGCAAAGCAATTGGCAATGTACGGTTGCGACATGAAGGGGTTTGTATTACGGAAATGCCCCTGAAAGATGGCTGGAATTACGGCATGATCACATTTGTGTGGTGTGGGTCAGGTTAGGAACCTCTCTCTCTCTTTCTTTCTTTCTTTCTTTCTCTGTCTCTCCCTTTCTATGTCTGTGGCCGGGTATATTAAATTATTTAATTAAAAATGTATTTTTGTTTATATTTTTTTAAAGAAAATTAGATTTTTTAAGACAGTGTTTAGTTTACCGAGACAAACCCTAAATAAACCCCACCATACGGACTCGCCACCTGAGTGGCTTGCCTTTTGGTTCATTTTCTTTCTTCCCACTCGTCTTCTTTCTCTCTCTCCCTCTCTCTTTCATTCTCCAACACAACAACGACTATAGATAAGAACCACACTCCAAAAGGCGAATAGAGAGTTAGAATAGATACAAGAAGAATCGGAGACAGTCCAAGACAAAGCAGCGAGACCGCAAGAATACTTAATACTTAGAGGAAACCTCCTTCCTTTCTCATTTTCCGTCTCTTTTCATGGCCGTTGAAGCACGCCATCTCCACCTCTTCCCTTCTCAACTCATTGCCAACCGGTACGTCTCCTTTTCTGTTACCTTCCATAATTCTTCTCTGCTGCCCCTTTTCTGATTTCTTCCGTTCGTTTCTCTTACTTTTGGCGTTGGTTGGATGAACTTGCAGGGAGATGATGAACCCCATTGAAGTTAATGTCAATCCCTACAGTACCCAGATGGGTTACTCGTCAGCGCTGCCATTATCGGGCACCACCACAGCGACGGAGACTATGCATCCGGCGGTGGCTTTTAATTCTTTGGTTGCCGATTCTGTTCCTCAGAAAACTGCTATGAAATCAGATAGCGGTCTTACGTACAACGTTCCCGTACCAAGAAAGCGTTCAAGGGATGCAATCAATTACCCTCTTCTCTCTTACCCGGCTTCTACTCAGACCCACAAGAACTGTGGGTTCTTCTCGTTTCTTGGTGAGGACATTTCGCTCCAGATCCAGCAGCAACAACTCGATATCGACCGTCTCATTGCGCAGCATGTAAGCATGTTAAATCACGAAATATCCGTTATTCCCGGATTAAACTTGCAAAACATTTTCTGATTCGTTTTCTTTTTCTTTGTGATTCGTTACAGATGGAGAAGGTGAGGATGGAACTAGAGGAGAAGCGCAAGAGGCAGGCGAGGAGGATATTAGAGGCAATCGAGGTGGGTATGATGAAGAGGCTGAAAGCGAAGGAAGAAGAGATAGAGAAGATGGGTAAACTGAACTGGGCTCTGGAAGAGAGAGTCAAGTCTCTGTGTATAGAAAACCAGATATGGCGGGATTTGGCTCAGACCAACGAGGCCACTGCCAATGCCCTCCGCACAAACCTCGAGCAAGTCTTGGCACAGGTCAAGGACGACCGCACAAGGGCCGACGACGAGGAGGACGACGACGCCACCGTCGCTCCAGCAGGAGCCGCAGCACTATTGGACGACGCCCAATCTTGCTGTGGCAGCACCGGCGGCGGTGCCGACGACGACAGCAACGATGATAAAAACCATAATGAAGCAAGAGATAGTATGGAAGGGTGGCGCACGTTAGCTGCTTGCGCGGGTGCGAAGGATAAGGATGAAGAAGGTACAAGCAACAGTGACAACAGAAGATTGTGCAGGAACTGTGGGAAAGAGGAATCGTGCGTGTTGATCTTGCCGTGCAGGCACCTCTGTCTCTGTACTGTTTGTGGGTCTACGCTTCACACTTGTCCCGTCTGTAAATCCTTCAAAAATGCCAGTGTCCATGTCAACATGTCCTAAAAGTTACAGAAATGTTACCTAAACCCCTGAGAAAAATTTTCACAGAATGAATGGAAGAGAAAACAAAATTACTCCTTTCATCCTAACTTTCTTTGATTTGTCTTCTCTTATTTGTTCTCCAATTTGTTTAATTATTCACCTTCTTTTGGTTTTGACTTAAACAATGTTAAACTGCCTGCGATGAATTTGCGCAAGCCGAAAAATAGGAAAGTTCTAGTTCATTATGCATTTTCCATTTACGAGTTACGGGAGATATTGACTATTACGGGTAAATGGGTGGTTTTGGTTTGAGGGCATTTTAGCCGAGTACGTAACCCCTGAGACCCCACAACAGCCCATACGATAGGTGATTAAAATAAAGAGGGCAATATATATATATATATATATGTGTGTGTGTGTGTGTGTGTGTATATATATATAATATTTATACACACACATAGAGGAGGGGAGAGAGAGAGAGAGATTCAGTTGGCGAATAATTGGAATTTCACATGATGTAGCGGCCATGGCCCACGAAGCAGGTCAGTAAGACAGAATTCGCGTTTGATGCGCGTATGTTGTCTTCCAAAAAATACCTGCTTTCTCTAGTTCTTTCCAGCCCCATCTAATATCATCGTCCCCAAAGGTACAGCTTCCTCTTAAAGCTTTCTGATTTCCAGCTCAAGCAATACGTCTTGGACTTGGATGTTTCTGATTGCTTGACCACCTGGAATTTCGCTTTCATAGGTACGCCTTTCTTCTTTTCTTTTAATTAATCATAAAGGTTTGCGGTTCATGCCAGAAATTGCGTGGATTGCTTTGTCGAAAATTTATCTCTCAATTATGATGTGTCTGGGGTTAGTTTGTGTCTTCTTTTGAAATTGAAGACCAAAAGGGTTGTTATGTTCTGTTTAATAATTAAATGTTGAAACCCCGTTTCCACGGAGCCAATGGAAATCCCAGCACATCTCTCGAAACAGTGTTTGCGGTTGATCGATGAGAAACTGGGATTTCTTAAAATTGTTGATGAGAGTGTCGTGAAGTGATATGAGGATTGAGGAATTTATTCATGTATGCCAAATTGCTCAACTGACTGCTTGGTAGGTCTCTCGGAAGAGGCAAATGCTGGTGCGGCTTTGAGGGCAGAAAATTTTGTTACGCATCCAACTCTGGCCGACAATCTAGAGAAATCTTCACCGGCCGGAGCTGGGGTTGGTCCTTCCTGTGCCAGTTTCCGGTTGTGGTCGAGCCGGGCCCTATCTCATGTCTTGCGCCTTCCCACTGATTACGGTTAACTTCTGACTTGGTTGTGTCCGCTGCGATCTCTGTACTCTCTGACGACCCCTGTTATACCTGAGATTTTGCAATAGAAGAATAGATTTAGTCCTTGTTTCAAATTCTGCAATGGGTGTGTGTCGCTGTTTCTCTGGTTTGATTGGAAAGAAGAATCCGGAGAAGGTAAAAACTTGTGGGATTTTGCATCTATTTCTTTTTTGAGAGGTTCGCAGAAGGGATAGATTTTCCTGCTCTAGCCTACTCATCTTGCTTTCTTTTCCAGGTGAAGCAACAGTCTTCAAAAGATAGATATAAAAATCTGGGTCTTCAAGTAGAACAGCCAAGAATACTAGTGGAGACTGATGAGTTGAAGCGAGCCGCTTCTGATGTTACTGTACCCCACGGTTTCCAGAAAAATACACGGAGCAATGTGAGGGTTATGAATCTTGGAAGTCCTGTGAGGACTGGATATGAAGGGGAAGATGAGCATGATGATTCACCCTCAATCAAGAGGGACCTCTCTGACACGGATCTCCAAGGCCGCGAAGCTGTTGCCAGCAGTGGAGGATTTGACCCAAGAGATGAACAGGTAAGTTTTCCCATTGTGTATGAAGCTCAAGCCAACAATCAATTCGAACACAAAGAGTTTGATATGCTCCAAAGTGGACATCTCAGTGATCCTGGTGTTGGTAGGACTGTCTTCTGGGCTACTCCAAAACTCAAGCGCTCCTGCTCTAACCTAGAAAGAAGGGATGTGCTTGGGAAGATGACTCATCATTTGGCTTATTCCAAGTCACAGTCCTTCGAGGATTTGCAGCAATTATCAGAAAACCATGCACATGATCCTGAAAGCCCCAATTCAGTGATGACTCCTCGCAGTGCCGATAGAGTGATGTTGAAAAAGCATTCGTCTAGTCAAGTTCTGCCTTCTGGAAGTAAAAAACTGTGGTGGCAGTTGTTCTTGTGGAGCCACAGGAATATACACCACAGAACTTGGTCCAGCCAGTCACCACATTTACTTCCCCCCAATGCTGCTTCACAGGAGCAATGTGGGTACTCTTCGGACATCCTCAACCCGAAACAAGGTCAGGCACTGGAGAATTTGGAATCGCCTGGCTCCTTCACAGGGGAATTAGGTGAAATACGCTGCACCGATGAAAATATTGATAACCAAAGGTTGCCCCGATTTCACGTTGGGGAATCAAGTCTATGGCCCCAAAACCAGTGGGTTGCTTTCCCTCTAGAATCATCGTCCTTTTCAAGAGTGGAGGAGTGGGTGAACGATCTGGGAGCCGAAGAGCCACTGCCAGTGGATGGTGATCATGGTGATCATGATGATGATGACTATATGAGAAACAGTGAGTTCCATACTGAAATCCCAGCTCGACAACCAGATGCCAATCTTTCAAAGGAGATGTTATATGCTAATAGCATCGTCCAGTCTCTGAATCCAACCTCATCTGCTGCTCACATCATGGGCGTCGGTTTGAATGCCATCCCCGCGATTTCACACTTCACCAGCCTTCGCTCTGTCGATTTGTCCAACAATTTCATAGGTATATAACATTAGCAGAGCCACGTTAAAATAACAAGAGTTAACTAACTAGCTTGGCCAACTGACTCTGTTAATTTATTTGCAGTTCATATCAGAGCAGGAATGCTCCCAAAGGGTCTTCACACTCTTAATTTGTCAAGAAACAAGATCAGCACCATTGAAGGCCTGAGAGAATTAGCCAGATTGCGGGTACTTGACCTCAGTTACAACCGCATCTCAAGAATTGGTCAAGGTCAGAGTTAGTTCTATTTTTCTGTTCGAGTTCGAAGCCTATTATCCGGTCCCTTCGCATTACATTAAATCATATGGTGTGGGTATGTGTGCTATGTATCAGGGTTATCGAATTGTACGCTTATTAAAGAGCTATATCTTGCGGGGAACAAGATAAGTGACCTGGAGGGTCTGCACAGGCTGCTGAAGCTGACAGTGCTAGATCTGAGCTTCAACAAGGTCACAACAACGAAAGCCCTAGGACAGCTTGTGGCTAACTACAACACGTTGCAGGCTCTGAACCTGGTGGGAAATCCGATACAGAGCAACGTGAGTGACGAGCAGCTGAGGAAAGCGGTGTGCGGTCTTCTTCCAAAGCTGGGGTACCTGAACAAGCAATCCATCAAGCCGCAGAGGGCACGAGAAATACTGACGGACAGCGTGGCCAAAGCTGCACTTGGGAACAAGAGTCCCTCAGCCAACAGAAGAACAGTCAGGAGAGGACCAGTTTCCGCCAAAGGCAATGCCAGTAAGAACAAGTCCAAGAGCCGCACAAGAATCTCCAAGGAAACTACTCGTAATTAGAATAATCTTCTCTCTTGCCTCCCTTGTTTGTTAAGCAAATTAGCAATCTTGAATGTTTATTTTTTTGAAGATTGAGTTTGTAATTGTAGTAGGGTAGCGCCCTTGAAACTTGACAATGTCTTTGTTTATTAAGCTGTGTTTCTAGTCTCTACTTTTCAGTGGTGGAAGTGGAACATAGGCTCTGTTTGGTATAATCTTGTATATATAAAAAAATAAACATAAAAAATACCAAAGAAAATACTCATTCTCACTTTGTTAGTTGTGGAGGGAGAGAAGTTACTTCTCGTTATCGTTTCTACTCTACAATATCGTGGTGGGTTGTCGAGAGAGAAACTAGTTGTTGTCACTCTCAGTTGTCGCACTCTTGACATTTTCTAGCCTTGACAATGAATAAGACGACGATTTAAGCAGAGCAAAACAAATAAGGGAGACGACAAACACTCTCTAATAGCGGTTGAAGCGATGACGACGATGGGAGAAAACAATTTAAAGACAACAACACGCAAGAAACAAAAACGCTAAGAAGGAAACGGCAAATGCACAAATCAGAGGGACTAACAAAAAAAATTAGGATTTATTAGTAAAGCAAAATTGATCATTTATTACAATTCTAAAGAGAAGGAATCTCATTCTATCCAAAATTAAAAGGAAAGCATCTATACAATTTATCTTGCCAATAATTTTTTTTTCCACCATACTTAATGAAATACTAAATATCAATTATAAACTTTTGGAGTGAAAATCTAACCACCTAAATGACAATAAGTGCAACCATAGAGGTTTCATTGAGTTTTCACAAATTATGAAATCCTGATGTGGCTTTTCCAAGAAGACAGAACAAAGGAGTAGGTAAGAGGAGCGTGGAGGATAGACGCGCGTGGAGTGAAGGAGGAGAGAGAAAGGAAAGCCGAGGCGGGGGACGCGCGCAATTGTCGCTGTTGCTGGAACGCCCATTTCCCAATCTGTTTGTCTGTCTTCTTTTATGCAATGCGTCGTCGTCTACCGAGATTAGCCTTTAGACCAAAAGCCAAAGCACAAACCGACACCATAACTGGTGGTTACCATCTAAAATTATAAAATTATTCTTTTAATAAAAAAATATATATTAATATTTTAGGTTATTGCGAACAAAGGCGCAGAGAAAAAGTCTGGTACACTGGTACGGTTATGATGAGGCGTATGTTGACTATAGAGTGCAGAAAACGACGGCGTTTTTTTCCATAAAATTAAAAAGGTGGGGTAATCGAGGTGGGACTTAGGTGCAAAAAAGAAGATGCGGGTGGCGGGTGAGATTTCACTGCACGCGGTTAGTGAATTTGGCAACACTAACACACACTCCGTCATCATCCTTCATTATTTTTTAATTTTATCGGGTAAGAAATTTTTTTTACTGCTCTCTTGCCTGTTCTGCAGTTCTGCTCTGTGCACTTGGGTCCTCACCGGATAATAATGCTGGTGGTACTGTTGTTTCAGATATGTGAAAGCAGATTGCGTTGCATGTGACGAGCACGTGAGTGGCACCGTTTTCAATTATACTCCCAAAAAAAAAATTAAAAAGAAATTGAGGGTATCAGTGTTCATTTGAATTTGATTGATGGACGAATCTAGCCATTTATCAGCCAACACCCATCTAATTTGTCTATACTAATTTAATTAGTCAATTCATTGAATATGATAATGGAATCAATTTGAATACCTATACTGTTGCATTGAATTAATTAATTACAAGATTTAGAAAATGTCAAGGAAAGATAATGTTCAAGCATCAATCATTGTTCCCATATAACATTGCCTCTTCTAATAAATTAATCAATTGGTCTAACATTAAAGAAAATGAACGGTGACCACTGACCACACCTAATACTTAGAATTTTATTTTATTTTAAATGGAAGAAACTTGAAAAAGGTTTGAAGCTCCAATTTCCAAAGTAGATGTATGAGTCACATAGGAATCAGGTTCAATTAATTTATGGGCATATTCAGATTGGAATTTACTTATAATAGAGTGACGGAAAATAATAGTAAAAATGGTGTCACTACCGTTGCGAAAAGGTCAAAGAAATAGGCATCTCAACTTTCTCATTTACTATAGCCACAGTTCCCAAATAAAACCCACCACCCACTCTATTCATTGCTAATGGTCCAAGCCAAATTTATGCCTTCATACGGACAGCATCAATAAAATGAAGACTAAATTATTGATTTGGTACATACTTCAAAAATTAAGGTTAATTTTTTTTATTTTTAAGTAAGATATATTTATTAAATAAAGATAGAGACAATAGAAGACATAGGGTGAGACCCACGTAGGGCAGGTAGAGAGGAGAAAGGTAGCATTTAATGAGGAGTGACAGCACCAAAAGTAATGGGAGATTCTGGTTCTTTTAGGGATAGGATCTTTGGGCCTCTTGTGGGCCCCCATTGGGTCAACACCTCTGTCCCTCTATCCCCGGCATCCCCATGGCCTCCTTAACCACGTGAATCTGATTCCCCCCCTTTCCCACTTTCTTTCTCACTCTCTTTTATTATCCTCTGCATTTGCGTTTCATACTTTCTTTTATTATTCGGGTAAAAAAATACTATTTTGTCCCCTATGTTTTTTTAATTTTATTTTAGTAATCTATGATTTAAAATTTTACTATTCTAATATTTTTTAGTTAAAACTCTTAGTTGATATAATATAATTGATGTGTTATCTTCTAAATATTAACATAATCAATTTATATAGTGTGCCACGGTACTTTTCAAAATATTATTTATTACAAAAAATGCAGCAAAATAGAGAATCTAAAATAGAAATAAAAACAATAACATATAAATTTATGTGATTCGATCGATGTAATCTACGTTTAAGAGTAAATAGATTTCTTATTTCTTAAACAAACAATTATTACAAGTCTTTTTCTCGATAATAAAAAACTGTAGAACCTTATACACAATATATATAAAACCTAACCGATTTAGATCATTCTAGAAAATATATAAAATGGTCCAACATTCACCTTACTTGAACCACAAATCTCGAGTTTTTCTTCTATTAGGTTGAGCACCCAAATTTCATATCGGGTCATAAATCTATTATAGCTCACCAAAATGCAAGAAAATAGATAAAATGGTCTAACCCTCACCTCACTTGAACCACAAATTTCTAGTTTTTTTTTCTATTAGGTCAAGCTCTCAAATTTTTGTCAGGTTATAAATTTATTCTGATTCACTAAAATGCAAGGTACTCAACACTATTTAATTCCCAAAATTTTCAAAAACAAGGAAGGATAATGATATTTTGAAAATTACAAGTGTGATATTAACACATAGTTAGCAACAATATAAATCAACTGGAAATAATATGTTAACTTTGTTATATAAATAAATAATTTTAAGGAAAGTGGATAAGGATAGTATAATTTGGATAAATATTAAGATATTATTTATTATTTTAGTTATCTGCTGAGTAAAATTTTTTAATGTGAATACACATGAAATTGACCGATTTCACTGAAGTTGTCTGCATCCAGTTAAGCACATTAGGAACGTTGTGAGGTCCGTTTGGGAATCTCCTGTGGCCTTAGATATTATTAGTCAATTAATTTGCCAGTGATTATTTCTTTTTTTTTTTTTCAATTGATTTTTTAAGGATTTCCAACCTGCAACATGTACTTGAATCTGAGAGGTCTTTATCACGCTATGTCATCTTGTCCTCTGATGGCTTAGAAAAGGAATGCTGAAATAATAATAATAATAAAGTTCTTCGAATTTTGGAATAATAAAATATGAATCTTGGTTTAAAATGTACTTACCTAAAAGCTTCCGATTTTCTATAGTGGTTGAGCCATTAATGTCAAGATCGAGATAATTAGTTCTATTTATTATTTATGCCTTAATTGTCAAATGAGGTGATGACCTCGGATTCAACTTCAAGAGTTTAATATTGAAAATAGACCAAATTATTACTAAATTCGTAAATCAATTTGTAAGAACGAATTGTTTTAGTATAATTAAAATTTTTGAGTTTAATTTTTTGAAAATGTATTTATGTAAAAATTTAATAAAAAAATTTTATCATCCAATATAATTATACTCAACTCAAATTTAAATTAATCAAATTTAGATTTTTTTAATTGAAGCATTCAATGGTTAGCACCACAAGTTCGGTAACTACTTAAAGCATATAGAGCCATGATGGACCCCACAAAGTGGCTACAATACAATGACATTTGATCCTAATCTGATATTTGACCTAGCTATGTTTGATTAATAATTTGGCTTCATAATTAATTCTACCATACTCTAAAAATTAATAAATAAAAAAGGTGGAGAACATTCATTATGGTTGATTTAAAAAGTGGACCTAAATTATTATTGAATTGCACGAATTGAGCATGATCCCTTTTTTTAATGCATCCACACCGATGAATGTGGGTCCCTTTCACAAAGGAAGATCTCTTATTTGATTTAATTTAAATAGTTGAATCTCATAATTAATAATTTAGATTTTAAAATATTATAAATGATGTAAATTTTAAAATTTTTTTTTAAAAAATTAAAAAAATAACATTTCAAAATTTAAATAATTAATTATAAAATTTAACAATTTAAATTAAATCAAATAAACTATTTAATTTTAAGACCGAACAAGAACATAGACTCGTTTCACACGCCAATCATCAAATTGAGTTGATGATGATGGTGTAGTGTAACATTTGATTAATTAATTAATTCAAAAGAAATCAATGACATTACATGTTGATTAAATTAAAGAAAAAAGGGTTAGCTTTCTTAAAGGTGATGGATGTGTAAGAAGATAATTGGGATTGTAAAAGATAAATTTAAGTACAAATCTATCAAACGACTACATCTCATGAAAATGTTTATGATTGATGTAGGATCACTTGTCTAATTTTGTTTATAATGAATTTTATACAAAATAAAATAATTCTTGTCGGATCGTTTTTTTTGGTAATTGTTTATATCTTTAGATATATTATAATATTCTTAATAAAAAATATAAAATAGATTTAATTTGGATTTATTTTTTTAAAAAAGTTAAAAATAAAATGTTAAATAAATTAAACTAATGTAAACACTTCTTTGAAATGATGAGTAAATTGCTATTTTAATGCTTGAAGAATCACATGGCCCAAATTTGCTTTTAAAATTATGATATGTTTCAACTGAGGTCTTGATAAATAGTATTTATTTTAATTTAATTATTTTTTATTAGATTGTAAAATTTACTATTGTGGAGTTTAAAAAAAATATTATTAAAAGTCACCTTAATAATAAAAAGAATAGAATTGAGAAACAAAAGCTTTAAAAAAATTAAATTAAAATATTTAATTTTTCAATAATTAAATTAAAATAATTATAATTTTTTTAAAAAAATCAATTATTTACTCTAAAATGATTTCTAAGACAAATTAAACGAGGAATTGTACATTAAAATTACTCTATAATTTATATGAAGAAGCACGTACAATTTAAAATTAGATTGATTTTAATATTGAAGTTATTGATTCTTTCATCAGCTGCCTGATCAATAATAATACAGATGACAGTTAGTTTTTAAAAAAATTCAACCCTGTAATTAAATAATTAATAAGAGAATCGATAATTCTAATATTAAAATTAATTATATTTATACACAAATATTGCTAATAGTATACTGCCAAAGGGAAAGGCAACACCAACACTTAAACCCAACCCACGTAGCTTTTATGTCTCTCTCTCCTGTGTCTCCCTTTTGAGAAAGAGACCTCTGAATCTGATTTGTGAATTGTGATTGAGCAACCAACCCCTCTCTCTCTCTCTCTCTCTCTCTCTCTCTCTCTCTCTCTCTCTCTCTCTCTCTCTATATATATATATATATATATAGAATTTCATATCCATTTCATTTCATGTGGGGTCATCACTTTAATTCCTGCTTCCTCCCACCTTCTTCACATCCATCATCTTCCTCTTCTCAGTAGTGTTGTTTGGCTTTTCCTTGTGTTGTTACAATTCATAATGTGAAATAGTAGAAGTTTTTATGTTAATGTAATTTTATTTTTAAATTATGATTCCGTGAAAGTTTTATGTTATTATTTTTACAAATTATAATTTATCTAAATTTAAATTTTTTAAAAATTAATTATGTAAATCCGCTTAAACTTAAACTTTTTAAACTATTTTTCTAACACACATTTCTAATAACTGTTCATTTGGGCAATTAATAATAAATGTTGCTTATTAATTAAACATGTTTATCTCATATCTATCCAACCTCAACACAAATCACAATGATCTCCTCTAACAAAAAAGTATTGTTCATATATTTAATGCATGTATTAAAATAAAAAAATTAAATTTTATAATATTTCACTTCGTCTTCGAATACTAACAAAATTTTAAGCATTCAAAGATAGGATATAGATGATGACATTGAAAACTGAAAGAGAGATGTAATTAAGGTGAAATCCATGGACATGGTGAGTCACGTACACACCACGCACACTTGTCACCAATAAACACATTCACTTTCAACCCTATGTCTTTCTCTCTCTTTCTTTTAAATTTCTTGAGGACCTAAACCCTAAAAAAAAACTATCTACTCCCATACCTTTCCCATGCTTCATCCTTCATTTTCTCTTCTGTTTTTCTTCCCAAATCCTCTGTTTTCTTACACTCTCATGGAAATCCCAAGGATTGGGACTACACAGGCAAAAGTAACATGTTATGTGGAATCATATGATGTTAAGATATAGCAATGATAATTGGTTGAAGTAGTTTGATGTTTATTTACTTATTTTTAATGTAAAGTTTTGGATTTGAACTTTAGAGAAAATCAGTACTGAAAATTTTTTTTACTTCTATGGTCTAACTTGAATCAAATTAAATTAATTAGAGTCTAATAATTTTTTTTGAATATTAACTATTCAAAAAGAAAAAGAAAGTAAATTACTAATTTAGTCTTTAAAGAATTTTTTTTTCAATTTGGTCCATGAGATATCAAATATACCAATTTAGTCCTTAAAAAATTACATTTATTTCAATTTGATTATTTTCATTGTTAAATCACAAAATATATTAGTATTAAATTTAAAAGTTTTGCTGTTAAAAATTACTTTGATTGAAAAAGAGACTGAATTAGAACAATCACAATCTTTAAAAGATTATATTAGAATAATTGTAATCTTTTCATACTAAATAATTCACTAAAAAAATGATATTAGTATGTAAAACAAAAAGGGAAAAAAAGAGGGTTAGAAATGTGAGTTACATAAGTAGTCCATATCAACTACATAATAGACATTCCAAATTTTGAGATGGGGGAACTCAAACCTCAAATCAAAGTGTTATTGGGACAGTACAAAGGTCATAGAATATGGACCTAAAAAAGAAGGTTATGGGCCTACGGGGGCCCATCACATCATCATGATGGGGACCCTAACTTTCTTCCATTTCCTTGTGAAAGCAAAAGGGAAAGGAGGCACTCATTCATTCACTCACTACTCTCTACTATTCCATTCCTATCATCACACAATTCATTTCTTTGTTGCTTCCTTTTCTTCTATCCCATTCCATACAACTTTTCCTTCTTTATTTAGGAGGGCCCCATTAGTAGCCTCCCATGTCACAAGTCACTTACTAAGAAAAAAAAAATATAATGTTTAGTGGATAACCATTCGATATTTGAACACTACATAAACTTTAATTAATCCATATTTGAATTAGATTTGGATAAGATTATAACGAGTAATAAAGCTCTATTTATCAAGTTTTAATGTAATTATATTTTTAAAAAATTAAATTCAAGATTTATAATTAAGTTAGAACAATTACTTACCAATTGATCTATATATTTAATGATGAAAAAGATATATAAGTGATTAGACGGAGTTGAATTGAAATGAATTAGCTGCCCTCAAAGTAGCATCATCCCTATCATCAATGTGATTCTCAAAAGTCTAAAAGGTAAGCTACCACATCGAAAGTTATTCCCAAATTCAAAGAATACTGGTTTTAGGGTTTTCTATCACTAATGACATCTTGCTATTTGGGGTTGGCCTAACCTCAAATTGTTTCTTTTTCTTTTCTTTTAAAAAAAGTAATGATAGTAGGTATTTATTTATTTCTTCTTTAAGATCCTATTCAAAGTTTTGTTTATATATTACCGCTTGTATTTCTATCCAATTGCACCTATTATAATTAAAAATAAATTATTAATTTAGTTTTTAAAATATTAATATTGTTTCAATTTAATACTTGAAAGATTATATTTTAATTTGATCCATCTATTTGTCTAACTGACTTTTGTTAACGAAAATTTTAAAATTTAACAATGATAAATTTAATTATTTAACAATGAAAATAATTAAATTAAAAAAAATAAAAGATTGAATTAAAACATTTAATGTTTTTATAACCAAAATGAGAAAAGTGTAATATTTTAAAATCTAATTTAACAATTTACTCTATAATTAAAAATACTTTGTACACTTTTCCTCTTGTGAAAATATTAAGATTTTCTTGACCCTATAATATTGTACCATTTTTTTATTTAAAAAAAGAATGATGCTATGAGAAACATTGCTTTGAGATGATGCTATGAGAAACATTGCTTTGAGATGATGCAACCCTATATATATGTGTGTGTGTGTATATATATTTTATTGGAAAGAGTATACATTTTCCCAATCTCACATTATCTTATTCTAGTTTCACTTTGTGGGAATAAAAGGCATTGAGGGTCAGGAATCCACAACCTCCCAAAAGAAAGAAAAAGAGGGCATAACCTAAACCTTTCACCTATAACTCATCTCTCTCTCTCTCTCTCTCTCTCTCACTCTCTCTCACAATGAAATTTCTTTTACTTTATTTGGAGGAATTTCAATGACCTATTTGGTGTGATGTGTGAAGAAGTAAGGCTAAAGACACATGGGACACTGTTTATTGCATTTTTGAATGAATGCAAATACCCCCTCTTTCCACTATATGATGGATCGACAACACATGGAGAAAGAGAGAGAGAGAGAGAGAGAGAGAGAGAGAGAGAGAGAGAGAGAACGCCTAAAGAAACACAAAAGAGTGAAAAGGAAGAACATTTGGGACTATTCTTTTTTCTCTTTCTTTGGCACCTTGGGACGGAGTGGTGTGTGGAAAGTGTAAACGTCTCCTTCTCCCACTTGTATTAGCATTATATATAAATATATATATCCATGTGCTATAGACTGCTTAGTCTTACTCATCTCATTAATGGATTCTTGGAGATTGTGGTTGCAAACCAAACTCCCCAATCTTGGGTAAAATGATTATGCCTTTGCCATCATCTCTCTCTCTCTCTCTATATATATATATACTCTCTCTCTTTATCTCTCTCTATATATATATATATATCCCTTTTTCTCTTTCTTTCTTATCAGTGGACACTTTTTCTAAAAGTGTTTTTTATAGTTCCTTCTTGTCTACATTAGGCACATCAACAAAAGCTAATTGCTAAACCCATTGATGCTCTTTCTAGATGAGGCAACAGGACCCTAGAATAGGATTTTCAATTTTTTTAAAGATTATATATAATTTTTAAAACTCTTTATCATCAAAATAAAAAGCCAGATTGACGCAGATGTGCCATCTACAAAGTAAACCCTCCTCAACCCTCCTCAATAAGTCATTCTCACTTAAATGAAAAATAGCAAAAAATAATAATAATAATAATAATAAGAGAGAAGAAATTTCTCCTTTCCCCTTTTTGAAAGTGGCAACTAGACAATTGTGAGTGACATTACAAAATCAACGTCAGCTATCACTTTGATAAGAATATATGGTAAAAGAAAAAGAGAAGAAGCATTTGGTATTATCATCAATAAGGGAAGTGCATCTTATTGTGCTGTCCACACAAAATCTCCATTGAATATTTGGAATTAAAACTCCAATTTGATAAGTATGACTTTGCTATACAATCCCTTTTCAAAGTGAAAGAACTTGAAGCCACAGGCATAAGGTTTATCACTTAATTTTATAGTTAAAACCATGTGCACCACCAGTTATCTCCATACTTTTTAGAGGGTTTTAGTGTTCATACACTTCAAAGGACTTGTCTACTCATAGGTCTCATTCCACTATTAACATGTCCAATCAATTCCCAACTCAATAATCAGTGGAGAATCAATGAAAGATTAAAAAAGATTACATCAGATATGAGTGTGATTTTACTTATTGCAGGCATGCTAATATGCTCTGCCTATGAACCAAAATGATAACTTCATTTTACTCGGCCCTTTTTTTGTGATAACAACTATATTGGATGTTGGGACATTTTTATTTTATGTCATCTATAAATGAATGAAAGTAACTATTATCCATCAAGTTCAGTGTTGATCCATAAATTGTCAACCTTTTTACATAATTTTTTAATCTCATATATATACATATATATTTTAAAAATCTAATAGTAAAAAGTTTGCCTCTTCTTCACGTTATTATCCATAGTTAAATAGTAAAGTAAATTAGTGATCTTGTCTGATTATAATTTTTTTAATTTTTTAAAAGATTAATTTTGTCTCAATTTGGTCCTTTTGTCAAGTTGATTTTTGACAACGAAAAATTTAAAATTTAGTAATGATAGATTTTGTAATTTAGCCAAAAAAAAAAATTTAAACAAATATAATATTTTAAGGACCAAGTTGAGACACTTAATCTTTTAAAGATCAAATTGAAAAAACATAATCTTTTTCAATTTAGTTTTTTAAAAAATTATTTTTGTCTCAATTTGGTCCTTTTGTCAAGTTGATTATTAAGAATGAAAATTTTAAAATTTAACAACAGTAAATTTTGTAATTTAGTAATAAAAAATCAAATTTAAACAAATATAATTTTTTAAAAACTAAATTGAGATACTTAATATTTTCAGGATTACATTAAAAAATATAATTTTTTTAATTTAATTTTTAAAAGACTATTTTTGTCTCAATTTGATCCTTTTGTCAAGTTATTTTTAACAATAAAAAATTTAAAAGAAATAACGATAAATTTTGTAATTTAACAATAAAATATAATAAATTTAAACAAATAAAATATTTTAAAAATTAAATTACGATATTTAATCTTTTGAAACTAAATCACACTAAAAAAAACTAAAAGCCATTTAATCTAATATGTAAGTAAATTATACTTGATGGTGGTTGAAATTGCCTCCTTGCTCATCCTATCTTATAAACAATTTTCAATTTCCACCACATTTTGCATTGACCCAGACATAATTGAGGTGTGGGGAAGTAGCACCACTTGCCACATGATGGAGTTCTAATGATGGAAGTTGCAGGCAGAAACCTAAAAAGTCAGTTCATGTTCATGTACTGCCCATCTCAAACACCTCTAAATCTGACAAGACACCTGTGGGGCCATATCCAAAAAAGCAGGACAGGACATGGCAGGACAGGTAGTGTGATTCCTAATTAGGTGGTTCCACTACCATCCACTCAAATCTCCATAACTATCTTCTCACCGATTTCATCAACCAATGTCTCTGTTCCTCTGAGATCTGATACTTTCAGGCTTATAATGGAATTACAGACAGTGACTCTACAGCTTGGACTTGTCCCCACCTTCCTCTGTCATCACAGAATGTACAATGTGAGCTTCACACTCTCCATGTGCTTCTCATTCATTGTTGTTATATGGGTGCTTGCCTGCTTGCCCCACCACTTCATGATGACACTTTTTGATTCTTTTGATTTCATTTTTATAATTTATTTGTCACAAACTGACAACAAGTGTATATCACAGATAGAGACCTCTGTTTTACTATATATTTAATGGAATAACAGAAAAAGCAGAAAATCTGAACTAAAACAATGGACTTGTGAATTGTGATGTACGTTGTCCCCCCCCCTGTAGCTGTAAAGATAAAGGGGAAACCCTAGTTTTAGGTACAAATTGGCAAAAAATGTTGTTTCATTCTTTTTACTTTGAATTGTTTTACATGATTGAAAGTTTGAAAGTGAAATTCATGGATGAAAAAGTTTAGTAATTTGTCAATATGGTAGAGAATTGATGTGTACATAACCTAAATAATAATGGGTGGATTTCAAAAATTTCAAACTTCACATGATTTGAAAGTTTGGAAGTGATATTCATGGAAGAAAGTCTATAAATTATCTGTCTAACAGAGAATTGATTTGTATACAACCCCAAAAATATAGATGGAGTTCAATACTTCAAGGTTCAAATTCAGACCTGTTGCTAGGGTTCATTATTCCAGATAATTACCAAAAAGCTACTCAATAAGTGGCAAAAATTCTCTCTTTCTCTCTCTTTCTCTCTCTCTCTCTCTCTCTCTATATATATATATATATATATAAAGACTCAGTCTTAGAAATGGAGAAATAGGCAGAGATAAAAATCCAATCTTTATTATAAAATTTATTTTAAGTTTTAGATGATAATAATGCATGTAGCATTGAGTAGGTGGAAAGTAAAAGTGAAAGCCAGAATTCTTAACCCCATTGAATTGAAACTTGTGAGGCTAATGTTAATCATAAGAAGTTTGATTGAGAGTGAAAGGAATTGAAAGCACTTGAGTGTGCTCTGACCAACCACAACTAATACGAGTTTGATTGAGCAACATTAATGTTGGGGGCCACTCATGTCCATACCAGAAAAGTATTGCAATAGCAATAAAATAAAACAATAATTACTTCACTTGGGGTTTATAATTAGCAAATCAAGAGTACAGTGGAAGCTTGTTTTTTTATGTTTATTATGTTCATGAAAGTTTTCTGCATGCATGTGTTGCTGACCATTTCATCAAGGACTTGTTCTTATCACTCCCTTCCCCATCTGTATCAGTCCTTACCACCTCAACCACAAACTTTGATATCTTTCACAATGGTTTTTTTCATCATTAAATCCATTTACTGTAATGTAGTAATGTGTCAATGCTCTCCCTAGTCAGCCTTGACATTGATCACTCAATGAAAATTAAAATCAATTTTCTCTTTCTTTTTCTTCCCATTTGTTATGTATATACATTAAAACTATGTGAGGAGACAAATAAAAGTTAGGTTGTATGTGTTGGTGGGTGTAGAAATGTGAGGCATTTGGATGAGGTCCACTTTGAAAAGGAGGCATAAATGGTGATGCATGAGAGGACTTGAAAGAGATAAGTGTACAAATTAGATATATTGAAACGCAACTGAAACTTATGACAAATATCTTACCTCATTGGATGGCCAAGGATTCAATGTTCAAATTCTCAGGCTGCCCCACATATATCTATTTATAATTGAATCATTCTACTTATTTTTTATTCAATGAATCTATCTTCTAAGATATCTTCTGATTTATGGCAGTCATTGAAGCAGTAGTTCTTGATTTGAACTGGTAAGATATTCACCTTCTTTCTTAGCATGTGTTGCAGAGTCCATTTGCAATACGATTATAAATGTGTAAATATGTAGGATACATATTGAACAGTGAACACAAACATATCTGGACCCTTCTTTTGATGGCGGGCAAGGTGTAACACATGGTTTTCTGTTGGCCATTTGCTCCCCACTTGAGGGATTAGTGTATATAGTAAAGATTACTGTGATCACAATAAGAGATATAATTGCTGAAACACAACCCAGAAAGATAGATCCTCCAAAATGAGAGTATATTCAATAATCATTATATGATAAAATCCTATAAATTATGTGTGACATTTACTGATTAGTGAGCCTGTGTAGACTTGACCAACACAAGGAGACCTCGAAGAAAATTATGGGACTATGAGCCAAGGTGGGAGGGAAGAATTTGGGAAAAGTGAAGACTGAAGACACAGACATATTTACTATTCACAAAAACAAATCATATTTACTATTCTTCCCTCTAAATTATGTGACATATACTAGTCTTCCGAGCTGCCACAGCTAATTAAGAATTCCAATTTTCTAGCTGAAGGGCAAGCTCTTCATTGACCTCAATGAAGTCTTTAAATAACCTGGCAAACATAATTTCAATTCAAAATAAAATGGTGTCAATTGTGTTCTCTTTTAGCTTGAGATACAATGTTTTAAGTGGAGTTGTTTGTTAAAGTATCTGCATAAGTTGTCTTTCTCGAACTAGGTATCGTAAAGAATAGCATCCAGATTATCTGGAGATCCAAATGGTTGCATATTTTTCAGAACTTAACTTTAAATTGAAGCACAGTTAAATATCCAAGGAATATGATAACAGTTAATCTTGATAGTTATGTCAAAGGTATACTTGTTTTTAATTACTATATGAACTAATTGCTTGGGTTTATTCACATGCGTTATATATCTTTGTGCTAATTCTGTTACTATCCAGTATCCATCTTTATAGCTTCTTTGGTAATTTCGTATTTGGAACCTGAGAATTCAGATGCTAATTGATTCTACGTCTTCAACTCCCTCATTTGATTTGCAAATTACAGTTTTTAGATTCTTTGAACTGTTACAGTTCACATAAAGTTTAACTGATTGAATCATAATGTAGGAAGTATACTGTTTTCCTCTAGCTTGCTAAATTCCTGTCTTACTGTGTCTTGGCATTTTGTATTCCTGTTAACCTAAAAGACAATACGAAACTAAAATTTGTAGTATCCCAGTAAACACAATATGAACAAAATTCCTAAGTGCAAACAAATTTGAATTGGATGACGTCTGTTGAATGCTTTTACTCTTAACGTGAATGAAATTCTAAGTCATGCATCGAACTTTGAACGTAAGAATGGCACGTAAACTTAGACAACATTAAAAATTTCCCATCAAAGCTTCAGAAATGATCCTACGGAACAAAAATTTAGAGGCAGAAGACTCCAATTATAATCAACTTAAATTCATATACAAACCATTCGGCTAATCTCCTAACTGGGAACTCCATCCAGTCAAGGACATAGCCAATTTTATCAACCTAAAGAGACATAACAAAACAAAAATTCAAGTTATAAGGTGATGTAAAGCAGAAATTGTAAAGGTAAGAATCACAAAATAAGAAACACAGGAAATATAAATGATGAGGGAAGCAAGCATACAACTAATAGAAACTTCACCTTCTAAAGTTTAAACTAGAATACCAATTGACAGTTGAATCAACATCATCGTAATGCAATGGCACAAATACGACAGATGTAAAGAAAATAGACATCAACAAAGGCAAAATCAGAAGATGGATAATTACCAGTTCTGAGTAGAAAAAGAAAACTGCTTCTAGACCTAGTGCAATCAAATAACAAAATTAAGGATTCTCAACTCCAAAAATGCAGTGACTAAACCTCTGGGAAAACTTTGCAAATGCAAAAAGAATAGTAAAATTGTTTAAAGCTTGTCCTCGTATTCTGAAAGGGGAGTCATCTGCTCCTTCAAGCCCTTCCTCTTGCGGATATCGGCAACATGCTGTGCAGCTTGGGATCCCGACTCCATTGGATCTGATGACATCATATCCCAGTGATCAAACACACACTGAGGGAAAGCCTGCCCTGATGTTGCAGCCCTCAATGTGCTTGAGAACCCGAAAGACTCGATGACAGGGAGGTATGCCTTAATGTTGTAAAGTGGTGTACCAGGCCTCTGCATCTCCTCAAACACATGTCCACGTTTCTGGTTAAGAACACTGTAGATACCTCCAAGAGCTTGCTCAGGGGCCTGGATTTCCACCAAGTAGACTGGCTCGAGAAGCCTGGGCTTGGCAGTCAGTTGGGAAGCATAGAAAACTCTCCTTGCTGTAGGAATAATCTGACCACCACCTCTGTGGATAGCATCAGCATGAAGAACAACATCACAGACTTCAAAGCAGATGGCCCTCATGTTCTCTTCAGCCAATGCTCCTTCTTTTGATGCCCACTGGAATCCAGCAACAACTGAATCCTTGATTTCATTCAGGTACTGCACTCCCTTACACATATCCACAACCATGTTTGGTCCAAGGGTCTCGGGTCCAAAACACCAGATTTTCTTAGCAAGATCCTTGTCCCAACCGAACTCCTCGGCTAAGATTTTGGAACGCAGTTTGGGATCATCCCTCGGTCCAATTCTGCCTTCATCAATTGCCTCAGCAAGACCATCCTCCAAGGGTCTGGCTTCCATGTACAGACGGTTGTGCTTGTTGGGTGACTTGCTCATTACTGTACGACAAGATCTCTCAAGTACAGTCTCACGGAATGACACAACAGGGTCAGATTTAATAATCTCAGCCCCGCCCATGAAATCTTCCTGCAAATCCTTCAAACAGATTTCAAGATGAAGTTCTCCTGCACCAGCAACAATGTGCTCTCCTGACTCCTCAATAGTACACATGACCATAGGATCTGACTTGGCCAACCGCTTAAGACCTTCAACAAGCTTGGGGAGATCTGAAGCAACCTTGCACTGAACAGCAACACGAACCACAGGGGAGACAGAAAACTTCATAGCTCGGATGGGGTGGGCATCGACTTCCTTCTCATTTGTTAATGTGGCATTCTTGGTAATGAATTGATCCAAACCAACCATAGCAACTGTGTTTCCACAAGGAACATCCTCCACAGTTTCCTGCCTCTTCCCCATCCAAATAACAGTTCTTTGAACGCTCTTAACATACAAATCTTTCTTCTCTCCAGGGACATAATTGGGTCCCATAATTCTAACCTTCAAACCAGTGGACACCCTACCGGAGAAGACTCGACCAAAAGCAAAGAACCTACCCTTATCAGATGCGGGAATCATCTTTGAGACATAAAGCATTAGAGGTCCATCTGGATCACAATTCCTGATAGCAGTAGCATAAGCATCATCCAGGGGACCCTCGTACAAGTTCTCAACACGATATTTCTGGGCTTTTGCTGGTGAGGGGAGATGGAATATCATCATTTCCAATAGTGCAGTACTTGCTGGCAGCCATGTTTGCATCACACGCTTCATCAATGCCTTACCCATCAGATCCTTCTCCTCGGATTTCATGGTCACTCCAAGTTTCTGCAACATAGGCCACAGCTTATCCTTCTGATCATTCATGCAAGTATTAATTATCTGCTTGATGGGCTCATAACAGAACTGAACAAATCCACGCTTGCAAGTTGGAGAACCGGAATTCTTGGTTGTCCATTTCTTGGTGGCTGGATCAAAGAAGTTCTCACCCCAGAGCCTTTCCATCATCTTTGACTCATCAACTCCAAATTTCGATGCATACATTTTTGCAAAGCTGGTAAGAGTGAAAGCCCACCCATGCAAACCAGCAGAGAAAGCGACTGTTCCTTTTTCTGGGTAAACCATGACATCACCAAGGAGAGGATCTTCATATGTGGCCATGATCACATTAGCATTCTCAATAACCCTTTGAAATGTCTGGTAAGCCTCCTCTCCATCCACCTGGAGCTCAAGGAAGCATCTGTCCATCTTATTGACAGTCAAAACAGGCCTAATCCTCTCTCCAAGTGCCTGTCGAAGCACAGTCTCTGTCTGGACACAAACACCCTCAATGCAATCCACCACCACTAAAGCTCCATCAGTGATGCGAAGTGCAGCAGTGACCTCAGATGAGAAGTCCACATGCCCAGGGGAATCAATCAGATTTATGAGGTATTCATTCCCTTGCCTCTCTCCCTTGTAGCTTTTGAGAGACTCATCACTCATCTCATAGTAGAGAGAGATACCAGTAGACTTGATTGTAATGCCACGCTCGGCTTCATCAGCACGGGTATCAGTCATCCTGACATCACCTGCCACTTCTTGGGCAATAATACCAGCAGCAGCCACAAGTGAATCAGTAAGAGTTGATTTTCCTGCATTTCAAAAGCAAGTCAATATTATGTTCCAGACACCAAAGGAACTACTAAAAGATTCATGCAAGGTCAGTTATAACTCTGAATTCTGATAACATACTGTGAAACAAACACCAAAACACAATTACATCTTTCATGTCATAGTAGATAGGGAGAAAGAACCTCAAAATTACAATCTAGAAATGCATGGCACAGAAAAGAAACAACGACAACATATAAAAATTGTGCTTATCGATTACCATGATCAACATGTGCAATAACAGACATATTACGAATATTGTGCTTAAAGTCCATAATACGACGAAGCTCATCAGCTGTAAACTTCACCTGCACATAACAACACAAGAATCATCAATTCAAAAAATGCACAATCTGTAAAAACTTCCAAGCACAAAATACTAGAAGCAATGCTAACTTACCATCTTGATCTGACTCTATTTCCTGGAAAACAAAAAAGAGTTTGTTAAGGCTGAATTAGTGTAAGGCTACAAAAAACATAGAACCAAAAAAAAAAAAAATTAGCCTAATCGTTACATAACCCAAATGCAGAAGAAGAAACAAATTGCAGCCACGATATTGTTGGTTGTCATAGAACAATGTCCAACTAAAAATTAGTTAAATAGAAAAAGTATTCCTTGTTTCCAATACGAATTAAACCTAACAAAGGAATCAATAAGGTTAAACGAGTGGGATTCCAAAAAAAGATCTTTTTTCAGTACTGTTTTAATATAACAAGTGGTTGTTGATCCAAAAACAACAAACAATCAAAATTACAAATTCAAATGGGACAGCCAGACCGAAAACAAGAACACTTTCTAAGCCTCATATATCTAAAGCTCATAAGCCTAACTGATGCCTTCACAAAAAGTGGCGGTATATGTAATGATAAACTATAAGAAGAGTTTCAGTTGATCAAATCGGAATACAAAGAAAACAAAAAACAAAAAACTAATCTTTGATACCATTAAGAGCCGAATTGTATTGTTGATACAACAATTATCAAATAATAAAATCGCATTCACAACAATGTGCAGTACAAATATGTTACGAGCAACCTATGTAAGAGATGGACGATTATCAAAATCCAAAATCAGGTAGATGATAGACAATTTCTGCAGAAAACATACCAGAGAGGGAGAGTGGCGGCAAGGGCAATGCTACGCTGCTATCAGCACGAAGAGCACAATGAAGAATGAAGATACTTGAACATGTGTTCCCATAAAACGTCGCAGCTAGTTTTATATATAGCTGTGGGCCGGGATGGGCCCACATACGATATGTATTTATTTATATATATTTTTTTTTCCAAAGTTACAGTTTCTTTTCATAAGAATCATCTATCTAACTAATAAGAACTCTCTTCGGCCCTTTCTAGGGGATATTCATTTACTCATTTTGGAAATTTTTTAAAAAGGATTTTTGTTCATTAAATTTTGACTGAGTTTAATTTTGTTACAAGTATTTTTAATTAATTTTTATATAATTTTAAAATTTTTTAACATTATTTAAATTATTAATCAAACTATCTAACATGTTGATCATGTGATCCTTAAAACATGTAAACGTGAATAATACACATTAATGTAGATATCTAATTTTATATTTTACGGAGGAAGAGAAACGATAGGGCTAAAAAAATACAAAATAATATCATTTTATATTTATTAAGTAAGACCAGATCAAATATACAGGTTCGTATCTTCTAAAAGTTACATTTAAACAAATCAGTTAATTCCATCAATAATTCCAATTATATTGTCGATAAAAAAGAGACTGTATTTTTTTTTATAAATGTGCTGAAAGAAATTAATAAAAAATGTAGGTTGAAATAAAATCTGATCTAAAACTTAAGAGATATAGAAATAAAATTTTTTTAATTTAATTTCAATTTGAAAAGGTTTTTTTTTTCTCACTTTTCTCCTTTTCTATTTTAAATATTTCAAAATCTATAAGATCAAGTTTTTAAAAATTTTAATCCGAAAGGGATTTTTCTTTTTCTTTTCTCCTTTTCTACTTTAAACATTTGTAATTTCTTTTGAGTTTTGAATTTTGATTTAGAATTTTGCCATTTTAAAGTTTATGAATTAACATTAAAAATTCCAAGGTTGAGCTTTCAAGATTTAAGGTCGAGTACTAATTTATATGTTAACATGAAAATTTTGTGAATGTTAGGAAATAAATTGTTATTTTGGTCTCTTTTATTTATTTATTTTTTCATTCAATAGTTTTTATAATATATAGAGAAAAATTTACTTTATCTCCATAAATTTTATCCCATGTGTAGAAAACCTTATGAACTTTAAAATTTGACAATGAATCTCCATAAACTTTTTAATATGTGCAAGTTATCCATTCTGTTAAAAAATTTGTTAGTCAATTTAACAGTCAACGCCTAGTCAACAAAAAAAGGTCACATAAATTGCTGATATGACATAATTTGTCTTCTAACAATATGATCCCCATAATTACATTATTATCAAAAGTTTTTCAAAATAACTATTTACTATCAATATGGTTCTCAAAATCATATTATTATGAAAAGTGCCTCAAACTAATTTATCTTCTACCAATTTGGTCTCCATAATTATATTATTACCAAAAGTTACCCAAAACAACAATTTACTATCAATATGGTCCCCAAAATCACATTATTATGAAAAGTGCCTAAACTAATTTATCTTCTATCAATATAGTCCCCATAATTACATTATTACCAAAAGTTCCCTAAAAAAATAATTTACTACAATGTGGTCCCGAAACTCACATTATTATGAAAAGTGTCCCAAACTAATTTGTCTTCTATTAATATGGTCCCCATAACTATATTATCGCCAAAAGTTTCCCAAAACAAAAATTTACTATCAATATGGTCCCCAAAATCACATAATTACCAAAAGTTTCCCAAAATAACAATTTACTACCAAAATGGTGTACAAGAGATACATAATTAGCAAAAGTGCCCTAAAATAACAATTTACTACCAAAATGGTGCACAAAAATTACATAAACACCAAAAGTGCCCTAATACTACAATTTACTACCAAAATGGTGCACAAGAGTTACATAAACACCAAAAGTACCCCAATTACTATTGATACACATTGCTCCTCTTGCTCATACGATGTCACACGATCTCCTTGGGTGCTCTGAGTAGGTGGGGTTTGGCTTGCCTATACAAATAGTAGCATGGTAATAATTTAGAACTATTTCAATTGAGTTATTCACTAAAATATGCATAATTACTAACTATAGGTAGAGCATCCGAGGCTTGGCTCGTCTTCTTCGGCTTCTTCTTGTATATCTTTCTAGCGGGGTTTATGGTCCCTTGTATCCATGTGTGTTGTGACTAACTACACCATAATTATTGCACTTTAATGTAGACCCATCTTTTCTGAGCAAGAAGGGATTTTATGGCTCATCTATTGCTTTCCTTCTCACTTTTTTGGGCATATCAAGAGCTTCTTATTTGAAGGGATTTCTAAATGTGTTGAAGGATACCCAATGTCGTACACAAAATCAATTAGTGCAATATTTGTATATGAAGTACACACCTTATGTCCTTCAACACATTTAATCGAATCTAGCCTCCATATTACAAAAAAGCTCCTTTGGGGCACTTTTGGTAATTATGTAAATCTTGTGCACTATTTTGGCATTAAATTGTAGTCTTGGGGCAATTTTGGTATTTATGTAACTCTTATATACCATTTTGGTAGTAAATTGTTATTCTGGGGCACTTTTGCTAACTATATAACTCTTGTGCATCATTTTATTAGCAAATTGTTATTTTGAGAACGTTTGATATTTATGTGATTTTGGGGATCATATTGATAGTAAATTTTTTTTTGAAAAATTTTTGGTAATAATGTAATTATGTGAATTATATTGGTAGAAGATAAATTAGTTTGGGACGCTTTTCATAATAATATGATTTTGAGGACTATATTGATAGTAAATTATTGTTTTAGGAAACTTTTGATAATAATGAATTATGGTGACCACATTGATAGAAGACAAATTAGTTTGGAGTACTTTTGATAATAATGTACTTATAGAGGCCATATTGATAGAAGACAAATTAATTTGAAACACTTTTCATAATAATGTAATTTTAAAAACCATATTGATAATAAATAGTTATTTTGAAAAACTTTTAATGATAATATAATTATAAAAACCATATTGATAGAAGATAAATTATGCCATATCAACAATTTATATAACTTTTTTTTATTGATTGGACATTGACTGTTAAATTGACTTATAAATTTTTTAACAAAAAAAAAATTACACATTAAAAAATTTATAAAAGTTCATTATCAAATTTTAAAGTTTATAAAAATTTTCTTCACATAAAATAAAGTTTATGTAAATAAATTTGCTCCAAAATAATAGAGTGGACGCAAACTAAATAGTGTAGCCAACACAACACAACAGTAAGAAACAGCTTGCCACAAATATGAGTACCAATATATTAATATAACTCAAATCAATATGCCTCCAAATGGACCCAAATGCATACCTAAGTTACATATCTGAAGTAGCCAAATCTAACCGGGTATATCTGAAGTGCTTATAAATACGACTCAATAACCATAATATTACTTTTACTATAGACTAAATTAGCGATGCTCAACTCTAACAACACTGTATAGGGTATAGGGTCTTCAACGCCAAAAAAACAATAATTTTGGCGGGAGGTAAAAATGTTTAGAGCTTGTCCTCAAACTCTGAAAGTGGAGTCATCTGCTCCTTCAAGCCCTTCCTCTTGCGAATGTCAAGTACAATCTGTCCAGCTTGGGATCCAGGCTCCATTGGGTCTGATGACAACATATCCCAGTGATCAAACACACACTGAGGGAAGGCCTGTCCAGATGTGGCAGCCCTCAGTGTGCTTGAGAACCCAAAAGACTCGATGACAGGGAGGTAGGCCTTAATGTTGTAAATTGGTGTACCAGGCCTCTGCATCTCCTCAAACACGTGTCCACGTTTCTGGTTCAGAACGCTATAGATGCCACCAAGAGCTTGCTCAGGAGCCTGGATTTCCACAAGGTAAACTGGCTCCTGAAGCCTGGGCTTGGCGGTCAGTTGGGAAGCATAGAAGACTCTCCTTGCAGTAGGAATGATCTGACCACCACCTCTGTGGATAGCATCAGCGTGAAGGACAACGTCACAGACTTCGAAGCAGATGCCCCTCATGTTCTCTTCAGCCAGTGCTCCTTCTTTTGATGCCCACTGGAACCCAGCAACAACTGAATCCTTGATTTCATTCAGGTACTGCACTCCCTTACACATATCCACAACCATGTTTGGTCCTATGGTCTCGGGTCCAAAACACCAGATTTTCTTGGCGAGATCCTTGTCCCAACCGAACTCCTCGGCTAAGATTTTGGAACGGTGTTTGGGATCATCCTTCGGTCCAATCCTGCCTTCATCAATTGCCTCAGCAAGACCATCCTCCAAGGGTCTGGCTTCCATGTATAGACGGTTGTGCTTGTTGGGTGACTTGCTCATCACTGTTCGGCAAGATCTCTCAAGCACAGTCTCACGGAATGACACTACAGGGTCAGATTTAATAATCTCAGCCCCACCCATGAAATCTTCCTGCAAATCCTTCAAACATATCTCCAGATGAAGTTCTCCTGCACCAGCAACAATGTGCTCTCCTGACTCCTCAATAGTACACATGACCATAGGATCCGACTTGGCCAACCGCTTAAGACCTTCAACAAGCTTGGGGAGATCTGAAGCAACCTTGCACTGAACAGCAACACGAACCACAGGGGAGACAGAAAACTTCATAGCTCGGATGGGGTGGGCATCGACTTCCTTCTCATTTGTTAATGTGGCATTCTTGGTAATGAATTGATCCAAACCAACCATAGCAACTGTGTTTCCACAGGGAACATCCTCCACGGTTTCCTGCTTCTTCCCCATCCAAATAACAGTTCTTTGCACATTCTTAACGTACAAATCTTTCTTCTCTCCAGGGACGTAATTTGGTCCCATAATTCTAACCTTCACACCAGTGGACACCCTGCCAGAGAAGACACGGCCAAAAGCAAAGAACCTACCCTTATCAGAAGCGGGAATCATCTTTGAGACATAAAGCATTAGAGGTCCATTTGGATCACAATTCCTGATCGCAGCAGCATAAGCATCATCAAGGGGACCTTCGTACAAGTTCTCAACACGATACTTCTGTGCTTTTGCTGGAGAGGGTAGATGGAATATCATCATTTCCAAAAGCGCTTTACTTGCCGGCAGCCACGTTTGCATCACACGTTTCATCAATGCTTTGCCCATCAGATCCTTTTCCTCAGATTTCATGGTCACTCCAAGTTTCTGCAACATAGGCCATAGCTTATCCTTTTGATCATTCATGCAAGTATTGATTATCTGCTTGATGGGCTCATAAATGAACTGAACAAACCCACGCTTGCAAGTTGGAGAACCAGCATTCCTGGTTGTCCATTTCTTGGTGGCAGGATCAAAGAAGTTCTCCCCCCATAGCCTTTCCATCATCTTTGACTCATCAACTCCAAATTTGGAGGCATACATTTTTGCAAAGTTGGTAAGAGTGAAAGCCCACCCGTGCAAACCAGCAGAGAAAGCAACTGTTCCTTTTTCTGGGTAAACCTGGACATCACCAAGGAGAGGATCTTCATATGTGGCCATGATCACATTAGCATTCTCAATAACCCTTTGAAATGTCTGGTAAGCCTCCTCTCCTTCAACCTGTAGCTCAAGGAAGCACCTGTCCATCTTATTGACAGTCAGTACGGGCCTAATCCTTTCTCCAAGGGCTTGTCGAAGCACAGTTTCTGTCTGGACGCAGACACCCTCAACACAGTCTACCACCACTAACGCCCCATCAGTGATGCGAAGGGCAGCTGTAACCTCAGATGAAAAGTCCACGTGCCCAGGGGAGTCAATCAGATTTATGAGGTACTCATTCCCTTGCCTCTCTCCTGTGTAGCTTTTGAGAGAATCATCACTCATGGCATAGTAGAGAGAGATACCAGTAGACTTGATTGTAATACCACGCTCGGCTTCATCAGCTCGGGTATCAGTCATCCTGACATCACCTGCCACTTCTTGGGCAATAATACCAGCAGCGGCCACAAGTGAATCAGTGAGAGTTGATTTACCTGCATTTGGAAAACCAGATAATAATGAGTTATTGAGACTAGAAAATTAAAGTAATTATACATCATAACAAATTTAGAATATTATATTAAACATCTAAACTAAAAGCAACTGTATTTTAAATACCATAAGTCTAAAAACACAATTAAATCTTTTCCCTTACAGAATATTAGGAGAATGACATCATAATGACAATCTGGGAATGTATCACAGAAGGTAACATTTAGAACAGATAAAAATTGTATATATCAGTCCATACCTGACATCATAATGACAATCTGGGAATCTATCACAGAGAAGGTAACATTTAGAACAGATAAAAATTGTATATATTAATCCATACCGTGATCAACATGTGCAATAACAGACATATTACGAATATTATGCTTAAAGTCCATAATACGACGAAGCTCATCGACAGTGAACTTCACCTGCACATAACAAACACAATTCTTAACTCATGAGATGCACAAACAATGAAATTTCAAAAGCTCAAAATTTCAGAAGATATGTTATTTAACTTACCATCTTCACTGGTCTTTATTTCCCACAGAGAAAAGAGCTGTTGACACTGCAGAACTAGTATAAGGCTGCAGAAAACATAAGACCAAAATATAAATGATATCAAGATTTGTAGATAAACACAGACGCTGAAAAACAAAATTCATCAATTCAAATTGCAAAGTGGCCTGCAACAGCTAGGCACAAGGCATAAAGTACTAGTATTTTTTTTTCCCCCACTGATAGGAAGGCCTAATGTATTCTAGAAGCCTATATGCGTGTATGTTAAACCATGATATACTTATAAATAAAAAGAAAAAAGAAAAAAGAAAAAAAGGGCAGAACAAGGATAAAAAAACAAGACAATGATCAGTAAGAAAATCAGTATGCACAAGAAGGCTAAGCCTACGTTATCTCTAATACCATAAAAAACTAAATGAAACTGTCGGCACTTGAATTATATGATAGCAAAATCCTGTTCAAAACTGAATATTAAAACATGTCTATTCCAAGAGTTATATGAATATTAAAACATGTCTGATCCAAGAGTTATAAGATAGCAAATTCCTGTTCAAAACAAGGTGCTGGACGAACATGTTGCATGCCAAAAAATCAAGCAGAACCATTAAAAATTGCATCAAGTAATCAAGCAAAATTTAAAAAAAAAAGAAAAAGAAAAAAAAAGGTATATATTGAAACTTCAAAATCACCCTAATTAAAACTCGTCTAATCCAAGAGTTATATGAATATTAAAACATGTCTAATCCAAGAGCTATAAGATAGCAAATTCCTGATGAAAACAAGGTGCTGGACAAACATGTTGCGAGCAAAAGAATCAAGCAGAACCATAAAAAATCGCATCTAGTTATCAAGCAAAATTTAGAAACGAGAAGAACAAAAAGTATATATTTATACTACAAAATCACTCCATTAAAACATGTCTAAGTTAGCAAATTTAAACTATATAAAGCTCTCAAGTGACATCAAACTATCATAATTGAAGTGAAAAGTGAAAACAATCAAGAATCGGGCGATCAGTTTGGGAACAGAGAACTGATCGGAAAGAAAGTAAGAGAACGTACCAGACAGAGGAAGAGTTGGCGAGGGAATTGGAGCAGCCTCCTTTAGCCTCTAAGGTCCGTATATATATGTGTGTCTGTGGAGAGAGATGAGTAAAAGATATTTTCAGGTGTATACCCAACAAATTCTCGGATCTCGGGTTTTATGTTCCACTGGGCCGGGCTTGGCCTGGTTTTCAAAGATAATACTAGGTTCTCATGTCGGTTCCTTTTTTACCCTTCAAATCAAATGTCCGAAAGTGTAAAACTTACACTTCAAATTCTGGTTAGTTTAGCAAAATGAATGCTTTACTATATTACAGCACTGCAAATTTGTGTTATACAGCCTACTACACCAAATACTAACGATAGGTTTCCCCCAGAAGACTAATTCCTTTAAACTTATGGAAAAATATTAAGAGTTGTCTTCAAAATAGCACCTACAAGAATTAAACATTTATTGCTCATGGGACTCAAATAGTTATTATTACTGCAATCAACCAACTTTTGATGTCTACCAATAATAGTTGATTCAAATAGTTTAAACTTGTTTTTGGTAAGCAAGATTTTGAGTTAGTTTTGCAGATAAAAAAAATTAGTGTAGTTAGAAATTTATACATTTGAAATTTAACCTGACTAGAATAGGATAAGTCAATTAATGAGTTTCAAATATTACCATAGTTTTTAAAACCAAACTAGACCGGCCGATCGGACCGATGACCAATGGGTGGTCTAGTCCGGTTCACCAAAATAACCGTTTTACTATTGAGCTGGTACAGAACTGGTTGAACCGATTTTGAACCTAGAAAACTAGAGGTTCACTGGTTCCTGCGTTTCTTTTTCCTTCCTTCTGCATTTTTTTTTTAATTTTTATTGTTTCTGATTGTATGAAATGAAATATTGAGATTTGAGATTTTTGGTTTTTTATTTTTGTTTATGATTTTAATTTTGTTAGATTTAATTTTTGTTTCTGATTGTATGAACTATGAAAATGTGAAAATTTCTAATTTAGACTCAGTTTAAAATTGTGGATGTTATAAATTATGATGAAATATCAATTATTGATTATTATTTTTATTTATTTCACTTATCGTTATGAAATATCAATTATATTAAGTATTTTAATATTTTAAGTTATATATATATAAAAATAATATTTTTTAATTACCACCCGTTCGACTGCAATTCAACTACAGTCCGACTATTGAACTTTAAATTGGTGCCTTCACCGGTTTAATGATCAGTCCTGTTTTAAAAACCATGGATACTAGTGATTGGAACAAAAAATCTATCAATTTTTAAAAACGTTTTATAAATTTTATGGTTACGTAATATTAGTTAACTCACAATTATCTTCTGTAGCACCAATTAGAAATGTGGTTGACTCTTGATTTTTAGCTAAAAACTTTGACAAAGTGTGTAATATAATGAGTTAATTAGTGCTACGTAAGTGAAAAAGAAAAAAATCAATTCAACAATTGGTTAGCTTCTATATTAATCTGTGAATGGCATTTGGGTTGAATGCTGACATTGAAAACATCTTAAGAATGAATATGAGATATTAATTTTTTAAAAAAAATTAAACAAATTAATACTATTCTATATATATTAGAATAGTAAAAATTGCATATCACTATAGATTAATAGGCACAACGCAAGAAACATCATGTTTTGACAAAGCTCAAGATATATTCGACAAGAAATCTGCATTTCTTGTCATGATTCCTTTTTCTCCCATGTCTGTCTTTTGTGTGTGTGTGTGTGTGTGTGTGTGTGTGTGTGTGATTAAGTTTGCCTAGAGAAATTGCAATTAATTACGTATTCACTTGATGCTTGTCTCTAATTGCTACATCCTCCTGAGTCGAAACGTAAGAGTCACTGGACTGCATGGTCAACACTCCGTAATCCAAAAGCTCAAGAGGGTCTTGGTTTTAAGAATATGAAATAGTTCAATGTTACAGTAGTTTAATATTATAATTATTGTGTTGTTATGTTGTTCGTTGTATGTTGTGTTATCATGTGTCCATTCTTGTGTGTATTATGTGTCCTACGTGCTTAAGGTATTATTAGGTACGTGTGTATCACAGTTATGGGTGTTTATTGTTGTGTGTCAGTTGTGGGAGTGGGTAGCTACTTATTTGTATCAGTTGTGGAAATGGGTAGTTACTTATTTCTATTATATGGTGAATTATCTTCAACCTTGGTAAGTTACACTGAGAGATTGGTTGGTTTTCTATCTGATTTTGAGCTGGAACTATAGGTAAAAACATGTACTCTCTTCTCACTCTCTAACAGACTTCACAAAATTAAAAAAAATATATCTTAAAATCTGAACCATTGAAAATCAACAGTCCAGATGGGTTAAACAACATGTTTGGCTTTGCTTTCAAAGCCAAGGAGAGGATCCACTCTCCAGACTTCACAGTTTCGAGACCCATAACCAGATGAGCACCAGGGTACCATAACATTCAATGAGGCTGTTTTAGCGAAATAAGGGTGGTACCTTAAACAGAATTGCATAATCTCCTGTGGCAAGAGAGCTAAGAGGAAGATACTCTTCTTTCCTTCAAGCGAAATTGGGGCATAATGCTAGTTATACTTTGGCAAAGCATTCTAAAGGCTAAAGGGATGGGTTTAGTATTCTTATCTGGGTTGATCAGAATGGTTAGAGAAAAATTATCAGTCAGCAACCATCTAATTGTACTGTTAATTATGTATCTGAGTTAATTAATAGTAGCAGCAGAACATGGACGGAGGATACTGTTACAAATTTATTTCTCCCTTTTGAAGCCTACAGTATTCTTAGTATGCCGTTATCAAGGAGACATATTGCAGACGGATTAATATGGTTGGAAAGGAATTTGGATTATGGAAGACAAGATGATAAATACAGCCTCAGGCTCTGTTTGCAGAATCAAATGAAAGAGATTTTGACACTCAAATATCCCTCCAAAGGTTAAAATCTTCTTTTGGAAGTTATTACACAACGTCATTCCTTGTAAAGTTAATCTACAACAGAGAGGGATATATACCGACCTGGTTTGAGATAGGGGGTGTGGACCATGTGGCATCCATCCAACAGATCTTTACAGGCTGTGACTGGGCAAAACACTTTTGGTTTCTCTCTCCCCTGGGGTTCAAGCCGGATTTCCATGACTCTGAAGAATTCTTAAAGTGGCTGTTACGGTGTATGAATGAGAAGCCAGAAGTAGTTGAACTGGTGATTATGGTCTGGTGGGCAGTTTGTACAAGACGAAATGAGACGTATAATATTGACCCGAAGGAAGCACCATACCGAGCTATGCGACTTCTATCTGAATATGGTGCAACTAATGTGGCAATCTCCATAACTGTATTAGATTCTCCTGTCAATCGTTGGACTCCACCTGCATCTAGCAGGTTGAAGCTTAATATTGACGCTGCAATGGTAGGTTATGGAAGATGGAGATTGGGGGCTTCATTTCGAGATCGAGAAGGAAATCTGGTGATGATGGCTACTCGATGTTAACGTGGAGCCTTTTATGCAGTAGTGGCTGAAGCCTTGAGTCTGCCATGGGCGATCGAATTAGCTCTGCATCGCGGTTTTCTGGATCTGGAGGTTGAGATGAATTGTAGTGTGGTAGTCGAAGCCTCCAAGGGACCAAATTGTTTAACTTTTTCAATTTCTTTAAACTTTTTCACGCTGCAGCACATCAGGAGGAGGCATAATGCGGTCGCGCGCGGATCCTGTACAAAAATATTCGTTCTATATTTTTGAATAAAAAATTACATTATACTTTTAACATTTATTTTATTTTTTATTTATATTTTAAAAATTTTTTATTATTCAAATATATCATTTATGTTTCATTTTTTATTATATATAATTCAAAATAATTAAAATATCCTTCATCTTTCCTCAATAAACTTTTTTTGTTTATTCACGTAAATCGTTGACTAAATTTTTATCTTTTGTCTTTTAAATGATTTAAGATCATATTTTAACTTCATCCAAATCTATATTTATTGTGAGTAAATTATTTTATTATTACTTTTTGTATAAGAACTAGTTCTTAACCGTCCTTATACGTGACAGTCAACGCATGAACTACAATAATAAATCAAAATAAGAATCAATTTTTAAATTTAAAAATCCTTTAAAAATCATCATAGTTGATTCTCTTATCTTAATGCACTCTTCTAATTAAGATCCAAAATCCCGTAGAATTAAAACCAACTCTAACGAAAGCTTCCATCTTCAATGCCTTCCTCTTCTTTCATCTTCTTTGTTTTTTCCTTCATTTGATCACTCGTTAAATTTCGGAAGAAAAAAGCGGTAAGACAACATTCTGCAATGAGTCTTGCCTGAAATGATCCACTTCATCCAGTTAATAAGTACCTTATCAAAAGTGTTTTAAGTTCCTGTATCATAGCCTCACTACAATCGAGTCTTTCAAGTATTTGGACCACATTATCAAGCCACATGACACAGAAAATGGAATCCTAAATCACAAAAAAGCTCCTTTTTTTTTTTTCCACAGAAAGAAATCCCTTTACACTCCCCATGCTCATAAGTCAACAACAGATCGGTGTTTGAGAACCTGCAACTTACTCCTCTCCTACTTGTAGCAAGAGAAAACTTTTGACTTTGATTATGGTTAACCTTCTACAAGACTCTACCCAAGGGTCAACCTGATTTTCTGCTACAAGGGCTGAAGATATCTTCTAAGAATCAAACTTTGAAGTCAAAATCTTGACATAGCCTGCAAAGTAAATGCCCCGATTTAGGTTCCCAGGAGTAAATTATGTCAAGAAGCAGCATTAAACACAGGTGAGAAAGAATGGCATCAATTCATATCGCAATATTCACAACTAAAGGCTAGATGATTGGGACAATGGACAAGATGAACAGCATAGCAGAAGGAACTAACCTCAGTTATCAATGGCTTTGCATGTTCTTCCCATTCTGTAGTCCACCTGGATGACGAACCCGTTTCCAAGGCACCGTTTTTTAAAACCTTTAGAGCATTACATTCATCAGGAAATCCCTTGAAGAGCATCTGTGCAGATTTAGCAAGACAAGAATTTAGCAAGCTAGACAAAAACAATATACTGCCTACATTAGGATTTAATCAGTTCAACTTGATATTATTTAAACCGTAGCAGCTCAAACAATCTAAAAACTGTAATTTATAAATCCACTACGGAAGTTGAAGACATGGAATCAATCTGCATCTGAATTCTCAGGCTGCAAATACAAAATTACCAAAGAAATCATAAACATGGAAAAATAAATGCCACAGGATGGATGGTAGCAGAATAGGCACATAAAAGATATACGACATGTAAATAAAACCAAGCAATTTGTTCATATAGTAATTAAAATCAAGAATAACTTTGAAATAACTATTTAGATGCGACCACAACCAAGGATATTTAATTGTACTTTATTCTTAAAATAAGTTCTGAAAATGCAACCATTTGGATCTCCAGAGAAGCTGGATGCTACTCCTTGTGGTACCCAGTTTGAGGTAGACAATCTATACAAACAAACAATACATAGTAGACATATCAAGCCTGACTAGTTCTTTCACACTTTACATTTGTTAACAAGAAACCCTTAAAAGTATATGATACTTAAACAACTCAACTTATAACATTGTATCTCGAGGCAAAACAGACAGCGCAATTCAGCAAGTAATAATATGTATACAAAATCACTTACAAACTTACCAGAAGTTCATCAGCTAGCTCTGAAGATGAAGAGAAGAGAAGACCGTTTTTGTCAACACTAACAAGTTCTTTGATGCTTCAAGAAAATAAAATCGTTGACTGATCAATGAAAAGAACATGTGGTCTGTCTAAATAAGCAACAGAACTAGATCACAAGCAATTTTGTCAAAAAAGCAAACAACGTACCAAGAGTAAGAAACAGCACAAACAGGCAGTCCACAGCCAAACATATCAACAACCTGGTACAGCCAGAGCAGAGACATTTAGAAATAAAAAGAATAAATAGCACCAATTTTAACAATCTATCTTTTTTAACAATATAGTGAACATTTGTCATTTAGCTGTGGGCTTCAATGTAAAATATTTAAGTAATTTCCTGGAAAAATGTGAGAAAATAAAATTGATTTAATGATTAATCAGTTAGTTGTTACGAAACAATATATATATATATATATATATATCAAAGTGACACATGATATTCAAAGAATAGACCAAAATTTTCCTAGAAAAATTTAATGCTTAAGTGCCAAATTGTCCAACGCAAAGCTCAAGATATGAAATGAAGAAGGATGACTGCATATTTTCTATATAAATCCATATAAAAGTCGAACAAACATTTGAATTCAAATCTTCTCATTATCAGAAGCAACTAAAACATTTTAGGCTCAAACAGCCCAACAGGAAGAGATATGAACAATTTTAACCAATGCAAAACAATGAAACAAATTAGCCAGCACAAAGGTAAAAGAATCAATAGAATACATTGAATTACAAAGATCCACCATTAGAATCAACAGAAGGAAACATTCTAATGAAGTGCATCATTTCAGAGAGGAAGAAAAAAGAAGGGGGTTCCTTTTAGAGAAAGGGGTTCCTTTTATCAGTGCATCTTTATTATATATTGACATGTGACAATAGATACCTTCATGGGAAGATCTAATCCTGATGAAGAAGTATGTAGACAAACACCAAGATCAGCTGACCCTGAAATTACCCAAAGATGTGGATATCAAATCATTCGCCAAAGTATGAGACTTTTAAACAATCCAGGAAAAACAACATACCCAGCAGTAATGGATAATCTTCAGCTGATAGCCACATAGTACGAAATGCCACACGTTTAAGGTGAAGTCTCTTTATTTTCTCCTCATATTTTTTCTTTTCAGGACCTTTACCTTTATCATTGAAGATCCTTGTTAGTATGTTCCAAATCAATGCCAACACTTCAGAGAGAAAGAAACGAGTAATACCAGTAATGATGAATAACAGTCTGGGATATAAACATTGTTTTCCATTGAATATATCTTTCCAGATGACCTCCTCATCAATAGAATCATCTTCATTTAATATGGCAGCAACACGTCTATCATACATTACTGCAGCTTCCAAGAGAATACCAAAATCTTCATCAGGAGTCCTGAAAGTGACATCAGTCAGGGAAACAAATCACTAAAGTTTGATCAAGTAGTCCACTAGTATAAATTAAACAATTATCCTAGTCAGTAGGAGGATTTATCTCCCTTTTCTTTTTTCGCCACAGAAGATTCATGTAATCAACTTTCATAATGCACAGCAGAGAGAGAGAGAGAAGTGGCCACTTTAAGCTAAAAAGGGAAAAAAAAATGCAATCATAACAGTTGACTTTATCCCCATTCCCCACATTGAAGCTGATTATGAAAGGTTTATGATAACAAAGAAAATAAACTAATAAAAAAGAGAACATGCTTACCCACCTTCATTGTAATTCAAATCAATGAAATTCATGATTAAAGAAACTTACCAGCTCGTGCTACTTATGACAATTGCTGGCCGGTTTGGCTTCAAATATATGCTTGAACCAACCTCGGCTGTAAATAAAGTCTCGCTTTGGCAATGGTTACCCATCAACGCAGCTACTATAGGAAGAAAATACTCAAACAAAAAAGTGCTAATCACTAAAATTTATATATTTCACAATTGCAAGAACAATCATACCATTACTAACACAATCTCGAACACCAAGAGGCTGACACAGATCTCCATTCAATCTACAAAACAACTACAAGCTATCTACATTATATATTAGAATCTTAAAGAATGCTTACTAAGTAAGAACGGTTAGTAACTAGACAAAAAACAAGAAGGTCACCTTATGCCTCTCCTCAAGTGAAGCAGGATGAAAAAAGTCAGGAGGCTGATCATACAAAACTGTGGCTCTATAAATTGAGAAGTAAACATAAGATTTCGTTGTTGTCCACAGCAACATATATATTACAAAACTATCTTTGAACTTTGAGCTTAACCCCCTTACTTAATTCCCCAGTTTTGAGCCAATTCATGCTGCATTGCTTTTGTTACACATAGAGAAGCATCTGCCATTTTCCCATAATGCTTCTCAAACCTACATAGAACCAAGACAAATAATTACATAAGCAGGTACTTGAAAAAAGCAAACTCAATGCAGACCAAAATAACAAATCCAGGTGGGAATATGTAAAATGAAACTAGAAGCTAAAGTAATACCATTTGTATACAGCAACAAAATGACTATTTCTTCCAAGGGATAGAGCAAGCAGTGTATATCCAAAATTATGCCAATCAATGACAAATGATGACTGCCTCAACCAGCTAGCCCATTTAACAGCCACCAGAGTAGGAACTGAAGGAGGATTCTGCACAAACAAAGGAGGTATGAAAAATGAAGCAAGAAAATTTTTTTAAATACCAATAGAGTATAGAAAATTCTCCACTAACATATGACAAATACGATAGAATCAACGAAAATATGAGATCAACAGTAAGGCTAGTATTACTATATGAAGAAAACAACACAACAAAACCTATCTCTTTAACCCCCCATTTTAGTCAACCTTACCATCCATTGGCTATAAACTCTGATATTAGAACTGGACTTCCCAGTCAGTTTGGTCAGTAGAGTCAAGAATAAGTCTGTTTCAGTACCTATAACCGGTATTAGTTAATAACAAACTCTTGAACCAACATGTTGAGTGAACCAGTCAAACCTGTCCTGTTTGACAGGTTTGCAACGGGGTGATGTGGTCACCTCAAAAATCTGAACATAGGCTTTACTTCCAGTTTAGCAATGGTCAATTGAAAGGAATTTAATAAAGCAATTGGTAAAACAATGAAATTGTAAATTGTCTTCCACCCTAGACCATCTATATGAATAGATGACAAGCTTCGTAATTTCGTCTTATTGAACTGTTTTTAGATTATATCATTATATGCATTATTTGGGCGAATGTATAGTCATTAATGAGGTTTCTGGCAAAATAATAACCATCATAAACAGGAAGCAATGTCTATGAGTGCTTTACCCAGATGATGAGAGCTTATCCCCCTTGCAAGACCACATAAAATGACTGGCAATCTAGGCAAAATCTAGAAATTAAGTGAAAATAAACTATAAGAAAATTAAAGTAAATTCAAATGTATAAAATTGTACTTCTCCTTTCAACTATGTAACTGAAGCTTTAAAGAAGGTATGAAATCAAGCTTACAAGCATTTCTGAACTTTTTTCTTCATTTGTAAATGATGTACTAATCAGAAAATCAAACAATAAAAATTTATTACTAAGCTTAGATACTTAAGTTAGGTACTGTTCGTCCTAAACTCCATAGAATTCCTCTTGTAATAGCCATAACTGGTCTAACACACTCCTTCACAGAGATAATTTTATTACTTATTTTACTTTTGGAAGCAGTGGTTCTCAAATTAAGACCACAGGTCCACAATAAACATTAAGTTTTCATAGAAGCACTTGAAAACATCAAGTCCAACACAGATAGAAAAACAAGCTCAAGAATCCATCAAGTTAAAAACAAAAATTACTAACTAAAATGTTTTGAAAAAACAAAGAGAATACAGAAAAGGCTAACCTGGACTATAAAAATATCAGGAGAAGGTATCTTTATGCAAAGAAACCAAAGAAGCATACAAAATTGAACCAGCGGCTTCAATAGAAGCATTATGGGCTGAAGTATCTTTGGTTGGTTTTGATGGACTGTTGGCCATTGTTTCTGAAAAATTGCGGAAGTTACCACATTTAAGTAACTTTATGTAATAGTATAAAGATAACTTGTCTGGAAAAAATTTATCTTGTCCACATACATACCATTGTGTGGATATGAATAGATTGGTTGGCAAGAATGGCAGTATGGGGCTCTGAACCTGTTAAAAAAGGAATAAATTATAAAATCTACTTACAATGAGAGTAATTCAAGTGAAGTAATTAGCTCCATGAATTACCGAAGTAGTCAAAACTAACTCAAATAATTTATTATGAACAATCTAAAACGATCAGAAGTACCTCCATATGCAACAATATCTACCTTTAGGCAAGCCTGCAATGACAAATAGAAAAGCCATTAGATCAATCAACTGACTGACACTCAAAGAAAAATTTGATCAGGATCTCATAAAGCAGGTTCAAACAAAATTACAGTAAATTGGACAGACTTCACAAGTCCATGATTAAACCTGCTAGAATTTAAAAACCAATAGCCAATATTGTTACATTAATATACAAGACCACTTACAACCAACATCAAGGGCATCACAAACATAATAGGAAAAACGGAGTAAGTTCTGAGCACCAACTGAGTCACGAAGATGTATAAAAACCCCTGGATCAGCTATTGGATGACAACATAAACTTAGGAAATCCATTTTTAAGACATGATTACATATTCATAGCGTCAGTTACATTACTTGAGCAATTGCGCCTAAGAACTTAAGGATTACGTTTATAAAAGAGAACCCGTAGTGGCTTACTTTGAAACATAAGGATCAATGGCATGATTAATTCTCAGTCAGTTAAAGAAGTTCTAAAACTCTTGGGTGGAATAGTTTACTAAACCATATTTATTAAGATCCAAAAGCCCGTAGAATTATACCAACTCTAATTTGGGTACTGCATTAAGAAAAAAAAAAGTAAATTAAACTATTGCAAAATTCGTAAATAGAGATAAGTACCTGATTTGCAAAGGAAAGAGCATGGTACTGCATTCGAGGACTGCGGCCAATGTCACCTAAAACCACAACACATACCCTCCCTCTTCTTCCATTCTGTTCTTTGTTTTTTCCTTCATTTGATCACAGTTAAATTTCAGAGGGAAAAAAGCAGGAAAAAAACCATTCAGCAAAATGCCTTAAAGTAATTCTACGACATAACGAATCAAGAACATTATCTTAAACAGCTAAATTAATAGCAACAGTATTAAAAATACCAAAAATAAGTATAAAAACTCAACTATATCTTTACCCTCACAGAATATAAAGATAAATAACACCATGAATTCATAATTGCAATCTGGGAATGTATCACAGAGAAGGTAACGATCAGAACAGATGAAAGCTGCATATATCAGTCCATACCATGATCAGAAGACATATTATGAGTATTGTGCTTGAAGTCTATAATACAGAGAAGCTAATCGAGGGTGAGCTTCACCTGCGTAACAAACACAATTTTCAATTCATAAGTTGCACAAACAATGAAATTCTGAAAATATAAAACCAAAAAAAAAATTGAATTAAGATTTGAAAATACAATAGAGATGCTGGCGGAAAAAAAAAACATCAATTCAAATTTCACAGTGGCCCACAGCAGCTAGACACAAAACATAATCTTGTCTATTCAGATAGAATAGGTGATCTATTCTAGAAGCCTATATGTGTATGTTAAACCATGATCTATTTATTAAAATGGCAAAATGCACATAACCCCCTCAACTTTGGGTTATGTGCAATAAACCCCCTCAACTTTAAAATGTTGCAATTAACCCTCCAACCTTCAATTTGGTGCAATTAGCAACAGTGTTAAAGCCCCTTCCATCTCAGCATTTTTTGACACATCAGATCTTAGTACTTGCATATTTGGCATCCAAACTGTGGCCTAACCCCATCTCCTCAAATTTTACTATTGGCATCACACTGGACAAGCGCTGGAGAGATTTTGGAGAAAGCAGACCACGCACGAAGAAGTTTTACCACTCATGCTGGAGAAGTTCTGAAGTAGCAAGGATTTCTATACACAAACATTAGATCTATCTGAGACAATGTTTTGATGAAGAAACATAACAAACCCAAATACTTATTTTCTTAATACAGCCTGCAAAATGTAGAAAAAAGGTAAACCAAAACACTTATTTGCAGATTCAAACAAAGCAAACAAATTAAGGGGATATCTAATTAGCCTATCAAGATCAGGAAAAAAAAAGGGTTTACAGGTTATGGAAATTCAAGATCACAAAGATGTTACAAATATGGGGACAACAAATTTGGGCATTCCTCTCCCTTTAATTCATAGAAAAAAAATTATCACTTAATTCCAGGAGAAGTCAAACAAACAAGTCAAGATAAATAGCAATACTTTAATCAGAATCAACAGGCTAACATTCAAATTATGTAGCAGCACTTTAATCAGAAGCAATAGCCTAGTATTCAAATTACATAGCAGCAATTTGATCAGAATAAATGCAGAGAAGTCAGACAAACAGAGGAAGAGGAAAACCTTCAACTTGGATCTGTAAATCACCACTTCGATGAAGCTTCGAGGCAAAGAAAGTACAACGCCAGCGGAAATCGATAGCCGTAGTGCGTCTTCACTACAACTCTGTCGTGTCCTCCGTCGTCTCTCAACATGCGTGCCTGACTGCAAAAGAGTTGGGGGGGGGGGGGGGATTAGGGGTCAAGCAAATTGGGAGAGCGGAAGATGTGACGTGTAAGATGTTGCTGATGTGTCAGGCCAACTAAGATTATTACGTGTCAACAAATACTGACATGAATAAAAGAACTTGAGAGAGAAACAGCGAGCGATGAGAGAAACAGAGGGGGAGACACCGAGCGAAACAGAGAGATACACGGCGAGTGAAACAGAGAGAGATCCACTGGAAGAACAGTGAGTGAATCAGATAGAGACAGAGCCAAAATCACAAAGAAGGAGGAGGAAAAACCAAAAACATGAGCCGGAGTTGGAAGAAATAGGACATAAAAAGTATTTGGTATATGATAAAAAAATGAAAAGAAAAAAAGATATATTTAATATGTAAAATATATTTGCTAAAATATTTTTTTGTTAAATTTATTATTTATAACACATTTATTATTATTTTTATTCTTTAATTTTTTTTATTTTAATATATATATTTTTAATATAGTTTCTTTAATTTGTAATTTATTTTATATATATTTTTATCTATTTTTTTAATATAGTTCTTTAATTTTTTTTTTTTCAATATAATCCTTCGAGTCTCTTTTTTTTTTCTTTCAATATAGTATCTTAATATAATTCCTCTTCCTCAAGTCTCTCTCTTCCATCTCTCTCTCTTTTAGCAGCTATGGAAAATTTCAATTCATTTAATCAGCCATGAAAAATTACAAGAGGACAATAATCTCTCTCTGCCTCGCATAATCTCCTTTAGGAACAATAATCTCTCTTTGCCTCTTATTCTCTTTTTTCTCGTCACTGGTATGTCTTCGTCTCTCTTTCTCTCTTCTCTCTCTCTTGATCTCCTCTTCCGGTTGCTGGTTTGTCTCTCTTTGTCTCATTGGTTCTTCGCCTATTCATCTCTCTCTACAAACAACCCCAAAGGGAAGATGATGATAATCGGTGAAGCAGAGGGCATTTTTCGGAGTCAAGAATAAACTAGGGACAATTTGGACTTTTTAACTGGTTTTCCTAACATTTTTTAAAGGAAAAGATTCATGGAAAAGAGGCTACTCCTCATTATCGAGATTCCTGAATTTTTTCCCTCTCCCACTTAGGAGACCACACCAAACATAAGAAATATGAGAAGATGGTGGAATTCCCATTTCTTTTTTTCATGGGAAATGCTACCAAACGTCATGCAATGGAAAGGTAAGGATCAGTCTTCAACTTGAACTGGCAAAAGAAGACTAGACGACAAAAAGCTCACAACATGGACAACTTCTGAAACGACAACAAAATATTTCATCATTTCACGAAATCCCACCTCCTCTTGGTTGTGTTTTAAAAATCGAAATCGTATCAGTTCAAAATTTATTGATTCAATTATGGTTGAATTGTATTTCAACCAATACTAATTATATATATATATATATATATTTTAATTTTTGTATTAATAAATAAGAATTATTCTTTTTTTGAAAAAATATTATATATATTTATATTATATTAAAAATTAAAATAATAATTTTTTAATATAAAATATTAATTTGTTATACAAATTATAAATATTAAATAATTTTTTTAACATCCCCAATTTCCCAATTCCCCAACACGCTCCATAGGCTTAAATATAATTAAGATAGCTTCCCAACACGCTTCATGGGAGGATTAAATATTGAAAGGCTAATCATATAAATAAAGTCCACCTTCTTGGAATGTCATGGAGATTTTTTAAATCTCCTGATAAAATATGGACAAAAATCCTATCAAACAAGTATGGCAACGTTTGGGATTAAAAATAAATAAATAAATAAATCTCATACCTTCAAAATTTTTAAAAAAACCATCCCCCCTTTACCTACTTTGCACAAAATCAGTCATAGAAGATAGTAATTCAACAAACCTATAGTCTGATGTTTGGCTTAATAAACCCTTAAGACAATCCATCGTAGGTCCACTCCCATGTAATGAAAATGCTCAAACGGTAAGCTCTATAATACATAAAACTAAAATGGCACCCGCTGAAAACATCAAAACATCCCCTTTATCAAGAGCGGATTAGGTATTTGGACAAAATTATGTTTGTCTTTTAGTAACGATTTTAATCGTTATTAAATGATTAAAATTGTTAAAAATTATTTTTTAATTTTTTTTAAACTTCTAACAACGGTTTTAAAATCATTACTAAAAATTTTTTTGGCAATAGTTTAAGCCGTGCACCAGATCCCGTTCTCCTTTTATCCTTCCAAGACAAATCCTCCTTCAGATAGCCATATATAAATAAGATTAGAAAAAACACAATACTTTAAAAAACAACGTAGTTCTAGACCTTATGTCAAAGTAACAACATCAATTCGACTCCCAGAATAAGCACTGATTCCCATAATACTGTTCAACACTGGAAAAAATACCCCTACAAGTTGGTACAAGCTCAACTTTTACGGGTCAGAGAAACACGACCTCATAGGTGCAGGGAGAGTTATCAAATTCGATTAAGGAACATGGATACGAGGTTTCCAAAAATTTCTGGGATTGAGTAAAGCGGATATGGTAGAAGCTTAGCCTCTTCAAATCGGATTACAACTGGCAAGTTTCTTAAACATCATAATTCATAAGGTTAGAAATTGAAACGAATTGTAATGAAATATTTAGCCTCCTAAACTAGATCCCTGATGATTTTCACTCCCTCTCTATTAATATTGATTCAAATTGCAGGCAATATTTTCATTCCTTTGAAGAGGTTCGTCTAAACAAAATCTCGAGATCACAAAATGTGTGCGACAAAATGACAAAGGAACCTCGAAAATCCCACACGCTTCTCAGAACTTTTATCACAGCCCCCCTACTGTTGTGAAAGTTTATCTATTCGAAACATTGTGTTTTTAGCGTTTCTTCCTTTCGTGCTTTGGACAATTTTAAGTTTTGTACTGTTGTATTTGAATTTTGAATAATTTCTTCAGTTTGCTTTAATATTGTGTTGTTGTGACTGAAAACCTGTCATAGGACCGATCAATTCGAACCTTTTGAGTTAGAGAGAGATCGAACCGGCTGAGAACCGATTAAATTGACTTTGAACCGGTTAAACTGTTAGGTCAAATGGTCTGACTGGTTCTTGATTTTTTTTTTTGGACATTTTTTTTTGGTCACTTTACTTTTATTGTTTTATAATTAGGTGATGAAAAAATTAAAAACCAACTAATTATAGAGTCAATTGATGAAGTAATAATTGATAAATGATAATTTTTTTGGGTTAGTGATTTATTTTTGTTGTTATTTGTAAACATTTATTTGAATGTGTCATCTTGTCAAAATACCTTTCATATAATTGAATATTAAATATTATTTTTAATTAATTTTATATTTATATATATATAAATTATGATATATTGATATGTAATTATATAGTTATTTCACTATATTTATGTATATATTTTATTTATTTATTTTTTTAATTATCACCGGTTCGACCACGATTCAACTGCAGTCCGACCATTGAACCTTGAATCGGTACTCCCTCCGATTAAACTTAATATGAATTCCTTTGACAACAAAAAAAAAAGAAAGAAAAAGAAGCTCTAACTATAACACCGTTATTTTTTCTTTCAGACGATAGCTCTTACACTGTTATTAATATTGGGCATGACTTGAAATTTTTAAGACTTTGCATTGAATAGAAGACTATTTTAGTTTTTTTTAATTTCAGATGAAACCAATTTTTGTAAGCCACTAGATTGTTGTTTATTCCACTAGACTATTTTAATGATGAGAGATGCAAAAAATTCAATAAGTGACTTTAAGTTCAATTATTTATTCCATCATGTATTAAAAAAATTTATTAAAAAAAATCAATGTTTCTTTAAAAAAAAATATTAAATCCTTTTTCTTTTGTGTGGCAGAAAATATTATTTGACCCTCAATTTTAAATGTATGATCTCAGTCCGATTGTAGAGCTTTGTTTAATAGAATTGGTTAAAAAAAAGTTTAAATATTAAATATATTATATTATATTACATTTCCTATAAATGTCAAGGCACCAGATTTTCTTCGCAAGATCCTTGTCCCCAATGGTGGACCCACCTTATAAGGTGTGGACACAATTGCCTCCATAAGTAATTTTTTTTAATTCTTAGTTTCTTACAAATTTAAATGTTGTCTTTACATAATAAATTATGACAACTTATTTTATTAAAAATATTAAAAAAATATACAATATTTTCAAAATATGAAAATGTAAAAAGAACAATTGTAATTTGTAAAAGTTAAGGTATCTTGTATTTTTTGTCATAAGATTATTTATTTTATATGTGAGACATTGGGTGTAATTAAGAATTTAGTGAGAGCAAAAATTATTTTTGTAATTTATCATATTTTACTTAGTGAATAGCTTCTCATTTCTTATCCAAGTTTTACATTAAAATTGATTTACGTTATATTTTGTGTATTTTATATTATTTTTTAATACTTATGCATATTTATAATAATTTTTAATAAAAATATATATAAATTATATTTTGTCTTTATTAACTAAAATTTCTAGATTTGATCCTGCTTGTCCCAACTGAACTCCACAGACAAGATTTTGGAACGCTGTTTGGGATCATCCCTTGGTCCAATTCTTCCTTCATCAATTGCCTCAGCAAGACCATCCTAAGGGTCTGGCTTCCATGTACGGACGGTTGTGCTTGTTGGGTGACTTGCTCAGCACTCAACGGCAAGATCTCCCAAGCATAGTCTCACACATAATTTTTTGGATCCAGATTGACCCGGTCAATCTAGAAATCAATGGTTCAGAGTTCAATTTCGTATGAGTCACTTCATTAGATTGAGATGCTCGGACAAATTTGAGAATCGCTAGTCCAAAGTTTAACTAGTCCGGGTCACTTCATTGGACTAGGTTGCTATCAACCTGATCAAGACTCGATTGACCTGACAGGTGATCAGAGTATAATTTTTTTAATTATTATTATTATTATATTTCAACTTAGAATCTCATAAATGAAAAGTAACATTTTAATTATCAAAGAAGTAAACTATAATTATTATATAAGTGTGCCAAAAAATATATATAAACATAATAATGATATTTTGGAACATAAAATGTTATCATTTACGTCATTATATTATCTAAAATGATTTTAAATCATAAAAATTGAACAATGTTAATAACAATTTTTATAATATCATATATAAGTTAAAAATAACTAAATAACTATTCAAAAATAAATTACTTTTAATTAATTAATTAAATATGGTATTTGTGTTCTTAAATTACTTTAAGATAAGTTTTTAATGATATTTTGATTGTGAAAATTATATATAAATTATTTGTTTTACTTACTTTGATAAATATATATATTCTCCGGTTCAGCAATTGGCTCGATAATCTAACAGTTGAATAAGTGATTTAAAGACCAATTTAGATCAATAATTGAACTGATTCCTAAAACTATGGTCTCATGGAGTGACACAACAGGGTCAAATTTAATAATCTCAGCCCCACTAATGAAATCTTCCTGCAAGTCCTTCAGGGTCAAGATGAAGTTCTCCTGCACCAGCAACAATGTTCTCTATAAATTATGTTTGTGTTGTGTCTATAAATTATTCATGAATCTACAATTAAGCCAAAAATTCACAACCCCAGCACACTTTAACCATAAAAGCCATATGCTTTTGGTACAATTCTTGCAAGCATGTTAAACCAAAATTATTTGAAGTTGCAATAAGGATTTAAATATCTTGCCTCACATCTCAAAAAAACAAGCCACCAACTTGTAGTTGCATTAATATTTTTATTGTAGAACATGCACTACAAGAAAATCATGAATCAAACGAAAAAATATGTCTTTGATTAATCAAAGATGAAATTAGAGACGGAACAAACTTCGTCTCTGATTTATCCGTTCAAAATCATTTGAGACAGAATAAATTTCATCTCAAAGTTAGGGACATATATTTTTTGTCTCAAAAAAGAATTTTCATCTGAAAATTATTTTTTGTTAATCCATCTTTGATTCTATCTTAAATAATCCATCCCTGATTACGTATTAGATCAAAGAAAGAAAATTCATTCCTGAATCTGTCTTAGATCAAAGACAGATTTTTTCATCCTTTAATCCATCTCAAATTAAAAAAGGATTTTTCTGTCTCTGAATCTGTCTCAAATTAGAGATCAAATTGTCCATCCCTGAATCTGTCTCAAATCAGGGACGAATTTTTCCGTCCCTGATTTTGTCTCTAATATGTTGATATATATATATATATATATATATATATATATATATTATAAAATTAATTTAGACCAAATTTGAAACTTGTGAAAAACAGAAAAATGTAACCAATTTGAAGCAACAACCAGCAATAGAAACCAACAACGATTCATTTTATAAATAATCAAACAATTACAAATTATAATCAAATTTTATAAATAATCAAACAATTACAAATTATAATCAAATTTTATAAATAATCAAAAAATTACAAATTATAATCAAATAGTACACTATGTAACTATCATTATAAAACCTAAGAAAAGCTTATAAAAATAAACTACTCTAAAAAAAAATCTGAGAATTTTGTCTCCTCATCATCAACACCAATACCCTGAGGGGTTTACTGGCTCACGAAGCGGCCGATAACTTCTTTCATATTGTGGAGTAGGATTGCTTGACCATGAATAACTAAATAACCATATGGTCTTTGACATTTGAAAATCACCATATTTCTACAACTCGAAATGACATATAGAACTGTATAAGAATCGTATCTTGATTAATTAGCATTTCATGAATTATTTGTAAGAATACAACGACGAGTACACAATAACTAGTGAATGGCTATTAATAAAAAATCTAGTTACAATTAAATAAAAATTCCTTTAGCTGACCCAGTGAAGGGGCATTGGGTCATTGGATAATTAATTTACTCGCTGAATTATTTTTAAACTGGTTGACAGTCATTAATAAAATAATAGTAAAATAATTTCGTAATCATACCATTAAATTTTATTTAAATAAAATATAAATTTTAAACAATAAAACCATATAATTTAATAAAAAGAAATCAATATTTGACAAGGCTCAAATAATTAATAATAATATGCAAATTTAGAGATAAAGAATCAGCATCATTTTTTTAAGTCGGTGCAAAATAGCAAATGTAATTTAATTCATATCATGCAAATAAAGGGAAAATCAATCTGCTGTTAGCCTATTACTACAGCATACACCAAAAAAGTTCACATGAAATTCCATATATAATATTCACATGAAATTATATCGCTTCAACGTCTTTATATCGTTTTGGAATGGCACAAAGTTCCTTGATTTTAAAACACAGCACTATTATCCGTCCTCTGCCTACAGCTTTCCTTTGATCTTCATCTTCACAATACAATAGAGTCATACCATGCACATATTTTGCTTCTCCTTTCTTTTACACTATCATGCTTTTGGACTACAACCTACAAGTGTGCACTAGCAAACCTATTCATTTAATTATGAAAAATGGGAGTAGAAAGAATTGACCGTAAAAGCTCTAATTTCAATTTTTTTTTAATAATTAACTCCCCATATGTACACCTAGGTATCTCATTGTGCTGATGAAATAGGGTATGAATGGATATTAATTTTGCCATCTACCATAGCACCATTAAATTTTTCTATACAAAGTATATAGTTGCGACCATATATCTTCCGTTGTCATCAGTTTGCTTAAATAATACAATAGCCTTGTTAAGATCTCCACTTTTGCAAAATGCAACAAACAAGATACTACAGGTGATTATATCAGGAGGTTGATCAATCTGATGCATCTCATAAACAAGATTCTAAACAAAAGAGATTCTCTTTGATTTGCATAGGCCATCGATGAGACAATTGTAAGTCGTAGTATTAGGAGCCAAATTTTTGCAACACATTTCTTGAAAAATATCGATTGCTTCATCCACCATTTTGACCTTACAATATCCATTAATCAAGATGCTATAACTGAAAACATCTGGTGTCAAACTATTTTTGACCATATTATTGAATACTTCTTTTGACTCATTAACCTTGTTGCACAAACAATAGCCATTCATTAAAGTACTACAACAACCAACATTAGGATTTTGGCCAAACTTCCAACATCATAGCAAACGTGCCTTGAGCTTTTATAACCTTTTCTTCTTTGAATAATGCAAATAATGCATCCACCAGTGAATTATAGGTATAATTTTAATAGATGTTTTTGTGGAACACCATATGTAGCAATCGAACAGCTTCTTGCCATTGACCTATGCTGTAAAAACCATGAAATAGAGAGTTGTAAGCGAAGACATGGGGAGAAATTCCACGTCATTGCAATTTGCAAAACAAAGCTCACATACCTCAATCACAAGTCCTTCATTACAGAGGCCCTGTCTTTCTATCATTGTAGCAAATAAATGGCTGTCTTTCCTGTTTTACAAAACCCACTGATTAATGTACCATGAGTAATTACATCTAACAGAAGTCCCTTGGCCATTAAATCGTCACGAAATGCCATGCTTTCCCAACCTCGTTATTCATACTAAATCCTTTCGTTACTGTTGTCAAAATTATCGCATTTGATTGATAAGCCTTCCTGAGAATCTTACCCTGTAAAGAGAAAGCAAAATCCATTTGACCCACATGGCAGTAACAATTGATGAAGATGCTTAGAGTAACTAACTCAGATTGCATGATACCCTTTAATAAATTATCAAATATTTTGTAAAAATTTCAAAAGTTGTTCAAGAAGTAGTAGTGATAAATAAAATATACATGAAAATGAGGGTGTTATTTTTTAAAATACTTTACCAAGTAAAATTGGCGAGAAAGACATAGATAGTGATGTGGGATGTTATGAATGGGATTAGTAAGGTCTATCACAATTCACAATGTCGTCTCTCTGTATTTAGCTCTTACTAGTAAAATTCATTTGTCCAGCAAAATCAAGTTCTATTTATCTCTAGCTAGAAAGATCTTATGAATGGGACTAGTTTTCTACTTTTTATTTTTCCCTTAAAATCCAGTATTACAGTGGTTAATTAATAGAATCTTTGCCTCAGAGCCCTGATGATTCATTATATGTAACAGGTTTGATCTTGTCACGTCCCAAAATCTGAGCACGTGACCGGCACGAAAAGTGAATTTCATTTCACTTCCGTAAGCCTATCTTTCTCTTAAGCATCATACCATTCTTTTTCATGCAACCAAACTGAGTTCTCTATACAAACTACAATCATTCACATTACATCACTGAATGAACCTGCCCGATTACAGAGATTTCTAGATTTATACAACTTAGAATAAGACTTAACTATTATACCTTTATCCTGAACAAATGAAAAGGTAATCATGGCTAAGGATCCATAATTCCTTCTACAGATATTTACCTTCAGCTGTCAGCTCTGAAAAAAATGTTAATAAGAGGGGTATGAGTAAACCACGTGCCTAGTGAGCAGATAACACAACACTGTGATAAAAAAATATCATGCATCATAATGATAACATGCAGCAATTATACGTAATCGATCATAATATAATATAATATAATTCATAATACTTCACAACAATATCCAAGTAAATCAAATACATTTCAACATAATTCAAATAATTCACAACAGCAAACAGTGAAATCAATTTCACACATTTCTCGTACCAACCGGGTCGTCCAGGATACCTCTGGATCGTTGCCCGCGGCCCCCGCCGTATCCACCCTTATCGCTCCATGTATATTCTCCGCCCTTATAGTTTCACGTAGATTTTTTCATGGAGTGCACCACCATACCTTTTCTTTTTAGTCAAACACAATCACAATCACATCTAAGAGCATCCTCAATCATAATCATGAGCCACATACACAACTCAGTCATTTACAATTCAAGTCACAACATAATCAATATTGTTCCACCAACATAGCATGTATACAACATAACCCATAATATAGATCAATTATTCAACAATAACATATTTCAACTATCCGCATATGGATGAACCCAATAATCAAAGTATAACACATTTCAACTCAGTTTACATGTCATTCACAATCCATCATATAACCTCCATTCATGAGAAAATAAGAATCACCAGGCAAGTTCCACAATTGTTTATGTCTCATCGTCCCCTTCAAGCACAATATAATTTAAACATATATATATATATATATATATATATATATATATATATATATATATATATATATATATATATATATATATATTTATGTCATCATCCTCTTCAAACTTGGATATACAACATATTTTCACTATGACGCATAAAGTCCGTAACAAAGATATTTAATCATAGCAAGTATTAACCCACTCACCTGGATTTCACGCTCTCGGCACTCCCACCTTGCACCTTGACCATTCCTATTGTAACCAGATAAAAACCATCAGGGTTACGAAATAGAGAAATTCCTTACCATTACTCCCGACATTCATCCACTTCTCAAATCATAACTCCTAACCAGTAATGAATATCTAAATGAAACTTATACCATTGAAAACTAGACTTAAATAGCTTTTCAACGATATAAAGTTCACCCAAAACGGAGTCCGGATGAAGAAGTTATAACCGATTGAAAATAAACTAAGGTTTCCCGGTACACCTGGCGCCTAAGCACCACCTATGGCGCCTGGGCGCCAATCCTTTCTTATCCTCAACTAACCTTGGCGCCTAGGCGCCACACATGGTGCCTGGGCGCCATGATCGCGACCTTTCGTGATTTCTCTCAGATTTGACCCAAATCTGGCCAAATCTGCACCGTTTTCTATGATTTCTTCCATGAGATCTCACCCTTAATGTCTAAGGAGCATTTAGACACCAAAAGCACCAATTTTAATTGAGAAACGAAGCCGGAATCTCGATTTTACCTCAAACACTCTTAAAACTAGAAAATAGGGAAAAGCTTAAGAAATAGAAATTTCTACCTCGATTCCTTGCTTTCTCTACGTTGCTTGGCTCCTAGAGGCTTGCCCCGTAGCCCGAGATTCGCCCTTCAAAGTCTGGTTGTGAAGTTGGAGTGTAGAGAGAGAAAGAGAGGAGAGAAGGTGAAGAGAGAGAGAGGAAAGGAGAAAATGAGGAAAAAGAGGTGAGGCCACCTATATACTCGCCCGGGGTGAAATTATCACTTGCTCTCCAATTGACCCTCAGTCAAGACTAGCAAAAGCAAATTCATAAAATCTCACCTCAGGTGTTTCTAAATCCTAGGTGCCCCACAGATTTCCTTATTTCACTTTAGTCCCTCTCAATGTCTCAAACTCCACTTTAACCTCGAATCCATCATACTTTCGGTACCGGACTCATAACGCATTCCTATAAGCTCATTCTTCTTCTCGGGTTCCTATTTGGTCATTTCTCAAAAGTCCTCTATACTTTCTTTTCTTTTCACATTAGTCCTTGAGAATTTGTAAAAATTTCCCAAATTAAAATTTTGAAATTTCTATTCCCAAATTTCCTTCACTAATTCAAAAAGAACATTTTTCATGTAATTAAATTTTTCAATAAACTTCAAATTTTTCATGTAATTAAATTTTAAATATTCATATAAATTCTTGGGATATTACAGATCTGAAATGAAATCCATGCCTATTTTGTAATACTTTATATCCTCTACTTGTAATCTTTTCCTTTCCAATTTTCTCGTCACTTATTTATGTATATATTTTTTCAAAGTTTCCCCTATACACTCTAGTTGAGCAGTGATTCTATGGTCTTAAAGCATAAAAATAAGAATAATCAGTGCAAGTTCTAATATTTTTCCAATCAAGTATAATAGAAACATTTATTATTTTAATGAATTATATTGAGAAGCAAAATGAATATATACGTCGATAGATTTTCTTTTCATATAAAACATATAAGGAATACATACACTGCTAAAGGAAATGGATACTAATCATGTCAATAACACAAAGGTAAATTAATTAATTTGTCAACTTGCTGATTATTTATTATTTGTTATAAATTATTTGTTGTACAGATTAATAATTGATTGAATATTGATTCCATCTTTACTTTTGAATCGTAATTTTTGGTTTCAATCGAATCCATTTAATCATGACTAATTTATAGTTAGTAATTTACAAATCCATTCATTTAATCACGCCTAATTTATAATTAATAATTTACATAATCTATTCGTTTAGTATTTCATTTTAGTAATTACATAGTCAAATTTCAATTTACATGACAGTTGCAATCTTTATGGAATTTAAATTCATGAATGCTAAGAATATGCATTGATAGTAGAGCCCTAATCACATTTTAAAAGGGTTACTTTACCATTTGAATTTAAATTTACCCTAATTTTATTTAACGCATTTAATGTACTAGTTAATAAGAATGAATTTAGTAATTTATATAATCTATTCATTTAATATTTCATTTTAATTTACTAATTTTAGTATATGTAATTTAATGTGGTGTGATTAATAAGAATAATTTCTTTCAAATTCATTTTAATGCAATTATATAATCAAATTTCAATTTGTATGATAGTTGCAATCTTCACAAAATTTAAATTTAAGGATGTCAAGAATATGCATTGATAGTGAAAATCCTAATCACATTTCAAAAGGGTTGCTTTATCATTTCAAATTCATTTTTTCAAATTTTGTTGCTGTACTGATGAACAGAGCTTTTTCTAATTGTCTAAGGTAAGATATGAGATTCATAATAATGAATTTACCTTAATTTTACTTAATGATTTAATGTAGTGATTCATAAGAATGAATTTAGTAATTTACATAATCTATTCATTTAATATTTCATTTTAATTTGTTAATTTCAATATATGTAATTTAATGTGGTATGATTAATAAGAACAATTTATTTCTAATTCATTTTAGTGAAATTTTTTTTTTCAAATTCATGTAATTAATGTTTCATTTTAACTCATTAATTTTATTATATAGTATTTAATGACATCCATATAATTAATGTCCTAAAGTGGAATTGTTTTAGTCTATTATATAGAATAGATTATATAGCAATTGATTATTTAATTATTTGTATATAATAAATATTAATTTACCAAATGACAATATATTATATTTTAATAAAAAATTTTACCTAATTTATCAATTATATAGCAATTATAGCAAATTATACTAATTATATAACAATTTACCCTAATTTTTTTAAAATTTATTTAATATGATGTGATTAATTTATTAAATTTATTAATTTACCTAATTTATTCATTTAAAATTATTCTATTATACATAATGTAATGAACTACTAGCAATTAATGTCCTATAATGGAATTGTTTTAGTCTATTATATAGATAGAATAGATTATATAGCAATTGATTATTTAATTATTTATATATAATAAATGCTAATTTACCAAATGACAATATATTATATGTTAATTGAAAAGTTTACCTAATTTATCAATTATATAGCAATTATATACTAATTATATAGCAATTTACCATAATTTTTTTAAATTTATTTAGTATGATGTGATTAATTTATTAATTTACCTAATTTATTCATTTAAAATTATTCTGTTATATATAATTTAATGAACTACTGGCAATTAATATCCTATAGTGAAATTGTTTTAGTCTATTATATAGATTATTCCAAAAGTATTTGTGATAAATAAAACTTTAATTAAAAATTGTGTTATGGCATATCTTAAAATGTATACAAATAATTCTCCAAATAACATTTACATTACTTAATGATTTGTAAGGGTAAACTTATATTTACAGGTAGAAATTTGGATGCGCCCGAAACTTCGAATATGGTATTCAAAGGTATCAAATAGGAAATGATACACTAAATTATAGAACTATAATAAAATACATGATCAACCAATATTTATTAAATTTGAAAAAGAGTTAGAAGAAATGGTTCGATCCTCTTATTTTGATTTCTCGAGTCGAGAGATCTATAAATCTGGATCCTAATGCATATAGATTCAAATGGTCCAATGGGGGCAAGAATTTCCAAAAACATTTGAAACATTTCATTTTTGAGCGGGATTGATCGAACTGTGGGGCCCACCCCTAATCTAACGACTCACTGGCTAAGCACAAAGACAAGCAGAGACCGACAAGCAGAGGATATGATTTCGCTATAACCACAATAGCTTTAGGCATATTGTGTGCAGATCTACTGTACATCCTTAAAGATACGTTGCTAAATCGATGCGCATTCTGCACATCCCCAATCCATTCTCCAAGCATCTCAAGCATGAGTACTGCTCATAACCAAGTTTATTTCTCCAATATTTCTCTTCTACAGGCTTTTTAAGGGCTTGTCCCTTGAGCAAGAACTTCTTTCCCCACAAAATGGCAGTATGAAGTCAAGTAACAAGAGGAAAAGCCCTTGACAAATGAAAAAAAACTGTAGCTGAGCTCTAGCGCCGCGTTCAGAGCTTCTCCTCCAACAGCAGCACGTTCGTTGGCGGGGGGCTGCCCGCCCACCTCCTCCTCCTCAGTTCTTCTCCCTCTCTCCTCTGTGGGAGTTTCTCCTCTTCGCACGTCAAAGTTCCCCCTCCCTAGGCTCTCTCCAAGATTCGGCCACCGTGCTCCTCCCCTACTGTGCTTTTGGCTCTCTTTAGGATCTGGCTGCGTATGTGGACGAGCTGAATGCCGGCGGCCATGGCAATCTTGCGTCTATTTTTTTATGGAAATAATTGATTGAAAGTGGTGGGACTCACAAGAAGAAAATTTGCTAATGTGAATGAAGCTTCTTTGAAGTCCCACATCCCTAAGATACCAAATCAGAAGGGGAATGGAGGTTATATATAGAAGCCTTGCCTCTTTGTAATATTTGTACCAATACAAGATACATTAGCTTGTATTTAATTTTTTCTTTCTTTATACTCTTATTCTAGAGTGGTGAGAGATGTAAGTTAAATACATGCTTGAAAATGTGTGGGTGTATTTGGGTATCAGGTAGCATTTGGTATTAGGTATCGAATATTTGAGAGAAGTTTCTGTGTGTAGTAAAATTTACACATAGTGTTTTTTCTGGTTGTTTTTTACAATGGTCGTGATTTTTTCCAGTTTTGGAGTTTCCATGTTATTTTCTTGTATTGTGATTGTAAGTATTATTCCCTGTTATTTTTCCGGTTTATTTGTGCCAAGGTAATTTTAAAGGGGGAAAAGAGTTATTTCCCAACAAGTGGTATCAGAGGTATGGTTCGGTGGGATGTTAAATTCTTAGTATGCTCTTGTGGTTGCAGATTTGTCTGATCTTCCACAATCAAAAAAGAATTGTTCCCGGTTGCTTGAAAATTGTTCTTGGTTGCTGGGTTACTGGAACGAAGTGTGGTACTGTGAAAGTACATGTCTAAAAAAATTTTGGCTAAGGAAAGACTAGATACTTAACAGTATCTATTATGACCAACTTCTCTTTCCTGAGAACTTACCTGGTGTACTGTTTAGAATTGTGTTTACTATTCCAGTATATAGTTGCAATGTCAGATTTTTCCAGCATGATGAGATTTGACATAGAGAAATTTGATGGGAGAATTAATTTTGGCTTGTGACAAGTACAAGTCAATGACGTGCTGATACAATCTGGCCAAGAATGTTCTTGCAAATGTGTAAGAAATATCAACAGCCAAAGAACTCTAGGAGAAGCTTGAAGGGTTGTATCAGGCGAAGGGTATCTCAAATCGGTTGTTGCTGAAGGAGCAATTTCATACGCTTCGTATGGAAGAAGGTATAAAAATATCAGATCATCTTAACGCTCTCAATGGTATCGTATTTGAACTAGAGGCTGTCGGAGTCAAAGTTGATGATGAAGATAAACTGTTAAGGCTCATATGGTCTTTTCCGTCTTCCTATGAGAACATGAAACACATTTTGATGTATGAGAATGAGACTCTAAACTTCGAAGAAGTTGCCAGTAAAATTATTTCTGAGGTGAGAAGGTTAAAATATGAAGGTTGCTCTATATCTATACCTTCGTCAGACTTAATGGCGGTAGCTAGAAGTGGGAGTAAGGGGAAGAAGAATATGGGTAAGAATGTGACTTGGTGGAAATGTGGTCATTCTGGGCATGTAAGGAGAAATTGTCCAAGTGGAGCAGGTTCGGCAAAAGGCTCCGAGGAAGATGCAAACTCTCTCTCTCGTTGCGAGGGAGGAAGAATTTCTCTGAAAAGTGAGAAGTTTGTATCCTCATGGCATGTCCGCGTTGCCATGGAAGAGGATGAGTTGCTGCTAGCGGATCCACAATTACACATGGGCATTGGTTGACATTGATGTAAGATGTGTGGTGGGATGATGTCGATGGCTGAAGAACTTCCAAGGAAAGCCAACATTGGAGGTTGCACCATAAATTTTCAGCAAGGGATTTTTTGACATGTGCCGAGGTGAAATTCCTAGAATTGGTTAATTCTGGGTGGATATACTCTTTTATGGTGGAGTATAATAGTTCTTGGAGCTATGATTATCAGTGTAGACAATGAATCAGTAGATGTGGTTACTTTCAATCAAGGTGGAGATTTGATGGAAATAATTGATTGAAAGTGGTGAAACCCAAAAGAAGAAAATTTGCTAATGTGAATGAAGCTTCTTTGAAGTCCCACATCGCCCAAGACACCAAATGAGAAGGGGAATGAAGGTTATATATAGAAGCCTTGCCTCTTTGTAATATTTATACCAATACAAGACACATTAGCTTGTATTTAATTTTTTCTTTCTTTATACTCTTGTTCTAGAGTGGTGAGAGATATAAGTTAAATACATACTTGAGAGTGTATAGGTGTATTTGGGTATCAGGTGGTATCTGATATTGGATACCAGATATTTGAGATAAGTTTCTGTGTGTTGTAAAAATTTACACATAGTATTTTCTTTGGTTGTCTTTGACAATGGTCGTGGTTTTCTCCGGTTTTGGAGTTTCCACGTTATTTTCTTGTATTGTGATTGTGAGTATTGTTCCATGTTATTTTTCTGGTTTATTTGTGCCAAGATAATTTTCAAGGGGGAAGGGGTTATTTCCCAACAGTTTTCCTATCTCCTGCATGAGCTGAACGCCGACGACCATTGATAGTGTCATGAGTTCATTGAGTCATTACCTTAGATCTGGTCCCTTCGGTTAGATCTTTTGCCCCTATTATTTCATCTTTGGCCAGTCCGGTGCTGGCATCAACTGGGCTAAAGGGCTTTGCACCAAGGGAGCTAAGCTTATCGATTCCGTCCTGGATGTTGCGGTAGCGGATCAGGCGTGGAAGCGGATCGGGCGTGGAAGCGGATCGACCATGACATTATTCAGATTTGTTTTGCTTTCTTGAAATGTTTTTTTTCATGTACCATTGGCTAATGTAGGCAATTGTATTTATTTGAATTGTTAGAAGATTAGTTCTAAAGTAAATGTGTGTTGCCTCTATTTAGTTTTATAATTTTATTATATATGTTTAGTACTTATTTTTAAGATCACGTACTTTTTTTCTATAAATTTTAAGCTTGTATTATATTTGATGATTATCAAATCTTATTTTATCTTATGTAACCTCTGGCTATATGCTATTTTAATAGAATTTATATCCATTTGAACCAAAAAACAAGAGGAAAAGAACAAACGTTTCTACCACATCTTCAATTGTGGCTTCAACAGGTGCTACAGGTTCATTTGATGAGGATGAGCTGAGAATGAAACTTCTTTCCCATTTTGAGCTTCTACTTGACATTAAGGAGAACGAGAGGTTGAGAAGTGAGTTGGATCGGACTACACTCACTTCAGCTTTTTGAACAATATAAGAAACAAAGGAAGCGAGGATCAAAAACAAAAACAAAAAGCAAAGTTGCTGCTACTGCTTAGTGATGCATATCAGCTATAGGTTCTTTTGAGTTTTATAACTGCCTATTTATTCTTTGTCTCCATGTCATCAATTTTCCCGAGGACTTGTGATCACAGTTCTAAGTCTCAAATGGGTACATTTATCAACAAGCCAGTTTACTATAAATCTGTTCACGTCATTGTGTAGGGAAATGTCCACTTCTTTCTGGGGGGCTGGAGAACATTTTTGTTGTGTTGTGGGAGTCTCTGTTCATTGAAACATAGTAGCCAAATTTTGCAGTGATTTGTTATTGGAAAGTGGCATAATGCTACGTCCCTATTTCCTGTTGGCTTCCAACTCTAAATTTGTTGAAAAAGGGAAGGGAGAGGGGAGAGATAAAGAAGATAAAACACCTCCTTGAACTGTGAACTAAAAACAAAACTTAAATCTTACGATTTTTGCTAACAAGTCTTCTCATAAAATAAAAAACATGACATTTATAGTTTTTACAGTTTAATATCACATAATCAGGTCATTCAAGGTTTTATGTCCAAATAACTTCTTTTCCGAAAAAATTCAAACCGTAAAATTTGGAAACTGATATAAATCATAACCTAAAGCTCCTTAAGCTATATGGAAGGTTTGAAAGTAGGCAAAATAGTGAATAGCAAGAAAGTCTTTGATTCAAAGTAATTAAGATTTAGATGGACAAGCCATTCTGTGGAATCAATATATCAAGACTTAACCCTTCTTAATATTTCTCTTTTCCTTTTAAATAAGCTAATCTTATCTATCTCTTAAAATCTTTCCACGTTATAAAGGAAGTAATGTGCTGAACCAGTTAACACTAGAATCACTGGAAGATTAAAAAATGTTAAGACAAAGATGGCAACTAAAATAAGAAGACAAATTTTACAAGTTGAGTCAAAAGCTGTACTGGTAGCACAGAAAGAGAGGTAACATCCATTTTAGTCCACAATTTCTCCCTCCTCTTCATCAGATTCTTCAATTCCTCCATCGTCACTTTCTTCTTTATGTGAACTGACCTGCTTTGTAGAATCATTTTCATAACTATCATTTCCATCTTCATTACCATCACCATCATTTTCATTCTTGAGGTTCACAGGTGTTTGATCTGTTGTCCCATTGCTACAGTCAGGAACATCATTCCCAGAGAGCAAATACTTTTTCAACAAAACCATTTTCTTTGACCACAACGGATGGATAACTCAGTGGCTTATCAGGCCAATCTTTGAAAACAGAATTCATCACCATAAACCTGAAAGCCTGAAGAAGGTGACTCTTATCTCTCTTTATATCGGCACTTAAGAGTTTCTGCAGTAGGGTTGGGTTTCTCTTTTCCAAAGAAGGGCCATTTGAAAAATCCTTCTTTCCAAACTTCTGCTTCTTGGAATACCTGTCCTCTCTGTTTTGGAAATTTCTTTTGTTGTGAAAATTTCTTTTCTCTTCTCTCTCGTGACTTTGTTTTCTAGAATCCTTCAGATAGTAAGACGGCATTTCAGCAACTTCAACCCCTAACTCAACTTGCTTTGCTAAAATCTCCTTGAGCTGCCACAACCAAATATATACTATATTATCAAAGAGTTAAATACTACTTAATCAATGGTCACTTAGATTTCATGCTAGAAATGAAGAAAAGCCAGATCAGGGAGCATTACCTCTAAAACATTTCAATTGAACTACAAAAATAAATTTGGCAATATTGTCTCCCTCAAATATTATCTTCTAATGCAAAGGTTCAACTACACTGAGAGAAGAGATATGTATTTATCAAATTTGATGACCTACGGTTGATGCCTCAGGTTGACAGCTAGTCTTTGTGCAAAATTTTTCTTCCTCCGTTCAATCAAATCATGGACAAACTAATATTGGACAATTAGTCAAGCCAATCAGAGAGGACTCATGTGAAATCATTTAACTCTAGTTTACTAAGTAGCTGAATGTGAAAATAAACTTAAGAATATAAATGGTTTGCCCATATAATTATGAAAGAATAATATACCTCTTTTCGTAAGACGTCCCTACCAATGACCTTCGACTCATTTAGATTTTCACTCTGCTTCTGTAGATAGTATTTCAGTTATTAGACAACAGAGTTTGATAAAAAGACTTTCAAGTAAATAGAGTAGTTCATTCAACCTTTTGAATGTTCTCTTTGGAAGGGTAGTTCTTCCTCTGTGCTTCACGCCACCGTTGGATTTCTTGGTCTGTGTAAGTCATTGTGAAAGATCTAATCATTTGAGGAACAACGAAAGAGCAATCATGCAGAAAACAAGGTTAAAGAATTAGACATTGAGCATAGAAAAAAACAAGTCATGAAAATAAAAAGATTCCAGAATGCAGTTTGAAAGAGACAACACAGAAGATAATCCGGTGAGAAAGCAGACTTTGTGCCAACTTTAAAATTGCACCCCCCCCAAAAAAAAGACATATTCTTCATGTTCTGTTGGAAAGTCAAACAGAAGCTACCTTTTTAGTTCCTGCTTCTGTTCCTTAAGAACACGTTTGCTTCGGACTCATCCCCGGAAAACAGAAAAGGCGTTCCGTGCTACAGGGCAGGTTCCAGCGTTTGCTTCGCACACCGACCAGCATACTCTCCCTTCTGGCTCGCACTATTTTCCGTCATTAAAGGTACGGAATTTTCCTCCTGGTTTCATACGGAATCCCGGCTTTCCGCATAGAAGATGTCTGTGCAAAGACATTCCTATCCTTAATAATTTTAGTATTTTCAGCTTCAGTCCTCGCACTAGGTCTTCTTCTCTGCCCCATTCGTATACTGAGTAGGTCGTCTTCTGTGTCCCATTCGCTGCTGTAGCTTTGCTCGCACATCGCTCCTTCGTGCTTCGCCTTGCCCAGTCTCTGGTATGTGTTGCTTCTTGAAAATTGTTGTGGATGTATTCTTTTTATATGTTCTCAGCTGTACTGTCTACTATGAACTTAATTTTGAAGACACAAAATTGATATATATATATAGCCTTTTGCTTGCTTAGAATGATTTGTAGTTTCTAATTCTGTTGCTGGAGGTCTAATTTTTATAATTCTAAACCAAATCAAACTAAGCCATCTGCATTTCTAATGATTGTTGAGAAGTCGCTGGATGGGCCAATATCTATTTTACTGTCTTCCCCAGATAAGTGAAGTGTAATACCCGTTAATTTCAGAATATAATTCGCTTAAGAGTATTTTAGAATTCTACAACGTTACTTTAGTTATTTATTTTGGTCATTTTTAATTTTCATATTTAATTGTTCTCTTTGAATATTATTTATGAAAATTGAGTTAAATGACTGGACTAAATATTTGCATAATGAGGGATATATTCTAAGAATGGTGAAATTCATGGAAAAGTGGTTTCAGAATGGTCAATTAATCCATTTATTGTAAATTGACTGGATGGGTTTGGATGTTGGGTTATGGATACCCATGGGTTATTGAATAACCCATTAGAAATATTTAATATAAAGTTTCAATAGTAACCCTCATTTTTTTTCACTCAGCCGAAGGAAGCAGAAAAGATTTCTCTCTCAGTTCTTCATTTTCTTCTCAAATCCTTTCCTTGATCTTCAGAGTTTCGATTATTTGTTCGGTTCAAAAGCTTTGTAAGGATCAAAGGTAAGCTTTAATCCGATTATTTTCCTTAAATTTCAGTTTATGTAGAAGATCAGAGGAGGTTTTGTTTTGAAGATTTTGATGATAATTCATGAATCTCAGTTGTTTTAGAAGTTATATTTGAGTTATAATCGGTTAAAAGAGTTGAAATTCTGGTTTTGAAACAAGAAGGGAGAGGATGAATTTGTTAGAAATTTCTGCAAAAACTTCTGCAAAAACCGAGTTACTGTAGCGACCAGGGATTTCGAAACAAAATCTGGAAAATTTTCTTCGGTTACTGTAGCAGTACTGTAGTGTCGGCAGTCAACGGTACTGTAGCAGTCAATGTTACTGTAGCGAACCGGCACTGTAGCGAACCGACACTGTAGCAAACCGTTACTGTAGCAAACCGTACTGTAGCAGTCAGAAAATTTTACGTATTTTCGTGATTTTGTTTCCTTTCTTATGATTCCTTGTAATATATTTTACTAGGAAATTTTCCTACACAAATTCTAGTGTGGAACAAGGTAAACTTGGACAAACATCAAGGTGAGTGAATAACCTTGCTCAGCTAATTTGATATTACTAGTCAAAGTACAATATAAGTCCCATTTACAATAATATTTGGATAATAAGTAATTAATTTTTCATATGGGAGTATATGATGATCAGTAGAAATAAGAGTATGAAGAAACTATTTATTTCATGACAATTGTACTATGTGATGAATTCTCACTATTTTATTAATGAGTAAAGATCTACGGGATCTAATACACGAGTGTGAAAGGGTTAAAGTCTCATACTACTCGGTGTATATCTAAGAAATCTTATACACGAGTGTGAAAGGGTTAAAGTCCCATACTACTCAGTGCATATCTGTGAAATCTATACACGAGTTGAAAGGGTTAAAGTCCCATACTACTCGGTGTATACCGATGAGATCTTATACACGAGTTGGAAAGGGTTAAAGTCCCATACTACTCGGTGTATATCTATGAAATCTTATTCATGAGTTTGAAAGGGTTAGAGTCCCATACTACTCGATGTATAAGACAATTAATTATATGAGTAAATGTGGTATTTGTACTTTTGATATTTTATATAGTACAGTTATTTACTTACTGAGTTTTTAAATAAACTCACACTCCCTATGATTATTTTTCAGATACAGAAAACAAAGAAGAAGAGTATCCGTTGGAAGATTAGAAGCCCCTTGGGATTACACTCTATTTCTGTCTGGTGGGATACCAGTACTTATTAATGTGGACACTAGAAACGCTCTGTACTTTCTATAGGTCTCCTAGGCTTGCGATGAGATAGAAATATCAGACTATGTATGTCTATATTTGCTTATCAGATGAATATAATTCTGTAGTGTGGAATGAATGATTAAGGTTGAATGTAAAACCTTACAGAATATATGTATATAACGTATGTTTGAGAATTATATCAAATGAGTAGTATCTTTTCACATGCTCAATTTTTGGGATGTGACAAATTTTGGTATCAGAGGAAAGGTTTTATAGGTCCCCTATAGAGTACAGAGCAAAGTGATCTTTGTGGGCCCTTCCCTATTGTCATGAGCCGCGGCATGACCATAGGATTAGGTTCCATAAAAGACCTTGTAGAGTATAACGTCATTTTATAGATAACTTCTCAGTGGGGCTAGTAAGTGATATTTTGTTTATGTCTGAAAATTGTTTGTTATGTGTGTAGATCTGTGACAGATCAATGTCAGAAGGATCTTCTAATAATAATGAGCATATGGGTCCAAGGAGGGCCATAAATCCACCAGTACATGTGCAAGATGATCCTAACCGTGGTGATAGTTTACATGCTCAAAGTACTGAGGGCGCATCTAGTGAGCAAGCAAGAAGAGTCGAACCTGATGCTCACGTCGGTAATGCAACTATTGCACATGTGATTCATTTGATGAATGAACGATTTGACCGATTTGAGGCTGAAATGAGAGGTCGAGCTGCACAAGCTAACCTGCCAGTGGATCCTCCTATTGTTGAAGCTGAAAATGTACCACCAGTTCCGTTAGCGGAAGGAGTTAATGTAAGAGAGGTAAGAATGTCTGAATTCCAGAAAATGAGGCCTCCTACTTTTTCAGGGGAAGATCCCAAAGAGGACCCACAATGTTTCCTTGAAGATTGTGAAGCAATCTGTGATGCTATAGGGTGTTCTCCTACTCAAAAGGTAGAATTCACTTCCTTTCAGTTAAAAGGTAGGGCTGGTAAATGGTGGAGAAACTGGAAGAAAGCTAGAATTCAAGGCGCACCGCCAGTTATGTGGACAGAATTTTACAGATTGGTTATGGATGAATTTCTTCCGGCGAGTGAACGATCATCCAGGGCCAGAGATTTTCTGTATCTACGGCAGGGAACCATGACTGTTGATGAATATTCAGCTCAGTTTGTTAAATTATCTGAATATGCCCCTGAAATCATTCCTTCTGAAAGGAAGAAAATAGAAAAGTTTGTGGAAGGGCTTCGTGATGCCTTATATGATCAAGTGGGTTCTAATATGAACGATTACTCTTCGTACTCAGAGGCTATTGATGTGGCCCGAAGAATGGAAAAGAGGTCAAAGAATAAAGAAGAATATCGTCAAAAGAAGAAAGCTAGATATAGAAGATCTTTTGATCAAGGGGAAGACTCAGGGACTTTGAAACCCTTTACTGCATCACAACATGCTCCAGCCACTCCTACTAAGTCATCTTATTCTACAGCCAGTGTGGCTAAGCCTCGTTTAGAGAACAGGGGTGGTTTTAGCTCTTCTAGTAGAAGAGGTACTCAAGGTAGAAGGGAAAAACCTCAATGTCCTGAATGTGGAAAGTTTCACTTCGGAGAATGCAGGTTAAACACTGTTGGTACAGGTTGTTTTAACTGTGGACAAAAAGGACATTTTATAAGGGAGTGCCCTCAGCTCATGACAAGACCAGGTCAAGGGTCTACTTTGCCACCTCGACCACAATCTATTACTCAAACACCAACCCCTTCAACAGGGGGTAGTATGGGAAGAGGTTCTGGAAGAGGCCAAGGTGACCGTGGAAAACAAGCTGCTGGCAGAGGAAATGCAAGAATATATGCTCTAACCCGACATGATGCTCAAACATCCAATGCTGTAGTTACAGGTATATTATCTGTTAATACTTTTGCTGCACGTATTTTGTTTGACCCCGGTTCTACTCACTCATATGTGTCACCCCTATTTGCCAAGAGATTTGCAATTGATTCGATTATTCTTAAAGAACCATTCTTGGTTTCCACACCGATGAGAGAGACTTTGATGGTTAAAACATGTTATCGTTCTTGTAAAATAATCGTTGGAGGCATGAAAACTGAGATAGATCTTATGGTTCTCAATATGTTAGATTTTGATGTGATTCTAGGGATGGACTGGCTATCTTCTTGTCATGCTACTATAAATTGTCGTGACAAAGTTATTTCCTTTAATATACCGGGGAGGAATAATTTTGTGTTTCAAGGAGATCGAAGTGATGTACCTTGCAACATGATATCTATGTTAAGTGCCCAGCGTATGTTGCGAAAGGGATGTCAGGGATTTCTAGCTTTTATCAAAGATTTAGAAAAGAAAGAACAGAAGTTAGAAGACATTCATGTGGTTAATGAATTCCCAGATGTGTTCCCAGAAGATTTACCTGGATTACCGCCAGAAAGAGATATTGAGTTCAGTATTGATTTGGTCCCAGACACAAGACCAATTTCTATTCCACCTTATCGTATGGCTCCTGTAGAGCTAAAAGAACTCAAAGAACAATTGGAAGATTTGTTAAACAAAGGGTTCATTCGCCCAAGTTTTTCACCTTGGGGTGCTCCTGTTCTTTTTGTGAAAAAGAAAGATGGTTCTATGAGATTATGTATAGATTATCGTCAGCTGAATAAAGTCACAGTGAAGAATAAGTATCCTTTACCAAGGATAGATGATTTGTTTGATCAGCTTCAAGGAGCAAAATACTTCTCAAAGATTGATCTAAGGTCTGGATATCATCAGTTACGAATTAAGAGTGATGATATACCTAAGACTGCTTTTCGTACACGGTATGGACATTATGAGTTTCTTGTGATGTCTTTTGGGTTGACAAATGCACCAGCAGCATTTATGGATTTAATGAACAGAGTGTTCAAATCATTCCTTGATAAGTTTGTAATTGTATTTATTGATGATATCTTGGTGTATTCAAAGAGTCATGAAGAGCATACTGAACATTTGAGAATAGTGCTTCAGACTTTGAGAGAGCATCAGTTGTACGCAAAGCTTTCAAAATGTGAATTCTGGATGAGTCATGTAACATTTTTGGGACATGTTATTTCCCAAGAAGGTATTCATGTAGATCCAAGTAAAATTGAAGCAGTAAAACAATGGCCTCGACCAACAACTGTGTCTGAAGTACGTAGTTTTCTTGGCTTAGCAGGATATTACCGTCGCTTTGTCAAGGATTTCTCTAAGACAGCTCTCCCATTAAATAAGTTAACCCGAAAGAATGTTAAATACATTTGGGATGATTCATGTGAGCAAAGTTTCACCCAATTGAAAGAGTGTTTAACTTCTGCACCAGTCTTAATCCTACCATCAGGACCAGGGGGTTACTCTGTATTCTGTGATGCCTCAAAGATAGGCTTAGGATGTGTGTTGATGCAACATGGTAAAGTCATAGCTTATGGCTCACGTCAGCTTAAAAAGCATGAATTGAATTACCCCACTCATGATTTGGAAATGGCAGCTGTAGTGTTTGCCCTAAAGATTTGGAGACATTACTTGTATGGGGAGACTTGTCAAATTTTTACAGATCACAAAAGCCTTAAGTACATTTTTGAGCAGAGAGATCTCAATCTAAGGCAACGAAGGTGGATGGAACTTCTGAAAGATTATGATTGTACCATCCTTTACCATCCAGGTAAAGCAAATGTAGTGGCTGATGCTCTAAGTCGAAAGTCTATGGGAAGTTTAGCTCACATTGCCACTATAAGGAGGTCTCTAATACATGAACTACAAGAATTGGAAGCTGATGGAGTAGTCTTCGAGATCACTGAGTCAGGTACATTTCTGGCTCATTTAACAGTTAGATCATCCCTTGTAGAAAAAGTAAAAGCAACTTTAGAAAATGACATTGATATGGTCAAAATCAGAGATAAGGCAAGGCAAGGTCTAGCACCAAGTTTCTTGGTAGATGAAGAGGGAGTCTTATGGTTTAATGGGAGACTCTGTGTCCCCAACATTGAATCTTTGAAACATGAAATCTTAATGGAAGCTCATGGTTCACCCTACGTTGTACATCCTGGTGCTGTGAAAATGTATCAGGACTTGAAACAAGTTTACTGGTGGGAGGGCATGAAGCGAGACGTGACTGACTTTGTAGCTCGATGTTTGACTTGTCAGCAAGTTAAAGCTGAACATCGACGACCATCTGGATTGATGCAAAAACTAGATATTCCCGAATGGAAGTGGGAAAGGATCACTATGGATTTTGTAGTAGGTTTACCTCGGTCAACAAAAGGAAATGACTCAATATGGGTCATAGTGGATCGACTTACTAAGTCAGCACATTTTCTTCCTGTTCATACCACTTTCAGTGTAGCAAAACTTGCTCGACTTTATGTTAAAGAAATAGTGAAACTTCATGGTGTACCAATATCCATTATATCAGACCGAGGACCTCAGTTTACTTCTCGGTTCTGGAAAGTCTTTCAAGAGGCTTTGGGTACCAAAGTGAATCTTAGCACAGCATTCCATCCTCAGACTGATGGACAGTCCGAAAGGACAATTCAGACTTTAGAGGATATGCTAAGAGCTTGTGTGATGGATTTCAGTGGAAGTTGGGAAGATCATTTGTCTCTTATTGAATTTGCTTATAATAACAGTTACCAAGCCAGTATTCAGATGGCACCTTTTGAGGCTTTATATGGGAGACGGTGTCGATCTCCTATAGGTTGGTTTGAACTTGGTGAAACCAAAATATTTAGACCTGAGATGATTCAGGAAGATATAAATAAAGTTAAACTGATCAGAGAAAAGTTGTTAACTGCTCAGAGTAGACAGAAGTCTTATGCGGACAACCGACGACGTGACCTTGAATTTGCAATAGGTGATATGGTTTTCTTACGAATCTCACCTATGAAGGGAGTAATGAGATTCGGAAAGAAAGGCAAGCTTAGTCCGAGGTATGTTGGCCCATATGAGGTTGTAGACAGAGTGGGTAATGTGGCATATCGCCTAGACCTACCTTCCAACCTAGAGGGAGTTCATCCAATATTTCATGTGTCCATGCTACGGAAGTATCTTCCTGATCCTTCTCATGTCATTCAACCCCAAGAAGTTCATTTTGATGAAACTCTCACCTACGAAGAGGTACCAGTAGCTATCCTTGATAGAAAAGTCAAGAAATTGCGTACCAAAGAAATTCCTACTGTCAAGGTTCTTTGGAGAAATCATTCTCGCGAGGAAGCTACGTGGGAGGCAGAAGATGAGATGTGGAAAAACTATCCACATTTATTTGAAACTTGAGGTAAGATTTTAATTCGGAGAACCGAATTCTTTTAAGGGGGGTAGAATGTAATACCCGTTAATTTCAGAATATAATTCGCTTAAGAGTATTTTAGAATTCTACAACGTTACTTTAGTTATTTATTTTGGTCATTTTTAATTTTCATATTTAATTGTTCTCTTTGAATATTATTTATGAAAATTGAGTTAAATGACTGGACTAAATATTTGCATAATGAGGGATATATTCTAAGAATGGTGAAATTCATGGAAAAGTGGTTTCAGAATGGTCAATTAATCCATTTATTGTAAATTGACTGGATGGGTTTGGATGTTGGGTTATGGATACCCATGGGTTATTGAATAACCCATTAGAAATATTTAATATAAAGTTTCAATAGTAACCCTCATTTTTTTTCACTCAGCCGAAGGAAGCAGAAAAGATTTCTCTCTCAGTTCTTCATTTTCTTCTCAAATCCTTTCCTTGATCTTCAGAGTTTCGATTATTTGTTCGGTTCAAAAGCTTTGTAAGGATCAAAGGTAAGCTTTAATCCGATTATTTTCCTTAAATTTCAGTTTATGTAGAAGATCAGAGGAGGTTTTGTTTTGAAGATTTTGATGATAATTCATGAATCTCAGTTATTTTAGAAGTTATATTTGAGTTATAATCGGTTAAAAGAGTTGAAATTCTGGTTTTGAAACAAGAAGGGAGAGGATGAATTTGTTAGAAATTTCTGCAAAAACTTCTGCAAAAACCGAGTTACTGTAGCGACCAGGGATTTCGAAACAAAATCTGGAAAATTTTCTTCGGTTACTGTAGCAGTACTGTAGTGTCGGCAGTCAACGGTACTGTAGCAGTCAATGTTACTGTAGCGAACCGGCACTGTAGCGAACCGACACTGTAGCAAACCGTTACTGTAGCAAACCGTACTGTAGCAGTCAGAAAATTTTACGTATTTTCGTGATTTTGTTTCCTTTCTTATGATTCCTTGTAATATATTTTACTAGGAGATTTTCCTACACAAATTCTAGTGTGGAACAAGGTAAACTTGGACAAACATCAAGGTGAGTGAATAACCTTGCTCAGCTAATTTGATATTACTAGTCAAAGTACAATATAAGTCCCATTTACAATAATATTTGGATAATAAGCAATTAATTTTTCATATGGGAGTATATGATGATCAGTAGAAATAAGAGTATGAAGAAACTATTTATTTCATGACAATTGTACTATGTGATGAATTCTCACTATTTTATTAATGAGTAAAGATCTACGGGATCTAATACACGAGTGTGAAAGGGTTAAAGTCTCATACTACTCGGTGTATATCTAAGAAATCTTATACACGAGTGTGAAAGGGTTAAAGTCCCATACTACTCAGTGCATATCTGTGAAATCTATACACGAGTTGAAAGGGTTAAAGTCCCATACTACTCGGTGTATACCGATGAGATCTTATACACGAGTTGGAAAGGGTTAAAGTCCCATACTACTCGGTGTATATCTATGAAATCTTATTCATGAGTTTGAAAGGGTTAGAGTCCCATACTACTCGATGTATAAGACAATTAATTATATGAGTAAATATGGTATTTGTACTTTTGATATTTTATATAGTACAGTTATTTACTTACTGAGTTTTTAAATAAACTCACACTCCCTATGATTATTTTTCAGATACAGAAAACAAAGAAGAAGAGTATCCGTTGGAAGATTAGAAGCCCCTTGGGATTACACTCTATTTCTGTCTGGTGGGATACCAGTACTTATTAATGTGGACACTAGAAACGCTCTGTACTTTCTATAGGTCTCCTAGGCTTGCGATGAGATAGAAATATCAGACTATGTATGTCTATATTTGCTTATCAGATGAATATAATTCTGTAGTGTGGAATGAATGATTAAGGTTGAATGTAAAACCTTACAGAATATATGTATATAACGTATGTTTGAGAATTATATCAAATGAGTAGTATCTTTTCACATGCTCAATTTTTGGGATGTGACATGAAGCATGGTATCCTACGCTTTATCCTATCTATTTTACTATCTATGTAGCTTTCCATTTTATCCCTGATAAAACATTCAATATGGTGGATTGATACCTGGTGAATGTTGCGTTGTACTAAAGACAGTAGATGTATTATAATGTTCTTTTGAATATGGGAAACTCACACAAGTTGTCACGTCCCAAAATTTGAGCACGTGACCGGCACGGAAAGTGAATTTCATTTCACCTCCGTAAGCCTATCTTTCTCTTAAAAAAAAATCATACAATTCTTTTTCATGCAACCAAAACGAGTTCTGTATACATACTACAATTACTCACATTACATCACTGAATGAACCTACCCGATTACAGAGATTTCTAGATTTATACAACTTAGAATAAAACTTAACTATTATACCTTTATCCTGAACAAATGAAAAGGTAATTATGGACTAAGGATCCATAATTCCTTGTTCCGATATTTACCTTCAGCTGTCAACTCTGAAAAAAAATATCAATAAGAGGGGTATGAGCAAACCACGTGCCCAGTGAGTAGATAACACAATACTATGACAAAATAAAAATTATGCATCATAATGATAACATGCAGCAATCATACGTAGATCGATCATCATATGATATAATATTATTCATAATACTTCACAACAATATCCAAGTGAATCAAATGCATTTCAACAAAATTCAAAATTCACAACAGCAATCGATGAAATCAATTTCACACACAATTCCCGTACCAACCGGGTCGTCCAGAATACCTCTGGATCGTTGCCCGCGGCCCCCGCCGCATCCACCCTTATCGCTCCATTTATATTCTCCACCCTTATAGCTTCACATAGATTTCTCCATGGGGTGCACCACCATGCCTTTCCTTTCCAGTCAAACACAATCACAATCACATATAAAAACATCCTCAATCATAATCTTGAGCCACATACACAACTCAGTCATTTACAATTCAAGCCACAACATAATCAATGTGGTTCCAGCAACATAGCATGTATATAACATAACCCATAATATAGAACAATTATTCAACAATAACATACTTCAACTATCCGCATATGATTGAACTCAACAATCAGAGTATGATACATTTCAACTCAGTTCACATGCCATTCACAATCCATCATATAACCTCATTCATGAGAAAATAAGAAAATATAATTATATACATCACCTGGCACGTTCCACAATTGTTTGTCTCATCATCCCACATCATTCTCTTCAAATTTGGATATTCAACATATTTTCACTATGATGCAAAAAGTCAATAACAAAGATATTTAATCATAGCAAGTATTAACCCATTCACCTGAATTTCATGCTCTCAGCACTCCCACCTTGCACTTGACCATTCCTATTGTAACCAGATAAAAACCATCAGGGTTACGAAATAGAGAAATTTCCTACCACTACTCTCGACCTTCATCCACTTCTCAAATCATAACTCCTAACTGGTAATGAATATCCAGATGAAACTTATACCATTGGAAACTAGACTCAAAGAGCTTTTCAACGATATTTAAAAAAAAAAACTGATGCTACAGTAACGGTCAACGGTCAACGCAGCTACAGTAACGTTGACCGAGTCAACGCTACAGTAACGTTGACCGAGTCAACGCTACAGTAACGAGAAAATCTGGAAAAATTTTCTCGGTGAACAGTAATTCTGGGGAAAATTTTCGATGTTCTTCGTGTTCTTCATCCAAAAATCCAAAAATCATATCTAAAACAACATTTCTTTTGATTTCTTCCATGAGTTTTCATCCTTAATGTCTAAGGAGTGTTTTAACACCAAAACCCCCAATTTCTACCAACAATCCAAGCTCAAATCTCAAATTTTCATCAAGAATACTAACTTTTTCAAATATCCAAATTCTACGAATTTCTCATAGTTTTCTCCAAATTTCTTGTTCTAATAACATCATAAACCACCTAGGAATGTTTTAGATTAACATCCACACTTAAATTCATCCATTAAAATATTCTACAAAAATTTTGCAAAAATAATAACCAAGGATTTGATCTTGTAATAAGAGGAAGAAGAAGAAGAACATCAACTTACCAATCATCCTAACTTTCATAGCTTCCTTCCTAAAGCAAAAATTGCATGAATGATTGATGAAGAAATTCCTTTGCAAGTATAATCGAGAGAGAGAGAAAGTGAAGCTACGGGAGGGAGAATGAGAAAAAGAAAAGAATAAGGAGAAGTGTATACGCGTGGGCCCCACCAATTTCTTTTTCGATAAAATCGCTCATAGCCATCTTAGCTTATAAGATTTGTTCACTTTAATCCCTCTCGATGTCTCAAACTCCACTTTAACCTTGAATCCATCATCTTTTCGGTACCGGACTCATAATTCATTCCCATAAGCTCTATTTTTCTTCTCGGGTTCCTACTTGGTCATTTTTCAAAAGTCCTCTATACTTTCTTTTCTTTTCACTTTAGTCCTTGAGAATTTGTAAAAATTTCCTAAATTAAAAATAAAAATTTCTATTCTCACATTTTCTTCACTAATTCAAAAAGAAAATTTTTCACGTAATTAAATTTTTCACTAAACTTCAAAATAGGCTTTAAATATTCATATAAATTCTTGGGATATTACACAAGTAAGGTGTAATTAATTTTCATCCTCACTTTTCTACTTTCTGGAGATCCAAATCTTTCCCTTCTGTCATCAAACTACCTTGCTTTGAATGCAGTTGAGTGCTCATGTGCAATCAAAGTAATCTTTACTCATGAAATGCATGCCTTCACAGAACATTGTTGTAGAAAGGGACTCTATTTCTAGCTATCTGAAATCTTTTTTCCCCCTTAATGAAAGATAAGTTTTTCTCGAAAATATAGAAACATTGTCAAGTTGTCCATGAAAGTAAACAGAAAAGGAAGAAAGAAAGATTTGTAAGAGTAGCTACGAAGGGGGTGCTTGGTACAGAACTCTTTCACTATGTAGCAATTGTTACTCAGGTTATTAGGTCCTTTGAACTCAAGTTTTATTTTCCTAAAAGTTGCTAATTCTTGTGTTTGCTTCAGTAAAAAATTATCTATCAGTGAAAAGAGTATTTCAATTAGTAAAAAAAAAGAAGAAAATACATACATAGAGTGGAATTACATTAAAATGTCAATATCATAATTAAGCAATATCAGAAACTCATGCCTAAGGATAATTTTGAACCTGAGTCCCAAATAGGAAGAATGAGACTCTTTATGTATGCCTTGTATGAACTTCGGGCTATCTAACATCATGAATCAACTAAGTGTCTGCTCTGCGAAAAGTTAATTCATTGACAAAACCAAAATGAATTCCTTGTTTTGTTGAGCGCAAAACTGAATTAATATCAATATGAGCTTCTTAATAAGATAGTTTTGTTCACTGTAATTCTTTCTAATTCTTTACTTTAATTTCTGTAATTTATTTTAATTTTATTTATTGATTATAAAGAAACAACAAATTGCTTGCTAGCTTTATGTTGATTAATTATAATCAATTGAAGAATTCCATGATCAATGATAATATAGTCTAATGTCAGTAATCATTTCAGGCAAGCATATTTAGCTATGGATGACTTAAAAACAAGAATTGTTGCTGCAGCTATGACTTGGTGGTTCAACATGATTATTACCATATATAGCTATTACGTTTCTGTTGTTGGAGTTGTTCTTTGTCGACATCGAATCTGTAGGAGACCTTACAATGTTAACTTTCATAGTCATAGGGCCCATTTTAGGAGTTTAGTCTATAGCAGTGATACAATTTGCCATAACTTAACGAGGATGAATAGGGCAACTCTAGATAATCTATGTGCAATGCTTGATGTTATAGGCGGACTTAGGCCCACCAGACATATGCTTGTAGATGAGCAAGTTGCTATTTTTGCTCACATATTGTCTCACCATGTCAAGAATAGAGTAATCCAAGCTAATTTTAAGAGATCAGTAGAGAGTGTGAGTAGACATTTCAATAGGGTGTTGAATGTTATGATGCGTTTAGATACCCGACTTTTCAAAAACCCTGAGCCTGTTCCTGCAGATTCAGCCGATCCCCGGTGGAAATGGTTCAAGGTAATTGTCTGTCTTGAGTTTGCATGACCGGTAGTGTACTAGTGTGCATCTTTGATTAATTGCAGCTGTCTGTCACAGAATTGTGTTGGTGCCCTTGATGCAACACACATAGATATAAAAGTCCCGTTGAAGGATAAGCCAAGGTACCGAAACCGGCATGGCGACATTACCACTAATGTGTTAGGTGTTTGTTCTCAAGACGGTCAATTTATATATGTTTTACCTGGTTGGGAGGGTTCTGCAGCTGATGGACGAGTGCTACGTGATGCAATTTCGAGGACCCACGGGTTGAGGGTTCCCCCGGGTGAGTATCATATGTAGTTTGCATTTACTTTAAAATTTTGACAATTATGTAAAAGATTATGATGCGTAAAATATTTTTCCTAGACTGTTATTACTTAGTCGATGGAGGGTACACAAACTACGAAGGTTTTTTAGCCCCTTACCGAGGCCAGCGATACCACATAAATGACTAGACAAGGGGTCGTCAACCAACAAATCCTCGTGAGTGTTTCAATATGAAACATGCAGCAGCACGTAACGTGATTGAGAGGTGCTTTGGAATGTTAAAGATGCGTTGGGCGATACTTAGAAGTCAGTCCTATTACCCAGTCAGAACACACAACCGAATCATAATTGCTTGTTGTCTACTGCACAATCTCATAACACAGGATAATCCCCTAGACGAGGAGGATGACATAGAAATAGAAGGCCCATCCGCTGATATCGACAATCTTTCTGTAATCGAGCCATCAAATGCATGGACTCGATGGAGAGATAACTTAGCAGAGGAAATGTGTGGTGAGTGGAGGAGTGGGCGATCATGACATTGTTTGAGGATTGCCATGTGTATTTTTGTTGACCTTGCTAGTTTTTGTTTGAGGGTGGCCATGTGTACTTTTGTTAACCTTACTGATTTTTGTTTGAGGATTGCCATGTGTATTTTTGTTGATATTTAAGATATATGATTAAGTGGTATATATGGTTGACATGTGACATTTTGTTAACATATCTTGTATCTATTGATATTTTGTTATATCATTGCACTGTTTGTGAATATAGAATTAGAAATGGCACACCATTGGACCCCTGAGGAGGATGCCCTACTTGTAGAATCACTGGTGGAGCTGCGGATGAATATTGAATTCCATTGTGATAACAATTTCAAGCCTGGGTACCTGCCTAAACTAGAGGCAATGCTTGCTGAAAAGGCTCCTGGCCATGGCTTGAGGGCTAACCCCTACATCGTTTCTCGGATAAAAACACTAAAGACTTCTTGGCAAGCCGTGTATGATCTGATTCACAGAACAAACACAAGCGGGTTTGGGTGGGATCCAGTAAAGCAATGTGTTGTAGCAGAGCCTGCTGTTTGGGATGCATATATACAGGTAGATTATGAATCCAACTTTGCATTGTTTCACTTATTTATGTATGTCTCTTATGTTTTTTTAATATTTGCAGGCCAACCCGAGCAAGCGTGGTTGGAGAAACAAAACATTCCCCTTCTTTGAACAACTGACCACTGTGTATGGTAAAGACCGTGCATCAGGAATGGATTCACAATCTTCTGCAGACATTAGAGAAGAGATGGCAACCCAAGCAGAAGCAGAGGATAACGTCATGCCCACTCCAGAACATGAGGAGTATGCATTTGACAGCCCTACATCTGATGTGCCTAGCACTGGGACTCCTAACCTACAGTCCGAGGCGACATCAACTTCAAGCAGAAAGCGACGAAGAAGCAGTGCTGGTGATGATATTGCTTCAGCCTTAGCTGACCTCACAACCGGCATGAAAGAGTGCATTAAAGAGGCCTCCACCTCCATTTCTAATTCTATATCCACATCGTTTGACATGTTGAATCGTGATGCTAACATGGTAGCAAGAAAGGAAAGACTTATTGGAGAGTTGTTGAAGGTTCCAGGGTTGACCGAAGATGAAGTCATCCGGGCTAATGGACTAATTGTACAAAACCACTCTTTGTTGGTTCAATTTCCTTGCGTACCGGATGCATTGAAGGCGGCATGGATAAGATCTTTCATTCGCTAGGTTACATAGGGGTTAAGATTGTAGTCATGTATTTTGTAAGGTTCAAACATATATTTGGTCTATTTTGTAAAAGTGAAACTATATATGTTTGTCAACATGCCGACTACATGGAAGTCTACTATTATGCAAGACTATTGCTATGTATGAGTAAAATACAGTGAACTATTTTGTGTTTTGGCAAACATAATGTAATGTTGGTCTTTTTGCTTTATATATGTGTGAAGTTCTACCCTATTTTTCCTGCATACTTGTTTATTGAAAATTCCAAAATAGGATTTCTGTGATATATGTTTATAGAAGCCTTCATTGAAAGTGCATCAATGTGTGGGATGACCAGTGTCCGTGAATATATGGGATGAACCATTATCACATGCATGTGTGTGATATATGTTTTTTTTTTTTCTGAATGTAGAGTTAGCAATTATAGTTCCTTTCTCTTGCTGATATGTATCAGCTTTGTTATAGTTTATGTAACTAATTTTAGTACTTGACTTTATAATATAATATGGAAAGGTTTTCTGCAAGCATGAAGATCAGAAAAGGCAGGAGAATGACTTGATTAAGCAACTTGACACGTCTGCATCCATATTTTGATAAGGTGTCTTGCAACATATATATACTGTGGCAGTGTACTGCATGCTGTTGGCATATCAGTCATTATATATATATATATATATATATATATATATTTTAATATATGTAATGACTGATTTATCTTTTGTTCTCAATTTTGTCTTTTTGGTGCCATCTTGCCATGCATTAACAAACGAACTTCATAGAATTAATTGGGTCAATATGGTGGAAACTAGACATGATATGAAATATTATAATTCCTATGTACTGGTCCTGCTCCAGGACGTTCGGCAAGTAATACTTAAAGGTAAAATCAACATTTCACAATAATATAAATTTTCATGTAAGTCTCTTATGCCTTCATTGTATTTTATAAGTTCTATTTTTTTTACCATCAATTTCTGACTTGCAATTCTTTCAAAATTATGTAATATTTGATAAAAGTATAGTAAATTCCTATTGCCTTCCAATGCCAGCTTGTTGTTCTTGTCAAGCCACATATCAAACATAATTTTCATTCCAATAAATGAAGATATAGTAAATAGTCATCAAAGTAAGAATCTTTCATTAATCCATATCCAAAACATAGTTAATTAACTACAACTTGTCTAGATCAACCAAAAGAGACCTATAGTACATAGAGGTCAGCCAATTCATAGGTTCAACATAATCCTAAACCTAAAGCAACTTAATACATAAAGGTCAGCCAATACATAAGTTCAACACTATTTTACAGCACATTAACAGGTACCACCAGCAGCAATACAAGCATCTACCCATTCTTATCCTACTAGTTTTTAACCAATATCACAACTAATAAAAAAAGTATGACTACAATCATTGCTGCTTTATCAAAGTTCATTTGAAGACTTGACATGCCATCCGGCATTGCCTTTGTGATGTCCTTAATTTGTCTCTTCATTGTGGCAAATTCACTCTGAAGACGCAACATCTGGTCACATAGTGAAGCTATGGCTGTGTTATCAATTTCTGTATGAAGCTTGCTGTCCACTTCATCCCCGTTTTCTCCATTTTGCACCTTAACCCATTCGAAGTACTTGCACTTGCCAGACTCACACTTTACATACACGAGGTCGGGGTTTTTTTCAGAATGAGAGATCTTGATTACAGCGCGTCGATTGCAGCGGCAATATCTTTCTTGTAACCTTAGGACCCCATCAGTAGAGCCATCTTCCACATTCGAGGACTTCATGTTCTACCTATAAGTTCAAAATAATACATTGATTGCTCATTAAACAATAGGCATAATACAGAGATGGGGATAAATACTAAGAAATTATGGAAGAAAAATATCAATAAGGCCACAACTAAACTAATCAAACAAAACCTCACTCGTTGAAACGTTCTCAAAATATCAATTAACCAGCTTTCAATTCTTTTGTCAATGCTTCACTGTTGATTTTGAAATTTTGGTTGCAAAAACATTTTTGTCAAATCTTAGGTGAACATGTCAAGATTATAGATTCCTTACATATGACCAGTTTTATCATTTGAAGTTGTAAAACAATCATTGGATACATGGAGTAAGTTTGAGCTAATCCTAAAGTCAGTACATAATTCTTTATGGTTTGGTCAGAAATCAAAATTCGAGATGCACCCCAAGGAAAAGACAAATAACTCAAAAATAGACTTTGGCACAATGCTTAATTTTCCTTCCCTTTCCACTCCTCTATATTTAATGCTATCATTGGACCAAACTACAGTACACGGTGATCTAATATTACAAACTTGCAATGTATATCTTTTTTTTTTCAAGTTGTGACAGAGTTATGCAATTATTAGTTTGCTTTTTATCTGTTATTTATGTTTGTTGTTTGATTGATCTTACACCATTACTTTGAAGGTTTAAGTATAGTTAAAATTGTTATTACACATGCTTTTTCTCTTACTAAACCATCTGCAACTGAGAACAAATTGCTTTTATTTTGAACTTCACCCTTGAATATCTTTCAACTACAAGGAACTTGAATAAAACGCAATTTACAGTGCCAGCAACCAGACCAAATTAAAACAACATCATTTTTTTGAAATATGATAAATATATAAACGCTATCTTATAGCTCTTAACAGGGGAAAATTTTGATGAACCAAACCTTGTAACACAGTAAATCCCTCAGACAATTGTTAGAGCACAGACAGGGAATCCAAATCAATGGCATCAGATAATGGATTACAATCGCAAGGGAATCGGGTAATAGAAGTTAGAGGAATTAAGAGAATCTAAAAATTAGAAGACAAAGGAGTCAAGAGAACGAACCTGGGACCTCAATGTGTAGTCTTCAATCGCAAAGGACAGCCTCAGCTTCGAGTCGAAGAAGGCATCCGCTTGACCATCTTGAAGTCGCCAGAAGTAGCGTCAGATGGGAAAGCCTTGCACACGACGCATTGGAGGAGAAGATCGGTGGCTAGGGCTGAAGATTGGGGCGTAAAGAAACTTTTTTATCCTACGCAAAAAATTGTAAATGAAGGATAAAAGGGTAAATTCCCTCAATTATTTAATTTTATGTTTTAATAAATTATACACAAATATTCTCTTTCCTAATCAATTTTCTCTACCCAACCAAACAACTTTTTCTTTCTTTTCTTTCTTTCCTTTCCATCCTTTTTTTCTTTTCCTTTCCTCTTTTCCTTTCCATTCCTTGTCTGTCATGCGAACCAAACGAACCGTAAGAGTTAACACCAGAATTTCCTGCCCTCTGGTGGTTGAACCCTGTTTGTTCAAAAAGTATTAGTCTCAAAGCAGATGAGATTTTCATCTTTGTAAGATGGTAGAGAAGTTTAAACCTTTGTGCCTATGGTCATTAGGAGCCCCAAATTTCCTCTCTCCATTGTTGTTATCATGAACCTTAGACTTCTGGAATCTACATAAATAGGAGGTGGATTTTGATTCAGTCAATATTGCAAGCCATTATATATAAACAGAGTATATCTAAAGTAAGAAAAAAAAAAAAAATCAAATGACATACCCTCCTTGAAATCCCCCTTGATTTGATTTATTTTTGAAGTTTTTGCCAGGCGATCCTTTCCAATTAGAGTTTGGAACATTAGCTTTGACATTGCTATAAGGATTTTCCTGCAGCAATTAATCAGATTCATACTAAAAACAATAGTCATGGCTTTTTAACAACAGTACAAGCTGTTGATCTTACCTGGCTGAAACACGTCAATCGTAATTATTGCATTTATAGGGAGAAAAAAAAATCACATGTGAATTTGCAAATGCAGGTTGGGAGTGCTTTGTATGATGAGGCTGCATTGAACTAGAATTAAATGGTGCCGAAGTGTTTCCCTCCAACTGCTGAGATGCCAAGGGCAAAAAAAGAATTTGTGTTCGCTGGTGGAAAAATGTTTTTTTCATTCTGGTTAACCTGTGGTCTAACCTGATTTCCAGGCACAAGACCTAACTGTGAATTTGCAGACAAAAATGGATTTTGAGGAACCATAGCCTGAGACGCTTGGTTTGGGAAGCCAAACATTGGATGGGAACCTGGAGGCATACCATATGGAACGACTTGAGCTGTGTTTGAGACTTGCATGGGTAACTGTTGATTCATATTTTGCAAGGGCAAGGGGGCACAAAATTGTTCATTTGGCATATTCATATTCATACTATTCTGGTGAAGCGAACTCAGAATATTCTGTGCTAAAATATGTCCCTCGGTTTGAGACAAATTAATTTGAGCTCCATTCATTATATTTTGTCCCTGAACTGGAAACATTGGATTGCAGTTCAGATTGCCAACACCATTCTGAGGACCAATCCTACATGGAACTGGCCCTGAGGTGTAGGACCAGCCAAATTCATAGGAGGCAGAACCAGTTGATTGCTTTGCAGGGGAAGAAAATTATTAGCAGCATGCATGAAAGCAGGTGGATTGATCGTTGGTTGCATATTGGTCATAAAGGGTTCCAAGTTTTGATGAATGCCTGTAGTGATTTGAGGGTGGATTTGCGTGCCTGGATTATTGTTTTGCAAGGGAAGCTGTTGCTGGTTAGGAGCATTCGTGAAACCAGATGGAGTTATGGAAGACGTATTATCAGGCAATACAGTCACCAAATGTAGTTGAAGGACTGAACAAGGGAAAGGACACTCCAAAAGCAAGAGTGAGCTGCCAGTGTGCCCAATTGAAGAAGATTATGTAAACTTCAGCCTAGACATGTACTAAATCATCCTGAAAAGAATGAAGATTGGGACACATTAGAGAAGTTAACTAAACTTTTTTTAGAAAAAGGTCCATTCCCTGAAAAGAAAAAAGGCTTGAGCATGTTAATGTTAAAAACAAGCAAAAAATAATTCATGTCTCAGCTATATTTGCACAAATAGTCAGTATTCCAAATCTATTCAAATTAAAACATGCTGTCTTTCCAAAAATACAAGGCATAACAAGCTCAAGATATACACAAAACCTATCCTGGCAAATAAAAATGGGGTTCACGACATAGCATCACCTGGAAGACAACCAATTAGAATGATCTCAACCCAAAAAAATTCATGGATAGTGTTCTCAAAGTGATTTCCTTGGACATATGCAAAACGAAGACCCAGCGTACATAGCAGCAACATGAACAAAGCTCATCTCTCAATTGCCCATGATTCAAAAGACAAGGAAACTTCCTCAAAAAACCACGGGCATACAACACCGGATTAAGATCTTTCCCAAAATCGTATCCCATTATACATGCAAGGCCAAATAAACACAACTTGAAACTGTGTCAATTCTGCTCCCAAAAGACACACCAGAAAACAACAGACACCTAAATGATAATTCTGATCAAGTAACACAATCCCCACATAGATAGTTCAGCTCTGCTTAAAAAGTAGAAAAGTTGAGAAAAATATGCAGACTAACATTCCAGCGTTCCAATTACCAAACCACCTGACCGAAACAGATTCTCAGCCTACATAATAAGCAAACTCAACCTGCAACTCCGTGAGTGGCAATGGATTCAAATAATACAAGCAGCATATTTGATCGAAAACTCAAACCACCAAAACCATAAACTCAGCAATGCGTTTCTCACTCTCATCTCTTTTCCACCCATTCAGTTACATTCTTACGAGTCGTTAGTGTAGAGAAAGAGAAGAGGGAAATAGCATACCCACTAAAACCCCACATGCTAAACACACTTCATCTGGGTTTTCCATTAATCCCTTGCACAAGAGGGGGAAAACAAAGAAATTTAGAAAAAAAAAGGAATCACAGGAGCATCGGCTGTGGGGGTGAGAAGAAGGAATTGCAACGAGGGGACTTTACCTGATTGTGTGAAAGCTCCTTCTGCATCTCGTCGCTGAACCCATTTGCCTTGCCTTCAACAGCAAATCAAGTGAAAACTGATAGCTGGGGAGATAGCGGCGGCGATCCGTTGCGGGAGATAGCAGTACTCCAGACAACGGCAGTTCTGCTCAGACCAGTGGCGACGGCGTGAACGGCGAGAAGGGAGCAGCGATGACACTCACGAAGACAGAAAACTGATAGCTTCAAAGTCGTAAAAGAAAAGAGAAACAAAAAAAGGAAGAGAGAGAAAAAAATCATTACATGATGTGTCAGCATATTATCTGTACATTGATGTGTAACTTGGTTATACAAGCATTCAAGTCAGTTTTACTGGTGTCCTAGTAGTAGTTGATTAAGAATACTGGTGAATCTTATTTAAATTTTTATTGTGATTTTTATAATATTATATAAATTTAAGTAATTTTTTATTATTTTAAATAATTATCTCTATTATAATAATAAATCTCTTAACAATTTATAAATAGATTTTATAATCAATTTTTTATTATTTGAGTATTTATTACTCTTTATTAATATTTATGTAAGTTATTATTTTATTATTATTTTTTGTATAAGAATCAACTTTTATTTTTATATGTATCAGCTAGCATAGTGAATTACACTGATGAAGTGAAATAAAAATTGATTCTTAAATTTAAGAAATCCTTAAAATTCACCACTGTAGATGCTCTAATATCAGAGACCAATTTTTGTATTTTTAAAAATTACAAAGACTAAATCATTGATTTTTAAAATATAATAACTAAATTCATGATAAAATACAATTATAAAGATCTCATATATATATATATATATATATATATATATACATAAATATATATATATTTTACCTTGATGGAAAATGCTAACTTTAACTTCTGCCACGTTCATTAACAACATATCATACTAATTATTTTTAATTTTAATTTTGTTCTAAATATTTAGTTAAATTTCAATTTTATTCCAAATAATATTATTTATTTATTTATTTTGCTTCAAATTAATGGTTATACATTTAATGTATTATATAAAAAAATTTACATATCATTTAGAAGATTATACTTGTCACTTGGAAGAGTTTTTATTAGTATTTTCTATCAACTTTGTTAATAATAGTAACCTTAGGAATAAAATTAAAACAAAAAAATATAAAATAAAATTGACACAAAATATTTATCATGTACGAATTTAAAATTCAAAATAAACGATAAATTAAAAAAGCCTTTTACTAAGAGTAAAATTAAGTTGTGCCAAACCCAGGCCAAAAATCTCACACCGAATTTAATTTTAGTATAAAGCAATTAAAGATTTACCGTTTAACTCATTTATCAAATTCAAACCTAGACTTTATAAAAATATACGTAGTATTACGATAGATGATATAAAATGTTTATAAAGAAAATTTTAAAGGAAATTTAATAGAAGTATATAAATCAGATCAGTTATAAATAAATATATAAATATTTCAAAATAATATCTTTCATATATATATATATAAAATCAGAAATATATCTGCCTATCATGTATGTAGACATTTATTAAAAGCTTCTTTGTACTAAGAGTAAAATTAAGTTGTACCAAACCCAGGCAAACAATCTCACACCCAACTCAATTTTAGTATAAAGCAATTAAAAATTTACCGTTTAACTCATTTATCAACTTCAAACCTAGACTTTATAAAAATATACGCAGTATCACGATAGATGATATAAAATGTTTATAAAGAAAATTTTAAAAGAAATTTAATAGAAGTATATAAATCAGATCAGTTATAAATAAATATATAAATATGTCAAAATAATATCTTTCATATATATATATATATATATAAAATCAGAAATATATATCTGCCTATCATGTATGTAGACATTTATTAAAAGCTTCTTTGAGTTACAGGTTGATGTTGATGACGATGACCTATAGATCCCCCAAATTCTATGGTGCAATGAATCATGTATGCAGTGTCCAACAATGATGAGATTGCACATGCATCATGATCAACCATATCATCATTCCTTCAATTTCAGTCATGCACTTTCCATCCACAGTTTTTCCCCATCGCTGCTCATCCTTGTGCTACTCAATTAAGAAGTTAACTATGTCCAAAATCAGCTGCTGAGTATTATCTTAAATATGAAAATGTGCCTCAAACAAAACTATGAAATTTTTGTGGGGCAAAGTCAACATCACATGCAATTAGCTGATCCTGAACAGAAATAACAGCAACAATTTAGATTTCCTTCTAGAAGATCAACCAACAGCTTAAACAATCCAACACAAGAACAGGCATGCCGTCTCATAGAACTATTAGTGAAAGTAAAGCGATCTATAGGCCTAAATGCAAAAATAGGTCAATGAACATAAATGTAATGCAATGTGGCCCCAAAAATACATCGATGTAATAGAGTTACATTATAATTTAAATCTGACGGTATTGATTCACATGTTCAAACATTAATACCGGACAAGTGCTCACTATATTAAAAGACAAAATTAACACAAACAAAACTTAAGCTCCAAAACTTAAAAAAAAACACAGTAACAACGCTTCATTGCAGAAAATTTATTAACTAGAAATGGGTGGGAAATATAATTTAAAGCTTGTCCTCGTATTCTGAAAGTGGAGTCATCTGCTCCTTCAAGCCCTTCCTCTTGCGGATATCAGCAACATGCTGAGCAGCTTGGGATCCCGGCTCCAATGGATCTGATGACATCATATCCCAGTGATCAAACACAGACTGAGGGAAAGCCTGCCCTGATGTTGCAGCCCTCAATGTGCTTGAGAATCCGAAAGACTCAATGACAGGGAGGTATGCCTTAATGTTGTAAAGTGGTGTACCAGGCCTCTGCATCTCCTCAAACACATGTCCACGTTTCTGGTTAAGAACACTGTAGATACCTCCAAGAGCTTGCTCAGGGGCCTGGATTTCCACCAAGTAGACTGGCTCGAGAAGCCTGGGCTTCGCAGTCAGTTGGGAAGCATAGAAAACTCTCCTTGCTGTAGGAATAATCTGACCACCACCTCTGTGGATAGCATCAGCATGAAGAACAACATCACAGACTTCAAAGCAGATGGCCCTCATGTTCTCCTCAGCCAATGCTCCTTCTTTTGATGCCCACTGGAACCCAGCAACAACTGAATCCTTGATTTCATTCAGGTACTGCACTCCCTTACACATATCCACAACCATGTTTGGTCCGAGGGTCTCGGGTCCAAAGCACCATATTTTCTTCGCAAGATCCTTGTCCCAACCGAACTCCTCAGCTAAGATTTTGGAACGCAGTTTGGGATCATCCCTTGGTCCAATTCTGCCTTCATCAATTGCCTCAGCAAGACCATCCTCCAAGGGTCTGGCTTCCATGTACAGACGGTTGTGCTTGTTGGGTGACTTGCTCATTACTGTACGAGAAGATCTCTCAAGTACAGTCTCACGGAATGACACAACAGGGTCAGATTTAATAATCTCAGCCCCACCCATGAAATCTTCCTGCAAGTCCTTCAAACAGATCTCAAGATGAAGTTCTCCTGCACCAGCAACAATGTGCTCTCCTGACTCCTCAATAGTACAAACGACCATAGGATCCGACTTGGCCAACCGCTTAAGACCTTCGACAAGCTTGGGGAGATCTGATGCAACCTTGCACTGAACGGCAACACGAACCACAGGGGAGACAGAAAACTTCATAGCTCGGATTGGGTGGGCATCGACTTCCTTCTCATATGTTAATGTGGCATTCTTGGTGATGAATTGATCCAAACCAACCATAGCAACTGTGTTTCCACAAGGAACATCCTCCACAGTTTCCTGCCTCTTCCCCATCCAAATAACAGTTCTTTGAACGCTCTTAACATACAAATCTTTCTTCTCTCCAGGGACATAATTGGGTCCCATAATTCTAACCTTCAAACCAGTGGACACCCTACCGGAGAAGACTCGACCAAAAGCAAAGAACCTACCCTTATCAGATGCGGGAATCATCTTTGAGACATAAAGCATTAGAGGTCCATCTGGATCGCAATTCCTGATAGCAGTAGCATAAGCATCATCAAGGGGACCCTCGTACAAGTTCTCAACACGATATTTCTGGGCTTTTGCTGGTGAGGGGAGATGGAATATCATCATTTCCAATAGTGCAGTACTTGCTGGCAGCCATGTTTGCATCACACGCTTCATCAATGCCTTACCCATCAGCTCCTTCTCCTCGGATTTCATGGTCACTCCAAGTTTCTGCAACATAGGCCACAGCTTATCCTTCTGATCATTCATGCAAGTATTGATAATCTGCTTGATGGGCTCATAACAGAACTGAACAAACCCACGCTTGCAAGTTGGAGAACCAGTATTCTTGGTTGTCCATTTCTTGGTGGCTGGATCAAAGAAGTTCTCACCCCAGAGCCTTTCCATCATCTTTGACTCATCGACCCCAAATTTGGAGGCATACATTTTTGCAAAGTTAGTAAGAGTGAAAGCCCACCCATGCAAACCAGCAGAGAAAGCCACTGTTCCTTTTTCTGGGTAAACCATGACATCACCAAGGAGAGGATCTTCATATGTAGCCATGATCACATTAGCATTCTCAATAACCCTTTGAAAGGTCTGGTAAGCCTCCTCTCCATCCACCTGGAGCTCAAGAAAGCACCTGTCCATCTTATTAACAGTCAGAACAGGCCTAATCCTTTCTCCAAGGGCTTGTCGTAGCACAGTTTCTGTCTGGACACACACGCCCTCAACACAGTCCACCACCACTAACGCTCCATCAGTGATGCGAAGGGCAGCTGTGACCTCAGATGAGAAGTCCACATGCCCGGGGGAGTCAATCAGATTGATGAGGTATTCATTCCCTTGCCTCTCTCCCTTGAAGCTCTTGAGAGCATCATCACTCATCTCATAGTAGAGGGAGATACCAGTAGACTTAATTGTGATACCACGCTCGGCTTCATCGGCACGGGTATCAGTCATCCTGACATCACCTGCCACTTCTTGGGCAATAATACCAGCAGCAGCCACAAGAGAATCAGTGAGAGTTGATTTTCCTGCATTTGGAAAGCCAAATAATGAGTTATCGAGAATAGAAGATTAAAGGAATTATGTATTATGAAAAGTCATTGCAACATTATAATAAATGTCAGAATAGAACAATTAATAACCACAGTTGATGCCATCAATATAAACACCATAAATCCTATTAAGTTTAAAGAGAATGTAACATATTCCTGCAGGACCTTCACTATCAATTAGTCTAAAGCACTTGTGCAACATATGGCAAGACATTACTGTGAATTAAAAACCAAATATCATTTACTCATTGAGAACAAGGAGAAGGTAAATTATAATAACAATCTGGAAATGTACCAGAGAAAATAACAAAGTATAAAAGGGTGCATCACAGTCCATACCGTGATCAACATGTGCAATGACAGACATGTTACGAATATTGTACTTGTAGTCCATAATACGACGAAGCTCGTCAGCTGTGAACTTCACCTGCAAGTATTGACACAATTCTCAAATTCAGAGATCCACAAAACAATGAAAATTCTAACACCGAATACCAGAAGCAAAGTTTGTTAAATTACCATCTTGACTAGTCTTTTTTATCCACACAAAATCAGCCTGTTGATGATGAACTAATATGAAACTGCAACAAACATCAATTAAGTTAGACAAATAATAAGATAGCCCAAAATCATAATATTGTTAAGGTTAATCAAGTTCCATTCCAAAGACCCATACTTTGTGCAGAGAAGGAAACTGGTTTGCTAGGGATGCGTTTGTTTCAAATCTATGCCTGCTGCTTATTAAATATTGAACCCAATAAGTTTGTATGTGAAATCGTGACCTACTTTTAAACAAGTATAATAAGCGTGGATCAACAGCTACAAAGCTATTATTTGGCCAAATAAGTATACCATAGGAAAATTGAAAAAAAAAAAAAACTCATCTAACTCTAATACCATCAAATGCCAAACCATATTGTCGCAACTAGATTCAAATAACATAGCAATATCCGTCCGCAGCAAGCTGCCAGAACAATATTGAATAACGAAATCAAGCATACCGAAAAAAAATTAAAAATTAAAAAAAGCAACATCTTTTCACTGCAAAGCGTAGCTATGCCAAGTTAAGTTTAAGCTTAAAATTAGAAATTTCGAAGTACAATAAGTTATCAAATAATATCAAACTGTTTGAATAAAACATATATATTCGGCAACTTTGACAAGAAACTATAAAAAAGAAGAAAAAAAAAAAAGAAATCGGTCATAGATCTATTTAGATGATAAGAGACTGACAAGAGACTGGGTCATAAATCAGACACACTCAACAGAAATTCCACAGAAACCGTACCAGAAACAGAGGGTAAGCGGCGAGAAGAAAAAGGCACCCTCCCTCGGCAATAAGAGATGAAAGAAGATGCTGAAGGATAATACTTTATACCCTAGTAAATGAGGTTTTAGGCTCTTATGGGCCGGGCTGATTTTCTAAAGTTTGGGCTTTCTTGGCCCACTATACCCGTTTGCACTTGCAACTATGTCATAGAGAGGAAGTTTTAGTATCTGACAAAAGTAGAAAGAAAAGAAAAGAAATTGCCTTTTATTTGAAATAAAATGTAAAATATATTCATGAGAATTGGTGCCTTAATTTGATTTCTGCTTCATTCCTTTGTCTCGTTCCTTACTCATAAAGCATTATGATTTAATTTGATTTCTGCTTCATTCCTTTGTCCCGTTCCTTACTCATAAAGCATTATGATTTTATGTATGTATAAAAGAGCTGAAATTATTCTAAGAATAAGAAAAGGATTGAGAGTAGCGTGAGAATCTACAACAAAACAAAACGGCTTTTATGTCTTTTGATTTATTTATCTTATCTTCTTATCTTTTCTTTTTTAATGGAAAGGTACAGATTTAAGATTTTATAAATTATAAAGCAACTTCTGAAGTTATTTACCTAGAGATTTAAACTGTAATTATATATATATATATATATGGTATTTAATTACCTGTTATCTCATGAAAAATGATTATTTATCATGTAAAGTAATTGTTTCATTATTTTTTGAGTGAATTACATTTGAGTATCTCAATAAGTATTAAAAGATATATTTTATTTATTTATCATGTAAAATAGTGTTAGTTGGGTTTGTGGCCTGTGGACTTGGATTCACTGATTTAGACCTATTTAAAAATGAGCTTAAATAGACAGCTCAATTAATCCTGCGAGCTAAATGAGAAAGAGCCCGCGAGCTGGCTTTTTTTTTTTTCACAATTTTGATTTATGTATATATATATATTTGTAATTAAATTTAATTATTTATTTCTTGTAAACAAAATCAAACAAACAAACAACATACAAAATATATTTTATTTAGTTTTTAATTTATTTGTAAACAAATATAAGTGTATATATAATTTTTAATATTTTAATTTATTTTTTCGGGTCAGCAATTGACCCGATGATATGATGGTTGAACTAATTACCCAATGACCCAAAGACCTACTCGGATCAAAAGCCGAAACCAATAACTATGCTTCCGGGCATTAAAACACCCCTAAGGTCTTCCATAATGATCATATTACAACTATTGGTGGGATTGGAAAAAAGAACCATACTTCTATCAAAAGAGTGTGATTAGGTTGTCTATTCCCTTCCCTGTGGAATCTGGATTCACTTTAGACTTTTCTCCCTCAAGACCCTTCGGACCTGCCTCTCAACCTTTGTATCCTGTGTGTCATCTAACGGTTGTCCATTATGAAGGTTTTGACATGATGTGAGGACTTGTAAATATGAGGATATACATATTCTAGGATTTAATACTGAAACAAGATAAGGAGGCGCGATTGGAATTAATCCATAAAAAATGAAGTATTTAATTTATAAAAAAATGTATCATTCTACTAATTATACAAATTAATTTATAAAAAGGTAACAACAACAACAACAACATAGCCTTATCCCACTAAGTGGGGTCGGCTACATGGATCGCACGATGCCATTGAGCTCTATCAATGACCAACTCTTTAGATATCTCATTTACTAAAAGGTCCCGTTCAATAATTTCTCTAAGTGTCCTTTTTGGTCTTCCTCGACCTTTTTTCATAGGGCTCCAAACCATCTGTTTAACTCTCCTAACTGGCGCTTCCAACGGTCTTCTTTGCACATGCCCAAACCATCTTAAATGGTTTTCAACTATTTTTTCCTCAATAAGTGCCACCCCAACTCTACCTCGTATATGATCATTACGGATCCTATCTCTTCTTGTATGATCACACATCCAACGCAACATTCTCATCTCCGCCACTCCAATTTTATGTTCTTGTTGTCCTTTCATTGCCCAACATTCACTCCCATATAAAATCGCTGGTCTTATAGCAGTACGATAAAACTTTCCTTTGAGTTTATCAGGTACTTTCCGATCACAAACAACCCCTGATGCCATTCTCCACTTCAACCACCCATCTTGTATCCTATGTTCCACATCTCTAATAATTTCGCCGTCATCTTGTATAATTGATCCCAAATACCTAAACTTTGATACTTGTGATACGACCTGATCACCAAGTTTAACCTCCATCTCATTCCTAGCTTGTCGCTTGTTAAACTTACAATGCATATATTCGGTCTTACTCCTGCTCAGACGAAAACCCTTCGATTCCAAAGTAGCTCTCCATAACTTAAGTTTAGAATTAATCTCTTCCCTTGTCTCTGCTATAAGAACAACGTCATCTGCAAAAAGCATGCACTTAGGGATTTCTTCTTGGAAGTGTTTCGTCAGAACATCTAAAACCAAGTCAAACAAATAAGGGCTTAAGGATGATCCCTGATGTACGCCAATTTTAATAGGAAAGTCTCTAGTCTCCCCTCCAGACGTTCTCACACTAGTCGTAGCCCCCTCGTACATATCTTTTATGGCTCTAATATACGCAACCCGTACACCTTTCTGTTCCAAGGCTTTCCACAACACCTCTCTTGGTACTCGATCATAGGCTTTTTCCAAGTCAATAAATGCTATATGAAGGACTCTTTGTTTACTCCGATACCTATCCATCAACCCCCTTAGAAGATATATAGCTTCCATAGTAGACCGTCCTGGCATGAATCCAAATTGATTTTCAGAAATACTCGTCTTGATTCTTAACCTACGTTTAATCACTCTTTCCCATACTTTTAGAGTGTGACTCATAAGCTTAATCTCACGATAGTTTGCGCAATTCTGAATGTCTCCTTTGTTTTTGTAAATAGGCACTAAAGTGCTTCTTCTCCATTCCTCAGGCATTTTCTTAGACCTTAAAATCTCATTAAAGAGCTTAGTTAGCTAGATAGTACCCTCCTCTCTTAAAACTTCCAAACTTCAATAGGAATACCATCGGGACCAACAGCTTTACCATTATCCATTTTTCTAAGAGCGTCCTTGACCTCATCAACCTTGATCCTGCGATAATATGCCAAATTTTGTTCTCTCTCCAAGGTTGTTAGATCCTCCATATCACAAGTTGACTCCGTTCCATCATTAAAGAGCTTATGAAAATAATCCTGCCATCTATTTTTAATATCTCTGTTCGTAACCAGAACTTTTCCTTCTTCATCCTTAACACATCTTACTTGATCCAAATCTCTAGATTTCCTCTCTCTAGCCTTCGCAATCTTGTAAATCTTTTGTTCCCCTTTTTTCGTTCCTAAATCCTTGTAAAACTCTTCAAACGCTTTAGATCGTGCTTCACTTACTGCTTTTTTTGTCTCCTTATTAGCCTTCCGATACCTTTCCCAATTTTTTGAGTTATTGCACATATGGATAGCTTTAAAGCATTCTATTTTAAATTTGATCTTTTCTTGAACAGTTTCATTCCACCACCAAGATTCCTTATCTCTTTGTCCAAAACCTTTTGATTCTCCTAAAAATGCTTTAGCTACTTTTCTAACCTTCTTGGTCATCTCCTCCCACATGGTGTTAGCATCTTCTCGTAACTCCCAAGATCCTTCCTCCAACAATCTTCTCTTGAAAGTCTGTTGATTCTCCCCCTTTAGCTGCCACCACTTGATCCTAGGGTTCATCGCCTGACGATGCTTTTGTTTCCGACCCTTAATAACTACGTCAAGGACCAAAACCCTATGTTGAGTTGCCACGGGTTCTCCAGGAATAACTTTACAATTTTGACAGATTTTTCTATCTGGATTCCTTACCAGAAAGAAGTCAATCTGTGACCTTGAAGCTCCACTCTTGTATGTGATTAAATGTTCCTCTCACTTCTTGAAGTAGGTATTGACAACCTTAAAATTATAAGCCATTGAGAAATCCAATATAGACTGTCCTTCCTCGTTAAGCTGCCCAAAACCAAAGCCACCATGGACCCTCTCATACTGTCCTGCTTCTTTCCCAACATGACCATTAAGGTCCCCCCCGATGAAAATCTTCTCTTCTAAAGGTATGTTTCTAACCAATCCCTCCAAATCTTCCCAAAACTTTTCTTTAAGATATGCATCTGTCCCTACCTGTGGTGCATAGACACTTATGATGTGGATAGTATCTCTTACGATAATCATCCTTAAGCATAGAATCCTATCCCCAATCCTTTTTACCTCCACCACACTCGATGTCCATTCCTTGTCAACCATAATACCTATACCATTCTTTGTCCTTACTTTTCCAGTGTACCAGAACTTGAAGCCTGAACAGTCAAATTTCTTAGCCTTTTCTCCAACCCATTTATTCTCTTGAAGGCACAAGATGTTAATTTTCCTCCTCTTCATAGTGTCCACAACCTCCATGAATTTCCCTGTCATGGTTCCAACATTCCACGTGGCAATCCTGATTTTGTTCTCCTCGACTAGCTTCTTTACCTTCAACCTTCCAGGAACAAGCTCTTGTGACACTACAATCGATCGACGATGCAGTGGCTCTAGCTCATTTGACACTGTACTCGAGCCATACAGCGCGTTGCTTCCAGGCAACGACCTAGTATTAGTGGACCTTTGCTCATTTAACACTACATCCGGGTGCCGATGCAGCGGCTCTAGCTCACTTGTCACTGTACTCGAGCCATACAGTGCGTTGCTTCCGGGCAACGTCCTAGCATTAGCAAAATATTGTCGTTGATCCATGTTCATGAGAGATTCGACACAGTTTTACGTTGGCTGTCGAGGGCTTAACACAACCCTCCTCCTTTCTCCGGGCTTGGGATCGGCTATAAAACATAGACAGAGTTAATTTATAAAAAGGTAAAATCAAATAAAATTAAGATAAATATAACATTTAATTTAAAAATGCATGTGATTGTGTGAATTCTTTTTTCTCCTTTCTTTTCTATTTATATATGATAAATATTTAATTTATAATTGTAAAATGACAATAAATTTAAGGTAAATGTAGCATTTAATTTAAAAAATGTATAATTTTACCAAGCATACAAATTAATTTATAAAAAGGTAAAATGACAATAAAATTAAGGTAAATATAGCATTTAATTTTAAAAAAATAGATTGAAGCATTTAACTTGGTGTTATTATACATTTTTTAAATTAAATGCTACATTTACTTTAATTTTATTGTCAGTTTACAATTATAAATTAAATATTTATGGAAAGGAAAGGAGAAAAAAGAAGTCACACAATCACATACATTTTTTTAATTAAATACTACATTTATCTTAATTTTATTTTGATTTTACCTTTTTATAAATTAATTTCTATCATTAGTAACATTAAACATTTTTTTATAAATTAAATGCTACATTTTCTATGAATTAATTCCAGTAGCATCTCTTCCTCTTGGTCCAGTATTAAATCCTAGAATATGTATATCCTCATATTCACAAGTCCTCACATCATGTCAAAACCTTCAGTAATGGACAATCGTTGGATGGCACATGCAAAGGATCCAAAGGCTGAGAGGCGGGTCCGGAGAGTTTGGAGGGAGAAAAGTCTGGAGTGAATCCAGATTCCTATAAATGTGTGTGACTTTGATGTCATTGATTTGGTTCATCAAATTCTATATAATTTAGAGAATATTAAATGTAACGTCCCAAACATTTGGTTCATCAAATTCTATATAATTTCATATGCCATGTTATTTCCTATTATTCATCTAAGACATGGGTCTCTCCCTGCCTAGCAACAAAACAAGCAACACACTCCTATTGAATAGGCATCTTCATTAAAAAATCAAGATCAATTACTGCCTACTTAAACTACATTTTCAAGGGGTGTTTTTATCAAGCTATTAATCAGGCCATTGTGTTAGATTATGTTATTTTCAACCAATGTATTAAAGGACAACCGTTTTTATAAGTTTACTTACTTTTTATTAATTAAGTCTTTATAATTTAAAAACTTTGATTAAGTTTCATTTCCTAATAGATTGATTAGGTTTGGTTAACTTATACTTAATAGTTAACAACTCCTCTTATTTTTTAAATTACACTTGGCTCTCTCCAATACATTTTTTGTCATTAGAATTAAATTTTTACATTGTATGAATTCATTCTAAAAATAAATTGCTTAATAAATTTCCATTATCATACTAATTAAGAATAAAATCACAATATCATGTAATTAGAGTTTAATATCAACTTAATTATTTTTTATTTTTATATAAAGAATACAATTATAGTCTTATGGGCAGTTAACTTTTTTGCTAAAAAATAAGTTAGAATTGATATATATATATATATATATATATGAAAATATCAATGGATCAGTGCTATATAATTTAACCCATGCTCATAAGAAATTAGTATAATTTATTGTAAATATTAAATTTAGTACCATTAAACTTCTACTATCGCGCCAGAAAAGGATATAATTCATTCTCAATGTTTAACCCTCCTGTTTATTTTTGAATAGAATACATCGATGCAATAGAACAAATACACAAAGTATTACACTTCTATGCTCATTAACTCTTGCCATACCATTCTCTTGTATTGTTTTTTCTTTCTCTCTTTTCTCTACATCTAACTTCAAAGGTTTGTGTAGAACTATTCTAGTTTATGGTACAACAGTCTCGAAGAAGTAGTATGTTCAGAAAACGTAAGTATACATTGAATATTCTGCAGTAGATATACATCAGAGTTACAACGGTTTAACTAAGTTCTAACTATACTTTGTAACTAAAATTAGAAACTAACTACTTAACTATTTTAACAACTGATAACAACTAACAATTTTGACTAATTATGCTAACTAGGATTAATGAGAGTTTTCCTGTACAATAGAATATGTACGCATTTTTACATGCCCCCTCAAGTTGAGGCTTGGTAGGAATCTTGTAAGCCCAACTTGTCAACCATGCTGTGAAAAAAAGGATTTGACAACGGTTTTGTAAAGGAATCCGTGAGCTGACAATGTGATGGAATGTGTTGAGGAGAGATAAACCCTTGTTTCACTTTATCTCTGATGAAATGACAGTCAATATCTATATGCTTGGTCCTTTCATGAAAAACGGGATTCTGAGCTATGTGAATGGCAGCTTGGCTATCATAGTAGAGAGGAATTGATTCTGTCACTGGAACTCCAAGATCTCTCAAAACATAAGTTACCCATAGTAGCTCACATATCGCAGATGCCATGGCCCTATATTCCCTTTCTGTTATAGACCTTGAAACAGTAGCTTGCTTCTTTGTTTTCCATGAAATTAATGCACCTCCTATAAATATACAATAACCTGTAAGACATCTCCTTGTATCTAGACATGCCCCCAATCCGAATCACAATATGCTGTTACTTCCAATGTGTTGTTTGAAGGAAAAAACAAACCAAGTGAAAGACACCCTTTTAAATATCTAAGGACATGAACTACTGTTTGCCAATGTGTGTCTCTGGGTGACTGTACATGCTGACTCAATTGTTGAGTAGCATATGAAATATCAGGTCTAGTGAAACTTAAGTAGAGCAACCTCCCAACCAACCTCCTGTACTGTTGTGGGTCATTTAACAATTCCCCCTGATCTGCAGAAAGTTTAGTACCTACAGGCAGTGGTGTTAGTGCTTGTTTACATTCAAGTAAACCTATATCCTGGAGTAAGTCTACAATATATTTTCTCTGGTGTACATATAGACCATTTGCTGACCTCACCATTTCCAAACCTAAGAAATATTTTGCATGCTTCAAATCTTTAATTGTGAATTTGCAATCAAGAAATTCCTTCACTCTCTTTATCTCTATTTCAGAGTTCCCTGTAAGTAAAATGTCATCTACATAAACTAGTAGCACCACGAAATGAGACTCAATATGAAAAGTAAAAAGAAAATGGTCATGTTTAGACTGTTCAAAACCCTAACCCGTGAGTTGTGTGGTCAATTTGTGGTTCCATTGTCTAGATGCCTGTTTAAGGCCATATAATGATCTTTTCAACTTGCATACTTGTCCATATTTTGCCTTACCATACCCCTCAGGTATTTCCATCAACACCTCTTCATCTAAGTAACCATGCAAGAATGCATTGTTAATGTCTAATTGATGCAAAGTCCATGTATTAGCTGCAGCCACTGCCAAAAGAATTCTTACTGTGACCACTTTGGCAACAGGGGAAAAACTTTCTTGAAAATCCACACCCTCCAATTGATGATATCCTTTTGCAACCAAGCGTGCCTTGTACCTTTCAACTGTGCCATCCAGTTTTAATTTCACATTGTATACCCATCTATATTCGATGGGTTTCTTTCCCTTTGGCAGAGAAGTTATCTCCCAGGTTTTGTTTTTCTTTAGTGCCTCTATCTTAGTTTTCATAGCATCAACCCATGCTGGATCCATCTTAGCCTCAGTAATTAGAAGGCTCCTGTAACACAGATAAGTTTGCTACAAATACCATGTGTGCAGAAGAAAAATATTTAGGAGGGCAAAGAAGTGGATTAGAGGAATTATTTGCAGAAATAGGATCGAAAATACAATGAGAAGATAAAATGAGAGAAGAAGCAGGATTAGAATTAGAAGAATAGTAAGAAGAAGGTATGATATCAAGTTCAACTGACTCACTGCTATGGGCATGGTCATCAACTTGATGGATGAAATCTTTAAGCCATGCTGGTTATTTCTTAGCTCTTGTACTATGCCTTTGAGGGTTCTCCATTGCCATTGTATCTTGAAGTGTTGGAACATTAAGGGAATTGTTTCCAATATGTGTGATGTCTGTGGATGGGCTGCAAGGCAGTTTGGCTAGGGAATGTGGATGTAGAGGTATCTAAAAGGGAAGTTTGGCTAGGTAATGTAGTTGTGGGCAACCAATCAAAAACTGTATCCTGTGTAGGCAATACAACGGGTAATGGTAGTTCATTCATTGAAGTCCTGCATTCTGCCATACCAGTTTTATATGGGTATGTCTGCTCATGAAACAAAACACTTATGGACATAGTAAAAGTTTTAGTACTTGGATTATAGAGCTTATACCCTTTTTGGCCAGGACTAAAACCCATGAATATATTCTTGGTTGCCTTAGGAGCTAGCTTGTCATTCTGTGGCTTTATATGGGTCGAGTAACATAGACATCCAAAACTTCTGATCTCACTATATAAAGGTTGTTTCTTATACAAAATTTCATAAAGGGGTCTTTCATTCAATGACTTTGGAGGGTAATCTATTCAGTAAGTAAGTGGCATAGAGCATGGCTTCACCCTAAAATTCAGTAGGCACTCCGGATTGGAATAGCAATGCTCTTGCCTTTTGCAAAACAGTTCTATGCCTTCGTTCCACCACACCATTTTGCTCAGGTGTGTATGTACATGATTTCTGGTGCAAAATTCCTAATTCACTTAGCAAGGATTTACAGTTTCTATTTAAAAACTCAATCCCATTATCTGTACGTATGCATTTCACAACTTTATCAAACTGAGTTTTAACCATTGCAATATAATTCTTTAGTAGGTAGTAGACTTGGTTTTTCTCCTTCATCAAAAAAACCCATGTAGCTCTACTGTGGTCATCTACCACAGTGAGGAAATACCGAGCACCAGTCATGGTTGGGATTTTATAAGGACCCCAAACGTCTAAATGCACCAACTGAAAATTTTTTGAAGATCTTGTGGTACTGGAGGAAAAAGGTAACTTGGTTTGTTTAGAAAGATGACAGATTTCGTAAGCTTCAATAGGTGGTTTTGTTTTATTCAAAAGAAAAGACAAATGTTCTAACATTGATACAGAGGCATGACCCAGCCTATTGTGCCAAACTAAAAAATCACTACTATTTGAAAATATTGAATCTTTGCTAGAGACCAAGTTACAACCAGCATGAGCAACATTATAAAATGAATCTTTGTCTAAGTAATACAGTTGATTCATTCCTCTGCTTACAACAATAGTCTGATCAGTCTTCAGGTCCTGTAGGGTGCACAAATTAGAGATAAAAGTAAGTTTCAGGTTATTATCTTTGGTTACCCTACTGACTGAAAGTAGGTTATACTCAAAAGAAGGTATGTATAAAACACTTTTCAAACAAAATGCATTATGAATTTTAACATCTCCATTGTACTGTACTTTCTTAGTACTACCATCAGGTAAATGAATCATGATTTTTCTTTGTAAAGGTTTAAGACCAGTAAACAAATTTCTTACTGCACATATGTGGTTTGTGGCACATGTGTCTATGATCCACTTAGGGAACTCATATGCCATTGATGAAAATTTAGAAACATTACCAGCAAAGTCATCTAACTGGGCAAAATTCACATGTTCCATTTTGGGTGACTGCTTTCCCTTCAAGATCTTAGAAACTTCCTGCTGAATAATCTCAAGATCTTAGTCACTGTCTGAGTCTTATTGCAATTTAATTATGAAAAACTCTCTAATAATATTATGTTTTGAAATTATTTGGGTCTAAATTAATTATAAATTGATTATGCTTTAATTTCATATTTTTAGGACTTAAATGTTTAAAGACCTAATTAATTCACTTGTGTATTTTGTAGATAAAAAAAAATTAGGGAGTTAATTACAAATCTAGATGAAGTGATGACATGGACACCACTTAGGACGTTGACTTGTTGACTGGACGTATAGGACCCGTTGTTGCAAAAGCCTTTTGTTGTTGTGTGCTGATTGTTCTTTTTGTAGCTCTTTTTTTTTTTCTTCTCCCCTTACTTAAGCTACAAAACTAGAAAAGCAAGTCAGACCTATAGAAAAAGCAAAAAAAGGAGCAAGCAAAGTCAACCCTAGGGCATCTTTAGAAGAATATTCCATTAGAAGTTGTTTTGAATTAGTTTTGTTCTTTTCAGAAATTCTATTCCATTCAACACTTAGAAATTTGTAAGTTTCTCTCTGTGTAGTTTTTCTCTCCTTCTTTGTTTTGTATTTTGCCTTCATGGAGGCGTTTTCATTGTGTAATAAGTCTTTGGAGCACTGGACAATGTATCTTGAATTCTTGAGCAAATGAGATAAGTTCTTGTTCTTTTCTATTATGCTGTTCATCTTTGTATGTGTCTAATTTATAAATTTCATGTTGTTTTTGGTTAAGAGATGCATGGATTTTATTATATGATTTTATGGCTTTATTTGAGGGATTTCTCTTTTCATAACTAGTTGGTATGTTAAGAATGATGAACACAGCTTGTTTAGACAATTGTCAAAGATTGATCTCAATTATGACATAAATGAACTCTATTAAGGTTTTGGTTAGTGAAGGTTTTCCAGACCTTATCTTAATGGGATCTAATCCTAGAAGGTTTTTCTGCGTATTTTAGTATGCAATCAAATGATAAAGAGAACTGAACTGAACATTGAGATATGAATGAGGATAGATACATTTTCTGAAATCCATTGTTGATTACATGCTTATCTAATTATCACTGTTTTATTAAATTACTGTTTTCATAAATGTTTTATGTTTTGTTAGAAAACACCACATTTTTATGTTCAGTAATTGGCATTTGTGTGTCTAAGTAATTAATTAGGGCCAGTAATGTAGGCTCCACGAGTGAATACGACCTAAGGATTACTATATTGCAACCTTGCCATAGAATTTAATTCTAGGCAGTTCAACAACCGTAGTAGCATGAACCACCTCGTTTTGAGATGGAATTAGGATGGAAAAAATATGTCCCTAATTTGAGATGAAATCAGGGACAAAATATTACTTCCCTGATCTGAGATGAAATCAGGGACAAAAAAATCCTTCCCTGATTTGAGACGGAATTAAGGACAGAATATTCCTTCCCCTATATGAGATGGAATCAAGGACAAATTTTTTGTCCCTGATTTGAGACAGAATAATTTTCCATCCCTGACATATTAAATTTGCTTGAGACGATAATTTATTTTGAGATAGAAAATTTCGTCCTCAAATGTGAGACTGAATTTTTTTCGGTCTCAAATTTTTTGCAATAGAATGATCAGAGACAAAATTTTTTTTGGTCTCTGAATCTATCTTTGAACAATTGGAGATGAAATTTCCATTAATTAGAGACAGATTTTTGTGTCTCTGATTCATGAATTTCTATTTTAACTACTAATATTAATAAAACTGGTGGTATATTTTTCAAATATAGAAAAAATACATAATTTAAATTTATTAGAATACAAATAAAAAATATAATCATACCAACTAGTTTAATGTGAAAACCAATGAATTAGCCTTGGTAAAAAAAAAATATAGAGTTTGAACTAATTCATGTTATAGCTCACACTCATAGATATATGTGCATGAGATCCTCTATTTTATAACACAACCACTAGCTTTATATGACCAAACTAGGCGATATGAGACTTTCAAATTACACAAAGTTCTCTCTTTTATACTATAATCACTAGTTTCCACCTACAAAACTAAATGTGCATGGACTTGCTAAAATAGAAGATAAATACTCTCCTTTTAACTTTAGTAACATTTGTGAGTTGCTATAATTTCTATAACATTTTTTACCACTTTCAAAAAGTTTAAGTAAAGCTAGTAGTTATCCTAACATTAGAAGAAATTGTTAGTGTATTATATTTTTAGTAACATTTATTATATTTGTTAATGAAAAAATTGTTACTATTGCCTAACTTTTTTTCTTTTTGGTTTTTTGTAGTGAATGGTCATCTTCAAATTAAATTCAATCTTCATCATTTATAAAGTTCACAATGTCCCAAGTTAAAAAATGAACTATATATAGGCATTCATATATAAAACGCTATTAAGTATCTCCCACATGTGAATAATTTTGTCAATTGCGTGCAATTAATTACGTATCATCATGCAAATGACAGTTTTTTCCCCTTAATTCTCAAAAAAATACGTGGAGTGAAATACCATGTTATTATCCATATTACAATTTTTAGTGATATTTGGATACCCCCATTTGTATGTTATGTAATTAGTGTTTATGTGTCTAAGCAATTAATTAGGGACAGTAGTGTAGGCTCCACGAGTGAATATGACATGAGAATCACTATATTGCAAGCTTGTCACAAAATTTAATTTTAGGCAGTTCGGCAATCGTAGTGGCGTAAACTACCGCACCCCGTGTGACTTCCCAAATTTTATACTCCTTTAAGATAGAATAAAAAAATAATATGAAAGTCCTTAAGAAATTTGGACTAAGAAAAGATAAATAAGCTCAAGAAAAATTTGATCAGAAGGCCGATAGTCGATTGCCAGAAAATTTTACAATCGACTAGTAGGCCTAAAATGCAGAATAATAATTTGATGCAAATAGTCGAGTACTGGTACGGAAGAAGTAGTCGACTGGAAGTATAAGAAATAAGAACATATTTAAGACAGAAAGGAAGTGGTCAACCACCAGTAAGGAAACAGTTGACCGAAAAACTAGAAAATTCCAGAAAGTGCTAAATAGAGAGCAAGCAGTCGACTGATAGATACTCGACAATCGATTGCTAGCCTCATAGTAGTAGACAAGAACTGCGGAAAGAATTTCAAGGAAACAGTTGACCGAAAAACTAGAAAATTCCAGAAAGTGCTAAATAGAGAGCAAGCAGTCGACTGATAGATACTCGACAATCGATTGCTAGCCTCATAGTAGTAGACAAGAACTGCGGAAAGAATTTCATGAATATAAGTTAAGGTTAATTGTGTCATAGTAGAAGACGAGAATTTAAGAAGAATAATATGAATAATAGATTCTTTATTCCATAGTAGAGAATAAAGAAATAAGACCTTATTCCAGAGAAGAGAATAAGGGAAGCGAGTCTTATTCCATAGTAGAGAATAAGAAGTAAGCCTTGTTCCACAATAGAGAACAAGAGAAGCAAATCTTATTTCACAATAAAGAAAAAGGAAAGAGCTTGTTCCACAGTAGCAAACAAGAGAAGAGAACCTCGTTCCACAATAAAGAATAAGGAAAGAGCTTGTTTGACAGTAGAGAACAAGAAAACAAATCTTAATCCACAGTAGAGAATAAGAGAAGAGAAGAGTACCTCATTCTACAGAAGAGAATAAGGAAAGAGCTTGCTCCATAGTAGAGAACAAGAAAAGAGAGCCTTATTCAACAGAAGAGAATAAAGGAAATAAGCTTGTTACATAGTAGATGACAAGAAAAGAAGATTAAGTGAAGGAATATGACTTTATTCCATAGAAGAGAATAATGGTAAGAATAAAGGCAAGAATAAGATTTAGAGTGAGAAAATAAAGAAAGACTTGTTCCAAAGTTGAGAATAAGAATGATAAAAGATATGTGCATTTATGATCTTATTCTAAAGTTGAGAATAAGAAGATTAAGTATAAATGAAATGAAAAGCCATGGATGAATGATTATGAATGATTTATGAATTTTACTACTTTTATGACTAAAATGATCTTCTTATGTATATGTTTTTAATAAAAATAACTAGCTACTGAGATGCATTGTATCTCACTTTAAGAAATTTATCATTTCATGAGAAAAGAGCAAAGGAAAAGCATTGATGCTATGAGTCTGAAGTAGAAAATAGCTAGAGTATGTTGAAGTATTTTGTATGTAATGACATGTTTGTAGGTTGCAGTAGGTATCCTAAAATGTTATGTATCAAACATATATAGATGCATGATATTTGATTGTAAGATATCAGAGTAGCATAACAGAAACATGTATGTTCAGACTTACTAGTCAATTGGCTAGCCATGAGATATAAAAATTTGGCCTACCTGAGAGTCACCAATCAATCGGTACGTTGTGATCAGTCAACTGATAACTCCTGGATGAAAAATCAGATTTTAGCATACTTAGCAGTCGACCGCTAGCTTCTGCAAATGCAGCAAAAATATTTTAATTAGTAAAATGATATTTAATTTACAGGAAAGGATTTTACAAACAAAAATGGACGTATAATCATTAATGAGGAATTTCATTAATTAAAAATGAGTATATGATTAAGATTAAGCAAATCAAGTTATGATATTTTGTATCTCAACTCTAAAAGAATGACAGTTAAATCATAAGTAAGGAAGGATGTCACACCCCTTTCTAAGATGGAATCAGGGATGGAAAAATTTGTCCCTAATTTGAGACGAAATCAAGGACAAAATACTCTTTCCTCGATCTGAGACGGAATTACGGACGAATTATTCTATCCTTGATTTGAGATGAAATCATGGATGAAAAACTATGTTCCTAATTTAAGACGAAATCAAGGATGAAATATTCCTTTCCCTATTTGAGATAGAATCAAGGAAAAATTTTTCATCCCTTATTTGAGACGGAAAATTTTCTGTCTCTAACATACTAAATTTGCTTGAGATGGAATTTTATTTTTGAGATGGAAAATTTTGTCCCTAATTCTGAGACGAAATCTTTTTTTCCGTCTCAAATTCTTTGCAACAAAATGATCAGAGATGAAATTTTTTTCGTTTCTAAATAGTTGGAGATGGAATTTCCATTAATCAGAGACAGATTTTTGTGTCTCTAATTCTTGCATTTCTATTTTTGTTTTTAACTACTAATATAAATAAAACTAGTGGCATATTTTTCAAATATAGAAAAAATACATAATTTAAACTTATTAGAATACAAATAAAAAATATAATCAAACCAACCGGTTCAATATAAAAACTGATGAACCAGCCTTAGTTAAAAAAATATATATAGAGTTTAACCTAATTCATGTTATATATAGCCCACACTCATTGATATATGTGTATAAATTCCTCTCTTTAATAGCACAACCACTAGCCTCATATGACCAAACTAGGTGATATGAGGCTTTCAAGTTACACAAATTTATCTCTTTTATACTATAATCACTAATTTTCAAATACAAAACTAACTACAGTGGGACTTGCGAATATAAAAGATAAATACTTTCTTTTTAACTTTAGTGACATTTGTGAGTTGCTATAATTTCTATAACATTTGTAGCACTTTCAAAAAGTTGTAAGTAAAGCTAGTAATTATCCTAACATTAGAAAAAATTGTTAGTGTATTATATTTTTAATAATTATTATATTTGTTAATGAAAAAATTGTTACTATTGCCTTTTTTTTTTGGTAGGGAATGGTCATCTTCACATTAAATTCAATCTTCTTCATTTATAAAGTTCACAATGTTCCAAGTTAAAAAATGAACTATATATAGGCATTCATATATCAAACGTTAATAAGTATCTCCCACACGTTAATAATTTTGTCAATTGCGTGCAATTAACTACGTATCATGATGCAAATGACAGTTTGTTTTTTTATTCTTAAAAAAATACGTGGAGTGAAATACCATATTATTATCCGCATGATTCATGCATTTCGATTTCTAGTGATATTTGGGTATATAAAGCAACGCTTTGTCTTCTACACTTAAACCACATCCATGATGGAGGTTCAGATCCCGTATTCTGTCCTCTTTACATTCTTCTGCTTCCTCCTTTTCATACACAAACTGTCATCAAACTCCAAGAAACCCATCAAACCCTTACCTCCAGGGCCATGGAAGCTTCCCCTTATAGGGAACCTGCACCAACTCGCAGGGTCACTGCCCCATCACGCTCTCACAGACCTAGCCATCAAGCATGGACCTCTAATGCACCTTCAACTAGGAGAACTCTCCCACGTCGTAGTCTCCTCACCAGAATTAGCAAAAGAGGTCATGAAAACCCATGACGTAATCTTTGCCAATAGACCCCGCTTCATTGCCGCCAACATCATTGTCTACAATAGCACGGACATTGCGTTTTCCCCATACGGCCACTATTGGAGGCAGCTCCGAAAGATTTGTACTATGCAGCTTTTGTCTGCAAGAAGGGTCCAGTCGTTTAGGAGCATAAGGGAAGAGGAGATATCGTCGCTTGTGAGAAGCATATCTGAACACGTAGGGCTGGCCATGAATGTTAGTAGCAAATTGTTTGCGCTCACAATTTCCATAGTCGCACGAGCAGCGTTTGGAAAGAAGCAGTCCAAGAACGTGGAAGGCGTATTGGCTACTATAGAGCGCACGCTAGAGTTGACGAGTGGGTTTTCGATTGCTGATCTGTTTCCTTCGGTGAAGATGCTTGGAGTGATCACTGGGATGAAGGCTAAAGCTGAGAAGTTGCATCGACAGGGCGATGAATTGCTTGAGGGTATCATTAGAGATCACATGGAAGAGAAGGAAACGTTAAGCCAAAATGGGGAGGCAGAGGCAGAGGCGGAGGCAGAGGCAGAGGCAGAGGAAGAGGCAAAGGAGGATCTTGTGGATGTTCTGTTGAGGATTCAGAAGGAGAATGAGCTTGAGATCCCCTTAACTATTGACAACATCAAAGCCGTTCTCTTCGTAAGGGCATATGTGTTCTATTTAATTGTTCATTACTTATTTATTTGGACTTTATTCGCATATTGGAAAATTGGGTAGATTATAGTAGGTCCGCAAATTAATTAGCGCATATCAATTCAATTTAAATATTAAGAAGACAAAATAAGTTATATTGACCTCTCGAGTATGGCAAATTAAATTATTCATCTTGTTTTAAATATTACACTCATCACTTTAACATTTTAACAATAAAAATTGTTAAATAATTTTATTATTGAAAAGAATTTATGTTAATTTCAATGACAAAAATAAATTAGACGGAAGGCGAGTGTAATATTTAAAACTAAAGGACGCTAGTAGGTATAATTTAGCCAAATCTTTTAGTTTATATATATATATATATATATATATATATATGATTCACTTACCCACTCCACTTGGCCTCCATTTGTATTTCTTTTTATCTAATTAATAATTAATTTTACTATTGAGCCATGATTTAGTTATTTGAGTTAAATGGATTAATGCAATTTCAGGACATGCTCTTGGCTGGAACTGAAACATGTGCGACAACTGTAGAATGGGCAATGTCAGAATTACTCAGAAGCCCGGTGGCAATGAAAGAGGCACAAGCCGAGGTAAGAAGGGTGTATGGAAGGAAAAGATTTGTAGATGAGACAAATATTGAGCAACTAAAATATGTAAGAGCCGTCATCAAAGATGTGGTGGTAAAGCCACTTTTGTTGACCAAAAAGATAAGAAGTAATTTTGCTTCTACATTAACTTTTTGAATAGTCAAAGATGGTAGAGAATTTGAATTCTACTTCCTTAGTCAAAAGTAGAAGAGAATTTGAATTCTGCTTCTTTTGGTCAAAGATAGTGGAGAATTTGGATTTTACTTCCTTAGTCAAAAGTGGTAGAGAATTTGAATTCTACTTCTTTGAATAGTCAAAGATGGTGGACAATTTGAATTCTGCTTCTTCACCTCCCTTCCCCTATAAATACATGTCTCTTGGCTTCATAAGGATCATCCCAAGTCTTGAAGACAAAGTTCCATTTTGGGTGCAAAAGAGAGAGAGTTTTTAGAGAGAGTAAAAAGTGAGATTTCTCCTAAAATTGTCTTTCCTTTTGTTAGAGAGAGAGTGTGTTTTCTCCTATTATAAGAGAGGGTATTGTCAATTGTTCTCTCCTTATTTTAGAGAGAAATTGTTGTAATCCTTTTGCATTAGTGAAATCCTTCTACAATTTGTCCAAAGTTTTTCTCCTAATTTGTTTAGGAGTTTTACACATAAATTTGGTGTTCATCATTTTCATTTTTTTTTCTCACTTCTACTTCAGTTGTAATTGTGTGTCCCGTTCCACAACATTCTAACAGTGGTATCAGAGCCTAGTTATCGTGCTACAATCAGATCCAGTTAGTGGAAATGAGGCATCTTCAATAATGGCAACGAAGTACGAAGTAGAGAAGTTCAATGGGAATAATTTCTCATTGTGGAAAATGAGAATAAAAGCAGTTTTGAGAAAAGATAACTACTTGGCGGCAATTGGAGAAAGGCCCGATGAGATCACTGACGATGGCAAGTGGAACGAGATGGATGGCAATGCTATTGCTAATCTGCATCTAGCACTAGCCGATGGAGTATTGTCAAGTATGGTGGAGAAAAAGACAGCAAAAGAGATATGGGATACTCTAACCAAATTGTACGAGGCCAAATCACTGCATAACAAAATTTTCTTGAGAAGAAAACTTTACACCCTTCGGATGATGGAGTCAACTTTGGTGACTGACCACATCAACACCCTCAATACTTTATTTTCACAACTCACAGCAATGGGGCATAACATAGAGACGGGTGAACGTGCTGAAATTCTACTTCAAAGTCTACCTGATTCATATGATCAACTCATCATTAACTTAACAAACAATATAGAAGTCCTAGTCTTCGATGATATTGCAGCTACGGTTCTTGAAGAAGAAAGTCGGCGTAAGAGCAAAGAAGATAGATCGGGAGGCTCACATCAAGTTGAAGCTTTAACACTAATGATAGGGAAATCAACGGAGCGTGGCCCCAGTGGGAGTCAAAATTAGAGTGGATCAAAATCCAGAAGTAAGAAAAATGTCAAGTGTCATCACTGTGGCAAGAAAGGGCACTACAAAAGGGAGTGTTGGCATCTCAAGAAGAAAGAAGAAGCTAAACAAAAAGATTCTGAGTCATCAAAAGCTCAGGGTTGTTTAGCAAGCACCTCGGATGATGGTGAAATTTTATATAGTGAGGCAACAACCGCTACTGAAGGCAGAAGAAGTCTCGCTGACGTCTAGCTTATGGACTCAGGAGCGACATGGCATATGACTCCCCGGAGAGAATGGTTCCATCAATATGAACCTATCTCAGGTGGATCAGTGTTCATGGGAGACGATCATGCCTTAGAGATTGCAGGTGTTGGTACCATCAAGTTAAAGATGTTTGATGGTATGGTTCGCACCATCCAAGATGTACGACATGTGAAAGGCCTAAAGAAAAATCTATTGTCTTTAGGACAATTAGATAACAATGGGTGTAAGACCCATATTCAAGATGAGATCATGAAAATAGTTAAAGGCGCACTAATAATGATGAAAGCGAAAAAGATAGCTGCAAATCTGTACATGCTTAAAGGAGAAACACAATAAGATGGAGAAGCATCCAGTGCGTTGTCAAGTTTGGCAGAAGAATTAACCATGTTGTGGCACCATAAGCTTGGCCACATGTCAAAACGAGGATTGAAGATTCTTGCTGAACAAAAGCTTCTTCCAGGGCTCAAAAAGGTATCACTACCTTTTTGTGAGCATTGTGTTACTAGTAAGCAGCATAGATTAAAGTTCAGTAGTTCTAATGCTATTCTAATGTTTGGCAAGCACCAGTTTTGTCCCTAGGAGGAGCAAAATGCTTTGTCTCTTTTATTGACGATTACTCCAGGAGATGTTGGGTGTATCCAATAAAAAATAAGGCAGATGTATTTCCAGTTTTCAAAATATTCAAAGCGCGGGTTGAGCTTGAATCTGATAAGAAGATCAAGTATTTGAGGACAGACAATGGAGGAGAATATACCAGTAATGAATTTGATATCTTTTTTCAACAAGAATGTATCAAAAGGCAGTTCATGGTGGCATACACTCCACAACAAAATGGAGTAGCAGAGCGAATGAACATAACCTTGTTAGAACGGACAAGAGCAATGTTGAGAACTGCGGGGATGGCCAAGTCATTTTGGGCAGAAGCAGTTAAGTCCGCCTGCTATGTGATCAATCGGTCACCATCAACCGCAATTGATTTGAAAACGCCAATGGAGATGTGGACTGGTAAGCCAGCTGATTATTCTCACTTACATACATTTGGAAGTCCCGTTTACGTTATGTACAATGCCCAAGAAACATCAAAGCTAGATCCAAAATCCAAAAAATGTATTTTCTTAGGGTATGCTGATGGAGTTAAGGGGTACCGCCTGTGGGATCCCACTGCCCGCAAGGTGATAATCAGCAAAGATGTGATATTTACAAAAGATAAAGTACAAGGGAAAGAAAATGATAGCACTTCAAAAGAGAAACTAGAGACTACAATAGTTCGAGTAGTCTTGGCTATGTGTGCTACATTTGACTTGTACTTAGAGCAGTTAGATGTTAAAAATGCATTTCTTCATGGAGAACTTGAAGAAGAGATTTACATGCTCCAACCAGAAGGTTTTGAAGAAAAAGGTAAAGAGAACTTAGTTTGCAGGTTGAACAAATCTCTATACGGTCTCAAACAGGCACCGAGATGTTGGTATAAGAGATTTGATTCCTTCATCATGAGCCTTGAATACAACAGACATAGTTCAGATCCTTGTGTTTACTACAAGAGATTTGATGATGGTAATTTTATTATTTTGTTGTTGTATGTTGACGACATGTTGGTAGCAGGCCCCAACAAAGATCGTATTGTAGATTTAAAGGCACATTTAGCTAGGGAGTTTGAAATGAAGGATTTGGGACCGGCAAACAAGATTCTAGGGATGCAAATATACCGAGACAGAGATAATAGGAAGATATGGCTTTCTCAGAAAAATTATTTAAAGAAAATCTTGCGACGCTTCAATATGCAAGATTGTAAGCCAATTTCTACCCCTCTTCCTATTAATTTCAAGTTATCCTCAAGTATGAGCCCTAGCAATGAAGCAGAGAGGATGGAAATGTCTCGAGTACCGTACGCATCAGCAGTGGGTAGCTTAATGTTCGCTATGGTTTGCACAAGACCAGACATTGCACAAGCAGTGGGAGTGGTCAGTAGATACATGGCAAATCCTGGTAAAGAGCATTGGAGTACTGTGAAGAGGATCCTAAGATATGTAAAGGGTACCTCAAATGTTGCATTATGTTATGGAGGATTAGACTTTATTGTTAGAGGCTATGTTGATTCAGATTATGCAGGTGATCTTGATAAGAGTAAATCCACCTCAGGTTATGTGTTTACTCTTGCTGGAGGAGCTGTAAGCTGGGTTTCAAAATTACAATCTATCGTGGCTACTTCTACGACAGAGGTAGAATATGTCGCAGCTACACAAGCTAGCAAAGAGGCAATATGGTTGCAAATGTTACTGGAGGAGTTTGGACACAAACAAGAGAAGATTACTCTATTTTGTGATAGTCAGAGCGCTTTGCATCTAGCAAAGAATCCAGTATTTCATTCAAAGACAAAGCACATACGAGTTCAATTTCATTTTTTTCGTGAGAAGGTGGAAGAAGGAAGTGTGGATATACAAAAAATCCATACTAAAGACAACATAGCTGATATGTTGACAAAGCCAATCAACAATGACAAATTTACTTGGTGTCGATCCTCTATTGGTCTAGCAGAAATGTAAGCAACATGAAGATGACAAGTGTAGAAAGGATAGAAGGATTACAAAAGTGACTTTAAGTGGGAGATATGTGGTGGTAAAGCCACTTTTGTTGACCAAAAAGATAAGAAGTAATTTTGCTTCTACATTAAATCTTTGAATAGTCAAAGATGGTGGAGAATTTGAATTCTACTTCCTTAGTCAAAAGTAGAAGAGAATTTGAATTCTGCTTCTTTTGGTCAAAGATAGTGGAGAATTTGGATTTTACTTCCTTAGTCAAAAGTGGTAGAGAATTTGAATTCTACTTCTTTGAATAGTCAAAGATGGTGGACAATTTGAATTCTGCTTCTTCACCTCCCTTCCCCTATAAATACATGTCTCTTGGCTTCATAAGGATCATCCCAAGTCTTGAAGACAAAGTTCCATTTTGGGTGCAAAAGAGAGAGAGTTTTTAGAGAGAGTAAAAAGTGAGATTTCTCCTAAAATTGTCTTTCCTTTTGTTAGAGAGAGAGAGTGTGTTTTCTCCTATTATAAGAGGGGGTATTGTCAATTGTTCTCTCCTTATTTTAGAGAGAAATTGTTGTAATCCTTTTGCATTAGTGAAATCCTTTTACAATTTGTCCAAAGTTTTTCTCCTAATTTGTTTAGGAGTTTTACACATAAATTTGGTGTTCATCATTTTCATTTTTTTTTCTCACTTCTACGTCAGTTGTAATTGTGTGCCCCGTTCCACAACGTTCTAACAAAAGAAACCCTGAGGATGCTCTCTCTACCTTTCCTAGTCCCAAGAGAAAACAATGAGCCTTGTGAGATCAATGGGTATGAGATACCTCGCAAGACAAAGGTCATCATTAATGCTTGGGCCATTGGAAGAGATCCCAAGTATTGGAATGAACCTCACAAGTTTGAACCACAGAGATTCCTTAATACCTCCGTTGATTACAATTTTAAAGGCTCAAACTTTGAGTACATCCTATTTGGTGCTGGAAGGAGGATGTGCCCTGGAATCTCGTTTGCTACACTAGTTGTTGAGCTTCTACTTTCCAATTTGCTTTACCATTATGATTGGACGCTTCCCAATGGGATGAAGCCTCACGAATTGGAAATGAATGAGTCCTTTGGTACTACAGTAAGAAGAAAAAATGATCTTTGGATAGTTCCTGTTACCTATCACCCATAGGCCATGGCCTACCTAGCAGTAATTAACACTATAAGAAAATTAAGTACTAATAAATAATTATATAATAATTGTTACTACATATATATAGAATATATATGCTGGCAATTTTTTCTATTGTTACAGTAATTATAAGTTTTACTTACAGTTTTTTAGAAAGGGTTGGTAAAGATTACAGAGATTCCAGCAATCAATATGCTAAATTTAAAATAAAAATGCTTTTATCTTCTATTTTCAAATGTTTAAACTTTAAAGCCAAAAAGTTCAGATGTTCAAGTTCGGAGCCGCTCTTTAGGGCTAATCTCTCTTTGCTCGATCGTCTCTTTGGTAATCATCTATCTATCAGCTCAGATTCTTTAAGTCTTTCTAAGTCTCAATCTTTGATATCGTACATTAGCGGCCTTCCACTGGAATCGCACATACTCATTTTCCGACAAGTTTGTTCTTTCTTTGTTCTGTCCCTTCTATCATCGATTAGGGTTGTTTGTGTGAGTTCTAATGATTGATTGACTTCTGATCTTGTTGATTCTAAGTTATTTTTTTAAGCTGATCAGTCCAATTAACTCAGTTGTTTGAGTGTGAGTGTGTGCATGCTCTGCTTATGAGTTATGAGTGATCGAGACAGAGAAAACCAACGAGAGAAGAGTGACTTTGTGTGAGTGATGTTTCTATGAGCTATAGTTTGTGATGATAATGGTGAGAAAGCGTAAGTTTCTGGTGGTACATTTGAAATCTCAGCTATTTTGATTGAAAGCCTGTGAGAGCTTGAAAATTCCCAAAAAAAAACTCGGGATTTGATTTTGAAATGGGTGCTAATGAAAATTCCAAAAATCTTGAGATTTAATTTTGAAAAGGAATTAATTTAAATAATCCTAAAGTTTGGGTTCGACATGAAAATGGATGAAGATTAAGATATCGTGTAGAAGGATCTTTCTAAAAGTTTCAAAATTTTGGGATTGAAAATTGAAACCAAAAGTCCTTGGGAAGACCCCTTTTGCTCATTAATGCGGTTACCTATCCTTCTCATCGTGATATTAATTGAATTCTTTTTTTGTGATACCCTTCCCTTTTATCTTCCCATTTTTTGTATCTATTTTTTGTTTCATGTGTTGCTTCTGTGCTTGTATCTTGTTTGTGGTCTTCCCTGTTGGTATCCCTGATTATTTGTTGCATTTTCTCCAGTCGTCCTTGGTATGTTTTCTGTCAACTCCTTTTTGGTTTTTTTTTTCTGTGTTGAATGGATGGGCTTTTTTTTTTTGGTCGTTTAAGGATAAATCTGTATAATTAATTAGAAAAGATTAATTATTTGCACCAAATATTTTAATGATCAATTTTGTACCAATAATTTAAGGATCAGTCTGTTGAACTAATTAAAAATCAAATGTATAATTATTTAGAGGGTTTGGTTAAAATAAACAAGCTATAAGGACCAAATAAATTATTATCCCAAACTTTATTATTATTTTGTCAATGGTGAAGATGATGAATCTTTTAAACTCCAAAAGTATATTTTAAAATCTAACTACAATATACATGAAAGAAATATTTTCTAAAAGAATGCACTTTCCAGATTAATGATATTCTGTATAAATAAATAAAATTAATTAAAAAATAATCTATATAAATAATTATATTATTTACTAGTATTTTTTATTAATTACTAGTTTTGTTTTGGGTGATTGAAATGATTTGTAATTAAAAACTTAATATATGCAAACATAATATAGTTTGATCCAAGTTGCTCTTTACAACCCAAAGTAATAGTTTTGGCCTTAAATAGTTTTACCCAAGTTGCTCTTTTATGGTTATTAATATTATGTTTAGACAAAATATTCACTAGAAAAATGAATATTCAATCCTATGCTTGTTTATACTTACTAGAAATGAGTTCCCCCCCCCTCCAAAAAAAAAGTCACTGTAGATCCTACTTTAGGTGATAAGGCAAATGCTACTTGAGATGCAAAAAACAATTGAACATTTTATCTATGTTATGTTGGCAAGAACTTGTGAGAGGCTTGTAAAAAAATAAAGTGTTATGTAATAATAATAATAATAACAACAACAACAACAACATACATACATATTTATATAATAGATAAATATATGTATTAAATAATATATAACTATATGCATGTTCATATTTTTTAATATGTAACATCCCAACTAATCACCACCCTTAAGGCTATATATATGTTTAGCTATATATACATGTTTAGGTATATTTATAAATATATAATAATATATGTGACTTAAGAAAATTTGCCCTAGTGCCCTCAAAATTTTTTAAAAAATATATAAATTTTATTTTGTCTATATATATTTTTTGAAAATTTTTCCTAAAGTAATTTCTTAAAAACATGATTCAAAATTATTTTTAAATAATTTAATATATAACTAGTTTTAATTTCTAATAATTTTAATTTTAACATCTTTAATGTTAAAGATTTCAAATTACAAGATATGCATGTTTTCCTTAGCTACTTTTTATTATCTTTCAATTGGCGCACTATGGCCCTAACAATTTCTTGGATGTATTAATGATGAATAACTTTGAAATAATTTGTATTTGGATTACTATTGAGATTTTTTTTCTTAATCTCAATTTATAATCTAAAATATTTGTATTAACCTTTTAATTTAATAATTTATACATAAATTAATCTTTCATATCAATAAATTATTATATAATGAATGTAATAACTATTTAAATTTAAACACTCTAATTTTTAAATTTTAAACTTTTTTATAGATATAATTAGTTCAATTTAAATATACCTTATTTTTTGAAATTTTTCACATTAAAAATATTAAAAAAATAAAATTAATTGTATTTTAAATTACTTAAAATAATTTTAATCTTTTTTTAAAAGAGGATTAGTTATGAGTGTTTGTATGGGTTTAAAGTTTTAGGATCTTATAGTTATAAGGTTAATGGTTCTCAATATATATATATATATATATATATATATATATATATATATATATATATCCTCATTTGATTTTATTTTTACGTGATAAATTGAAATATTTAACAAGTTAAAATTAAAGAAAAATAAGATTTTTGAATTTAAATAATCATTACAATCATTATATAAAAATTATTGATATGCAAGATTAATTTATATATAAACTATTAAATTAAAAAGTTAATATAAATATTTTAGATTATAAAGTAAACTTAAGAAAAAAAGATTTCAATAGTAATATAAATACAAGGTACTTCAAAGTTACTCATAATCAATACTTCCATAAAATTATTAAGGCGGTTGTAACAACCCAAAATCCTTAGTTATAAACACAGAAAAAGGGGAAGCAAGTAGATTGCCACAGAGGAAAATCAACTGCCTAAAAATAGATCAAGGTAAAACATGAAGAAGATGTAAGCAGTCGAATGTGTGAAAGAAGCAATCGACTGGTCTTATTTTGAGGGGCAAAAAGGGAAAAATAGAGCAAGCAAGTTGACTGCCTTAACTCGACAATCGACTAGCTTTATAACAAAACTAAAAGTTGACGCAGAAAATCAAAAGCTATAAGAAGTAATAATGAAAGGAGGCTAACGTCCCATGTATCTAAGGTTAAAATAATAAATTTAGGAGTCCTTAAAGGCTAAGAAAGCAATAAAATAAGAAGCTATGATTAGATTAAATGCATAACAGTAACATGATTCAAATGCCTTGTTGGATCCAAATTTGGTTAGATAAAATCTAGTTAGAACTTAAACAGAGTCCAGTAAGTTACTTGGGAAACATCTATAAATAGGCAATAGAGCTTGAAGAAGTTTGCATGAGAAGCTTGAATAAAATAGAGTGTGGGCACAAGAGGAAAAGTGAGGAGAGTACTGAAGTCTGAAGTTTTTAGGCTGAAATTCTGCAGAAAAGGCCTAAAGGATCTAGCATTAGAATTTCAATCTTAAAAGGAGGTTCAAGAGTCTTGACAGTAAGGTAGTTGGCATTCATAAAAGCTTTTGTTTTTATTACTTAAATCTATATATGTCCATGATGTTTTATAACTTAAAGTGCAATATATTTTTCATAATGAAATTAGTATGGTATCAGCTTGGAAGTTCTGCTTTCATGGTTACCTTGGAAATTCTATTTCTATGGTTTTTAGCTTGGAAACTTTCTAGTTTGTGTTGAAGGGCTGGAGTAGCTTTCTTCCCATGTTTCTGCCTGGAAAAGGGGTTTTACAAACTTTCTTTTGCATGGAGTTGTGTGTGCTACCAACTATTTTGTGATTCCATGGTTTCAACTTGCTAATTTTCATTTATGATTAGTTTACTGCATTGACTAAGAATTTATATTTCATGGACTGATGTTATAAGTGCTTTTATAACTAGAATAGTATTTTTTGAATTGTTTTAATAAATTTTGCTAGCTATTGAGATATCCTATCTCACTTTTGTGTTTTCAACTAACTATTCTAGGGATCTTCAGCATAAAGGATGGCTGTCCTATAAGTTACAGGGAAACCAAGGTATTTAATAAGTGCCAGCAGGAATTTGTAGCATGCATCTTTAGTATTTAAATTCTGTATTAATGACGCTTTAGCCATTTGATAGCATTTGAAATAATTACATAATTCTATAACTATTCAACTAACCTATATTATTATGAAGTTTACATGCCACTCTTAAGTAATATTGTTAACTTGCAAGATGATAAATCCAACTAAAAAGGTCTTAGTTATTAATGAGGTAATCCATCTTACATTGGTTTTTCTTAAATAAAGATACAGTAGCAGAAGTTATTTATTTACTTTTATTAAAAGAGTCATTTTTTATACCTTTAATAGGTTAGCAAATCTCACCAAAGATTTGCTGAAACAATGATTGACGGATCTCGAGCGTCTCCTTTGCGGCAAAAGCTAAGGAGCCTCTTTAGTGATTCTGGGCCGTCCTATTGTTGCTACGGATGGCCCAGATTTATTGCTTCTGAATACAAGTGGGCTGTTGGATCACGTGCTGTTGAATGAAACACATCATTTTGGAGAAATTTTTTTCTTCATTGATCCTCATTGGGCCACGTGTCCCATCCCTGCCCTACCCACATCTTGTTCGTGTCCTTAGATCTAAGTCCTGACCCAGTTAGAATTTTTTTCCCTTTTTTAATAAATATAAAAAATTTATGAACAAACACTAACATTGCTTCTGTTTCTCCTTCTCTTCTTCTCAGGCCCGTCTCTATTCCTCTCTGGTTTGTCTGTTTGTGCTTCTCCTTCTCTCTAGTATCTTTCTTTGTCTCTTCCTCTCTCTGACGCTTCGCTCTTCGGCTCATCTATCTTTGTGATGATCACTTGCTAGTTTTTCCACTGTTTCTCCCTCTTTTCCCCTCCGGCTCATCTCTCTGCTCTGCTTGTGTCTATGCTTCTTCCTCTCTCTGGTGTCTCTCTCTGTCTCTTCCTCTCTTTGGCGCTTTTCTCTCTAGCTCGTCTCTCTCTATGATAGTGACTTGTTAGTTTTTCCACTGTTTCTCCCTCAGTTGCTAGTTCTCTATGGAGTTAGGATTATATAATATGTATTGTATAGTTATGTTATCTTGGTCATGGATAATGAATCAGGAGCTCTTAATTGTTGATTGATAAGATACAAATATAAAACATTTATATAGCTTTCTTCATTTGTCTTCCTTTTGAACTTCATTTTATTTCTTTGTCAGGTATCTGCTTTAAATGAGGCTACTCCAGGAAGTGTTAAGTTAGTTTTTAAAGCTTGGGAACATCGTCTGAATTCTTCTGGCGTAAAACATTCTGCATGTCCCTTTGGTTCAATTTTTTTTTAATGAACTGATCTGGTTCTCCTTTTTTGGCTTAATTTTGTTCTTACATTATATATATGATACATTTAGGATTTATTGTTTATGCATGTTAATCTACTACATATAATGTATCTTATCTGGTCCCCTTGATTGTGACAGGACTACTTGGAAAGTAATAAGGGTGACCCTGAATTACTTGTTTTCATTCCAGAAGTTGCTATTTCTGAATTTTTCATCCTGACAACTTGGTAAATCATCTTAAAGTTTATACTCTATAGTTTATTCTGTTGTACAGAATGTGTTCCCTTTCTATTTTATCTACTGCTCTTCTTTGATGTATTTAGCACCAACATTGATTCAGGTGAGAAACTCATTGCACCTGACTCTCATAAACATATAGCTGGACCAGGAAAAACTATAATGTTTAATGCAGCCATCTACTTTGAAGATTCATGCATAATCTTATTACTGAGATGCAGAAATTTCTGCAATGTCCTAATGTAAATTAATTGTCAAAGACAAATTCAATTTCTTCATTCTACCTACTCTTTAAGATATACAAAATTTTTTTCCATATAGGAAGATGAGGATGGTGAAATGATATTTTGTTTCAAAATATCTGTAAACTAGATTATTGATATACCCCATTTATCATGAATAAAGCAAATTTTATTTATATAGGAATGAACTACATAATATGATTTTTCTGACATGTTCTTTTAGTTAACTCTCTTTATGTTTCATGAATGCATCTACTACAGTTTGATAACATGCTTTTCCATTTATTTTAGTCCCTATTTTAGTCCTTTTTGTCTTTTTAATTTTGTCAATTCTCTAATTTTATTATGTTTTGGAATTTATTGGGTATAAACTATTTATGGATTGAATGTGTCTCAATTATATATTTTTAGAACTTGAATGGTAAAATGCTCAATTTAATTCCTACAAATTTTAATTTTGGAGAGAAAAGTGCTGACATGGACAAAGATGCTGATTTGGATGCTAATGTGGCACTTTTTAGGTGATGACTAGGTTGTGTTAGATATGGGGCCCATTTGAACTCTTATTTAATGCCATGTAGTCAGAATTTTTGGACAGAAATATTACTTTTTGTAGGTCAGAAAAGTATGGTTGAAATATTAATTATGCACCTCCCTTTTCCATGTTTTCTGCCATATTTTTCTGCTGCTGTTTGTTGTCTTTTCTGCTGCTATTTTGCTGTTTTTCTGCTGCTGTTTTCCATGTTTTCTGCCATGTTTTTTTCTGCTGCTGCTTTGCTGTTTTTCTGCTGCTGTTTTGCTATTTTTCTGCTGCTGTTTTGCTGTTTTTCTGTTGCTGTTTGCTATTTTTTTGCTGCTGTCTGCTGTCTTTTCTGCTGCTGTTTGCTGTTTTGCTGCCCACATCATGGAAGAAGCAACCAAGGAGGCATCCAAGGAGGTATCCAAGGAGGCATCTAGGGCAGAATATCCCTTTAGGCATGTGTTAGATCAGTTTTATATTTGCAAAACCGAAATTTAAGGAGGAAGCTAAGTCATTTTTTCTGATGTGAAGTCCTAGCTCCATTTTTTCTGCTTTCCTAGAGCAGCAGTGGCTGGGATCAACACAGAGGCAACTCTTTAGCTTGGTTTGAGGGAAAGGAAGCCTTTCCACTTGGGAATGGCTCTCCTTCTCCCATTTTCTTTCCTTTTCTTCCATTTTCCTTCATAGTTTCTTAGATTTCTGCTGTATTTTTTGTTTTCTGTCATGTTCTTCTTCTCTTCCATGTAATTTCTGAGTTTAAAGATTGATGTAGTTTGGTTCTATGATGTTTTATTGCTGAAAAATTTCGATTTTAATGCACTTTCGTTTAATGGAATGGATTTTATCCTTGTAATTTCCACCATAAATTAGATTATCTAGATATAGATAGTTTTATTTATGTGGCTTGAATAATTTTCTTGAGCTTCATAACTTAATTGAATGGTTGATCTAAGATTTTAGTCAATTATTTTGGTTAAGTTAGATTGTAATTTCAAAGTTTTTGGATTCAATCATATTTTAGAAAATTAGCCAACATTGAATGGATTGTAATTTAATTGAATTATTCTCCAATGATTCAAAGATTAATTTGTCTATGAATTAATCGGATTAGACCAACGAAATCAATCTCATTTTCTTGTGTAGTCGGTCATTTGATGAAATGGAAATTGTACTTTAATTCATTTGGACCAATGAGTATTTTCTTGGCCAAAGTTCTATTTTATTTATTGTCCTATGAAGCTTGTTATTTATACATGCATGCGATTGCTATGTATTTGTAATGAGTAGGACAAGAGATAACATGTCATATGCGATTGCAGGGCATTGATGTATTAGGACTTGATCGGATTATATTTGAGTTATAGATTAGTGAAGATCTTCCTAACTATAATTTTAATATAATTCAGTCTTAGAAGACTTTCTAAGAATTTTAGATTGAAGATTACATAATAGAATTAGCCAAGAATATTCAAAGGAAAGGATGATGATGTACAATTCCATGGAATTTGTGACCAGTCCACATCTTTTCTCTGTTTTGTTTTCTATTTAGTTATTTAAATTTTAGTTATTTAAATTTTGTTGTTTCAATCATCACCCCCCCTTTTTGTGTAATTTCTACAATTTCCTTCATAAGTCTTAATAGCATTTCACTTGGCCTAATTGAATTTCATTTGATACTTCAATCTCTGTGGGACGATACTCTACTTATCACTTTATTACTTGTTGCGACCCAGTATACTTGCTGGAATATTTTATGTGCTATAAATTATACGCACCAAGTTTTTGGCGCCGTTGCTGGGGATTGATGGTTGTCAAATTGATTTTTCTTTTAAGCCAAAGTGATGTTATTTTAGACATTGTCTTTTCTTGTTTTAGTTTTTACAATTTCAAGTGTTTTTAGCTTTTCAAGTGTCTTTATTAGTTTGATTTCTTCTTGTTACCTTGCTTATTTGATATATCTCTCATGTTATTTCTCTTTGTTGCATGTAAGGTACTTGATCATTTTCCTTGACGAAGGAAATAAAAAAAAATCAAAGAGAAAGTAAGGAAAACAAAGAAGAAGCGACGCTAAACATAGACACCAAATAAAGTCTAGCTAAGGACTTTAAACCAAGCGCTCTTGGGAGGCAACCTAAGTTTTTCTAATCTTTCTCTTTTTAATTTTGTTGTTGTATTTCTTTCGTAATTTTAATTTTGTTTTAATCTTTTTCTGTTGCCCATTTTTTTCTCTGTTTTCTCTGTTTTGGCAAAACTTTGAGTCATCTTGCATGAATATTCTGTACTGTTTGGCTATGGTTTTTGCCACTTTCTTTACATGTTTTTAAACCTTTATATGTCTTCTAGTTGTAGAATTTTATTTGGAGTTATTCGCATCCATTTTGGGGTCGTTCTATGTTGGTAAAGCTGTGTTGCCAGAAATTCTGCACTGCAGAATTTTGCTGCTCTGTTTTGTCCGAATTTGATGCTCGCTTTTTAAATTTTTGATGGAGTTTGGGTATGGAATTATGCATGATGAAATAGCTAAAGTGTAGATTGACTTAGCATGAAGAGAATTTAGTCTTATTTCTCTAAGGAATTCAAGTTAAATGGCAATGACGTTGACTTTAATGAATTTGTAGTAATAGTCTTTTAGCTGTGAGGATTTGAGCCTAAGTGAAAAATGCTATTCTTCTTGTTGTGTGTTATCTATCATGGATTGTCACTCTAGAACTTGTCTTGAATCTTTGATTGAGGCTACATATCTTGTACATACTTGGAAATGATTCAGGCATTTGTTTCTTGTAACCATTGTTTAACCAAATAGCATTCCATACGTTGTTCCCATTGTATGTCATTTTGTGCCTTAACCATTTTCCTTCTTGTGTTTTTCCACCACTTTTTTTGTACCTTCTTGCGTTTTTCCACCACTTTTTCTTCGTACAAAAATATATTTTTTTTCTCTCTTCCAACTTAAGATTTGAGGAGTATTTTAAATTCTTTTAAGGGATTGATGTGCTGAAAAATCTTGTGAATTTTGGGGTGTTTTGAACTGTATTTCTTCTACTTCCTCTCAAGCAAAAGAAAAAGATTGGCCAATCAAGAAGAAAAAGAAAGAAAAATTTTGACTGACGTCATCAAAAAAAAAAGGGAAGAAAGAATAAAAAAAATGATGAAAAAGAGGAGCAGGTAGAACATTGAGACCCAAAATTTATTTATACTCAATATCTTATATTTCACTTGTAAATACTCTTCATTTTCTTGAGTTGTTGCCATATTTTGTTTCATTATTCAATCTTTCCCTTTTGTTTCCCACTATTTTTCCTACCCACGTTACAACCTTGTAAAGTCCTTTTGATTCAAGTATGTATTGGATTCAAGTAGTGGAGATTTAGATTCTTGACAAGCTTATGGTAGTAAATTTGTGATAGGATGATTTTGAGTGATTCCATCTTAAACACTTGAGAGAGTAGAGGATAAACACCTTGCCCTGTGAGGAGATTGTTACTTAAATTCATTCTTATCAAAATAATTGCCATGAAGCTTGCAATTTTTTTTAAGAAAATAAAGATTAATTTTTCCTAGCGTTAAATCTTTCCAAATTTTAATTATTTCATTATTGTATATTTTCTACACTTTGCTTGTTGTGTTCTTTGGTTGTCTCTGTTGTATTTAATTGATTTTGCCCAGGAGTGCAAAAGGCCTAATGTGGGGGATTTGATAACATGCTTTTTCCATTTATTTTAGTCCCTATTTTAGTCCTTTTTGTCTCTTTAATTTTTTCAATTCTCTAATTTTATTATGTTTTGGAATTTATTGGGTATAAACTATTTATGGATTGAATGTGTCTCAATTATATATTTTTAGAACTTGAATGGTAAAATGCTCAATTTAATTTCTACAAATTTTAATTTTGGAGAGAAAAGTGCTAACATGGACAAAAATGCTGATTTGGATGCTAATGTGGCACTTTTTAGGTGATGACTAGGTTGTGCTGGATATGGGGCCCATTTGAACTCTTATTTAATGCCATGTAGTCAGAATTTTTGGACAGAAATATTACTTTTTGTAGGTCAGAAAAGTATGGTTGAAATATTAATTATGCACCTCCCTTTTCCATGTTTTCTGCCATATTTTTCTGCTGCTGTTTGCTGTCTTTTCTGCTGCTATTTTGCTGTTTTTCTGCTGCTGTTTTCCATGTTTTCTGCCATGTTTTTTTTCTGCTGCTGCTTTGCTGTTTTGCTATTTTTCTGCTGCTGTTTTGCTATTTTTCTGCTGCTGTTTGCTATTTTTTTGCTGCTGTCTGTTGACCCTAAGGCTATATGTCATAAGTTTTGATGATGACAAATGTATTTGAATAGTAGCATTGATATATATAAAGATTAATTATCATATATATGCTACAAATACTTAAGCATGATTATGTTATTTAATATGTATGTTGCATATATTGAATCATGCTATTGAACTAACCATTGGGTTTGCAAGTAAGACATATTTTATAGGTTGGTTCAAAACAAGAAGAGTGAGCATTGTATTGAAGAACAAGGAAAAGCAATATCATGCTTCACTCAAGGAAAACAACATGCAAGGATGAAGCTCCAAGAAATGAAGAATTAGAAGATTTGAAGTCTTGGAAGCTTGGATGCATCAAGATAGCCTATGTGTTTACATTAGGTATATTTTATATAGGCTAGTATATTTGTGCAACTCAATGATTTAGATTTGCATACATTGGCTCAAGCATTTTTGAACAAAAAGTTAGTGAGATATGAAGTTTTACAAAAGTTATTTTTTGACCTTTGGTCACTCCTTATATCATATCTCATAAATGAAAAATCGGTTTTTAAAGTATCTTAATCTCATTTGATAGTAGACTCAAAGATCTTTTCAATGGTATATTATTTATTCAAAACGGAGTCCAAATGAGAAATATATGACTATTCAAAATATAGTTTGAAAAACTGAAAGTTGATTTTACTGTAATAAAAAATTATTCTGTTCTGACCTATAGTCAGTATTTTGATTATATCTTTTAAAAGAAAAATAATTTTTGAGTAAAACTTGGCTCATTTGAAACTAGACTCCAAGAGCTTTCCAACGGTATATTATTTGTTTAAAACGGAGTTCAAATGAGGGAGTTATGAATTTTTAAAGAAAGCTCAAAATCTGGACTGCACTATAACGGCTATATAACGGCTAGTTTTGTAAAATCTTATATATATGACCTTAGATACACGATTTTGAGCAAGAACAAAGTCCTACAATGTGATATTAACTTCTTCTATCATCTTTGAGAGAAAGGAAAGCATTCTTGAGCCAAATCTTGCATATTCTCTATCATTAGAGTTATTAGAGCTTCATTTGTTTTCATCTACTCTTTAGAGAGAGTTTCTTTGTATTGTTGATTTTGATCAACACATATATTATTTTGAGTTGAGGTTCGCAAGTACCGGTATTGGAAGAACTTGCTTTGGGTTGAGGAGGAGCCCGGATTCATAAATTCTCCATTGTGGTTTCGCAAATAGCCGGATCGAATTTGCGTGGTTGTAGTGGTTTGCAAGTACCCGGATTAAACTTGCAATTATAGTGGAAATACTCAAGTGGTCTCTTGAGGACTGGATGTAGGCTTGGATTAGCCGAACCAGTATAAATCTCCGAGTTTGCTTTCTCTATCCCTTACTCTTTAATTTATGCATATTGATATCTATTCTTTAATTCCTTGATCTTTATAATTATTTATCTTGACAGCACATTGATTTTCTGTATTGTATTTATTATCCTAAGCATTGTACTTTTACAGAAAATCATTTTAACTTCCAATTAATTCTTGTGAAAAATTTATAAAACCCAATTCACCCCCCTCTTGGGTTCCAACCATTACTTTCAATTGGTATCAGAGCTTGGGCTCTTGATTTGAGACTTAACCGTCTAAGAGTAAACATGGTTGGATTTAGTGATTGGTTTATGTCTAAAAATTATTCTTTCACAGAACCTCCAATTTTTGATGCTAATCATTTTCAATATTGGAAGTATGAAATGAAAATGTTTTTAATTTCAGTAGACCATAAACTCTGGGAAGTTATAGAAAATGAATTTTATATGCCTGTCAAGGAAGAACAACGAAAATGCATTCCAAAACCCAAGAGTGAATGGAATGATACTGAAAGAAGTTTAGTGCAACTCAATGCTAAGGCAAAATTAATTATTTCTTGTGCATTGAGTCAAGATGAATTTTTCAGAATTTCCAATTGTGCAACTGCAAAAGAAATGTGGGAAACTCTTAAAGTTGCATATGAGGAAGATCTTATTGCTGAGGAATTAAAGTATAGAAGTTTCATTAATGAACTTGAAATTGCTCAAATGAAAAATTATGAAACCATTAATGAGATACAACTTGTGCTTAATCAGTTGCAAGCTCTTGGTGTTGAACTTACAGGAAAATCTCAAATCACCAAGGTGGCAGACGAAGAAGAAAAAGGAGAAGAAGAGAAATCACAACCAAAAGCAGAATCATCAAAGAAAGCTTACATATCTTCCATTTGGGGAAATAGCAATTCTGATGAGGAGAACACAAATGAAGAAGCCAACACTTGTCTTGTGGCCAGAGATAAAGATGAGGTAAATTCATTTGACTACTCTTTTGAAGAATTACAAGATGCCTTTGATGATTTACATGAAGAATCTCTTATACTTGCAAAGAAACTAAATGTTTCAAAACAGAAAAACTCTTCTCTTGAAAATGAGTTGGAAACATTGAAAAATGAATTTTCTATTTCCAAGGAAGAGAATTTTGTTTTTGAAAATCAAAACAAAACTTTGCAAGAAGAGAATTTGATTTTAAAAACAAATATCTCTACCAACAAAAATTGCTTTTGTACCAAGTGTGATTTTTTGAAAAAGGAAAATGATAATCTTAAAAACACACTTGCAAAACTCTCTCAAGGTAGAGAAATTTTAAATACCTCAGTTTTGAAACAAAGAAGAATTAACAAAGTTGGTCTTGTTTCTAAAAAGAAATCAAACCAAAAGCAGTTTAAAAACTTCTTTGTCTCTGCAAAGATGTCCAATGGTCCAACTTGCATTTGTTTCTATTGTGGACTGAAAGGACACAAATCTTACTCCTGTTTTTATAAGAAAAATCTTGTTCATGGAGTAAAAATGAAATGGGTTCAAAAAGGAACTCATGACCTAGGCAAACCCAAAGAAATTTGGGTACCAAAGATAAATGAATAATTTGTAGATTTGCCTCGAAGCAAGGAGCGGAAATGACTTTTCAATGGCTACATCATTCAAACTCCACTCTCTTGCATCAAAAGGAGGCAATGGATAAGTAAACATATAAGCTGGAATGCATTGTAAGAATTTTGACTGATATGTTTACTGCTCTCTAATGCTTTTGTCTGTTGTCTAATATGTCTTACATCTATCCTTGATACTCATGCATGCTATATCTGAAAACAATTGTTAGGTGTGCAGATTATAAATTCGAATTTTGTTTTTGAGCTAAAATCTCTCTTCCAAATTTTGCTCAAACTATCCTTTTTACTGCATCATGAAAACTTGCTTCCATTACACGCACATTTTTCTTGTCTTCACAACAATAAGATTCCTCCTACCTATAGTATTTATCCTTGCTGTAATCTTATTTAAATATTTTCAATGAAATCAAATATTTTGTAAAATTGCATTTCATGAAAGCATAGCACTTTTATTAATATGGCATATCTTGAACATAATGTTGCTCCTAGTACTCGAGATTTATTTGAACATTACTGATTTGAACATCAAAGTGCTCCACCAAAAGTGTTTTGCAGGAGTTAATCCTCAAAATTATCCTCTAAAGCACATTCTTGCCTCTGCTCTCCGAAATCAGTAAGATTTGTAGTTTTGAAGTTGGTTGGTCGACCAACACTCCTATCAGTAGTCGACCAACGAAGCCTACATTGAACCAATGCTTGATAGATCTTGCAAATAATCAATCAATTAAGATCATTAAAATTGTAAGAAGACAGGATCGATCAAAAGAAGAGCAATGAGCAAAATAAGGATATCAAAATTTTGAAGAGGAACTTCAAGAAGCAACAAAAGTTTGCCAAAATTGATGAGTATCTCTATCCTTTACTTCTTCATTATTTAATTGAATGATACTCCTTGATCTCAATTGTACATTCTGGCAAATTTTTTTTTACTGTCATACTTTCATTGCAATGACATATTGTTTTCTGACATCTTACATACTTGATCACAACATGACATATAAAAATATGTTAAATACTTAAATTATTTTTTTTAATACATCATGGTTTGAGCATTATACATATCATCTCTTTTACATAAGCTGTAACTTATGAACCATTGTTTATGGATTATAGTTTATATCTGATTATATCTTATTAATCCATATTACCTCAATTATGTTACTACATACTCTGATTATAATATGTTTTATCTTGAGTAAGTATGTAACTTGCTTTTGCTTTGAAATGATGATATATATATCCATGTCAGAAAATTCTTTCTATCTTTAAAATGGATATATATTTTTCAAAATATATATATCCTTCTATTGTACAAAATTTGTGCGGCTGATTTTCTTTATTTTTCTTTATTATTATAATTTTTTTTAAGTACCGTCATCTGAAAGAAACCACTTGCATTAAAATAAAAAAAAAAACAAACCGAAGGATTACATTGCATTAAAAAAAAAGGGAAGGTTTGCTCATAGATGAGCAATCTACAGGCGAGGTGGTCTCGGATTAGGTGGGTTGTATTGAATCATCACCCCTTGGCCATTCCTTGGAGCAAGAGACTGAGCAATGTCACGGAGGGTAGTGTAAATCCCATTCATACAATCAACACTTCTTTGTTGTTGATTGCAGAAGCATTGGGTAGACCAATAGAAGAACCTATCTATTCTTGAAGTCAGTGCCGCATTGTTGCGTTTAGCTAACTTCTCCTGGTCCTCTATCATCTTCTTGAGTTTCTTCACCTCCTGCTCCAGACAAGCAATTTTGTCTTCTGACGTATGGCCTGTACTAATCTCCTCAGCTTCTTCGATCTTCATCTTCTTCTTTTGGTTCTCTTGAGATACCTCCAAAGGTCTTTTGCCTTTGTCCTTGCCTAGACTCAAGTTTAAGTCGAGCTCTTCCTCCCTTGCCTCTACTGTGAGATCAATGAACTTTCTTGCTGCCATGGTTTGGAAAATTCAGAAATTTTTGTAGGAGTATGAAGAGAGAGGAATGTCAGAAAGTTATAGGCTCAGAGATGAATACTCTTTGTGGTGTGGTAATTGAGAACTCTGGGGCAGTCTTTATAGAGAGAAAATTATGACTTAGAGCCAACAAGGATATCTCTTCGCCGCACCCCTACACGCTCATCCTATGGATTTATGCAAGCTAGAAGCCAGAAGTCTAGGGTACGCATGCACACCAAAAACGCGTCGCATTAATGGCAAAACCACGAAAGTCAATTTTCGGTGGATTTGCAGCTGATTTAATTTGTTTTGATTAAAAATTTTAAAGATTTATAAAACGGTGATAATCAGAACCGTATTTCTCTGCTTTGTTGTGTTGTTCTTGAGAGCATACATGATTGAATGCATCATGCTTACATGTATCTAAGAACATATGTTGTGTATGCTATTCATGCATCATGAGCGAAGGCTACGGCCAAGAATAATATTTCATGATTCCACATGCACTCATACAAAATGAGAAGTCAAAAATTTAAAATGACTTGAATAAAATGACTTGTGTAGAGGCTGATACATTTTCATAGATACACATACTTGCATATAATGCTTTTGTGGGTAAATGAAAGGCAATAATTTGCTTACATCATGATAATGCTTGATGCATACGACCGTAAGCAGTTAATTTTGCCTTTAACCTTTGAGTTACGTTACTAACTTAAGCATTAGAGTGGCTGTCAAAATTTTTACATGTATTGATCCTCAAGATACATATATAAATTCATTTTGAATGGGTATATAAATTGCTTCCGTTGTGCTGAAATTTATCTTATCCTTTATGAAGCAAATTTGTTTTGAAAAAGGACTTTAAAAATGCTTCTGTTATGTTAATATATTTTATCATATCAAGCAACATTCTTTTTGAAAAAGAAAAGATTTTAAAGATCTCTTTTGTTGTAGATAACAAAAGGGATGAAAAATATTGATGTTTCATATATGGATTATGAACTATATGCTTGAATATATCTTATTACACTAATCCATATATATTGCTTCCTTAGATGAAACGTTTCTAAATTCCTTCGAAGCAAAATGTTTTAGAAAAATATCGTGAATCTCTTGAATTGCTTCCACAATGCTGAAATTGCTTTGCCATATTGAAGCATTATCTGTTTTGAAAAGAAAAGGAATTGAGTATCCTTATTTTAAATCACTTTTGCTATATGTTGAAATAATTTTATGCGTATATGCAGAAATTATTTTTCAGAAATATTGAAAAATATTATTATTCGATTTATGGATTATGATTAATATTCTTGTTTATATCATGCTTTGCTAATCCATATATCATACTTCTGCTGTGTGCTGTAAATATTTCTATCATATGACAGCAAATGATGTTTATTTTTTTAATTTCTTCAATTTTTCTGCTATTTTCTAAAAATGCCTCTTCATAAACAAGCAGAAATCATTTTCAATGAAAATATTGTAGAAATTTCTTCAAAAATCTTACTTCAAAATTCTGCAATCCAAAACTGAATTTCCTTTATAATGATTTGGACAATCTTTTTCAAAGGAAAAAGGTTATGAAATTCAGGGGGAGCTTTGTCTCACTTGAATGTATTTTTTTTTTAAAAAGAATATATCTTGAAAAATTGGATATTCATTATTCATTATTCTTTTTCAAATTATGCAAGGTTTAAGGGGGAGCCTAAAACTCTTTCAAGTTTTATCTTTTGGCTCATTTCATTTGACGTGAGAAAAATTTTTCTAAAATTTTCTTTTTACATGTCAATGAAATCAATGATAAGTTTTGATGTATCCTTACCTCATACTATATTGACATCTTCTGACATCCTGACTTAAAGAAGGTATGTGCTTTAACTTCTATATATTGTGTTCCTTACACCTTTTTGTTGATGTCAAATAGGGGGAGAAGAAACAATAGAAAAATATGTGTACGTGCTTATAACATTGCATTCATTATCTTGTGATACATATTTTTCTGTGGTGATTTGTCATCATCAAAAAGGGGGAGATTGTTGACCCTAAGGCTATATGTCATAAGTTTTGATGATGACAAATGTATTTGAATAGTAGCATTGATATATATAAAGATTAATTATCATATATATGCTACAAATACTTAAGCATGATTATGTTATTTAATATGTATGTTGCATATATTGAATCATGCTATTGAACTAACCATTGGGTTTGCAAGTAAGACATATTTTATAGGTTGGTTCAAAACAAGAAGAGTGAGCATTGTATTGAAGAACAAGGAAAAACAATATCATGCTTCACTCAAGGAAAACAACATGCAAGGATGAAGCTCCAAGAAATGAAGAATTAGAAGATTTGAAGTCCTGGAAGCTTGGATGCATCAAGATAGCCTATGTGTTTACATTAGGTATATTTTATATAGGCTAGTATATTTGTGCAACTCAATGATTTAGATTTGCATACATTGGCTCAAGCATTTTTGAACAAAAAGTTAGTGAGATATGAAGTTTTACAAAAGTTATTTTTTGACCTTTGGTCACTCCTTATATCATATCTCATAAATGAAAAATCGGTTTTTCAAGTATCTTAATCTCATTTGATAGTAGACTCAAAGATCTTTTCAATGGTATATTATTTATTCAAAACGGAGTCCAAATGAGAAATATATGACTATTCAAAATATAGTTTGAAAAACTGAAAGTTGATTTTACTGTAATAAAAAATTATTCTGTTCTGACCTATAGTCAGTATTTTGATTATATCTTTTAAAAGAAAAATAATTTTTGAGTAAAACTTGGCTCATTTGAAACTAGACTCCAAGAGCTTTCCAACGGTATATTATTTGTTTAAAACGGAGTTCAAATGAGGGAGTTATGAATTTTTAAAGAAAGCTCAAAATCTGGACTGCACTATAACGGCTATATAACGGCTAGTTTTGTAAAATCTTATATATATGACCTTAGATACACGATTTTGAGCAAGAACAAAGTCCTACAATGTGATATTAACTTCTTCTATCATCTTTGAGAGAAAGGAAAGCATTCTTGAGCCAAATCTTGCATATTCTCTATCATTAGAGTTATTAGAGCTTCATTTGTTTTCATCTACTCTTTAGAGAGAGTTTCTTTGTATTGTTGATTTTGATCAACACATATATTATTTTGAGTTGAGGTTCGCAAGTACCGGTATTGGAAGAACTTGCTTTGGGTTGAGGAGGAGCCCGGATTCATAAATTCTCCATTGTGGTTTCGCAAATAGCCGGATCGAATTTGCGTGGTTGTAGTGGTTTGCAAGTACCCGGATTAAACTTGCAATTATAGTGGAAATACTCAAGTGGTCTCTTGAGGACTGGATGTAGGCTTGGATTAGCCGAACCAGTATAAATCTCCGAGTTTGCTTTCTCTATCCCTTACTCTTTAATTTATGTATATTGATATCTATTCTTTAATTCCTTGATCTTTATAATTATTTATCTTGACAGCACATTGATTTTCTGTATTGTATTTATTATCCTAAGCATTGTACTTTTACAGAAAATCATTTTAACTTCCAATTAATTCTTGTGAAAAATTTATAAAACCCAATTCACCCCCCTCTTGGGTTCCAACCATTACTTTCAATTGGTATCAGAGCTTGGGCTCTTGATTTGAGACTTAACCGTCTAAGAGTAAACATGGTTGGATTTAGTGATTGGTTTATGTCTAAAAATTATTCTTTCACAGAACCTCCAATTTTTGATGCTAATCATTTTCAATATTGGAAGTATGAAATGAAAATGTTTTTAATTTCAGTAGACCATAAACTCTGGGAAGTTATAGAAAATGAATTTTATATGCCTGTCAAGGAAGAACAACGAAAATGCATTCCAAAACCCAAGAGTGAATGGAATGATACTGAAAGAAGTTTAGTGCAACTCAATGCTAAGGCAAAATTAATTATTTCTTGTGCATTGAGTCAAGATGAATTTTTCAGAATTTCCAATTGTGCAACTGCAAAAGAAATGTGGGAAACTCTTAAAGTTGCATATGAGGAAGATCTTATTGCTGAGGAATTAAAGTATAGAAGTTTCATTAATGAACTTGAAATTGCTCAAATGAAAAATTATGAAACCATTAATGAGATACAACTTGTGCTTAATCAGTTGCAAGCTTCTTGGTGTTGAACTTACAGTAATGATTAGACGACCAAGAATGGCTAAGGAGGCTCCTTAACTTTTGCGGCTAAGAAGACAGCTAGGATCCATGATTGACAGTAACCTATTCTAAAAGGTACATAGCAGAAGCTTTTACAACTAAAATTCCAAGTTTTAAGATGGACTAGCTGATTGGCCGTTTTCTTCATTTCTTTCGAAATACTATACAAAAAAGAAATAGTTGACTGATGTTACCTAATTAGTTAGCTGCTTCTCTTCTATCTAGTGTAACATCCTAAATTTAATAACCTTAAAAAATAAAAATTAAATAAAAAATTAAGAGGCTAGAATAAATTAAAAAAACTCAAGGATAAGAATAGTATGAAAAGAAGGAAGAACTTTAAAAATGATGAAATAGCAATTGAAAGAAAAATAAATAATTACAAAATAACAATAAATAAAATAAGATGTATGAATAAACAAATGAATAATGGATATTGAGTCTCTAAATTAAATCATTGTGGCTATACTCTTTGATTTTTGATTCAGTTAATGGTAGCTAGGTTATCGTTATGATCATATTAATCTTTCCAATTCATTGACTTCTCTTATCTAATTTTCTTTTCTTTTGTATTGAATGGTTTAATTAATTAGCTCTATTTCTCTTTCAATTCTAATATTGAAAATACAAGTCCGGATTGACTACATTTGATGGTGCCAAATTCACTCTGCAATTGAATCTTGACCATCCATGTTTGCTTCATCTGACTGACCATGATGCGCCAAATGGTACTCCCCTTTCCAAACCCAACAAGCCCAAAACGCACCACACGTCACTCTCGTCTCTCGAGTGCAGCAAGATACCCTACCCACGGCCAATTGACCGTGGTACTACTAATTTAAAAAAAATTTCCGCGTATACTAACTATTCAAAAGTATTTCCATATATACTAACTTTCTGGATAATTCGACCAACTCGTGGTCGAATTCATTGGGAAAATGCATCAAATTCGACCAAGCCATGGTCAAATTTGATGCAACTTATTTTTTTATTAATTTTGGCATCAAATTCGACAAGGGCTTGGTCGAATTTGATGTGTTAAAATAACACATCAAATTCGACCAGGGGCTAGTCGAATTTGGTACAACTTTTTTGAATTTTTTTATTAAAAATTAAAATTATGAAAGAAATTAAAATTATATAATAAATAAATACATGGTTATTTTATTTTGGACATGATTATTTTATTTTTATATAATATTTAGTTTCATTATTAAAAAAGATAGATAAATTAGATAAAAGTAATTTTTAATAATTTGAAAGTTTTATTTTAATTATTATTTTCTTAGATTTTAAGAATATTCTCAAATTTTATATTTTAAATGAATAAAAATATGAAAATATATAAATTGTAATGGAAAAGTAGATATTAAAAGATAAAAAATACCACTTACAATTATCATTAATTAAATTTATTATTATTAAAATGTGAAACAATATCCTTCAATGAACCAACTAATTTTAATTAACGTGAATAATAAATGAACTAATTAGTAAATTATGAAATCATATTTGTTCTAAAAAAATATTCATGTATATTGTTTATTTTTACTTTATACAAATAATGTTATTTATTTTTACAAATGAAATTATGTATTTTATCATTTATTTGTTAATTATTAAATTGGCCAACATAATTAATGTTTGTATTAAATTAAGTTAATGATATTTTTCATTTAGCTATCTTAAAATTATAATTTATCAATTTATAATATTAATAAAATACATTATTTTTTTTATTGTTATGACAATTTTTTTTATCTTGTTAAAAACTATAGAATAATCATATCATGTTAAGTAAATTTAAAAAAAAAAAAAGAAGTACAGTAAAATATAATTAAAAACTGGATATAAAATAAGTTTTATACAAGAATACATTTAGTAATAATGGGAGCCAGTTCCACAACGGCGCCGAGCGACACGTCTCTTACCACGACCGAGTACTTGATCATCATCTCACTGATCGGTATCTTCGGTTGAATGGTCATCTTCAGTTGAATCATCACTGGGTTCAGTATACTGTCTTGGTGGGGTCTGATAAGATGCGCTCGGACCTGCGTCATCCTCCCTTGCAGTGCTCGGGCTAACTTCGGAAGACACTGACCGACCACCACGACGACCCCTTACCCCTCGCGCCCTTCCACGACGCCTGCCTCGGGCTGGCCTTTCTGGAATATATGGCTGCGGTATGTCTTGTGCAACTGGAGCTGGGTGTTCCATAATGTTTCGTTCTCCAAGAGCTTGTAAGATCTTATCACTAGTCGATACCACATATTCCGAAGGAATCGTTGGTTCTTGGAGACCGTGTACCCGCATTGCTCGCACTAGAGTAGCCTGTAATCAAACAATAAACAAAATTATTCTTCAAGTAATATTAATTAAAATAAATGACAAATAATTTAAATTATATTTTACCACGTATCCATCGCAGGCGTTGGAAGCACGAATCCATCGCCTTGTGTGAAGGTAATACCACTGCATATAGCATGAGTATGGTCCAAGTGGCTGGTTTGATAGTGTTATAGAAGCAACGTGTACTTGATCCCGCCACTGGTCCCACGCCTGGTGGTGCGTATAATTTATAGCACATAAAATATTCCAGCAAGTATACTGGGTCGCAACAAGTAATAAAGTGATGAGTAGAGTATCGTCCCACAGAGATTGAGGTATCAAATAAAATTCAATTAGGCTAAGTGAAATGCTATTAAGACTTATGAGGAAAATTTCAGAAATTACATAAAAAAGGGGGGGTGATGATCGAAACAACACAATATAAATAACTGAAATTTAAATAACTAGATAGAAAACAAAACAGAGAAAAGATGTGGATTGATCACAAATTTCATGGAATTGTACATCATCATCATTTCCTTTGAATATTCTTGGCTAATTCTATTATGTAATCTTCAATCTAAAATTCTCAGAAAGTCTTCTAAGACTGAATTATATTAAAATTATAGTTAGGAAGATCTTCACTAATCTATAACTCAAATATAATCCGATGAAGTCCTAATCACATCAATGCCCCGCAATCGCATATGACATGTTATCTCTTGTCCTACTCGTTACAAATACATAGCAAACGCATGCATGTATAAATAACAAGCTTCATAGAACAATAAATAAAATAGAACTTTGGCCAAGAAAATACTCATTGGTCCAAATGAATTAAAGTACAATTTCCATTTCATCAAATGACCGACTACACAAGAAAATGAGATTGATTTCGTTGGTCTAATCCGATTAATTCATAGACAAATTAATCTTTGAATCATTGAAGAACAATTCAATTAAATTACAATCCATTCAATGTTGGCCAATTTTCTAAAATATGATTGAATCCAAAAGCTTTGAAATTACAATCTAACTTATCCAAAATAATTGACTAAAATCTTAGATCAACCATTCAATTAAGTCATGAAGCTCAAGAAAATTATTCAAGCCACATAAATAAAACTATCTATATCTAGATAATCTAATTTATGGTGGAAATTACAAGGTCAAGCTCAATATCTAGCTAACTCTAGCATAGACATAAAAATCCCAAACTCATTGAAGGTTCATCAAACATTCAAGAGGAAGAATAATCAGTAAAATCCATTCCATTAAACGAAAATGCATTAAATCAAAATTGTTCAGCAACAAAACATCATAGAACCAAACTACATCAATCCTTAAACTTAGAAAATTACATGGAAGAGAAGGAAAAACATGACAGAAAACAGAAAATACAACAAAAATCTAAGAAACTATGAAGGAAAATGCAAGAAAATGAAGGAAAATGGGAGAAGGAGAGCCATTCCCAAGTGGGAAGGCTTCCTTTCCCTCTAACCAAGCTAGGGAGTTGCCTCTATGTTGCTCCCAACCACTGCTGCCCAAAGAAGGCAGAAAAATGGTGCTAGGACTCCTTTTCTGAAAAATGACTTAGCCTCCTTAATAAATTTCGATTTTTACAAATATAAAACTGATCTAACACATGCCTAAAGGGATATTCTGCCCTAGATGCCTCCTTGGATGCCTCTTCCATGATATGGCAGCACTTTGACAGCAAAACAGCAGAAATTAATATTTCTGCAGCAGCAGAAAAGTATGGCAGCAGCAGAATGGTATGGCAGCAGCAGCAGAATTAATATTTCTGCAGCAGAAAGTGACAAACAGCAGCAGAACAGCAGCAGAATATCATGGCAAAATTAATATTTCAGCCATGTTTTTCTTGACCTACGAAAATTAATATTTCTGCCCAAAAATTCTGACTACATGGCATTGAATAAGGGTTCAAGTGGGCCCCACATCCAGCATATCCTAGTAAGCATCTACATCACCCAAAAAGTGCCACATTAGCATCCAAATCATCATCTTTGTCCATGTCAACACTTTTCTCTCCAAAATTAAAATTTGTAGGAATTAAATTGAGCATTTTACAATTCAAGTTCTAAAAATATAAAAATTGAGACACATTCAATCCATAAATAGTTTATACCCAATAAATTCCAAAACATAATAAAATTAGAGAATTGACAAAATTAAAGAGGCAAAAAAGGACTAAAATAGGGACTAAAATAAATGGAAAAAGTATGTTATCAAATCTCCCACACTAGGCCTTTTGCACTCCTGGGCAAAATCAATTAAATACAACAGAGAATCCCAATAAGCACAGCAAGAAAAAGTGTAGAAAATATACAACAATGAAATAATTAAAATTTAGAAAGATTTACATTAGGAGAAATAAATCTTAAATTTCTAAAAAGTTCAAGCTCCATGGCAATTATTTCGAAAAGAATGAATTCAAGTAACAATCTCCTCACAAGGTAAGGTGTTTATCCTCTACTCTCTCAAGTGTTTAAGAGGGAATCACTCAAAGTCATCCTATCACAAATTTCACTACCATAAGCTTGTCAAGAATCTAAATCTCCACTACTTGAATCTAATACATACTTGAATCAAAAGGACTTTACAAGGTTGTAACGTGGGTAAGAAAAATAGTGGGAAACAAAGGGAAAGATTGAACAATGAAACAAAATATGGCAACAACTCAAGAAAATGAAGAGCATTTACAAGTGAAATATAAGAGACTGAGTATAAATAAATTTGGGTCTCAATGTTCTATCTGCTCCTCTTTTTCATTATCTTTTTCTCTTCTTTTTTTTATTCTTTCTTTCTTTCTCCCTTTTTTTTTTCTTCTTCTTGACTGGCCAGTCTTTTTCTTTTGCTTGAGAGGAAGTAGAAGAAATATAGTTCAAAACACCCCAAAATTCACAAAATTTTCAGCATATCAATCCCTTAAAAGAATTTAAAATACTTCTCACATCTTAAGTTGAAAGAGAAAAATATTGTTGTTGGCAGAAAAAGTGGTGGAAGAACACAAGAAAGAAAATGGATAAGGCACAAAATGGCATACAATGGAAACAATGATAATGGATGGCTATTTGGCTAAAAGTGGTTACAAGAAACAAATGCCTAAATCATTTCCAAGCATGTACAAGATATGTAGCCTCAATCAAAGATTCAAGACAAGTTCTAGAGTGACAATTCATGATAGAGAACACACAACAAGAAGAATAGCATTTTTCACTTAGGCTCAAATCCTCACAGCTAAAAGACTATTACTACAAATTCATTAAAGTCAACGTCATTGCCATTTAGCTTGAATTCCTTAGAGAAATAAGACTAAATTCTCTTCATGCTAAGTCAATCTACACTTTAGCTATTTCATCATGCATAATTCCACACCAAAACTCCATCAAAAATTTAAAAAGTGAGCATCAAATTCGGACAAAACAGAGTAGCAAAATTCTGCAGTGCAGAATTTCTGGCGACACAGCTTTACCGACATAGAACGACCCCAAAATGGATGCAAATCACTCCAAATAAAATTCTACAACTAGAAGACATATAAAAGTTTAAAAACATGTAAAGAAAGTGGCAAAAACCATAGCCAAACAGTACAGAATATTCATGCAAGATGACAAAATTTCTGCCAAAACAGAGAAAACAGAGAAAAAAAATGGGCAACAGAAAAAGACTAAAACAAAATTAAAATTACGAAAGAAATACAACAACAAAATTAAAAAGAGAAAGATTAGAAAAACTTGGGTTGCCTCCCAAAAGCGCTTGGTTTAAAGTCCTTAGCTAGACTTTATTTGGTGTCTATGCTTAGCGTCGCTTCTTCTTTGTTTTCCTTACTTTCTCTTTGATTTTTTTTTTATTTCCTTCGTCAAGGAAAATGATCAAGTACCTCACATGCAACAAAGAGAAATAACATGAGAGATATATCAAATAAGCAAGGTAACAAGAAGAAATCAAACTAATAAAGACACTTGAAAAGCTAAAAACACTTGAAATTGTAAAAACTAAAACAAGAAAAGACAATGTCTAAAATAACATCACTTTGGCTTTAAAGAAAAATCAATTTGACAACCATCAATCCCCGGCAACGGCGCCAAAAACTTGGTGCGTATAATTTATAGCACATAAAATATTCCAGCAAGTATACTGGGTCGCAACAAGTAATAAAGTGATGAGTAGAGTATCGTCCCACAGAGATTGAGGTATCAAATAAAATTCAATTAGGCTAAGTGAAATGCTATTAAGACTTATGAGGGAAATTTCAGAAATTACATAAAAAAGGGGGGGGGTGATGATCGAAACAACACAATATAAATAACTGAAATTTAAATAACTAGATAGAAAACAAAACAGAGAAAAGATGTGGATTGATCACAAATTTCATGGAATTGTACATCATCATCATTTCCTTTGAATATTCTTGGCTAATTCTATTATGTAATCTTCAATCTAAAATTCTCAGAAAGTCTTCTAAGACTGAATTATATTAAAATTATAGTTAGGAAGATCTTCACTAATCTATAACTCAAATATAATCCGATGAAGTCCTAATCACATCAATGCCCCGCAATCGCATATGACATGTTATCTCTTGTCCTACTCGTTACAAATACATAGCAAACGCATGCATGTATAAATAACAAGCTTCATAGAACAATAAATAAAATAGAACTTTGGCCAAGAAAATACTCATTGGTCCAAATGAATTAAAGTACAATTTCCATTTCATCAAATGACCGACTACACAAGAAAATGAGATTGATTTCGTTGGTCTAATCCGATTAATTCATAGACAAATTAATCTTTGAATCATTGAAGAACAATTCAATTAAATTACAATCCATTCAATGTTGGCCAATTTTCTAAAATATGATTGAATCCAAAAGCTTTGAAATTACAATCTAACTTATCCAAAATAATTGACTAAAATCTTAGATCAACCATTCAATTAAGTCATGAAGCTCAAGAAAATTATTCAAGCCACATAAATAAAACTATCTATATCTAGATAATCTAATTTATGGTGGAAATTACAAGGTCAAGCTCAATATCTAGCTAACTCTAGCATAGACATAAAAATCCCAAACTCATTGAAGGTTCATCAAACATTCAAGAGGAAGAATAATCAGTAAAATCCATTCCATTAAACGAAAATGCATTAAATCAAAATTGTTCAGCAACAAAACATCATAGAACCAAACTACATCAATCCTTAAACTTAGAAAATTACATGGAAGAGAAGGAAAAACATGACAGAAAACAGAAAATACAACAAAAATCTAAGAAACTATGAAGGAAAATGCAAGAAAATGAAGGAAAATGGGAGAAGGAGAGCCATTCCCAAGTGGGAAGGCTTCCTTTCCCTCTAACCAAGCTAGGGAGTTGCCTCTATGTTGCTCCCAACCACTGCTGCCCAAAGAAGGCAGAAAAATGGTGCTAGGACTCCTTTTCTGAAAAATGACTTAGCCTCCTTAATAAATTTCGATTTTTACAAATATAAAACTGATCTAACACATGCCTAAAGGGATATTCTGCCCTAGATGCCTCCTTGGATGCCTCTTCCATGATATGGCAGCACTTTGACAGCAAAACAGCAGAAATTAATATTTCTGCAGCAGCAGAAAAGTATGGCAGCAGCAGAATGGTATGGCAGCAGCAGCAGAATTAATATTTCTGCAGCAGAAAGTGACAAACAGCAGCAGAACAGCAGCAGAATATCATGGCAAAATTAATATTTCAGCCATGTTTTTCTTGACCTACGAAAATTAATATTTCTGCCCAAAAATTCTGACTACATGGCATTGAATAAGGGTTCAAGTGGGCCCCACATCCAGCATATCCTAGTAAGCATCTACATCACCCAAAAAGTGCCACATTAGCATCCAAATCATCATCTTTGTCCATGTCAACACTTTTCTCTCCAAAATTAAAATTTGTAGGAATTAAATTGAGCATTTTACAATTCAAGTTCTAAAAATATAAAAATTGAGACACATTCAATCCATAAATAGTTTATACCCAATAAATTCCAAAACATAATAAAATTAGAGAATTGACAAAATTAAAGAGGCAAAAAAGGACTAAAATAGGGACTAAAATAAATGGAAAAAGTATGTTATCACCTGGATGAAGTCAGCATGCTCCACCTTCCAGTTAGTATTAGTCTTCCCAGTTAACTTTTTAAGATGCCAATCCCTTAAATTTATCGGTGGGACCGGGATTAGTTGTTCCATCCCAAATTGACGCATGACTCGATCGGGATGGTGCCATTCTATTATGTAAAAATTTAGAATGGGATCCGAGGCACGCCAGACGTCAGGGTCAATTCGGCAATATTCTGGGACTGTTTGACATGCATATGGGAGCCAAATAACCTAATATAACAACAAAATGAGCATCACATTCACTAATAGAAAACAAAATATTATCAATTTAAAAATAAAATAAATGATAATACCTCATCGTCGGTCATGTGGTCTAACAAGCGCCTGTATCGCTCTAGAGCACGAGCAACAGGAGCTTGGTATAGGGAAAATCTATTCCACCTATTAAAATGAAATCTTTAGTTCAATTTTCAATTTAAACAAATTATCACCGAAATATAGAATGATGTAAATTTTGAATTGAAAAAAGATTCCAAATAACATATCTAAATAAATTAATACTAGCATATGACATACCTGTGTGCTATTGGAGGGGGCCATAGATGTTCTCCATCATCATCAGGTTGAGTTGGAACTTGCGGCCTTAGTCTTGGAAATCGTTCAAATGCCCACACATGTAATAAATGAATAGACCCACTGATTTGCTGTGTAGTAGGGTGTGTTGCCTTACATAATTCACTGTATAGGTGGGCCAATACAGCCGAGCCCCAACTGTACTTCCCGCATTCCTCAAAGTCTTGCAAAAGCAGGAGGTACATTAAGTATACTTTCATGCCAGATTTATCTGGCATCAGATAGCCACCGATCATGAGCAAAATATAAGCTCGTGCGTGTTGTTCAATTGTAGCTTCATTCTTATCCTCCGGCAACTCTGAGAATTGTTCTTGAAGCCACGTTGGTTCACGCCACTACGAAGTCAAATCGCCCAGAATTGAATTTGTGGTAATTTGCAGTATAGTGATCCCCAGGTCGTATTCACTCAAGGAGCCTCACTTCTTAATACTAATTAATCGTTCTAAACACCAAAGCACTAATGAAGAGTACATAAACATGGGGGGCGGGTTTTGTGGCAGTACTAACAAAACAAACAAAACAGAACAGCAATTAACTACAACAGCAGCAACAGCAGCAGCAGTAGCAGTAGACAGCAGCAGACAAATTACAAAGTTGACAGTAAAGAGACTATGTAATCAGCCACTAGGATTCATGGGAGTGTAACTATCATTACCTAACTCATTGATTCAGTTTTGTTCTCATTCCATTGTTTGGTTCTTTATGAAAATGGTTCTAGAATAACATCTAGAATTTAATGCTACTAATTACAGTCAAGAACATCTCTCTACTATAGCTAGATGCATTCAGTGGAAAATCTCAACCAAACCAAGTTAAATATATCATTTAACTAGTCATTTCGCCTCCCTCACTTTCCTAATCAGTCAAGCAAGGTTATGTTTTATATATAAGTCAGTTTATGTTACATTCTCAAGCTCTAATAATAATTTGACAGCAAAATAAACATGACAGCAAAACAGAAATGAAATGAGATGAAAATGGAGAATAAAACACTTAACTTGCATTCTTAGTTCAAGCTACAACATCCCAGTGGTCTAGTGACTAATTACAATGAAAACTTAGCCCTCCATGAGAGCAAAACAGCAAACAACAGAAGCAAAAACAGAGAGGAAGAGAGAGCTGCGAATTTTCTAAGTCTGGTTGCAAAATAAAAGTATTCTGATTTCTAAAACTGATGCCCCCTTCAATGCCTTAGAATATTCTACCCTAGATGCTTCCTCCATGATATGGCAGCACTTTGACAGCAAAACAGCAGCATAATTAATGTTTCTGCAGCAGCAAATAGGCATGGCAGCAGCAGGTAGGCATGGCAGCAGCAGAATTATTATTTCTGCAGCAGAAAGTATGGCAGCAGCAGAAGAATTAATATTCTGCCCAAAAATTCTGACTACATGGCATTGAATAAGAGTTCAAGTGGGCCCCACATCCAGCATATCCTAGTCAGCATCTGCATCATCCAAAAAGTGCCACATTAGCATCCAAATCATCATCTTTGTCCATGTCAACACTTTTCTCTCCAAAATTGAGATTTGTAGGAATTAGATTGAGCATTTTGCAATTCAAGTTCTGAAAATATAAAATTGAAGCACATTTAATCCATAAATAGTTTATACCCAATAAATTCCAAAACATAATAAAATTAGAGAATTGACAAAATTAAAGAGGCAAAAAGGACTAAAATAGGGACTAAAAAGTATATAAAAATGCCCGATATCAAATCCCCCACACTTGGCCTTTTGCACTCCTGGGCAAAATAATATTAAGAACACCAAAAGACATCAAAGGAAAAATGTGGAAAGCATGCTAGAATAGAATAATTAAAATTTTGAAAAGATTTAGCACTCGAAGGAAATTAATCTTAAATTTCTAAGATTCCAAGCATCATGGCAATTTAATTTGATACGAATGAATTCAAGTAATTAACCTCCTCACCAGGAATGTGTTTACTCTCTATTCTCTCAAGTGTCTAAGGTAAATCACTCGAAATTCAACTTATCACAGAATTCACTACCATAAGCTTGTCAAGAATCTAAATCTCCACTACTTGAATCTAATACATACTTGAATCAAAAGGACTTTATGAGGTTGTAACGTGGGTAAGAAAAATAGTGGGGAACAAAGGGAAAGATTGAACAATGAAACAAAATATGGTAACAACTCAAGAAAATGAAGAGTATTTACAAGTGAAATATAAGAGACTGAGTATAAATAAATTTGGGTCTCAATGTTCTATCTGTTCCTCTTTTTCATTATTTTCTCTCTTTTTTTTTTCAAAATTTTTTTTTATTCTTTCTTTCTTTCTTTCTCTTTTTTTTTTCTTTTTCTTCTTGACTGACCAGTCTTTTTCTTTTGCTTGAGAGGAAGTAGAAGAAATATAGTTCAAAACACCCCAAAGTTCACAAGATTTTTCAGCACATCGATCCCTTAAAAAATTTTAAAATACTCCTCACATCTTAAGTTGAAAGAGAAAAATATTGTTGTAGGCAGAAAAAGTGGTGGAAGGACGCAAGAAAGAAAATGGATAAGGCACAAAATGACATACAATGGAACCAATGATAATGGATGGCTATTTGGCTAAAAGTGGTTACAAGAAACAAATGCCTAAATCATTTCCAAGCATGTACAAGATATGTAGCCTCAATCAAAGATTCAAGACAAGTTCTAGAGTGACAATCCATGATAGAGAACACACAACAAGAAGAATAGCATTTTTCACTTAGGCTCAAATCCTCACAGCTAAAAGACTATTACTACAAATTCATTAAAGTCAACATCATTGCCATTTAACTTGAATTCCTTAGAGAAATAAGGCTAAATTCTCTTCATGCTAAGTCAATCTACACTTTAACTATTTCATCATGCATAATTCCACACCAAAACTCCATCAATTTTTTTCAAAAATAAAACATCAAATTCGGGCAAAACAGAGTAGCAAAATTCTGCACTGCAGAAATTCTGGCGACTCAGCTTTACTGACACAAAACTACATCAAAACAAATGCGAAAGACACCAAATAAAATTCTACAGCTAGAAGATATATAAAGCTTTAAAAACATGTAAAGAAACTAGCAAAATTCGTAGCCAATCAGTACAGAAAATTCATGCAAGACAGCTCAAAAATTCTGGACAGAAACAGAGAAAACAGAGGAGACAGCAGAAATTTTTTTTTTTTGAAAATCAGCTCCAATTAAATTCTCTCCCCCCACACTTAAACATTGCATTGTCCTTGATGCAAATTATTACCAAACATCAAATAAAATGAGGAGGACATAAATTAAAAGGAGGGAAAGAGTACGGCCTTATCATGGAGCCGGAACGTTGTAGAGTTTGATTTCCTCTACAGTTTCTTCTTTGAAGCCCTCGTAGAACTTCTTCAACCTTTGCCCATTTACCATGAACTGCTTGTTGGTGGCCTCATTTTGAATTTCTACTGCACCAAAAGAAAAGATATTAGTAATAACAAAAGGGCCAACCCATCTAGAGCGAAGCTTATCGGGTATTAGCTTGAGGCGAGAATTATAGAGAAGGACTTTATCTCCCACTTGGAATTCTTTTTTCTCAATTTTCTGATCATGTAAAGCTTTTGTCCTCTCTTTATAGATGCGCGCATTCTCATAGGCCCCTAGCCTTAGTTCTTCCAGTTCTTGAAGTTGCAACTTTTTTTCTTTACCGGCTAGGGTCATGTCCATATTGCATTGTTTAACAGCCCAATATGCCTTATGTGCAATCTCCACCGGCAAGTGACATGCTTTACCAAATACCAAGCGGTATGGAGACATGCCGATGGGAGTCTTGAAAGCAGTTCTATAGGCCCAAAGCGCATCGTCAAGCCTCTTACTCCAATCTTTTCTGTTGGGTTGCACAGTTTTCTCTAATATTTGCTTTATCTCTCGGTTGGAGACTTCTGCTTGCCCATTGGTTTGGGGGTGGTAAGGTGTAGAGGTTTTGTGCACCACCCCATATTTCTTCAATAGCCCTTGCATGTTTCTGTTGCAAAAGTGTGATCCTTGATCACTGATTATGGCCTTGGGGACACCGAATCTGCAGAAAATATGTGAACGAAAGAAATCTACAACAACAATAGAATCATCAGTTCGGGTGGCTTTAGCTTCCACCCACTTCGACACATAATCCACAGCAACTAAGATATACATGAAGCCAAAAGAAACAGGAAAAGGACCCATAAAGTCAATACCCCAAACATAAAAAACATCACAAAAAAGAAGAGGTTGTTGAGGCATTTTATTTCTTTTAGACACATTTCCAGTTCTTTGACACCTAGAACAGTTTTTACAAAAATCAAAGGCATCCCTAAACAAAGTAGGCCAATATAAACCAGAATCTAACACTTTTCTAGCTGTGCTTTGGGGACCAAAGTGTCCACCACATGCAAGAGTATGACAAAAATTCAGCACAGATGTAAATTCATGATTTGGAACACATCTCCTAATAATTTGGTCACTACAAATTTTCCACAAATAAGGGTCATCCCACACATAGTACCTAGCCTCGCTTCTTAATTTATTCAATTGATGTCTATTTTGGTATGCAGGCAATTCAGATGCAACAAGATAATTCACCAAATCAGCATACCAAGGCTCACTAATACCATGCAAAAGGAGGAAACACTCATCTGGAAAATTGTCTCTTACAGGGAGATGCTCCAATGGAAGATCAGAAAGCCTACTCAAGTGATCTGCTACTACATTCTCTTCCCCACTCTTATCCTTGATTTCCATCTAAGCAATCTTGGCTTTGCATCTGGTTTCTTCAACAAATATTTCAGTGCTGCATGGTCAGAAAACACAATTACTTTGGAGGCAAGCAAATATGATCTAAATTTTTCTAAAGCAAAAACAATTGCTAAAAACTCCTTCTCCGTGGTTGTGTAATTTGATTGAGCTGAATCAAGGGTACGGGACGCATAGGCTATGACATGCAACTTCCTCTCTATTCTTTGTGAAAGTACTGCTCCCACAACAAAATTTGAGGCATCACACATGAGCTCAAAGGGAAGCTCCCACCGTAGAGGATGGATGATAGGAGGGGAGGTAAGTTGCTTCTTCAACTCATCAAAAGCTGACCTGCAAGCATCATTAAAAATGAAATCAGTTTCTTTTTGGAGGAGTTTGGATAGGGGTAGAGCGATCTTACTGAAGTCCTTGATGAATCTTCTATAAAATCCTGCATGGCCAAGAAAAGAACGAACTTCCCGCACAGAAGCGGGGTAAGGCAAAGAAGAGATAACATCAACTTTGGCTTTATCTACTTCTATGCCACGTGATGACACTATGTGGCCTAGGACTATTCCTTGCTCTACCATGAAATGGCATTTTTCATAATTCAAGACCAAAATTTTCTCTATGCATATCTCAAGTACTCTTTCCAAATTTTTTAAACATGCATCAAATGAGTCTCCATAAACAGAAAAATTATCCATGAACACTTCCATGCAATCCTCTAACAAATCAGAAAATATGCTTAACATGCATCTTTGAAAAGTGCCAGGTGCATTACAGAGACCAAAAGGCATGCGTCTATATTCAAAAGTACCAAAGGGACAGGTGAAGGTAGTCTTCTCCTGATCTTCAGGTGCAATGTGGATTTGAAAATACCCAGAAAAACCATCAAGAAAATAGTAATGAGACTTGCCAGCAAGTCTCTCAAGCATTTGATCAATAAAAGGAAGAGGAAAATGATCTTTTCTAGTTGCTTGGTTCAACTTCCTATAATCAATGCAAACACGCCAACTGTTTTGAACTCTAGTGGGCACTAACTCATTATTTTCATTTGCTATAACAGTTACCTCGATTTTCTTTGGCACTACTTGTACCGGACTCACCCACTTACTATCAGAGATAGGATAAATAATACCAGCTTGGAGGAGCTTACTTACCTCCTTCTTGACCACATCAAGAATCATGGGGTTGAGTCTTCTTTGGGGTTGTCTCACTGGTTTCGTCTCTTCTTCAAGGAGAATTCGGTGCATGCACACTGAAGGACTAATTCCAGGAATGTCTGCTAGAGTCTACCCAATCGCCTTCTTATTCTTTTTCAGCAAACTGATCAATTTTTCTTCTTGATTGGGGTTCAAGTTGTTGGCCACAATGATTGGAAGTTTATCCCCTACCTCCAAGAAGGCATACTTGAGGTTTTCTGGTAAAGCCTTCAACTCCAATGCAGGTGGTTGGATGGAGGATGGAATCAGTTTTTGTGGAGTCACATCCAAGGAGGCACCTACAAATTCAGATTGCTCAAAGATAGAATCCTTGGCTAAAGAGGAGGAAGGGTTAGCAGCACAAGAGGAAAGAGATGAAGAATGTGCAACATTATAATTTAAATCACTACACCTACAACTACCTAAAATAGAAACAGAATCCAAGTATAAGCTAGAGAAATTTACAGAATCAGAATGCACATTAGAATCCAAATCACTATGCAAATCAGAATGCAACTCAGAATTGTCAGCATTTAGAGAGTTTTCAATTTCAGTGCAAGCATGACAGAATTCAGAACCAGCACAATTGCATTCAAAGACATCTACCAAATCAGAGAATTCAGGAAAATCAGAAATTAGTTCAGCTTGGAAATCATCACATGCCTCATCAACTAAGTAATCCAAAAAGTTAACCACATGCACATTGGAATGATTTTCTATAGGATGTTTCATGGCATCCAAAATGCTAAAATCAATTTTGTTACCAGCAAACTCCATTGACAAAGTCCCTTCATGCACAGTAATGATGGTTTTTGCAGTTTTTAGAAAAGGTCTACCAAGTATTAATGGTGCATGGCCAGGAGTATTATCATTTTCCATATCAAGCACATAAAAATCAGCAGGAAAAATGAGATCTTTAACTCTTACCAGGACATCTTCTAAAACTCCTACTAGATGTGCTGTGCTCCTATTGGCAAGTTGGACAATCACTCCAGTTGGTGAAAGAACACCAATCTTGAGGCTTGAGTACACTGATTTGGGCATAACATTGATTGAGGCTCCCAAATCCAGCATAGCATTGGAGAACTCCATGTTGCCTATTGTGCATGGTATTGTGAAAGTTCCAAGATCTTTGCACTTGGGTGGCATGGGTGGTTGGATGAGTGCAGACACTTTGAGTGCACAACTTTGAAAGTTCCTTAAACGCCTCTTATGAGTGCACAACTCTTTGAGGAACTTGGCATACTTGGGGATTTGCTTAATTGCTTCCAAAAGTGGGATATTGACCTCTATTTTCCTGAAGGTCTCCATGATCTCTTTATCCATGTCAGATTCAGAAGCTTTCCTTGATTGAGTCTGCCTATTGGGGAAAGGAAGAGGAAATTTCTGAACCACTTCTTCATCCTTTTTATTTTGCTCACTGGTTGAAGATGAAGGAACACTTTGCTGGACATTTGATTTTTCTGGTTCAGATTCAGAAGCTGGACTGTCTACTTGTTTACTACTCCTTAAGATGATGGCACTCACATTGCCTCTTGGGTTGATCACTGGTTGGGATGGCAAACTCCCTGAACCTTGGCTTTTTAGCTCATTGACTGTTGTGGCTAACTGGCCAATCTTAGTTTCTAAATTCTGCATATTTGTTTCTGTCCTTTGCTGGAACTGAAGAGCATTGGCAGTCAGTTACTTCATTAGATCCTCAAGACTAGGCTCAGGTTTCTTGGGTGCTGGAGGAGGTGTATGGCTAGCTTCAGGTTGATTGTATCTTACATGGGGTGGCTGATAAGGGGGGTTGGAGGCATTTCCATACTTGAAGGCTGGATGATCACGCCACCCAAGGTTATAGGTGGAGGAATATGGGTCATATCTCTATTGTTGTGGCTGCATGGGTCTACCAGGGAATATACCAGCACATGACTCAGTTGGGGTCTCTTGCAGCTGAGGGCATTGATCAGTATGGTGGGTATTCAGAGAACAAATACCACAGACTGAAGGAGGAGGGGCTTGTTGTTGTGTTCTCTGATTTAATGCCAATTGCCTCACCATTGAAGCTAATTCTTCCAATTTATTTTCTATCCTTTGTTGCTCCATGGGAGGTGTCCTCACCTCATTGACAGTAACTGTTGGATCACTCAATCTGGTGCCAAATTGCTGAGCATTTTGGGCCATCTTGGCCAACAATTCATTTGCTGTAGTAGGAGTCTTATCCACCAATGCCCCACCAGCAGCTGCATCAACTATATATCTGTCCATAGGCAGTAATCCCTCATAGAAATACTGGATGAGAAGCTGCTCTGAAATCTGGTGGTTTGGACAGCATGAGCAAAGCTTCTTAAACCTCTCACAATATTCATGCAGAGACTCACCATTCAACTGTCTAATCCCACTGATATCCTTCCTGATTGCTGCTGTTCTGGAGGCTGGAAAGAATTTTTCTAAGAACAACTTCTTCAGCTCATCCCATCTTGTTATCAAGGCAGTGGGTAAAATAGTAAAGCCAATCCTTGGCTGCCCCATCCAGAGAGAAAGGAAATGCTATTAATTTGATCTGTTCTTCTCCAACTCCATGTGGTCTCATGGTAGAGCAGACAACATGGAACTCCTTTAAGTGCTTGTGCGGATCTTCTCCTGCAAGACCATGAAACTTAGGCAACAAATGGATTAGACCAGATTTTAGTTCAAAGTTAGCATCCAACTCAGGATAATTTAAGCACAATGGTTGATAATGCACATCAGGTGCAATCAACTCTTTAATTGATTGTTCTTGCCTATTTTGAGGCACTTGTGCATTTTGGTTATCCATCCCAGTTATCCCAGCTGACTCAGAATCTGTAGACTCCAACACAATATCAGATTCAGAATCTGATTCAACTTCTACACTGTTGACAGCAACCTCAACAATTTCAGCAAGAATTTCAGAAACTATACTAGTCCTAATTTTATTACTTCTCACTAGCCTATGGAAGGTCCTATCAATTTCTGGATCAAAAGGTGGTAAGTCCACGTGACCAGACCTTCTCATATACTAGAAAGGGCACAAATTCACAAGAAAACAACAAGAAAACAACAAAAACAACTAAATCACTACAAAAGACTCCAACCGATGAAAATCACCAAAAATTTAAGTATCTCAGAAAAATCTGATTTTTCATGGAAAAATTCTTGACAAATTGGAGAGACAAACACAAAAAACAGAATTCAAAAATTTAAACTACAAAAATCACACTAAAAATCACAATTAATTAGAAAAATCAAAAAATAGTAAAAAATAGAAAAGGAGGCCTAAACGATGGAATTTGGCAAAATGACCGCCCAAGATGATCCTTTGGATAATCAAGTGGTTGGAAATTGCTTAAAATGTCGAAAACTAGTGGTATACCAAGTTTGAGGTCAATCGGAGGTAGTTAATTTTTTGCCTATGAATAGTAACCGATAAAAACTCAAAAAATTGTAAACCGTTTCAACAATACTAGATAACTTAAAATTAAACAAAGAAACACTTAAACAACTAATTAGATAACTTAGAAGTGAATTGGCTCCCCGGCAAGGGCGCCAAAATTCTGGTTCACGCCACTACGATGTCAAATCGCCCAGAATTGAATTTGTGGCAATTTGCAGTATAGTGATCCCCAGGTCGTATTCACTCAAGGAGCCTCACTTCTTAATACTAATTAATCGTTCGAAACACCAAAGCACTAATGAAGAGTACATAAACATGGGGGGCGGGTTTTGTGGCAGTACTAACAAAACAAACAAAACAAAACAGCAATTAACTACAACAGCAGCAACAGCAGCAGCAGTAGCAGTAGACAGTAGCAGACAAATTGCAAAGTTGACAGTAAAGAGACTATGTAATCAGCCACTATGATTCATGGGAGTGTAACTATCATTACCTAACTCATTGATTCAGTTTTGTTCTCATTCCATTGTTTGGTTCTTTATGAAAATGGTTCTAGAATAACATCTAGAATTTAATGCTACTAATTACAGTCAAGAACATCTCTCTACTATAGCTAGATGCATTCAGTGGAAAATCTCAACCAAACCAAGTTAAATATATCATTTAACTAGTCATTTCGCCTCTCTCACTTTCCTAATCAGTCAAGCAAGGTTATGTTTTATATATAAGTCAGTTTATGTTACATTCTCAAGCTCTAATCAGAATTTGACAGCAAAATAAACATGACAGCAAAACAGAAACGAAATGAGATGAAAATGGAGAATAAAACACTTAACTTGCATTCTTAGTTCAAGCTACAACATCCCAGTGGTCTAGTGACTAATTACAATGAAAACTTAGCCCTCCATGAGAGCAAAACAGCAAACAACAGAAGCAAAAACAGAGAGGAAGAGAGAGCTGCGAATTTTCTAAGTCTGGTTGCAAAATAAAAGTATTCTGATTTCTAAAACTGATGCCCCCTTCAATGCCTTAGAATATTCTACCCTAGATGCTTCCTCCATGATGTGGCAGCACTTTGACAGCAAAACAGCAGCATAATTAATGTTTCTGTAGTAGCAAATAGGTATGGCAGCAGCAGGTAGGCATGGCAGCAGCAGAATTATTATTTCTGCAGCAGAAAGTATGGCAGCAGCAGAAGAATTAATATTCTGCCCAAAAATTCTGACTACATGGCATTGAATAAGAGTTCAAGTGGGCCCCACATCCAGCATATCCTAGTCAGCATCTGCATCATCCAAAAAGTGCCACATTAGCATCCAAATCATCATCTTTGTCCATGTCAACACTGTTCTCTCCAAAATTGAGATTTGTAGGAATTAGATTGAGCATTTTGCAATTCAAGTTCTGAAAATATAAAATTGAAGCACATTTAATCCATAAATAGTTTATACCCAATAAATTCCAAAACATAATAAAATTAGAGAATTGACAAAATTAAAGAGGCAAAAAGGACTAAAATAGGGACTAAAAAGTATATAAAAATGCCCGATATCACACGTCATACATAATCTTTGGCCGTTCAATTTGCCCTCAGGCGGGATAACTCCCAATAGTACAAGACATACCATATCCCAAGAGAGGACAGAATCTTCTACAACAGCACGTCCACTGTAAGGGAGTCCAAACAGCAAAGCCACATCTTGTAATGTGATAGTGCACTCTCCCTGTGTAAGATGGAATGTGTGCGTCTCTGGACGCCATCTTTCTACTAGCGCTATGACTAATGCTTGATCGTACATAAAGAATCCAATACGCGACATTCCGTAAAATTCAGCTTGTTGCAAATATGGCACAATGCGGGGGTCCGCTCGAATCACTAATTGACTAGTGTGTCGACGAACTTTTAATAGTCTATCAGGCTGTATGGAAAACAAAATAAAAATAGTAACAACAAATTAATCAAATAAAATGAAAATAGTAACAATTCACAAACAATTAATGATAAAAAATTAGAAACAATAAATGAATCAAATGAAATAAAAATAGTAACAATAAATTAATCATGGAAAATAAAAATAGTAACAATAAATTAATCAAATGAAATAAAAATAGTAACAAGAAATTAATCATGGAAAATAAAAATAGTAACAATAAATTAATCAAATGAAATAAAAATAGTAACAAGAAATTAATGAAATGGAAAAAAAATAATCATGGGAAATAAAAATAATAACAACAATTTAATCATACAAAATAGAAATAACAACAACAATTAATCATAGAAAATAAAATTAATAACAACAAATTAATAAAACAAAAAAAAAATTAGAAACAATAAATGAATCAAATGAAATGAAAATAGTAACAATAAATTAATCATGGAAAATAAAAATAATAACAAGAAATTAATCAAATGAAAAAAAAATAATCATGGAAAATAAAAATAATAACAACAATTTAATCATACAAAATAGAAATAACAACAACAATTAATCATAGAAAATAAAATTAATAACAACAAATTAATAAAACAGAAAAAAATTAGAAACAATAAATGAATCAAATGAAATGAAAATAGTAACAATAAATTAATCATGGAAAAAAAATAATAACAAGAAATTAATCAAATGAAAAAAAAAAATAATCATGGAAAATAAAAATAATAACAACAATTTAATCATACAAAATAGAAATAACAACAACAATTAATCATAGAAAATAAAATTAATAACAACAAATTAATAAAACAGAAAAAAATTAGAAACAATAAATGAATCAAATGAAATGAAAATAGTAACAATAAATTAATCATGGAAAAAAAATAATAACAAGAAATTAATCAAATGAAAAAAAAATAATCATGGAAAATAAAAATAATAACAACAATTTAATCATACAAAATAGAAATAACAACAACAATTAATCATAGAAAATAAAATTAATAACAACAAATTAATAAAACAAAAAAAATTAGAAACAATAAATGAATCAAATGAAATGAAAATAGTAACAATAAATTAATCATGGAAAATAAAAATAATAACAAGAAATTAATCAAATGAAAAAAAAATAATCACAATAAATTAATTAAATTAAAAAGAAAATATTGACAATAAATTAATCATGGAAAATAAAAATAATAACAAGAAATTAATCAAATGAAAAAAAAATAGTAACAATAAATTAATTAAATTAAAAAGAAAATAGTGACAATAAATTAATCATGAAAAATAAAAATGACAACTTACTAGATTTTCATTCTATGTCTGTTCAGATATATGTTGATCTTGGAGATACAATAAATCTCGTTTGACTGGTCCAGGTGCTATAATTTGATCTGCTATTTCAAAAATATTTTCTGGAGTTGTGTGTGTGTTGGAATTATAGAAGGTGTGTGTGTGAAGTATGATGGGAGGGGGGTTTATATAGAGGTGGGGGGCTAGGGGGTGGGAGCTGGTTGCCAAGTGGCAACCAGCTATTCGACCGTTGGGTGGTCGAATTACGTTATTACACGTAATTCGACCGTTCAACGGTCGAATTTGCCTCATTTATGAGGCCAAATTCGACCAAGGCCTGGTCGAATTTGGGCCTCATTTTATGAGGCTAAATTCGACCAAGACCTAGTCGATTTTGGCCTCATTTTATGAGGCCCAAATTCGACCAAGGCTTGGTCGAATTTGGGCCTCTATGAGGCCTAAATTCGACCATAGGTTGGTCGAATTTAGGCCTCGTAAATGAGGCCCAAATTCGACCATGGGTTGGTCGAATTCGGGCCTCGTAAAGGCCTCATTTACGAGGCCTAAATTTGACCAACGTTTAGTCGAATTTGGGTCCATCATGGCCCAATTTCAACCACCCAAATTTGACCATATCTCGGTCGAGTTTGGGCCTCATAATGGGCCAATTGAACCACGGGTTGGTCGAATTTGGGATTAATAACGCCCAATAATTTGATACGGTAGGAATTCGAGCTTTTCATAATCGAATTTGGCCTTCGAAACATCCCCCCTTTCCTTCACGGGATTGAATTTGAAGTCTGTGTGTCAGAATAATTCAGTGCATGCGCGAATATTATTCAGTGTGATATCTTTTCAATTTGACAATTATTAACAATTTTTCAACAAACAATCCGACCAACTTCAATTATGCATTGTAACGTCGTTTCATTAATACTATTTTATATTTACACATGCTGCAATATGAACATTGTCAAAGTGTGGGACCGAAGATTACAGGTGCCCGAATTATGGAAATGGCTGCGAGTGGAGGGTCAGAGCAGTGAAAAAATCACCTGCACACCCGTATAGGATCACCAAGTACAATGGAGACCATACGTGTCTGTCGGCTATAATGTCTCAAGATCATGAAAAGCTAGACTCTGATATGATAGCCTCTTGTATTACTGCTTTGGTCTCTGAAAAAGGTGATCTAGCGATTAGCCAAATAATAACCATCATAAGGAACACATTTGGTTATACTGTATCATACAAGAAGGCTTGGCTTGCAAAACATAAAGCTTTGTCATCTGCTTTCAGAGGTTGGAAACGGTCCTATAATTTGTTACCATGGTGGTTAAACGCTGTCCGTCATTTTAATCCTGGCACTGTGTACGAGTTGGACACTCACCCACCAACGCGTAACCAAAATGGAAAGGTTTATTTTCGTCGTCTTTTTTGGACCTTCAAGCCGTGCATTGATGCGTTCGTCCATCTGAAGCCTATACTACAAATGGATGCGACATATTTATACGGAAAGTATACGGGACAATTGATAATAGCTGTGTCACAAGATGGGGACAGAAAGATAGTTCCAATTGCATTTGCATTGGTCGAGGGTGAGACCAAAGAGGCGTATCAATTTTTCTTGTCACACTTGAAAACACACGTGACTAAGAATCGACAAGATCTTTGCATTATCACAGATAGAGGAAAGGGTGCGTCGGCGGCTTTGGAAGATGCAGAAACTGGGTGGAAACCACCATATTCTCATTGGAAGTTCTGCATTCGTCATTTGGGCGACAACGTCAAAAAAGAAATGCACAACAAATACTTACAAGAAAAGTTTATTAATATAGGTTTGCTCTTTTTTTTACTAATAGTATACTTAGTTTCTCAACTGAGACTGTGTATATGGATAACATGATACTATTTTAAACGCCATCGGGTGGATGCAGAGCTAGCAGCTATACGAACCTGGTGTGACACAGGCGCAGACTATATAGCAGATATACCACTGGAACAGTGGTCTCGTGCGTACGACACAGAAGGTCTCTGATGGGGTCAAATGACTACAAACCTTGTCGAATGTATGAATGGCATCTTCCTCAGGATGCGGCACTTGCCTGTGCTCGGATTGGTAAAAGCAACCCTATATAAATTAGTAGAATATTTTACAACACGAGCTACGACCATACAGGCACAGATTTCAACTCAAAACACCGACTTCTCAGAGATTGTGACGAAAGATTTGCAAATAAATTGCGAACGCGCAAGAAGGTGTGTAGTGATTGATTTCGATCCACAAAGGTCTTTATTCGAAGTGGAAGAACCACTTGATGAACTAAACGGACAGTTTAGGCGTACTTGCAAGCTGGATCTTAGTGTTGGAAAGTGCGATTGTGGAGAATTTCAAGCTCTGCACTTTCCATGTCAACATGCAATAGCGGCATGTTTGAAGTGGGGTTTTGACTACAATCGACTGGTCAACAATATTTTTTGATTGGAAACTATATTGAAAGCATATCAGGGAAAATTTTATCCAATCGGAAGTCAAGAAGATTGGCCAGTTTACAATGGACAGAAGGTGCTGCCTCACCCTCAAATGACTCGAAAGCAAGGACGCCCAAACTCAACGCGCATTAATAGTTCAATGGATTATAGACAACATGGGGAACCTTCACGATGTGGAATCTGCAGACAAACTAGACACAATCGTTCAACATGCCCATCTCGTCCTGTCTTACCAGACCAATCAGATTAAATAATATTTTATTTGTACGATTATATTATCTATTGAGATTTAAAAAAAAATCTCATTCCAAATTGTTAGACTATTATTTTGTCGTATGTGGCTTAGGGTAAACAGAAAAATATTTCACAAAAAAATTTATTTAATAAACAAAATTAAAATCTATAATTAAAATTATAGATATACATCTATACAAAATTACAAACTATAATAAAAATAAAAAAAAATTAAACAAAAATTAGTATTAATATAGTTACATATTGAGTCATTAAAACTTAAAAAATATATAAATTATGAATATTCTTAAAATTGTCAACAAATAATTAAAAAATATTAATTTAAATATTTTAAATTGCTAACAATAATTAAATACATTTTATTCAAAGTATTATGAAAACCATTACACATTAATAATAATTATATATGTTAATTTAATAAAATAGCAAATGACAATCTCATTATTGTCATAACAATAAAAAAATAATGTATTTTATTAATATTATAAATTGATAAATTATAATTTTAAGATAGCTAAATGAAAAATATCATTAACTTAATTTAATACAAACATTAATTATGTTGGCCAATTTAATAATTAACAAATAAATGATAAAATAGATACATAATTTCATTTGCAAAAATAAATAACATTATTTGTATAAAGTAAAAATAAACAATATACATGAATATTTTTTAGAACAAATATGATTTCATAATTTACTAATTAGTTCATTTATTATTCACGTTAATTAAAATTAGTTGGTTCATTGAAGGATATTGTTTCGCATTTTAATAATAATAAATTTAATTAATGATAATTGTAATTGGTATTTTTTATCTTTTAATATCTACTTTTCCATTACGATTTATATATTTTCATATTTTTATTCATTTAAAATATAAAATTTGAGAATATTCTTAAAATCTAAGAAAATAATAATTAAAATAAAACTTTCAAATTATTAAAAATTATTTTTATCTAATTTATCTATCTTTTTTAATAATGAAACTAAATATTATATAAAAATAAAATAATCATGTCTAAAATAAAATAACCATGTATTTATTTATTATATAATTTTAATTTCTTTCATAATTTTAATTTTCAATAAAAAAATTCAAAAAAATTGTACCAAATTCGACTAGCCCCTGGTCGAAAATTGATGCCAAAATTAATAAAAAAATAAGTTGCATCAAATTCGACCATAGCTTCTATGGTCGAATTTGATGCATTTTCCCAATGAATTCGACCACGAGTTGGTCGAATTATCCAAAAAGTTAGTATATAGGGAAATATTTTTGAATAGTTAGTATACGCGGAAATTTTTTTTAAATTAGTAGTACCACGGTCAATTGGCCCAAGCAAGATCGCTCCCTCTCTCTCTTTCTCTTGCCCCCGCCGCTACCTCTCTTGTGTGTAGTGGGGATTCATGTGCTAGCTGAGGCTCCCCTTTAGAAGCTAACCCTTCATCCAAGGGGAGAAAATATGACACATATCATCATCTTCAATTGCCACACATATTTTCCTCTTGCTAAAATTCTAATAAGCCATCACTTCTAAAATTAATATTTCATTCAAGTCCCTTTTTATTTTCCTGAATTATCATATTACACCCAAAACTATTTTATTTCACCTTTATGTCCCTATTCTTTTAGCTGTAATAAAATCCCCACACATTACTAAAATTTCACCTATTCTCCCTTTCTCATCATAACATACATTACTATTGAGATCTTTTTTCTTTAGTTTATTTTGTAATTTGAAATATTTGTATTAAAATTTTCACTTAGTAGTTTATACATAAATTATCGTGCATATTTTTAAATTAAAGAGGATTTGTCTAATATTTTTAAATTGATATGATTATTATTTATTATTAAATTAGATGAATATAAATATTAAAAAAACCTAGCTTTTTTATATAATAAAAAATATATATTTAATTAATTTTATATAAACATATAAAATAATTAAAAGAAAAAATATATATTTATTTACATTTCTCTCTCAGCCTTTTATATATATATAGATATATAATATTTTTATATATAAAAATATATATTTTTAATGAATTTTATATATAATAATTTAAATAAATATAATAATAAAAAGTTTACAACATAGTGGGGTTTGAAAAGAAAACGCTACTATATAGTAGCGTTTTGGAAAGCAAACGTCACTATATTGTATAATTTAACCTAACTAAATTTACTCCTTATAATTTAACCTAGTAAAAGTAGAATATATATTTAGATATATCATGTGCATTTGAGGGGTAAAGAAAAAAAAAAGAGTTGTAATCAATTCAATTTATGTGATCTTATAATTGAGGCATAAACTTAATTGATCAAATGATGAACAACTTATAAGCAATTAAGTTTATGCCTCAATTACAAATCAAACAAATTGAATTGATTACAACACTTGTCGTCCAAAAACTCGGATGCACATGATATATCTCAATAGATAACCTATTTTTCATGAAGAAATGAAAAAAATCAATTAAAAATAAATTTTGTGAGGTTAAAATTTATCACAGAGTGATGTTTATTTAACAAACGTCACTATATAGTGGCGTTTGGCCAGGAAATGCCACTATATAATGGCATTTAGAACACCAACCACCACTATATGGTGAATTTTAAGCTCACTAAATTTATTTTTCAATTATTTTTCCTCATTTATTCATAAAAAGTAGGCTATATATCTAGATATATCATGTGCATTCGAGTTTTTAGAAGACATATGTTGTAATCAATTCAATTTATTTGATTTTATAATTGAGGCATAAACTTAATTGCTCAAATGATAATGAGCTTATAAGCAATTAAGTTCATGCCTCAATTACAAATTAAACAAATTGAATTGATTACAATGCTTGTCTAAAAACTCAAATGCACATGATATATCTCGATAGATAGCTTATTTTTCATACAGAAATGAAAAAAATTAAAAATAAAATTTGTGAGCTTAAAATTTACCACATAGTGGCATTTGTTTAATAAACGCCACTATATAGTGGCCTTTGGTGTCCTAAACGCCACTATATAGTGGCCTTTGGTGTCCTAAATGCCACTATATAGTTAAACACCACTATATGATAAATTTTAACCTCATTAAATTTATTTTTTAATTGATTTTTTTTCATTTCTTCATGAAAAATAGGCTATCTATCGAGATATATCATGTGTATCCGTGTTTTTAGATGACAAGTGTTGTAATCAATTCAATTTGTTTGATTTGTAACTGAGGCATAAACTTAATTACTCAAATGATGAAGAGCTTATAAACAATTAAGTTTATGCCTCAATAACAAATCAAACAAATTGAATTGATTACAACATTTGTCGTCTTAAAACTCAGCTGCACATGATATATCTCGATAGATAACCTATTTTTCATGAAGAAATGAAAAAAAACAAATTACAAAAATAAATTTTGTGAGGTTAAAATTTACTACATAGTGGCATTTAGTGTCCTAAATGCCATACAACAAACACTACTATATTGTAGCGTTTGGTTGAAACGCCACAATATTTGTATTTAGTAGCATTAATTTTCAAACGCCACTAAATAACTGTCACTATATTATTGTTTTTTGTAGTGAATTGAATAAATTAAGAAGTGAAGATGTGTGAGATGATTTTTATTTATGGAAGATTTATAGTAATCAAATTATTAGGAGATGTGTCCCAAAATCATGATTTTGCATCCGTGCTTGCTTTTTGTCATACTCTTGCATGTGGTGGACACTTTGTGATAAATATGGCTGGAACCCAAGAGGGGGGTGAATTGGGTTAAGTGAAAATTTACTTAAAAGATAATAGAAAGTTCAAGATAATTTAAAGCTCAGTAGAAATATATTGACAATACATAAAACAGAGTGATGTAAAGATGAAGGAAGATGTCGAGTAATTAAACAATTAAAAGACTTTAAGCAATTAAAAGAATAAGGAAGAGAAATAAACACATATATTTATACTGGTTCGGGTTAATCCAAGTCTACATCCAGTCCCCAAGAATACTTCTTGAGTTTTTCACTATGAACCACAAGTTTATGCAAAAGGGCACTTGTGAGCCACTACAACAGAGATCTTTTTCTTTCCAAGGGTGTCTTTCCCCCTCACAAATTCGTTTCCTCACAAAAACAAACTCAAAGAAAGAACTTCTTTGATACACTCAGAGAAAAATAATTTTTCAGAAGCAAACTCTCAAAACAGAGTGAATATGACAGTAGCAAGCTCTTTAGCAATACAGAGATTTGAATGGGATTATCTTCAAGGATATATGGCACACTTGATTTCTCTTCTCTAATTCAAATAATCTCCTTAAGGCAGATATTTAAAGACCAAAGAGGAATAGAGTCATTGGAGATAAATTCCAAAATAAATCTTGTATTACGTCAGCAAAAACTAGCCGTTACAACTCTTTTTCGATGTCGGTGGTCGACCACTTCAGCACAATGGTCGACCAGTGAGCTCCAGAACTGATATATCAGGTACGTTGGTCAACTAGTCATCTTGCATTGGTCGACCAGTGCTTGTTTTCTTCTTCTACTGGAGCTAGGTGGTCGACCAATGGAACGATGGTGGTCGACCAGTCTTTACAACTTCAAAACATTTTTCTTGCTAGAACACGATGGTCGACCAGTGTTCAAGGAGTAGTCGACCAATGAGTGGTAGTGATGCTTACTGGAGTTCATTGGTCAACCAGGGTAGGTAGAGTGGTCGACCAGTGTGTCACTTGTTACGAAACCTTTTGCTTCTGTAATCCATTGGTCGACCAGTGCAGGTATAGTGGTCGACCAGTATGATATTACCAATCATTCTTTAGCTTCTAGACTCCATTGGTCGACCAGTGCAGGCAAGCTGGTCGACTAGCATGATGCTGAAATTCAAAAACCTTTAGACATGAACTATTTTAAGTTGATTTGTCAATCATCAAAATAGAGAGTGCTTTAAATGTAATGAGTTCAACAATCTCCCCCTTTTTGATGATGACAACCAAATTAAAATAGTTGAATATTTGATATACTCCCCCTGAATCATATAACTTGATAAAAAAAATATTAAACCAACAGAATAGTTTTAGCATCAGTACCATAACCATTAAATGTAGCACAAGTGAGTAGAGATATGTTCAGGAAATATAAAAGCATAATAATAAAACAAAATTAGAGAGAAAATTCATGAGAGTATCAAAAGTAGCAATGCAAAAGTAGCAACATAATCCCTAAAACACAGAATACTTCTCCCCCTTTGTCATCAACAAAAAGAAGGGGGAAGGTTGCTCAAAGCCGTTGATGAAGATCACGAACCATGTCCTTAATTTACTGGAGTTCAGAGGCTTGAGTAGAAGATGCTATTTCTAATGATTGAAGTCTGGTATTCATAGAAGCCATTAAAGTGAGCATGTGATTTGAATTGTCTAACAGATCACGCAGCATTTGTGAGGAAGTCTCAGTAGAAATGGAAGGACCGGCTGAGGAATCTACTGGAGGAACCGTTTCCTCTTTTTCGTCAGAGTCTTCTTCACTGTCACTTGCTGCTATGTGAGCACGCATCCCACTTTCTCTTCTTTCTCGGGCCCTCTTCATAGTTACATTATCAGGAGCTCTTCTCCATTCGTTCCAACTAATTCAAAATTCATCCGCCTCAGGGAGTTTTGATCAATGATGGAGGCAGATTTCATGACGTTGAAGTGATTGTTGATCTTGCAGTGTTTTACAATCTTGGAGACAATGTGAGCATATGGTAAAGGAGCATGTTGTTTTGAGACACTTGAGGCCATCCGTTCCATGATGAGGTGAGGAATATTAAACTGAGTTCCATTTAAGAGACAAGCCATAATAAGAAACTCAGATTCACTTCCTTCAGCCCCATTTCCAGGTTTGTTGATAAAAATATGAGTAATAACATTAAGTAATAACCTGTCATTAGCATCCATAGCATTGATTTTGATTCCTTGACCGGAGTATTCAACTTCTCTATTGATAGTCCTATAAGTTTCTTCTTTGTTATAATCAATAGAGCTTAGAGAATAATAGCTATCAGAGAAACGCAAATATGAGTTATCCGGTGGTGGAATCCCAATAATTTTGACAAGTTGAGTTTCACTGAAGAGAATTTTAGTCCCTCTAGCCTCAGCAGTACAAATCCCCCTTCTTGAATTATATTCAAATGTAGTGTAGAATGCTTTAACGACTTCATCAGACCAGTGACCCTTGTATTTTACAAAATTCTTCACACCCATATTTTCCAGACAATCAATAAAAGGCATATTTCTTTGAGCAAAATAATCCTAATCCAAGTGTTTGCTGAGAAGAACTTTTCTAGATTGAAAAAATTGGGCATACCTTTCTCTTTGTTCCTCATTAACCAGAAGATCTCCCATAGGTAGAGTACTTGGGTTTTTGGTCCTTGTCTTCTTTGTCCGTGAAGATGAAGCCATAAGAGAAATTTGAAGGAGCCTTGGGGAACATGAGATTAGGGCAAAACGAGGAAAAGAGGCAAAATGTTGATGTATTTGGGCAGAAGGCTTTGAAAAAGCCCTAGAGCATGCGATTTGGAAAGGAGATGAAGATTGGAGTTCAAAAATTTGAAGAAATTTTACCTGGGAATGGCGGAGGCTTGGTCGACCACAGGGAACAGAGGAGTTCGACTAAATGAAACAGTGAAGAATGATTTTAAAGTCAAGGAATTTTAATATATAGCTGCAGAATTAAATGAGCATTGGTCGACCAACGTATGTACACTGGTTGACCATCGAAGGAAAGAAAAGTAAGGGAAGGCTTTCTGTCAAGCGTTGGTCGACCATCGTAAGTCTACTGGTCGACCATCGAGGGAATGAAATGCGAGATGTCAAGCGTTGGTCGACCATCGTGAGAGAACTGGTCGACCACTCCTGACCAGAATAGACTTTCTTACTTACTGCCTCGAATTGGTCGACTAGTCTGAGGACCTTGGTCGACCACTTGTCTCAGCGTTCAGCGTTCAGCGTTCTTCTCCTGGCACTGGACGTTGATTCAATGGATGCATCGTTGGTCGACCAGTGATGGGAGCATTGGTCGACCAACCAACTTAAAAAAAATCTTGTAGATTACAGAGTGTAGAGGAATGACCAAGACTTATGGGATTTGTATAAGAATAAACAATGTTGTCAGAACCGGCCCGGCTATTGACTCGGACAGGCCTTCGGGTCATCGGGTCACTGGTTCAACCGCCGGGTCACTGGGTCAATTGTTGACCCATATAAATACATTAAAAAAATTAAAATTATATATATACCTATATATCTTTACAAATAAATTAAAAATAAGTAAAATAAATAATTTATATGTAAATTTCACAATTTAAAGTCATAAACATCCAAAATAATTCATAAATATCTATAATAATTTAAACATAAAGTCATAAATATTCATAATAATTCATAAAGTCATAAATAAAATCATCCAAACATAATAATTTATATATTAAAAGTCTTAAACATCCATAATAATTTATAAAGTCATTAAAATGCTAATGTTCATAAGATCCACAATCAATTTAAAAATTCCAAGCATCTGGGTTGTCCGTTTCTCCAGTAAGAGGCATGCCCTATGAGTCAACTAGTCGTCTATTATATTCTACGTTAGCAGCCCCCTCAATATCTTCACCACCATCACCACCACCACCACCACCACCACCATCATCATCATCATCAATAATCTCATCCAAATTCAATTTTGTAGAAAATAATTTAGATAAATAAAAATTTTGAAATAACTTCACAAAATAATATATCAAAATTATCAAACACAAACCACAATCAGCATCATCTTTCTCAGTGGTGCAAGCTGCAAATTCACGATTAAGAACTTCTAATTCCTCAGCAGTCAAGCTTGATGGTTCTTCTTCCAATATCCAATCACTATTTTCTTCAAATGATTCGAAACTGATCGGATCATAACTCTTCTTTAAATCTTTCCTGTACATATAAAAATATAAATGATTATTTATATGTTTAAAAATTGCAAATACTGTTATGAAGAGAAATATACCTCTTTTGTAGCTTCAAGTTGTAATGAACATAAACAAGATCATTAAGCCTTTGATGCTCCAATCTATTTCTCTTTTTTGAATGAATATGTTCAAATACACTCCAATTTCTTTCACAACCTGAAGACCTGCATGTTTGGCTTAAAACTCGAATTGCAAGCTTCTGTAAATTTGGAGCACTTGATCCATAGCATTGCCACCACTCATCTAATGATTTTAAGCAAAACAAATTAATGAAATAAAACTAAAACAAATGAAGGTTCTTTTGTTAATAAATATCAAAATTACCTGGCATCATTGTATGACGACTATTTACTGCAAGTCTTCTTCCAAAATCTCCTTCTGCATTCCTAAAGATTTTCATTTCACTTGATAACTTGGTTTCCAGCTCTCTATCATTATAAGTATATTTTTCAATGACATCAATAACCCCTGAGATAGTGTTCTTGTGCCTTCCTATTGCTTTAACATCATATTGATAAGATGGATTAAACCAAAAGCCAGCAGCATGAAGATTTTTTTGTAATTGATTATCCCAACGCCTATCAAGAATTCTTAGAAAAGGCTCAACGATTCTTTTCCTTCTTTGAAACCTTTTCATCATTTCATCCCTAGCTGCATGAAATGCTGCAAACAAATAACCCATTGCAGGCTTATCTTCACTATCTACAATACGCAAGACACGGATCAATGGCTCAGTGACTTTCACAATGAACGCACAATCTTTCCAAAACATTGAATCTAAGATAAGATCCACAAATTTCTTTGATTTGCTGTCTCTAGCAAATGCTGAGCTTGTCCATTCTTTACATGTTACCATGGCTTGCAAAGCAACCTTTTAAATTAATATGCTTTGCAAAGCAATGAAATTAGTTGCAAAACGAGTTGGAGCTGGACGAAGGATCTCTCTTCCATTAGTATACTTCCTCATCAAATGCAAAGAAAAACAATGATTGTAAATAAATTTAGTAATGTTTGAAGCATGATTTACAACTAATGTCACCTGATCCAATTTGCCAATATCTTGCAACATCAAATTAATACAATGGGCAGCACTTGGAGACCAATAAAGAGTTGGAAATTCTTGTTCCAACATTCTACCGGCAGCAACATAATTTGCAGCATTATCAGTCACAATTTGAATCATATTTTCAGCTCCAACATACAACAAAATTTCCTTAAAAAGATTAAACAACATATCATCGGTCTTAGAAGCATCAGATGCATCAACACATTTTAAGAACATAGTCCCTTTAGGACAATAAACTAAAAAGTTTATGAGAGTTCTCCTACATTGATCAGTCTACCCATTTGCCATAATCGTACACCCTGTTTCCTTCCAAGTTTTGCGATAACTATTAACATATGAGTTTATTTCTTCAACATTTTTCGTCAACAAATATCCACGAAGGTTTTGATATCCAGGACCCTTATATCCCACACTCATTCTAGCAATAGCATCAATCATTGGTTGGTAGTATGATGAATTAGTAGCATTGAATGGCAAATTAGCATCAAACATCCACTTAGCAATAGCAATGTCACACCTTTCTCTCGCCTCTTTTCTTTGCAATACACTTTTAATAGTGGGTTGGGCTCCAGGAGTTGTTCTAGGCATAAAATAGGAGCTTATAGGCTTCTTTCCCTTTTCTTTTGCTTTTCCCCTATCCTCAGAAGGCCGAACAAAAAAGTTATTTAATTCTACAACATCATCACTATATAAGCTCTCATCAGGATAAGGATTACTTTCTTCATATTCTTCTACAACCTTTCTTTTTCTTTTGAGTAAACTCTTCAACACTATTTTGTAGTTGGAAACGAACATTTGCTGGAACCTTTTTACATGGCTCCACATCTCCCTTTATTCCAGCCAAATGTAACTTAATTCGATTAATTCCACCCCCTTGAAAGTCATGTTACAGTATAAACATATTAAATGACGCCTAGAACCAGTTCCTTCAGCAATTCTACAATGACCCCATTCTAAATCTGTTTTTCCTCTTTAAGCACATTGTTGCACAGACTCAACTGACTCTTGTGTGGGATTGCTAGACGACATTTATGACAATCTAGGATTAACAAAAAAATTCCTAAATTAAAATTGGTCCCAAAGTTATCTATAATTAAGAGATGCATAATTAATTTCAATCTTAGCACAACTCAAAATTTAACTACTCCATTTAGATAAGCCAACATTCAAATCAGCCAACAGCACCAACCAACATTCAGCAATCAAAAAAAAAAAATTAAATTACCCATTCAAATCAGCCAATGCACCAGCCAGCATTCAGTACTCAAAAAAAATTTTAATCTCAATTAAGCCAACATTCAAATTCAGCAATCAGCCACTGCCCACGGTTGAGTTAACATTGAACATTCAGAAATTAAAAAAAAAATACTGAGCCTGAGAAGTACCTCGAAGAAGAAGAAGTTGAAGACTTGAAGCTATGAATGAGAAGATGACGTTGAAGTCCTCGGCTGATGCTCTCGACGAAGTTGCTGAGGCTGGAAAGAAGAAGGAGCTCTCGTGGGAAGAAAAAGGAGCTCGCGTGGGAAGAAGAAGAAGTCGTCGTGTAATGGCTCTCGGTGATCGCAGGTCGCCGTTCGCAGTGGCTCTCGGTGATCGCCGGTCGCCATTCACAGTGGCTCTCGGTGATCGCAGGTCACCGTTCACAGTAGCTCTTGGTGGTCGCCGTTCGCAGTGGCTCTCGGTGGTCTTCGTTCATAGTGGCTAGGGGTGGTCACCGTTCGCAGTGGCTAGGGAAGAAGCATCAGATGATTTGGGGCAGACGGCCAGTGTTAGTCGATTTAGGGATTTCATTTCAGGGGCTGCAGCGAAAAATAACCAGAAGGAAAAGAAAAAAAAGGGAAATCGGGCGACCGGGTCTTGACCGGTCCGAATGCAATCTGGTCCATTAGAGAGACCCGGCCTGAATATGTCCATGGGTCGAGGTTCTGGGTCGACCCGGCCAGTCCAGGCCGGGTCGTCTAACATTGTGAATAAATTCCTGCAAATTATTGTTAGTGGACACTCCGAAGCTCAAGTCAGTAGGGTAAAAAATATTCAAATTAAACATATATGCAATGAGGAAAAAATTTAAAGTTCAAAGGGATTTGTCATGCCAAGTTCTCTTCTTATAAAGCTAAATCCTTCCTCACATAAAGGTTTTGTGAAAATGTCAGCTAATTGGAGTTCAGTTTGCACAAATTCAAGTAGGACATCTTGCTTTTGAACATGATCTCTTAGAAAATGATGTCTTATTTCAATATGTTTGGTTCTTGAGTGCTGAACTGGATTCTTGGACAGAAAAATGGCACTTGTATTATCACATCTGATGGGAATATTTTTAAGAAATACACCAAGATCCTCAAGTTGTTACTTCATCCATAAAATTTTAGCACAGCAACTTCCAGCTGCAATGTATTCAGCTTCAGCTGTGGATAAGGCAACACTATTTTGCTTTTTGCTAAACCAAGAGACAAGAGAATTACCAATAAATTGGCAAGTTCCACTTGTACTTTTCCTATCAGTTTTACTACCTGCAAAATCAGCATCTGAGTAGCCAATTAAAACATTTGAGGATCCTTTAGGATACCATAAACCCATCTTAGATGTGCTAATCAAGTATCTAAAAATTCTTTTTACATTTTTAAAATGAGATTCTTTTGGGCAGGCTTGGAAACGTGCACACATGCAAACATTAAACATGATATCGGGTCTACTCGCAGTTATAAAAGTGAGCCGATCATACCTCGATACTTAGTTATGTCAAATGGTTGACCCTCTTCGTCCAAATCTAAGTATGTTGAAGTAATCATTGGTGTAGATGCAGGTTTTGCATTTTCCATTCCAAATTTTTTTTAGCAATTCCTTAGTATACTTGGTTTGACATACAAATGTACCATGATCCATTTGTTTTATTTGAAGCCCAAGAAAGAAGTTCAGTTCACCCATCATTGACATCTCAAATTCACCTTGCATAATTTTGGCAAACTCTTTGCAAAGCTTTTCATTAGTAGCCCCAAAAATAATATCATCAACATAGATTTACACAATAATCAAGTCATACTTTTCATTTTTAAAGAACAATGTCGTATCTACCTTACCTCTTGAAAAATTATTTTCTAAGAGAAAAGAACTCAATCTATCATACCAAGCTCTAGGAGCTTGCTTAAGACCGTAGAGAGCCTTTTTTAATTTAAATACATAATCAGGTTTTTCAAAATCTTCAAAACCAGAGGGTTGCTCAACATAGACTTCTTTCAAAATGTTGCCATTGAGGAAAGAACTTTTTACATCCATTTGAAATAGTTTGAAATCATGTATGCATGCAAAAGCTAAAAGCATTCTAATAGCTTCAAGTCTAGCCACAGGTGTAAAAGTTTCATCATAGTCAATGCCTTCTTCGTGATTATAACCTTTTGCAACTAGTCTAGCTTTGTTCCTAATCACAGTTCCATTTTCATCTAGTTTATTTCTAAATACCCATTTTGTGCCAATTATTGTGTGATTATTTGGTCTAGGTACTAAATCCCAGAGTTGGCTTCTCTCAAATTGATTCAGTTCTTCTTGCATAGCCAAGATCCAATATTCATCAATAATAGCATCATCAATATTTTTCGGTTCACTATGAGAAAGAAAGGCAAAATGATTACAAACATTTCTAAGGGAGTTTCGAGTTGTTACCCTTTGTGATGCATCCCCTATGATGAGTTCTTTGGGATGGCCTTTGGCATACTTCCAGTCTTTTGGAGGATCATTATTGTTACTGATAGTAATCTCCTCAAGAGGTATTTTCTCTTCTTGAGAGATTTCTTCTCCTTGATTCATGGTGATATCTTCCTTTGCATTTCCTTCATGTTCCTGCTTTACTTTATCATCCAGGAAAAGGTTTTTGAAGGAATCTAACACTTCACAATCATTAGTACAATCTTTAAGAGAAGAGGTAGACTTATCAAAAATAACATGTATGGATTATTCAACAGTTTGTGTTCTTTTGTTATAGACTCTATAAGCTTTGCTAGTGCTTGAGTAACCAAGGAAGATTCCTTCATCGGTTTTAGCATCAAATTTTCCTAAATTTTCTTTTCCATTGTTCAATACAAAACATTTACAACCAAAAACTTGGAGATGAGAAATATTGGGCTTTCTTCCTCTGTATAATTCATAGGGAGTTTTCTTTAAAATTGGCCTTATCAGGACTCTATTCATTATATAGTTGGCAGTATTAAAGGCATCAGCCCAAAAGTATTGAGGAAGATCCCTTTCATTGAGCATTGTTCTTGCCATCTCCACTAGTGTTCTGTTTTTCCTCTCAACAACACCATTTTGTTGAGGAGTTCTAGGAGATGAGAAGTTATGCTCAATCCCATTTTCATCACAGAATTCCATAAAGTTATGGTTGTCAAATTCTCTGCCATGGTCACTTCTAATTCTCACAATGGTCAAGCTTTGTTCCTTTTGAATAAATTTTGCCAATTTGAGAAATGATTGAAAAGCTTGATCCTTTTGAGCTAAGAAGAGAGTCCATGTGCACCTTGAATAATCATCTACAACAACTAGTGCATAGGAGTTTCCTCCAAGACTCTTTGTCTTAGATGGTCCTACAAGGTCCATATGGAGAAGTTGTAAAGGCTTTGTAGTTGAAACAATTTCTTTAGTCTTGAAAGAACTTTTGACTTGCTTACCCTTTTGACATGCATCACAAAGTCTATCATTTTCAAATCTTATTTTGGGTAAGCCTATCACAAGATCCTTTTTGACTAATTTATCCAAATGATTCATGTTAGCATGAGCCAATTTTCTGTGCCAAAGTCAACTTTCTTCATTTACACTAATTAAGCATTTAGAATCAAATAGTCCTTTCATTACTTGTTTCTATTGTGGCTTAAAAGGACACAGTTCTAACTCCTGCTGCTATTATCTCTTCCCATGAGACAAAGATTAGCTTCTCTATTTTCCTCCTTTTCTGAATTATCTGAAATGCCCGGCTGTATAGTCAATTTTTGAATTTCTTTTGCCATGAAGCAGAGATTAGCTTCTTCATTTTCTTCATCTGATTCACTGTTAGCCCAGATTGAAGATACATATGCCTTCTTCTTACTTTTGTCATGTCCTCTCTTTTCTGCTTGTTCTTTGTTGAGTTATGGACATTCCCATTTTAGATGCCCAACCTTTTTGCATTTATAATATGTAGGGCCTTCTTTGCTATCTTGGTCTTTTCTCCATTTTCTTGTATTTTTGTTCCTCATAAATTTTTTAAATTTTCTGATAAAAAGACCAAGATCTTCTTCATTGATTTCTTCTTCTTCATCACTTTTTGCTTCTGATTTCTTGGAGGAATATGACTTTAAGGAGAGAGTCTTCTTTTTCTTGGATTCATCTTCTTGCCTCATTTCCAGAATTTTTGGCTCACAGTTTTGAAGATTTCCAAATAGAGCTGTGAGTGATTTCATGGATTCTCCTCTTACTTCCATGATTGCTGTTCTCTTGGCTTCCCATTCGGGGGTGAGACATCTCAATATCTTGGTGGTTTGAGAAGATTCTGCATAAGTTACACTAAGAGCTCTGAGATGGTTAGTAATATGAGTAAATCTTAATTGCATTTCACTTATACTTTCATCACTTTTCATTTTGAAATTTTCATATTCATTTGTAAGAGTACTAATTTTTGATTTCTTAACTCCTCGAGTTCCTTCATGTGCAACTTCCAAAGTGTCCCACATTTCTTTGGTAGTTGTACAGCTAGAAACTCTGAAATATTCATCCTGACTTAAGGCACTAACAATAATCATTATAGCTTTAGCATTTAGATGAACCAATTTCTTTTCTGATTCAGACCATTCTCTTTTGGGTATTGGAATACTTTGCCCTTCAACAACCTTCATAGGTATGTAAGGTCCATTTTCCACAATATCCCAGAGGTCTAGGTCTACTGCATTAAAGAAAAGTTTCATCTTGGATTTCCAGTAGCTATAATGGTTACCGTTAAAACCAGGAGATTTTGTAAAGGAGCTTCCTTCAGGTAAAATACAATCACCAAGACCAGCCATTTTATACTCTTAGACTGTTAAGTCTTTAATCCAGAGCCCAAGCTCTGATACCAATTGATAAATATGGCTGGAACCCAAGAGGGGGGGTGAATTGGGTTAAGTGAAAATTTACTTAAAAGATAATAGAAAGTTCAAGATAATTTAAAGCTCAGTAGAAATATATTGACAATACAGAAAACAGAGTGATGTAAAGATGAAGGAAGATGTCGAGTAATTAAACAATTAAAAGACTTTAAGCAATTAAAAGAATAAGAAAGAGAAATAAACACAGATATTTATACTGGTTCGGCTTAATCCAAGCCTACATCCAGTCCCCAAGAATACTTCTTGAGTTTTTCACTATGAACCACAAGTTTATGCAAAAGGGCACTTGTGAGCCCTTACAACAGAGATCTTTTTCTTTACAAGGGTGTCTTTCCCCCTCACAGATTCGTTTCCTCACAAAAACAAACTCAAAGAAAGAACTTCTTTGATACACTCAGAGAAAAATAATTTTTCAGAAGCAAACTCTCAAAACAGAGTGAATATGACAGTAGCAAGCTCTTTAGCAATACAGAGATTTGAATGGGATTATCTTCAAGGATATATGGCACACTTGATTTCTCTTCTCTAATTCAAATAATCTCCTTAAGGCAGATATTTAAAGACCAAAGAGGAATAGAGCCGTTGGAGATAAATTCCAAAATAAATCTTGTATTACGTCAGCAAAAACTAGCCGTTACAACTCTTTTTCGATGTCGGTGGTCGACCACTTTAGCACATGGTCGACCAGTGAGCTCCAGAACTAATATATCAGGTACGTTGGTTGACCAGTCATCTTGCATTGGTCGACCAGTGCTTGTTTTCTTCTTCTACTGGAGCTGGGTGGTCGATCAGTGGAACGATGGTGGTCGACCAGTCTTTATAGCTTCAAAACATTTTTTTTGCTGGAACATGATGGTCGACCAGTGTTCAAGGAGTAGTCGACCAATGAGTGGCAGTGATGCTTACTGGAGTTCATTGGTCGACCAGGGCAGGTAGAGTGGTCGACCAGTGTATCACTTGTTACGAAACCTTTTGCTTCTGTAATCCATTGGTCGACCAGTGCAGGCATGGTGGTCGACCAGTATGATATTACCAATCATTCTTTAGCTTTTGGACTCCATTGGTCGACTAGTGCATGCAAGCTGGTCGACCAGCGTGATGCTGAAATTCAAAAACCTTTAGACATGAACTATTTTAAGTTGATTTGTCAATCATCAAAATTAGAGAGTGCTTTAAATGCAATGAGTTCAACACTTTGGTCCACAAAGAATTGCTAGGAAAGTGTTAGATTCTGGATTGTATTGGCCCACTTTGTTTAGGGATGCCTATGAATTTTGTAAGAATTGTTCTAGGTGTCAAAGAGAAATGAAATGCCTCAACAACCTCATCTTTTTTGTGATATTTTTTATGTGTAGGGCATAGACTTTATAGGTCCTTTTCAAGTCTCTTTTGGCTTTATTTATATTTTGGTTGCTGTAGATTATTTGTCAAAGTGAGTGGAAGCTAAAGCTACTTGAACTGATGATTCTATTGTTATTGTAGATTTTCTTTGTTCACGTATTTTCTACAGATTTGGTGTCCCTAAGACCATAATTAGTGATCAAGGATCACACTTTTGCAACAAAAAAGTGCAAGGATTATTGAAGAAATATGAGGTGATGCATAAAACTTCTACACCTTACCACCCCCAAACCAATGGGCAAGCGGAAGTCTCCAACCGAGAGATCAAGTAAATACTAGAGAAAACTGTGCAGTCCAACAAAAAAGATTGGAGCAAGAGGCTTGATGATGCGCTTTGGGCCTATAGATCCGCCTTCAAGACTCCCATCAGCATGTTTCGATATCATTTGGTATTTTGTAAAGCATGTCACTTGCTAGTGGAGATTGCACACAAGGCATATTGGGCGGTAAAACAATGAAATATGGACATGATCCTAGCCGGTAAGGAAAGGAAATTGCAATTTTAAGAATTAAAAGAACTAAGGCTAGCGGCTTATGAGAATGCGCACATCTACAAGGAGAGAACAAAAGCCTTCCATGATAAAAAAAATTGAGACGAAGGAGTTTCAAGTAAGAGACAAAGTCTTTCTTTACTACTCTCGCCTCAAGCACATGCCCGATAAGCTTTGTTCTAGGTGGGTTAGCCTTTTTGTTGTTACTAATGTCTTTTCTTTTGGTGCAGTAGAAATTCAAAATGAGGCCACCAACAAACAATTCATTGTGAATGGGCAAAGGTTGAAGAAGTTCTATGAGGGTTTCCAAGAAGAAACTGTGGAGGAAATCTGACTCTACAATATACAAGCTCCATGATAAGTTCATATTCTTTCCTTCCTTTTAATTTATGTCTTCTTTATTTTATTTGATGTTTAGTGATGATTTGCATTGAGGACAATGCAATATTTAAGTGTGAAGGGAGAGAATTTAATTGGAAAAACATTGGACTTTGATTTAGAAATTTTCAACATGTTTTCTTTGTTTTCTTTGTTCTGTCTAGAATTTTTAAGCTGTCTTGCACTAATTTTTTGTATTGATTGGCTATGATTTTTTATACTTTATTTGCATGCTTTTAGAGCTCTATATGTCTTCTAGTTGTAGAATTTTATTTAGAGTTATTCGCATCCATTTTGGTGTAGTTTGTGTTGGTAAAGCAGAGTCGCCAGTAATTCTGCAGTGCAGAATTTTTGCTGCTCTGTTTTGACCAAATTTGATGCCCTCTTTTTGAAAATTTGATGGAGTTTTTGTGTGAAATCATGCATGATGAAATAGCTTAAGTGTGGATTAATTTAGCATGAAAAGAATTTAGTTTTATTTTTCTAAACTCAAGTAAAATGGTAATGATGTTATTTTTAATGAATTTTTAGTACTAGTTAAACAGTGAGGATTTGAGCCTTGATTGCAAAATGATATTCTTTCTTGTTGTGTGTATTCCTTATCATGACTTTGACTCTAGAACTTGTCTTGAATGTTTATTGAGGCTACATTACATGTACATGCTTGGAAATGATTTAGGCATTTGTTTCTTGTAACCCATTCTAGCCAAATAGCCATCTTGTATGTTGTTTCCCTTGTGTAGCACTTTGTGCCTTACTCCCGCCTTTCTTTCTTGTGCTTCCAGCCCTTTTCCACCTTAAACCAAATTCTATCTTTTCACCAAACTTAGATTTGAAGAGCTTTAGAAATTTCTTTTGAAAAGAGATTGACTATGTTCAAAAAGTAGGAATTGTGGGCTGTTTTGAACTTTATTTTTGCTACTCAAAAGACAAGAAAAAAATTGACACTTCTTTATGAAAAGTTTACTGTATGTATGGAGATCAAAAAAAAGAGCAAGAAAGAAAAAAAAAAGTAACATTTTTGTGCCCAAGTTTCATGGTTTAATCTCTTATGTCTTGATTAATGCTCTTCATTACCTTAAGTTTTTGTTACACTTTGTAGCTTGTATTTCACTCCATCTTCCAATCTTACCTTTATCAACATTGCACCCTTGTAAAGTCCTAATAATTCAAGCATGTATATAATTCAAGTAGTGGAGATTTAGATTCTTGACAAGCTTATGGTAGTGAATTTGTGATAGGTTGAAATGTAAATACATTTCCTAAAATACTTAAGAGAATAGAGCGTATACACCTTTCCTTGTGAGTAGATTATTACTTGGATTCATTCTTGTCAATGAAATTGCCATGATGCTTGAACTTTTCAGAAATTTAAGATTTGTTTTCTCCTAGTGTTAAATCTTTTCAACCTTGAACTATTTCACTATTGCTTACTTTCTACACTTCTTGTTGCGTCCTTGGGTGTCTTTGTTACTTTTAATTGATTTTTCCTAGGAGTACAAAAGGATAAGTGTGGCGGATTTGATATCTAGCATTTTATACTCTTTATTGCCTCTTAACTTAGTCTCATTGCTACTTCAATCTTATAAAACTCTCCAATTTTATTTTGTTTTGGAATTTAAAAATAATTGTGAATTGAATATGTTTTAATTTTATAAATTTAGGACTTAATTAATTTATGGCCTAATTAAATTTCATCCTATATTTCAGATTTTAAATGATTAGAGAGTGATTTGCTGACATGGCACTTTTGCTAACATGGAAGCTGACGTGGATGAAGATGCTTAGTTGGATGTTGATGTGGCACTCATTTCTGCTGATCTAATTACATGGACACGTAGGGGTGAAAGCTACAGCATTTCAAACCATTTTTTGTGTGTGCATTCCTTCCCTCTCTTCCCCAAACTTTGATGAAAAAAGCAACCTTTTTCCCATGTCACTTTCTATAAGCACAAAACATTTTCTATAACCACCATTTCTTCTAATCCCCTTTACTCCATCAGAATTTCAGAAGTGCAACAGCAAAAAGAAGACAGTAAAAAGTCAACACTCAAGGGGTCAAAGAGGGAATATTTCATCAGAATTTTGAGGGCATTAGTTCCATTTTGGCTTTCAGACTTTTATTCCAATTTTCTATAACTTAGCAAAAATTCGTAGGTCACTTTTTCTCTATTTTTCTCTCTACTATTTTGGAGATTTTGCTGTCATAGAGGGCTAAAATCTCATTGTAATTAGTCACTAGGAACTTAGGATGTTGTAACTTGAGCTTTCAGTGTAAGATAAGTGTTTTGTTCTCCATTTTATCTCATTCGTTTTCTGTTTTGCTCTTATGTTTATGTTGATACTAGATTCTGAAATGAACTTGTAGAAGCATAAACTAATATGTATTTGAGGTATAATCTTGCTATAACCGATTGGTAGAGTAAGTAAAATGAAATGACTTGCTTAGATGATTATCTAACTTGATTTGGTTAAGGTCCATTGAAGTTGTATCTAGCTTTAAACTAATGAAGTTCTTCTTGACTATAGTTAAAAGCAATATAAATTCTAGAAGTTTTTCTAGATTTCTTTTTGAAAAAACCAAATGGTGAAATAAGAACAAGGCCAAATCAATGAGTTAAGTAATGATAGTTACACTCCCATAAATCCTAGTGGTTGGTTGCATTTTCTGTTTTACTGTCAATAATTTTTGTTATTGTTTTGTAGCTAGTTTGCTGCTGTTTTCTGCTACTGTCATAACAAACCCCCTCCCCCCAGTGTTAATTAGGTTGTAATTAGTGTAATTAGTGTTTAAATGTTAAGAATAATTGATTAGTGATTAGAAGCGAGGCTCCTTGAGTGAATACGACCTAGGGATCACTATATTGCAAGATTGCCACGAATTTAATTCTGGGTGATTCAGTATCGTAATGGCGTGAAAAAGTACGAAACTGCCACTATATTTATCGTCACTAAAATGGCTTAAACCGCCGCTATTCCAAAGAGATTCCTTTTTATTTTACTTCTCTATTTCCCCCCTAAATAAGGTAGCACGTAACCACCACTATATAGAAAACTATAATCAAAGTGAATTTAATCCTTATTGAATTTTTTCATATCTTCAACAAAAATGGACTATATATCTTGATGTATAAGATGTGCGTCTGAGATTTTGAAGTGAAAAGTATCACTACAAAAAAAAATAGAAATAAGAGATAGAATTTTTCGTCCTTAATATGTCAGGGGCAGAATTAGAGACGGATTTGATTCCATCTCTGACATGGTCATCTTAGATTTATGTGACAGATAAATGATTTGTCTCAGATTGTGATGGAATATTTTTGTCTCAGATTCTCTGAGATGGATTATCTTGCCGTCTAAAATCTGACACAAAATATTTCTTCCCTGAATCTATTTCAATTCAAAGACGGAAAGTTCTGTCCCAGATCTGGGATAAATTTAGAGATTAAAAAATCTGTCTCTAATTAGAGATGGATTAAATCTATCCCTAATTAAAGATAGATTAATTCCGTCCTAGATTTCCACCTCTAGTTCCATAAATTTTTTTAATTAAATTTCGAAAACTCAATAATCCAACAATTTTTTGGAAAACCTATGCCAACAAGCAAATAATCCAGCAAAACTCATATAAAGAAAAAAGTTGTATAACAATATGAATGTACTCTCATAAAAAGAAAAAAGTATAATTACAATTGAAGAACTACATGATCAAATGTCCAAACATAATAAATATAAAACCCTTAGTCTAAGGGATGATCTGGGGCTGGTCTCATTGTCATCAGTCATAGGACCTACGCATCTGTCCATGGACTCCACATAGCAGTCCATCATGTGCCGAAACTCATCCAAAATGGATGCCTGACTCTATATCAACTGAGACTACTCTAACTGGTGGTTCACTGTGGTAAGCACAGTCTCAATATTGCTAAGGCGATCCTACTGAGTCTTCATCTGCTCCATCATGGGCTCTATGCGATGCTATAGCTCCTCCTCGAAGTCAGGATAGACACTAGATGAATCAGTAGATTGGTAACTCAATGAACCAATCCGACACGCCTTAGACCCTGTGCCGAAGATGCGGCCCTTCTTATTCATTCCTCCCACCGCTTGTAGCCACAATGCGATGTCGCCGACATTGTCCCCAAATTCGACACTCGTACCAACCGCGGATGCCTACAAGGATCTCAATCGTGTATACTCCTCCTGTCTAACATAGATACATTAAATGTCATAAGTTAATGCACGTTAAATACATAACTGAAAAAGATTGGTTAATGCAAAAAATGTCTTGAGTATACTAATGAAGACTTCCTGCAACCACTCATCCACAAAATCTCTATGCTCCTTTCTTTGTAGGTGTGCATAAATAAGTTCAGAAGCCTAGGCTTCTATCCAATCTCACTGTCCTGTAAATAAAATACCTTTTCCTTTATCTTTTTCATGTTTTAAGAGAACATTTAGTTTCATCTAGGTCCATAGGTCACAAATATATTTTGTTCTAAAATTATAGCTACTCCTACAAACTTTTGATTTTATTCACTTTAGTTCCTAACATGCATGCATATGTCCAACACCATATTTTTCCATTCACCTTGCTTGATGGCTCTCCTATACTCATATAGGGACCCTCTAAGCCATGTTTAAATATTTCTTAAACACATGCAAACCTTAAAGAACCATTAAGAATATTTTTGTTTATTCACTTAGGTCTTTAGTCCAAATTTTCCTTTTGTCTTTAGTATGGTTTAAGATGATATTTAGATTCATCTAGGTCCAATGATCTAGAATATATTTTTTCCAAAATTAAATCAATCCCTATAAACTTCTTATTTATTTCACTTTAGTCCTTATCATGCAAGTTACGTTCTTTTCTCACGCTTTTGATTTCCAAACCTGCCCAGAACTTCTTCTTAGTTTTTTTTTTAAGAATGAAAAATCTAGTTCTAAAACTTACCAAAAGTTCACGTTGTTCTTGATTGGTTTTTACTAGTTTTTTCTTCTGGTTTTTGCTCCCTAATCACTGCCACTATTACCTCAACACTTGTGTAGGTTAGTGGTAGAAGAAGGTCCCCAAAACAGACAGAAATAATTGAGTTTAAAGCTACTGCTCTCTTTCCCAAAAAACTCTATTTTAACGTTGGAAAACAGAGGAAGAAAAATCTATACCTAAAATCATCCAAGAAGCCTACGTTTTTAGGGTTGGAAAAACTAAGGAAATTCTTACTCAAACACTTACGAGTTCCATATGTTTTTAGTGCAGAAAATAGAGGTTGTTTCTAGTTTGCAAGGACACATACAACCATCATACATATGAACATGTAGAATAGGGGCAAATAAAGGACGTTCATTTCATGGGAGAAAGCTTATCATAGCGACAGGGAACAGCCAGAAATGGAAGGCAAAGCACTAAGAGATTGACGAAGGATGACCAGATAACATAGAGGGGCAAAGCGGTGAAGATAATGCATGTGAGTTCATGGCTTCATATATTAATGACAATGAGAACAAAAATGACACTAGGAAGTTAATGAACCACACCAACACATGCACAGCAGGGGTGAATTCAGGAAAGGTAGTAAAGAACCATACTTACCCAAGTTAATTTATTGAAGAAGCTACTCTCAGTCGAGTTGGTGTCAACCACATTAAATGAGCCATATCCCGACCATGTTTTTGAATAAACTCGAAAAGAAAACAGAATGTTTATTATTCTTGTGTGAATATATTACACCAGAGGGATATATATACGCCTGAATGTTACAACGGCTTTAACCAAAAGAAACTAAAATAATACAAAATGACAAACTAAATGGTTAAACAACAATATTCTATGTAAAACATCACTTCGTTCACCCCTCCTCAAGTTACTGTTTGATGAATATCACTTAAACCTAACTTGGAGACTAAACTTGGAGACTAAGTGCTGAAACTGTGGCATGGCTAATGATTTTGTAAAAACATCTGCCAGTTGTGAGTGAGAAGGGACATATTGTGGTAGGATCAATCCCTTTTGATACTTTTCACAAACCACGTGGTAATCAATTTCCAGGTGCTTTGTGCCTTCATGAAAGATAGGATTCACGGTGATGTGTAGAGCTGCACTGTTGTTGCACCACATGTTGATAGGTTGTATGTAGCTTACATGGAGTCCTGTAAAAGGTATGTTAACCATTGCATTTCACAAGTAGTAGATGCCATACTCCTATACTCTACTTTTACTGATGAGTCAGAGACGATACTCTACTTCTTTGTCCTCTAGCTTACTAGTACAAACCCTAAAGAGAGGCAGTATCCCATGATTGACTTCTTACTATCCAAGCATGAAGCCTACCCTACATCACAATAAGTTGTAGGTTGTAAGTCATTTATTACTGGGAAAAACAAACCTTTAAAGGAACAACCCTTGAGGTATTCTAAAATATGTAAAGCTATATTCCAATGTTAGACTGAAGGTGCCCCGATGAATTGGCTTAGTTGTTGTACCACATATGTTAAGTCTGTCATGTAAAGTTTAGATATAGTAGTCTACCAACCAGCATTCTAAATTTATCTGGTTCTAGTAATGGGTTTCCTGGGTTGGCAGCAAGTTTCAGATCCCTAGGTAATGGATTGTATACGGGTTTGGATCCCATGAGTCATGTATCCAATAGGATGTCATTCACATGAATTTCTCTCTTATCGCATATGATTTCAATTCTTAGGACGTACAAGGCTTTACCCTGATCCTTGACTATGAAAGCTTCGTAAAGGTATTTTTTGACTAACTTGATCTCTTCCTCATCATTTCTTGCAATTAGCAAATCGTCAACGTAGATAAGTAAATCAGTAAATATTCCTGTGTCATTCTTAATAAGAAGTAGTGGTCTGTGAATGACTGTATAAAACCAAAGCCTTGTAGTCTTCTACTCAGTTCTTGGTTCCATTTTCATCCTGCTTGTTTTAAATCGTAGAGGGAGCATAACAATTTGCACACTTGTCTCAGTTTTACTTTGTCATATCCTTGGGGTGGTATCATGAACACCTCTTCATCTGGATTTTTGTGGAGATAGGCATTGTTAATGTCAACTTGATGAACTAACCATTTCTTAGTCGTGGCTATGGCAAGCATCATACGTACTATGACGGGTTTTGGTACGGGAGAAAATGATTTTGTGTAGTCGATTAGGTGGTAGCCTTTCGCTATGAGCCTCGCCTTGTATCAATCTATGCCCCTATCTACTTTGCGTTTAATCTTATAAGCCCAGCAATTCCCTATTGCTTTAGCCCAAAAAGGTAGCTATTTCCCACATCTTATTGTTTTCTAGTGCTTCCAATTCTTGTTTCATGGCCTGCTGCCATTCTACATTTTTTCTTGGCTTGATCATAGGAACATAGTTTACTAATAGATAATATGTTAGCTAAGAAACTCACATAAGAATTATCAAAACACATTGAAGTGGTATAAGGAAAAGTACATGGTGTGTAGTCATGTTTAACAGATGTATAATGGATAGTGGGTATACTATTTATAGATAAGTTATATCAATAGATAAGTTAACTATAAAGTCTTCTAACCAGACGGGTCTCCTTCTTTGTTTTGTGCTCTATCTCTGGTTAGTTTCTTCCAATCCTTGAATCTCAGCTTCACTGTTCTTAGTTGGTACTTTGGTGATACCTTCACTGTCATGAGTATAGTGTGGTTTATTATAGGTAAGGGTGTACTATCTTCTGCGTATGGTGTAGTTTCTAAACCTGTGAGGCTAAAGGGAAAAATGTTCTTGTAAAAGATGGTGTCCCTTGACAGAATGACTTGTTTCGTGTCCATGTTGTAGAGCTTAAATGCCTTTTGTCCTGAGGAGAACACAAGTAAGGCATATCTATACGCCCTGGCTTCTAATTTTCATTTGTGTGGTTTGGTGTTAGTGGCATATACCAGGCATCCGAAGACTCTGAGATTTGTGTAGTCTAGTTGTTTTCCATGTAGGAGCTCATAAGGTGTTTTCCACTTTGTCATTGGTGAAGGTAACCTATTTATTATATACGTGGCCATGAGCAATGAATATATCTAGAATTGGTCTGGCATAGATGCCTCTAGCATGAGGGACCCGACAAGTTGAAGTAGGTGTCGGTGTTTGCGCTTTACCATGCCATTTTGTTGAGGCGTATATGGGGCAGTCTTTTGGTGGCCTATACTATGATCACTTAAGAGTGTTTGAAAGTTTGTGTCAAGGAATTCCCCACCATTATTTGTTCTCACACTTTTCATCTTTGCCTCAAATTGTGTCTAGACCATCTTAATGAAGGTGGAGAAAATAGTTGTTGTCTGTGATTTATCGTGTAGCATATATATCCATGTCGCTCTGCTATAATCATCTACAAGGGTCAACATGTAGTTGGTCCCTGTTATTGAGTTCTGGGAATACGGGGCCCCAGGTATCAGTATGAACGATTTCGAAGGTCATAGATGTACTGTTTGTTCTAGCAGTAAATAGGAGTCTGGTCTGTTTTGCTTTGTGACAGGCCTCACATGATTGCAACTTCATTTTCTCACTGAGATATAGGTGAAAGAGTATTGAGAGAGCTTATACGCTGCAAAATATGGAGTGGTGCATGTGCCAATCTTCTATGCCATGTGTGTTAGCCCTAATGTATTATGCTATAAGTTTTGATGATGACAAATATGTGGGAATGATTTAATCTTCTTGGCCCAAATGAATGATTTAATCTTCTTGGCCCAATGTATGATTTAATCTTTCTTAGCCCAAATAGTATGATTTAATTTTCTTAGCCCAAATGAATGATTTAGTCTTCTTGGCCCAAATGAATGAGTTAATCTTCTTGGTCCAAATGTATGATTTAATCTTCTTGATCCAAATACATGATTCAATCTTTCTTGGCCCAAATATATTTAATGCTTTATATATTTAAATATAGTAGTATAAATTGATTTTTGATAAAATTTATTGGTTGTTAAAAAAAAGTATGATAAAGTTTATTGATTGTTGTAATATAATTTGAAAAAGAATATCTTTTACTGTAGCACTTTTGAAAAAGAAATTTGATTGTTGAAAAAAGTATGATAAAGTTTATTGGGTGTTGTAATATAATTTGAAAAAGAATATCTTTTACTGTAGCACTTTTGAAAAAGAATTTTGATTGTTGAAAAAGTATGATAAAGTTTATTGGTTGTTGTAATAAACTTTGAAAAAGAATACTTTTTACTGTAGCAAATTTGAAAAAGAATATTGATTGTTGAAAAAGATTGATAAAGTTTTTTTGGTTGTTGTAGAAAGGTTGAAAAATGATGATGAAGCTTACTGTAGCAATTTTGACTAAAACAGTCACTGTAGCAGCAAGGTTTCACTATATAAAGGGGACTTCACAACACCATTTACATCAAGCTTCAATTGTTCATTTCTCATATTATCTTGAGTTCATTCTCTCTAAATTGCTAGAGAAATATTCTGAGCTTAATTTTTGCGTTATCTACACTTTGAGAGTGTCTACCATTATTTTCCTTAAGCCTTTAAATTTAGTTTCTCAAGGATTGGTTCCTTGAGTTAGTGTTTGAGAGAAAACACGTTGTAAGGGGGAGAGACACCCTTGAGGGAGAAAAGTATGTTGTAGTGGTTTGCAAGTACCCAGATTAAACTTGCAATTATAGTGGAAATACTCAAGTGGTCTCTTGAGGACTGGATGTAGGCTTGGGATTAGCCGAACCAGTATAAATCTCCGAGTTTGCTTTCTCTATCCCTACTCTATTTACATTTGAAGTTAATTAATTAATGCTTTGCGTTTATATTTGATTTCTACCTCAAGTATTAATTAATTTGTGTAGATTTATATTTGCTTCTTAATTCCTTGCACTATAAAATTATTCATCTTGATAAACATTTTGATTTTCTGAATTAAATTATTATCTTTAACATTATCCAATTTCAGAAAATCATTTTAACTTCCAATTAAGTTTTGTGAAAATTTTTATAAAACCCAATTCACCCCCCCTCTTGGGATCCAACCATTTCTTTCAATTGGTATCAGAGCTTGGGCTCTTGATTTGAGACTTAACCGTCTAAGAGTAAACATGGTTGGATCTAGTGAGTGGTTTATTTCTAAAAATTGTTCTTTCACAAAACCTCCAGTTTTTTATGCTAATCATTTTCAATATTTGAAGTATGAAATGAAAATGTTTTTAATTTCAGTAGACCATAAACTCTGGGAAGTTATAGAAAATGGTTTTGATATGCCTGTCAAGGAAGAACAAGGAAAATACATTCCAAAACCCAAAAGTGAATGGAATGATACTGAAAGAAGTTTAATGCAACTCAATGCTAAGGCAAAATTGATTATTTCTTGTGCATTGAGTCAAGATGAATTTTTCAAAATCTCCAACTGTGCAACTGCAAAAGAAATGTGGGAAATTCTTGAAGTTGCACATGAGGAAGATCTTATTGCTGAGGAATTAAGGTATAGAAGTTTCATTAATGAACTTGAAATTGCTCAAATGAACAATTGCAAAACCATTAATGAGATACAACTTGTGCTTAATCATTTGCAAGCTCTTGGTGTTGAACTTACAGGAAAATCTCAAATCACCAAGGAGATAGAAGAAAAAGAAAAAGGAAAAAAAGAGAAACTACAACCAAAAGCTGAATCATCAAAGAAAGCTTACCTATCGTCCATTTGGGGAAATAGCAATTCTGATGAGGAGAACACAAATGAAGAAGCCAACACTTGTCTTGTGGCCAGAGATAAAGATGAGGTAAATTCATTTGACTACTCTTTTGAAGAATTACAAGATGCCTTTGATGATTTACATGAAGAATCTCTAATACTTGCAAAGAAACTAAATGTTTCAAAACAGAAAAACTCTTCTCTTGAAAATGAGTTGGAAACATTGAAAAATGAATTTTCTATTTCCAAGGAAGAGAATTTTGTTTTTGAAAATCAAAACAAAACTTTGCAAGAAAAGAATTTGATTTTAAAAGCAAATATCTCTACCAACAAAAATTGCTTTTGTACCAAGTGTGATTCTTTGAAAAAGGAAAATAATAATCTTAAAAACACACTTGCAAAATTTTCTCAAGGTAGAGAAATTTTAAATACCTCAGTTTTGAAACAAAGAAGAATGTTTAACAAAGTTGGTCTTGTTTCTAAAAAGAAATCAAACGAAAAGCATTCTAAAAACTTCTTTGTTTCTGTAAAGATGTCAAATAGTCCAACTTGCACTTGTTTTTATTGTGGACTAAAAGGACACAAATCTTACTCATGCTTTTATAAGAAAAATCTTGTTCATGGAGTTAAAATGAAATGGGTTCAAAAAGGAACTCATGACCCAGGCGGACCCAAAGAAATTTGGGTACCAAAGACAAAGGATTAATTTGCAGATTTACCTCGAAGCAAGGAGCGGAAATGACTTTTCAATGGCTACATCATTCAAACTCCACTCTCTTGCATCAAAAGGAGGCAATGGACAAGTAAACATATAAGCTGGAATGTATTGTAAGAAATTTGATTGATATGTTTACTGTATCAAATGCTTATGTTTGTTTTCTAGCATGCCTTTCATCTATCTTTGATATTCATGCATGCTATTTCTAAAAATGATTCTTAGGTGTGCGGCTTAAGGATATGATTTTTGCTTTGAGCTAAAATCTTTCTTCTAAATTTAGCTTGAACTTTCTTATTTATCGCATCACGACAACTTGCTTTCATTACATGCATATTTCCCTTGGTTTCACATCAATAAGATTACTCTTACTTGTAATGTTTATCTTTATTGTAATCTTATTTAAATATTTTCAATAAAATCAAAAATCCTCACACAAATGCATTTTATGGAAGCATGGCATACTTTGAACATAATGTATTGTTTCTCCTGATGGTTGAAGATTTATTTGAACATCACTAATTTGAGAATCAAAGTACTCCATTAAAAGTGTCTTGCAGTTGGTTGGTCGACCAGCTAGCTCATCAGTGGTTGACCAACAAGACTTATATATGTCAATTTGTGAACCAACGCCTAACGCCAGATGTCAACACTAGACGCTAAGTAAAGAGGATCTTGCAAATAATCAATCAATGAAGACCATTAAAATTGCAAAAGGAGAGGATCAAAAGAAGGGCAATGAAGAAAATAAAGATATCAACATTTTAAGGAGGGACTTCAAGAAGTAACAAGAGTTTGCCAAAATTGATGAGTATCTCTATCCGCTACTACTTTATTATTTAATTGAATGATACTCTTTGATCTTAATTAGCTATACTAGCAAATTGTTATCATTGACATATTTTCATAGCAATGATATACTATTTTACGAAATCTTACATATTTGATAATATCATTGCATATAAAAATATGTTAAATACTTAAATTATTTTTTAAATATTCAATACATCATGGTTTGAGCATTATGCATGTCATATCCTTTGTATAAGCTATAGCTTATGAACGATTGTTTATGAATTATAGTTTATATCTGATTATATCTTATTAATCTATATTACCTCAATTATTGTACTACATACTCAGGTTATAATATGTTTTATCTTGATAAGTATGTAACTTGCTTTTGCTTTGAAATGATATATATGTCCATGCCAGAAAATTCTTTCCATCTTTAAAATGGATATATATTTTTCAATATATATATACTGTGCTAAATTTGTGTAGCTGATTTCTTTTATCTTTCTTTATTATTATTTTTTTTGTATCGTCCAATAAAAGAAACCACTTGCATTAAAAAAAAAACCGAAGGATTACATTGCAAAAAAAAAAAGGGAAAGTTTGCTCATGCATGAGCAATCTACAGGCGAGGTGGTCTTGGATTAGGAGGCCCGTATTGTATCATCACCCCTCGGCCATTCCTTGGAGCAAGAGACTGAGCAATGTCACGGAGGGTAGTGTAAATCCCATTCATACAATCAACACTTCTTTGTTGTTGATTGCAGAAGCATTGGGTAGACCAATAGAAGAACCTATCTATTCTTGAAGTTAGTGCCGCATTGTTGCGTTTAGCTAACTTCTCCTGGTCCTCTATCATCTTCTTGAGTTTCTTCACCTCCTGCTCCAAACAAGCAATTTTGTCTTCTGACGTATGGCCTGTACTAATCTCTTCAGCTTCTTCGATCTTCATCTTCTTCTTTCGATTCTCCTGAGATCCCTCCAAAGGCCTTTTACCCTTGTCCCTGCCTAGACTCAAGTTTAAGTCGAGCTCTTCCTCCCTGGCCTCTACTGTGAGATCAATGAACTTTCTTACTGCCATGGCTTGGAATTTTTTTTTGGAGTATGAAGAGAGAGGAATGTTAGAAAGTTGTAGGCTCAGAGATGAATACTCTTTGTGGTGTGATAATTGAGAATTCTGGGCAGTCTTTATAGAGAAAAAATTATGACTAAGAGCCAACGAAGATATCTCTTCGCCGCACCCCTACACGTTCATCCTACGGATTTTGCAAGCTGGAAGCCAGAACTCTAGGGTACGCATGCACACCAACAACGCGTCGCATTAATGGCAAAACCACGAAAGTCAATTTTCGGTGGATTTGCGGCTGATTTAATTTGTTTTGATTAAAAATTTTAAGGATTAATAAAATGGTGATAAACAGAACCGTATTTCTCTGCTTTGTTGTGTTGTTCTTGAGAGCTTTCAATATAATATACATGATTGATTGCATCATGCTATGATTACATGTATCTAAGAACATATGTTGTGTATGCTATTCATGCATCATGAGCGAAGGCTATGAATAATATGTCATGATTCCACATGCACTCATAGAAAATGAGAAGTCGAAAAAAAAATTTTTTAAATAAAATGAAATGTGTAGAGGATAATACATCTTCATAGTTACACATACTTACATATAATACTTTTGTGGACAAATGGAAGGCAATGATTTCCTTGCATTATGATAATGCTTGATGCATGCGACCGTAAGCAGTTAATTTTGCTTTTAATCCTTGATTTACATTACTAACTTAAGCATCGGAGTGGTTGTCAAATTTTTTGCAGGTGCTCATCCTCAAGATACATATATGAATACATCTTGAAAATTACATTTGTTTAATATGCATTGATTGAGGGGGAGCCTAATCTATACTTAAATGCTCTATATTTTTAGGGTCACTTTATATGAGATGCAATGTTTTCCTTAACTATATATTTTTGGCATATCAATGATAAGTTTTGATGAAATTTTACCCTATGACGTCATATGATATTCTTGCTTAAAGAAGGAATACGCTTTAGCCTTTATATATTGCCTTCCTTATACCTTTTTGTTGATGTCAAATAGGGGGAGAAGAATATGGAAAGAAAAATATGTGTATATTGTATAATGATTATTACATTGTAACATATTTTTCTTTGATGATTTGTCATCATCAAAAAGGGGGAGATTGTTAGCCCTAATGTATTATGCTATAAGTTTTGATGATGACAAATATGTGGGAATGATTTAATCTTCTTGACCCAAATAAATGATTTAATCTTCTTGGCCCAAATGAATGATTTAATCTTCTTGGCCCAATGTATGATTTAATCTTTCTTAGCCCAAATAGTATGATTTAATTTTCTTAGCCCAAATGAATAATTTAGTCTTCTTGGCCCAAATGAATGAGTTAATCTTCTTGGTCCAAATGTATGATTTAATCTTCTTGATCCAAATACATGATTCAATCTTTCTTGGCCCAAATATATTTAATGCTTTATATATTTAAATATAGTAGTATAAATTGATTTTTGATAAAATTTATTGGTTGTTAAAAAAAAGTACGATAAAGTTTATTGATTGTTGTAATATAATTTGAAAAAGAATATCTTTTACTGTAGCACTTTTGAAAAAGAAATTTGATTGTTGAAAAAAGTATGATAAAGTTTATTGGGTGTTGTAATATAATTTGAAAAAGAATATCTTTTACTGTAGCACTTTTGAAAAAGAATTTTGATTGTTGAAAAAGTATGATAAAGTTTATTGGTTGTTGTAATAAACTTTGAAAAAGAATACTTTTTACTGTAGTAAATTTGAAAAAGAATATTGATTGTTGAAAAAGATTGATAAAGTTTTTTTGGTTGTTGTAGAAAGGTTGAAAAATGATGATGAAGCTTACTGTAGCAATTTTGACTGAAACAGTCACTGTAGCAGCAAGGTTTCACTATATAAAGGGGATTTCACAACACCATTTACATCAAGCTTCAATTGTTCATTTCTCATATTATCTTGAGTTCATTCTCTCTAAATTGCTAGAGAAATATTCTGAGCTTAATTTTTGCGTTATCTACACTTTGAGAGTGTCTACCATTATTTTCCTTAAGCCTTTAAATTTAGTTTCTCAAGGATTGGTTCCTTGAGTTAGTGTTTGAGAGAAAACACGTTGTAAGGGGGAGAGACACCCTTGAGGGAGAAAAGTATGTTGTAGTGGTTTGCAAGTACCCGGATTAAACTTGCAATTATAGTGGAAATACTCAAGTGGTCTCTTGAGGACTGGATGTAGGCTTGGGATTAGCCGAACCAGTATAAATCTCCGAGTTTGCTTTCTCTATCCCTACTCTATTTACATTTGAAGTTAATTAATTAATGCTTTGCGTTTATATTTGATTTCTACCTCAAGTATTAATTAATTTGTGTAGATTTATATTTGCTCCTTAATTCCTTGCACTATAAAATTATTCATCTTGATAAACATTTTAATTTTCTGAATTAAATTATTATCTTTAACATTATCCAATTTCAGAAAATCATTTTAACTTCCAATTAAGTTTTGTGAAAATTTTTATAAAACCCAATTCACCCCCCCTCTTGGGATCCAACCATTTCTTTCAATGTGTGTGTACGTGCTAGAGTAAAGTTTAAGGGAGAAGCATTTTCAAAGCACATAGAATCAGAAGTAAGATGGTCTAAACATGAATCTTTGGTATTGTTTACAACAAATAAGTTCTTTTCACATGCATTGGGGACCACTTTATTACAACAATTTGCATTATTCAAAAATTTTACACGTTCGTTATGCTTCTGTCCTATACAAGCCTTATGAAGAGTATCTCTTTCTATTGCAGTAATAAAAATGTTATAAAAAACATAAATTTCCTATTGCTTTGCCTTTTAACAAGATTCCTTCAGTCCTCAGGTCTTATAGAAAACATGTACGGTGAAAAACAAAATTTGCTTGAGTGGCAGCCGTGAGTTTACTTACAGAAACAAGATTGTATTTAAAGCTCGATATATAGAGGACGTTTTGTAAGATTAATTTTGGAGTTAAGTTCACAGTGCCTTCATGTGTAACTTGTTTAGTGTTGCCATCAGGTAGTTCTATGGAAACAGGGTATGGCATTTGAGTGAGTTTAGTGAGTAAGTTTAAATTTGCACACATATGTGTTGTTGCTCCGGTGTCCAAAATCCATGAACTAAGATTGAATTTATTCACTGTGTCAGTGTTGCCGTGAAGTGCTATGTTTGAGAGTTGTAATTTAGGGATAATACCTGCATAGTCATCAACTCGAGTGAAGTTAACGACATGATTCTCATTTTGCATTTTTCCCTTTATTTTGTCCAGTTCCTGTTGTAGCCCTTGAAGTCGAGTGGTGACTGAATCTTGCTTATCTGGGTCATCGATGAGATCAAAATCTTTTGCTCTGTTAGTTTCCATCTTGATTGTGTTTGCATTTTCCTTCTACATTTTGTTCTGTTGCCAACATTTAGGATATCCATTTAGATGAAAGCAAGTTTCGCTCATGTGGCCTTGCATATGGCAGTAGTCACAGAATTTTGAAGCTTTATCGTTGTTTCTTCCTCTACCTCTACCAAAGCTGCGTCCTTGGCCGCCCCCTCTGGTTCTTGCATTTGTTCCTTGCTAAAACTTGGTGAAGAACGCGTTATTTTCTTGATTTCCTGAGTATACTTGGTTCACTTCCTGTTGCTTTTCCACTCAGAGTATTATGGCGTAAGCTTTGTTCGCATTAGGCAACGGGCTCCATGAGCAAGATTTGTCCGCGAATGGAATCATATGCGTTATTGAGTCCCATGAGGAACTGATTAATCCCAAGATTTTTTAAGTTTTGTATAATATTGAGTAATTGTCATACTTCCTTGTACTTTGCATGTGTTACCGTGGAGATCTCTCGTTGGATCTAGTAGAGCATAGGTCCATTGCACTCTTTGAAACATTCACGCAATTCATCCCAAAGTTCTTTTGGTGTTCACGTACAAGAATGCCTCCATGAGTTCTTTGGCTATGGAGTTTAGTAACCACGATCTAACCATGCAATTAACCCGGAGCCACTATTCGTATTTTGGGTCTTCTTCACTGGGTTTCTTGCATTTGCCATTGAGAAAGCCGAGTTTCGTTTTGGCTCCCAAAGCTATTTTTACCGATCTACTCCAGGTCATATAATTGTTCCCGGTGAGTGAGGCAGTTATCAAGTTCATTCCTCGGTGACCTGAGTTTTGTAAAGACATTGGGTCATCTTTGTTACCATCGTTTGGAACTATGTTGGCCATTTGCGAAGTTATCGGAGAAAGGGAAGAGAAACAGAGAGAAGAAGGGAAGAAAACGAGAGATGCAAGAAAGGGGTTATGGATCGTAAGCACTACTCTAATACCATGAACAAACTTGAAAAGAAAAAAGAATTTTTATTATTATTGTGTGAATATATTACACCAGAGGGATATATGTACGCTTGAATGTTACAACGCTAAAGACTTTAACCAAAAGAAACTGAAACAATACAAAATGACAGATTAAAGGCTAAACGACAATATCCTATGTAAAACGTCACTTCTTTTAATTCCTGCTACCTTGGTTTACTCCTTTGGTGCAAACATGGTTTACTCCTTTGAAACGTGGTTGAAAAATAAAAAAGCCATTGTGCTCCTAAACAGGCACATAATCAGTATCGCTGAAGGCATCGCTTTTGGCTTCCCCTCTCTAACTTTCTCACCCTCATGGTGGTTCATTTCCCATTTCCCTGTCGCCTCTCATTTCCAAAGCTGAAATCCTCCTTCTCTAAGTACTCCTCTTAGGCATCTATGCAACCCTCCATTAATTATCAAACACCACAAATAAGAAACACATTAAGATATAGAAAAAATAATAATAATAAGGGTAAACCCGAAAAGAAAAACACCAACCTTTTCTGGGAGAAAGAAACTATCAATTTGAGTTCTTTGTGATCATGAGCTCCCTATTCATGGCCTCCACCACCAAACACGTCGGAAACAAGGCAAGCACTTGAACTCCAAATAAATATATGAAGGTCCTTCTTCTTCCCATCCTGTGCTTGAGCTTGATTATGACCATTAAGCCTCTTAGCTCTTAGCATTATTATTATCAGTGTGGGATGTGGGATACAGGTGTGGGAGTGGGCCCGCCCTAGCTAGGCTCCTATCCTACCTACTATGCCTTCTTCCATTTTGGCGAGGGGGTCTGAGTCTGAGCCATGATTTGCAGAATCAGAATTCAGAACTCAAAAGCCACTTTTTCGACACAGCTCCTCCTCCTCCTCCTCCTCCTCTCATCTCCACTCTCTACTCTTTAGGGTGGTCCTTCCTTTCTTTCAAGTTTCAACCTTTGACCTTGTAAAATAGATTCTTACATACATACATTAATTGTGTGTGGCTGGGACCATCCTAATTCCTACCTTACAAGTAGGTACATTACGTAGCCTAATTAAGTAGCTATATATTATATAGGGGGAGAGGAATGGAGATGGAGTAGGCCAGGCTAGCTTCAGTGGGAAACGAAGCAAGCTCCAAATCTCCAATCTTCATGGCACCATCCATCCTCCATCTTCCACCTACTTTAATTTCAACGCACCAATATCATCATCATCATTCTTCACTCACAAATATCATCTATCCCTCTTTTATCCTCCACATTACACTTTAATTATAATTCTTCTTTAATTTACCGACCCTTCAATCAAAATCACCAACAAATTATTGTTATAATAAGTTATTTTCCTCCTTCTCAACACTTCCTCTAGCCAACCTACTCACCTATTTTTCTTCTCTACTTAATTTGCACTTTATTAATTCAAAGGTGTGTTTGATTTTGTTTTAGATTTTTTAAAACTTAATTTAAACTTTCATTTTAAACATAAAAATAATTATTTAGTTTAGTATTCATCTTACTTTTCAAACCACTTTATCTTTTTCAAATTCTTATTTGTCACAAATAATTTTGATTTATTTTTAACTAAAATCAAATTTATAAAACTTTAATTCAAACACACGCTAACTAATTTCCATCCATTTACATGTTTTCTTCCTATAGTAGAATTTCTTTTGCTTAAATTAACACATACAATTTCGGCCACAAACTAAATATGTAAGATAAAACTCTTTAAATAAAAAAATTTTGGACCAAGTATAATTTCATAGCAAGGAATTACGGTATTACATATGAACTAAAACATCATTTTGGTCCCTTGTAGATGCTTTTTTTTTTCAAGTTAGTCCCTTATAAATTTTCATTCTCAATATGTGCCCTCACAAATTGATATGTTATTAATTTAGTCCCTAACATATTTGTATTTTTAATTTGGTCTCTCATAGATATATATGTTATCAATTTAGTCCTTTCATCAAAAGTTGTGACTATCAAAAGTTATATCCAGAAAAAAAAAGACTAAATTTATAATATATCAATTTGTGAGAGATCAAACTGAGAATGAATATAAGTGAAGGACCAAATTGAGAATAAAAAGGGATTGGAGAATTAAAATTTATGAAGGACCAAATTAAAAAAGGACCAATTTGTGCTTGTTTCTTTCTCGAGCCATAATTATACTAGAAGGGATCAAGCCAATATTTGATACAACCAAACTAATTTTTTTAAAAGATATCTATCTCTATATAGACGTTGTTCTCATAGCAGAGACAAGGGAAGAGATTAATTCTAAACTTGAGTTATGGAGAGCTACGTTGGAATCGAAGGGTTGTCGTCTGAGCAGGAGTAAGACCGAATATATGCATTGTAAGTTTAACAAGCGACAAGCTAGAAACGAGATGGAGGTTAAACTTGGTGATCAGGTCGTATCACAAGTGTCAAAGTTTAAGTATTTGGGATCAATTATACAAGATGACGGCGAAATTATTAGAGATGTGGAACATAGGATACAAGTTGGGTGGTTGAAGTGGAGAATGGCATCAGGGGTTGTTTGTGATCAGAAAGTACCTGATAAACTCAAAGGAAAATTTTATCGTACTGCTATAAGACCAGCGATTTTATATAGGAGTGAATGTTGGGCAATGAAAGGACAACAAGAACATAAAATTGGAGTGGCGGAGATGAGGATGTTGCGTTGGATGTGTGGTCATACAAGAAGAGATAGGATCCGTAATGATCATATACGAGGAAGAGTTGGGGTGGCACCTATTGAGGAAAAAATGGTTAAAACTGTTTAAGATGGTTTGGGCATATGCAAAGAAGACCGTTGGAAGTGCCAGTTAAGAGAGTTGAACAGATGGTTTGGAGCCATATGAAAAAAGGTCGAGGAAGACCAAAAAGGACACTTAGAGAAATTTTTGAACGGGACCTTTTAGTAAATGGGATATCTAAAGAGTTGGTCATTGATAGAGCTCAATGGCATCGTGCGATCCATGTAGCCGACCCCACTTAGTGGGATAAGGCTATGTTGTTGTTGTTGTTGTTGTTGTATATCTATCTCTATATAACCAAAAAACATCTTTTAAAAAGATATACGCAAACAAATATTTTTTTAAAGATATATATGTTCATATAGCAATTAACAATTAATCTTCTAATGAACACAATTTCTTAAATGATATACATGAGGCTATGAGCTACATATATAATGTGCTCGATGGACTGTCTCTTGAGGTAAACTTATATATCTCTAGCTTAGTGACTGATTGTGCAATAAATAAATATTATCGACTGGCTCTTAGTGTCTCTTTCAATAGGAAACCTTTTATAAGAGGTGGCGTGGATAACATATTATTTCCTACAACATTTTAGTCGGTAAAATGAGGACAGGTAGTGAGAATATATTGTTCGGTCACATTCAGTAGGAAATCTTATGTATGAACTTTCATTCATTACTATAGTGTTGGCTTGAAATTCTAGAATCTAAAAGGGTTTGAAAATTTTGCAGATTGAAACTAAGGGTAGCAGAAGCAATCTCCTAGGGAAGTGGGATATATTGGACTAGTTGAAGCCAAGAAAATTACCAGCGATCGATGACAATAGGAGAGAAAACGACGTTACAACAAGAAATTAAATACAATTGAATCCGAGACCAAAAGACAATGGCGAACCTCGACGTACAGGAGTTGAATGCCACAACAGACGAAGACGAGAGTTGAAGACCATGGACGTTCAGGCAAAGAAGGAATTCACAACAAGAAGAAAGATGAAGAAATATGCAATTTCTGGAGGAATTGAAGGACTAATTTCTGATCCTAGATCGGTGTAGATACAGACTATAGCATATTAAATAACAGGATATAAAAAATGAATTAGAACTTGTCTGGTATTATCGCGATATTCATCTCGACAACAGAACAGAGGGATTTTTTTTTTTAGAATTTTGTGAGAGTGGTACTACTCTCTATCTGATAAGTATTCTGTCTAGGGTTAGACTGATTAATAGGAAGCCAGTCTATTTATTATCAGATGAGAGCAGGGACTTCTCAACAGGCATAACCCACAGGTCCCTGGATCGAAACCAGGCTTTGATACCATTGAAGGAATTGAAGGACTAATTTCTGATCCTAGATCGGTATAGATACAGACTATAGCATATTAAATAACATGATATAAAAGATGAATTAGAACGGGTACCTCGCATTATCGCGGTATCCATCTCGAACAACAGAACAGAGGAAATTTTTTTAGAATTTTGTGAGAGTGGTACTACTCTCTATCTGATAAGTATTCTGTCTAGGGTTAGACTGATTAATGGGAAGCCAGTCTATTTATTATCAGATGAGAGCAGGGACTTCTCAACAGGCTATGTGATTGGTCCAACCCATCACGGACCACTCACAATATAAAAGCCTAGTTATAATATTCATATATTAAAGGCTATATATTATAATAATATAGTTAATATGTTAATGATATTTAATAATTGAGCAATGCTAATCCAAAATAGGATATATATATATATATATATATATATATATATATATATATATATATATATATATATATATATATATATATATATATATATTATTTAAAATTCAACAATTTCAGGTTCAGGGCTCAGTTAAAGATGACAGAAAATTACGTCGTCTGCCAAAAACAAGTTTAGAGATGAAATTCTAACATGAAAATATCAATCTCTAACTCTAAAAACGACATCCTTTGTCACTAATTAATATAATTAGAGATGGATTGTTGCCACAGAAGAATCCATCTTTGAAAACTTTTTCTTTTCAATTAGATAGATTTTTTGTGGCAAAAATTTGTCTCTAATATTTTAAAAATTAAATTCATATTTCAAAAAAATTTTAAAAAGGATGTTGAGACAGATTTTCCATGACAAAAACATGTTTCTAATATATTACTAATTAGAGACAGATTTGCAATGTAAAAATCTATTTCTAATTATTAAATTCTGAAAAAAAAAATCAATTAAAATTTAGAGACGAAAACTCAAAAAGAATAGTCAGAGACATAACACTTCTATCCCATAATGTGTCTCTGATTATAATTCAAATCAAGGATAGATTTGTAATATATTATTGATGAAATTTGAGTCAAAAATAATTTTATCTCTAATTTTTATTTTTCTTGTAGTGAATGTAAAGCGATGTTGTGAGGCAAGTTTGTCGTAGTTTTCAAAATTTCTGAAAAAAAAAAAACCGCCATCTTCATCGCATGACATGACCAAAGCAATAAGTGAATGCTTTAATATTTGTTTAGTGAAAATGGTCTACTTCAAAGTCACTCGTAATTTATAAAGGTCACAATATTCCAATTAAAAAAAATGAACTATAGGCATTCTTATATCAGATGTCAATAGTATCTCCCACACGTTAATAATTTTGTCATTTGCGTGCAATTAACTACATTGTCATGATTCTAATGACTTTTTTTTCTTCTTAAAAAAATATATGTGTAGTGAAATACCAACTGATTTCTTATCCGCGTGATTTATGCATTATAATTTTTAGGAAGCCTTACTGTTTTTTCTTTTTTTAAGATTAAGATATTTGAACATTACAGTAAAACCTCTATAAATTGATAATGTTGGAACATGAAATTTTATTAATTTAGCTAAAGAGGCATTAATTAATCAATAAATTAATAATTTATTAATTTAAATTTTATTTTCTTGATTCAACGAATAAAATTTTAATTACATATAAAAAAAGTATTTTTTTTATTCAGAAAATATAAATTTAATTACATAAAAAAGAGTGCTTTCTTGATTTAGTGAATATAAATTTAATTACACAAAAAATAATTGTATATATAACTAATATACTAAGTATATTATGTATTATATTTCGTGAATTAATTTTAAAAAAGATTCATTGTACATATATATTTATGAAAATAGCATTTATATTGAATAATTAAATAAAGATCAATATAAGTTATTTGCATCTATGGTTTATTATATTAGAATTAAATACACATTCAATGTATGATGATTAAGAAAATTACTATATAAACAACATAAAAAATTTTCTTAAAATCATATTTTTTTTATTTTTTATTCAACAAGTTCCTTCCAAAATAAGAAAATTAGACCGAATCAGTCCAAGACTGAATCACTTGTTCGATTTAGATTCATAAAATTTTTGGAGTTTTTCAAATTGATTCTTAAAATTATTTGGGGCTTAGGGTTTATGGCTGGTGCAATTCGCACAACACTCTTGCGTAGCTTATAAGTAATACTTAATATTGTATAATCATTTCTGACTATTTTTAAAAATATAAAATTATTTCTAAAAATTCTCAACATCTGTATTTTGTTAACAATTCAGATTAATGAAACAAAATACTTTTATTCTCTACAATAATAGAAGACAATCTTGTTCTTAAAATCATATATCAATTTGTGAGATATTAAACTAAGAATATGAACATAATTAAGGGATTGAATTGATAACATATCAATCAATGAAAAACCGAATTGAGAATAAAATTTTTGAGATATTGAATTGATAACGTAACAATTTGTAAGGGACTAATTGGAGAATTGAAATCTATAAATGACCAAACTAAAAAAAAGACCAATTTGCGATTATTTCTTTCTCGAGCCACAATTATACTAGAACTCAAGTCAATATTTGATATAACCAAACAAAATTTTTTTAAAGATATATATGTCTATATAACAAAAAAGAAATAATCTTTTAAAAAGATATACGCAAACAACTATTTTTTTAAGGATATATATGTTCATATAACAATTAACAATTAATTTTTAATGAACACAATTTCTTAAACGATATACACGTGGCTACGAGCTACATATATAATGTGCTTGATAGACCATCTCTTAAGATAAATTTATATACCTCTGGCTTGGTGACTGATTGTGCAATAAATAAATATTACCGACTGGCTTTTAATCCCTCTTTCAGCAGAAAGCCTTTTATAAGAGGTGGCGTGGATAACATATTATTTCCTATAACATTTTAGTCGGTAAAATGAAGAAAGACAGTGAGAATATTGTTCAGTCTCATTATGTAAGAATTTCCATTCATTTTTGTAGTGTTGGCTTGAAATTCTAGAGTCTAAAAGGGTTTGAAAATTTTGCAGATTGAAATCTATGGTTAGCAGAAGCAATCTCATAGGGAAGTATGATATATTGTACTGGTCGAAGCCAAGAAAATTACCAGTGATGACAACAGGAGAGTAAACGACGTTACAACAAGAAATTAAATATCATTGAATCCGAGAACAAAAGACAATGGCAGACCTCGACGTCCAAGAGTTGATGCGAAAGAAGACGAGCTGAAGACCGCAGATGTTCAGGCGAAGACGGAGTGCACGACAAGAAGAAAGATGAAGACAATATGCAATTTGGGGTCTAGGGCTTAGTTAAAGATGACAGAAAATGACGTCGTCTGCCTAAAACAAGTTTAGAGGCAAAATTCTGACGCAAAAATATCAATCTCTAACTAGAAAAATGACACCGTTTGCCACTAATTAACATAATTAGAGATGGATTGTTGCCACGGAAGAATCCATCTCTGAAAACTTCTTTTTTTCATAGTGATAGATTTTTTGTGGCAAAAATTCGTTTCTAATATTTAAAAAATTAAATTCATATCAAAAATTTTTTAAAAAGGATGTTGAAACAGATTTTTCAGGACGAAAACATGTTTTTAATATACGACCAATTAGAGACCGATTTACAATGTAAAATCTGTCTTTAATTATTAAATTCTAATAAAAATCAATTAAAATTTAGAGACGAAAGTTCAGACATAACATTTCTATCTTAGAATATGTCTCTGATTATAATTCAAATCAAGGATAGATTTATAACATGTTAGGGATGAAACTTGAGACAAAAATAATTTCACCTCTAATTTTTATTTTTCTTGTAGTGAGTGTAAGTGATGTAGTGAGGCAAGTTTGTCGTAGTTTTCAAAATTTCTGATAAAATGCCGCCATGTTCATCGCATAACATGACCAAAGCAACAAGTAAATGATTTAATTGTTTAGTGAAAATGGTCCACTTCAAAGTCACTCGTAATTTATAAAGGTCACAATATTCCAATTAAAAAAATGAACTATAGGCATTCTTAAATCAGATGTCAATAAGTATCTCCCACACGTTAATAATTTGTCATTTGAGTGCAATTAACTACATTATCATGATTCTAATGACTTTTTTTTTTCTTCTTAAAAAATATGTGTAGTGAAATACCAGTTGATTTATTATCGGCGTGATTCATGCATTACAATTTTTAGGAAGCCTTAGTGTTTTTTCTTTTTTTAAGATTAAGATATTTGAATATTACAGTAAAACCTCTATAAATTAATAATGCTGGAACCATGAAATTTTATTAATTTAGCTAAAGAGGTATTAACTAATCAATAAATTAATAATTTATTAATTTGTTGAGTACTTTCTTGATTCAACGAATAGAAATTTAATTACATAAAAAATTGTTTTTTCGATTGAAAAAATATAAATTTAATTAGATAAAAAAGAGTGCTTTTTTGATTTACCGAATATTAATTTAATTACAAAAAATAATTGCACATATCACTAATATATAATGTATATGTATCATGTTTTTGTGAATTAATTTTAAAAAAGATTCATTGTACATATATATTTAAGAAAATAAGTATTTATATTGACTTATTAAATAAAATTTAATATAAATTATTTGCATCTATGGTTCATTATATTAGAATTAAATACACATTCAACGTATGATAATGAAGAGAACTATTATATAAACAACATAAAAAATATTCTTAAAATCATTTTTTTTTATTTTTTCATTCAACAAGTTCCTTCCAAAATAAAAAAAAATAGATGAATTAGCCTAAGACTGAATCACTCCTCAGATTTCGATTCATAAAAATTTTGAAGTTTTTCAGATTCAGTTTTAAAATTATTTAGGCCTTAGGGTTTAGGGTTGGTGCAATTGGCACAAGACTCTTGCTATATTAGCTTATAAATAATATTTAATAATGTAAAATTATTTCTAGCAATTTTTAAAAATATAAAAATTATTTTTAAAAATTTTCAATGTGTCTATTTTGTTAACAATTCAAATTAATGAAACAAAACACTTTTATTCTCTACAATAATAGAAGACAATCTTGTTCTTTATCTTGCAATCACATTGATAATTAAAATAGATTAAAACACAAATATTTCTTCTTTTATTATTATCAGCTTCTTCACTAAAACTGAAATATATAAAAAAATGTTTTCTTTTTAAGATTAAATAATATTTAATAATGTCAAATTATTTCTAACAAATTTTAAAAAAATTAAAAATTATTTCTAGAAATTCTCAATGCATGTATTTTGTTAACAATTCAAATTAATGAAACAAAATACTCTTACTCTCTACAATAATCGAAGAAAATCTTGTCCTTAAATTTACAATCACATTGATAATGAAATTAGATTAAAATACAAATATTTCTTTTATCAACTTCTTCTCTAAATCTAAAATATATAAAAAATGTTTTGCGAATATGTAAGACCTCAAAATTTTTATGAATTTGAATCTCATGAGTCATTCAGTCTTAGAATGATTCAATCTAATTTGTTTTTTATTTTAAAAGGAACTTGTTGAATAAGAAAAATAAGAAAAATAAAAAAATAAATGCTGAATCACACGTGATTCAATAAACTAAATCAATAAACTGAAACACAGATGATTGTGCTAACTGAATCACATGTGATTTAAAAAGATAGTATGTAGGAAATTATTTTAAAAAAAGTAAGTACCTAGATAAATAAATAAACCTAATCCGGACCTACATCGATAAATTAAAATAAAAAATAACAGCGAAATTTTAAAAAAAAATCTGTCGGCAATAAAAAAGTCAGATTTTCAATAGCTTTTCTTTCACGTCAGTAAATAGATTAAATTATTTGTGATATTTGAATATAAAAGCAACGCTGTGTCTTCTACGTACTATACAGTCTAAACCACGCATCGATCTGACATCCCCATTAATTTTCTTTCCCATCATTATGGAGATTCAGATCCCATATTCTCTCCTCTTTACCGTCTTCTGCTTCCTCCTTCTCATACACAAACTGTCATCAAACTTCAAGAAACCCACCAAACCCTTACCTCCAGGGCCATGGAAGCTTCCCCTCATAGGGAACCTGCACCAGCTCTCAGGGTCACAACCCCATCACGCTCTCACAGACCTAGCCATCAAGCATGGACCTCTAATGCACCTTCAACTTGGAGCAGTGTCCCACGTCGTAGTCTCCTCAGCAGAAGTAGCACATGAGGTCATGAAAACCCATGACTTAATCTTTGCCAGTAGACCTCGCCTCATCGCCGCCGACATCATTGGCTACAACTGCACGGACATTGGGTTTTCCCCATACGGCCCCTATTGGAGGCAGCTCCGAAGGATTTGTAATTTGGAGCTTTTGTCTGCAAGAAGGGCCCAGTCGTTCAGGAGCATAAGGGAAAAGCAGATATCGTCGCTTGTGAGGAGCATCTCTGAACACGTAGGGTTGGCCATGAATCTTAGTGGGAAATTGTTTCCACTCACAAATTCCATAGTGGCACAAGCAGCGTTTGGAATGAAGCAGTCCAAGAACGTGGAAAGCGTATTGGAGATAATAGAACAAATTCAAGAGTTGGGGAGTGGGTTTTCGATTGCTGATCTGTATCCTTCGATTAAGATCCTTGAAGTGATCACCCGGATGAGGGCTAAGGTTGAGAAGGTGCACCGAGAGGCTGATAAGATGATTGAGGGTATCATTAGAGATCACATAGAAAATAGGGGAATGTTAAGCGAAATCACGGAGGGAAAGGAGGATCTCGTGGATGTGCTGTTGAGGATTCAGAAGGAGGATGAGCTTGAGATCCCTTTAACTAATGACAACATCAAAGCCGTTATCCTGGTATAATTAAGGGCATATGTGTTTCATTTAATTCTTCATTGCTTATTTATTTGGACTTTCTTCGCATATTGGAAAATTGGGTGGATTATATTAGGTTTGTAAATCAATTAATGCATATCATTTCAATTTAAATACTAAGAAGACAAAATAAGCATAAGAGTAAATTACAATCATCTTTCTTGAAGTTTGGCTAAATTATTCATCTTATTTTAAATGTTACACTTAACTACCGTGGCATTTTCACAATGAAAATTGTTAAATAATTTTATTGATCGAAGGAAAATATACTGTTAATTTCAATGACAAAAATAAATTAGATGAGAGACGAATGTAATATTTAAAACTAAATTATGCTAATTGTAATTTATCCAAATCTCTTAGTTTAATTTACACTAAGCATCATATATATGATTCACTTACCCACCCCAGTTGCCATTTAATCTTATTTCTTTTTAGTCTGATTTAATTATTTGAGTTGAAAGGATTAATGCAATTTCAGGACGTGCTCATGGGTGGAACTGATACAGCAGCGATGACTGTAGAATGGGCGATGTCAGAACTACTTAGAAGCCCAAAGGCAATGAAAGAGGCACAAGCAGAGGTAAGAAGGGTGTATGGAGGGAAAGGATTTGTAGATGAGACAAATATTGAGCAGCTGACATATTTAGCAGCTGTCATCAAAGAAACCCTAAGGTTGCACCCTCCTATGACTTTGCAAATAAGAGAAAACAGCGAGACTTGTGAGATTAATGGGTATGAGATACCTCGTAAGACAAGAGTCATCATTAATACTTGGGCAATTGGAAGAGATCCTAAGTATTGGAATGAACCTCACAAGTTTGATCCACAGAGATTCCTTAATACTTCCATTGATTACAACTTTAAAGGCACAAACTTTGAGTATATCCCATTTGGTGCTGGAAGAAGGATTTGCCCTGGAATCTCATTTGCTGTACCAGTTGTTGAGCTTCTACTTTCCAATTTGCTTTACCATTATGATTGGATGCTTCCCAATGGGATGAAGCCTCACGAATTGGACATGGAGGACTCTTTTAGTGCCGCAACAAGAAGAAAAAACGATCTTTGGGTAGTTCCTATTACCTATCAGCCATAGGCATAGCCATGGCCTACCTTAGCAATAATTAAGCACTAATTAGTATTACGTCAGTGAATAAAAAGAATGAATAAACCAAAATGATTGAGAGTTCTAGGATCTGAATCCTCTGCAATATTACAAAGGCGCAATAATTTTAGCAACAGTTTTTTCTGTTGTTAAAAAAAGTGTTGCACTCTGCAATATTAAAAGTATTGTAGAAGATTCATGTCCAAAGTTCTATGAATTATGGTGCAGTGTCTATGGATATGTGACTCGTTATAGCTTTGTTTTTAAGAATTGTCGTTCATTGGTAATATTATTTAAGTTCTCCATTTTCTACACTTCCTCATTTCCCTGTGGTAAGTTTTTTTGTGATTTTGATATGATTTTACAAAAAACTATAATGTACTGGATTAATGAATTTAAAAGTTAGAATTGTCAAAGCATTAAAAAATTGCATATGGTATTTTTGAAGCTATAAAAACAATACATAGCTCTTCCTTTTAAGAAGAATTGACTTATTTTATGTTTCAGTTTAAAATTTTGGTTAAAGAAAAAAGAGAGGTTTCTAATTCCACAATTTCCTAAACCCACAAATTTTGATGGTTTAAATAATGATAAAAAAGATAAAGGTAGAACAGCAGTATGAAAATGAATATGATGTTAAATTAATCCCTTAAGTGCAAAAATGTCAAACAAACAAAATATAATTTTCTCATACATGATGAAATTTTAAAAACTATGTCGAAAAAACAAATAGAACAATTCATCTGATCCCTCTATTTATGATTCTTCATTGGAAAGGAAGCTGTAAAAGCTGTGCCAATGAAGGTTTATAACATTCAGTAACCATCAATAAATCTCAAAACACAATCTCATTAAATCCGTAGGGCAGGCAATCCCAAGCTATGTAATAAGCTGTTTCAAAATACCAATTAGTTGATGCTCCAAGATGGAAACCCTGTTGAGGCAATTTTGATGGGGTGATGGGGATAATAATGAGAAAGTGCGGTGGATATCATGGGATACTATTTGTAAATCAAAGGAGAACAGGGGTCTAAGATTCCGAAGTTTGCAGTGTTTCAATGATGCTCTACTTGGTAAACAATGTTAGAGACTACTTACGCAGGGGGAGAGTCTCATGACCAGAACAATTAAAGCCAGATATTACCAGAAGGGGGACTTTCTCTTGGCCAAATTAGGATACCAGCCAAGCTACACGTGGAGAAGTATATGGAAATCTCGCCCAATTATAGAGGAAGGAGCCAGATGGAATATCAGTTCAGGAGTTAAAGTTAATATTTGGAAAGATAGATGGTTGCCAGAACAGAACGGGGGGAAGATTTAGAGCCTGAGACCAACAAACAGTGAAGTATCTCTGGTAAGTCACATTATAGACCATGATTTGCAAGTTTGGGATAGACAAACAATCCAGAGAATCTTCTTACTTTCTGAAGAGGAGCAAATTTATAGAATACCAATTTCCCAGATGATCTTCGATGATGTGTTGATGTGGCCGTGGGAGAAGGACCATAATTTCTCAGTTCATTCAACATATCATTTGCTACAGAAAAAGAATGCGAATGCGAGAGTAGAACCTTCTAAGGAAAAAACCCAATGGAAATGGCTATGGAAAATGAATGTGCTCCCTAAGATTAGAATATTTATTTGGAAGCTCTATCATGACGCGATTCCAACAAAATCAAGGCTGTTAAATAGAGGGATTGGCACGACCCAATGTGCTTCATGTGCGGAGAAAGAGAGCAAACTCCCATGCATCTCTTCTTTGAATGCCCCATGGACTGATAGAGTTTGGTTCCTTTCTCCTTTAGGTAAGTGCCCACCCCTGAAAAATAACAATTATGTTGGTGAATGGTTTATGGAGAATTACTAGAGAGCTCGCCAAAGTGTGTCTAATTTGGAGAAGCCTAAATAGATATAGTCCCCTCCCCCGCAAAATATCTTGAAGATTAACACAGATGCAGCATCGCTTGACAAAAATTAGTGGGGTTGTGGCATTGTTTGTAGAGACTAAAAGGGAGTGGTGGTTAGAGTTGCCATTAGAAGGATCGAAGCTACTGAAGCTCTTACAATGGTGGAATGTATGGCAATAAGATGGGCTTTGGAGCTTGGTGAGGGTTTGAGCTTTAAAAGAGTCATGGTGGAAATGGATTGCAACCAATCAGTGACTGAATACCATAACCCGAACCCACGCTCTTCTCTGCTTGGTTTGCTACATGATGCTAGAAGACAAGATGAGTTGCTAGAGGAGTTCTCACTGGTTTTTTCTCCCATATCGTGCAATTTTGTAGCGCATTTTTTAGCCAAATCCTTATGCTTTCATGGTCTAACTTTATGGAGTGTTTCAATCTCGTACCCTGTTCTAAAGTTGGCCCAAAAGGATGTATAAAAGTTGTTGATTTCAAATAAATGAGTATTTTTTTCAAAAAAAATTATGAAATTATTACTTTATATATAGTTTTATTATATATATATATAGTTGTTTAAATAAGTTTGTTATGATTTATTTTTTATGTTTAATAATATAATACCACTTATTATTATTTTTTACTAAGTGCATATTTATTGGTTTTTTTTTTCCAAAAACTTAGAATACTTGTGTCATTTTAGTTTTGATTAAAGAAAAAGAAAAGATATTATAATATGCCAAAATTGATGTTTTAAAATTAATAAAAATATTTTCATTAAAAGATGTGGTATTAAATTAGTTAATATCAATAAATGTACTGTAACCAGCCTTCTTGAATAAAAAATATATAGATTGCAAAGAAATATAATTAATATATATATATATATATATATATATATATATACCAAATAATGTTCCAAGGTTAGTATCAGATTAAGCTATGAAGTTTTGACAAAACTTCTAAATAAAATAGGAATGTAATGAAAACTCACACTTAATTTAGAGAAATATTATAGTATAATTGATTAAAAATTGAAACTTGTCTAAAAATCCTAAATCAAGAGATGAGCATAAACTTATATATACTTGTTTAACCTCAAAAAAAAAAAAGTTCTCAACATACATACCTTAGTCCGAAGACAAAGATTTTCATTTTCCAGTTCAATCTCCTAAAGTGACTAACAAGGATAAGAACAAATCATGAAGTATTAGCAAGAAAATAATTAAAGACTATATATATATATATATATATATTGTGTATACTTTATTTTATCAGTTGTTGGTTGTTACCTTCTTAGACCTAATTCTAGAGATTCCTCTTTCAAGTATATTTTCCAGCTGCTTATGTTGAAAGTGATGGTTGGAACCCAAGAGGGGAGTGAATTGGGTTTTATAAATTTTTCACAAGAATTAATTGGAAGTTAAAATGATTTTCTGTAAAAGTACAATGCTTAGGATAATAAATACAATACAGAAAATCAATGTGCTGTTAAGATAAATAATTATAAAGATCAAGGAATTAAAGAATAGATATCAATATGCACAAATTAAAGAGTAAGGGATAGAGAAAGCAAACTCGGAGATTTATACTGGTTCGGCTAATCCAAGCCTACATCCAGTCCTCAAGAGACCACTTGAGTATTTCCACTATAATTGCAAGTTTAATCCGGGTACTTGCAAACCACTACAACCACGCAAATTCGATCCGGGTATTTACGAAACCACAATGAAGAATTTATGAATCCGGGCTCCTCCTCAACCCAAAGCAAGTTCTTCCAACACCGGTACTTGCGAACCTCAACTCAAAATAATATATGTGTTGATCAAAATCAACAATACAAAGAAACTCTCTCTAAAGAGTAGATGAAAACAAATGAAGCTCTAATAACTCTAATGATAGAGAATATGCAAGATTTGGCTCAAGAATGCTTTCCTTTCTCTCAAAGATGATAGAAGAAGTTAATATCACATTGTAGGACTTTGTTCTTGCTCAAAATCGTGTATCTAAGGTCATATATATAAGATTTTACAAAACTAGCCGTTATATAGCCGTTATAGCACTTATAGTGCAGTCCAGATTTTGAGCTTTCTTTAAAAATTCATAACTCCCTCATTTGAACTCCGTTTTAAACAAATAATATACCGTTGGAAAGCTCTTGGAGTCTAGTTTCAAATGAGCCAAGTTTTACTCAAAAATTATTTTTCTTTTAAAAGATATAATCAAAATACTGACTATAGGTCAGAACAGAATAATCAACTTTCAGTTTTTCAAACTATATTTTAAATAGTCATATATTTCTCATTTGGACTCCGTTTTCAATAAATAATATACCTTTGGAAAGATCTTTGAGTCTACTATCAAATGAGATTAAGATAATTGAAAAAATGATTTTTCGTTTATGAGATATGATATAAAGAGTGACCAAAGGTCAAAAACTAACTTTTGTAAAATTTCATATCTCACTATCTTTTTGTTCAAAATAATTGAGCCAATGTATGCAAATCTAAATCATTGAGTTGCACAAGTATACTAGCCTATATAAAATATACCTAATGTAAACACATAGGCTATCTTGATGCATCCAAGCTTCCAAGACTTCAAATCTTCTAATTCTTCATTTCTTGGAGCTTCATCCTTGCATGTTGTTTTCCTTGAGTGAAGCATGATATTGCTTTTCCTTGTTCTTCAATACAATGCTCACTCTTCTTCTTTTGAACCAACCTATAAAATATATCTTACTTGCAAACCCAATGGTTAGTTCAATAGCATGATTCAATATATGCAACATACATATTAAATAACATAATCATGCTTAAGTACTTGTAGCATATATATGATAATTAATCTTTATATATATCAATGCTACTATTCAAATACATTTGTCATCATCAAAACTTATGGCATATAGCCTTAGGGTCAACATATGTTTCACAGTCAGTGTCACAACCCCCAACCGGGTATATGATCAACGCGGATGGCGCCTTAACCATACCGCTGCAAATCTAACTCTCCTTAACCTAAAACCACTTTCATTTACTTTGACAATACGTTTCGTGATTCATTTCTTCCTCAGAATGAAATCGAAAAAAAAAAAAAAAAGATCTCATTAATACAATTTCATGAACACAATTTTACATTCTCAATGTGAAATTCTCATGTATTCTTATTCATAAAAATTTCCACATAATTGTTTACATCATGCAGCAAGGCCTACTCCATTACAAAGCCTTTCTAGAATTTCCACTATGGGAATAAGTTAAGTTTCCTACTGCAATTTTATGACTGATGTCTACTGAATATATTTACTACTGCTGCCTTTAATATTTTTGACTGACTATAGGTAGAAAAATCCACTAGCTAATATATATTTTACTATTGAAAAGTTCCTACTGATTTTTACAACATATATTTGCGACTGCTTTACCTATTTTTTTCTACACCTATTCAGTTGGAAAATATATCAGTCAGCCTGAGCAATATTTTTTTACTATTCATCCACACACTCAAATTTTTTGAATAATGCATTCACTAAATTAGGAAATATTCATCCCACTAAACATCAGTAATATATACATATAAAACATACACGAGAGTTATAGTGAATAAAATTTTTAAAAATTAAAATTAATAATTAGTATTTCGAGAGAGTCAGTCTTTGAAAAATAAAAAAAATTCAAATATTTTTTAAAATTTTTTTATAACACTGAATTTATATTAAAAAATTTATATAATATATACAATTCTGTTTATATTATTTTCAATTATTATTAAAGTTAGAATGTACTAAAAATTAGAATTAAAAAAATACAAAAATAAAGAAAACCGCCTCTCCAGTAGTCAAGCCTCTTGAGTTTGGACTCGATATAATTTATTTTTTAAATTTTATGATTGATTTTAAAAATAAAAATTTTTAAAATAGTCTAAATTTATAAATTTTCTATATTTATGTATTTATATTTATGTAGATTTTTTAATTATAAAAAAATCAATTTAAAAATATAAGAAAAATATTAAAACTTTTAAAATATATTTTTATGTTTATATAATATTGTCATGTTTACAAAATTTTTAATTGTTATTAAGTTAGATAATATAAAAAATTATAATTAAAAAATAACAAAAGCATACATTTAAAATATTATATATAAGAAAAAAGAAAAATTTACATATTAAATTAAAAAAATAATCTAAAATTTTTAAAATAATAAAAAATAAATTCAAAATATAATACAATAAAACAAAAAAAAATGGACCAATACTCAAGTTCACACTCGAGAGTTTTTTTTTATTAATTTATTTCTTAAATTATTTTTTAAGATTTATGTTAAATATAAAAGTTTTTAAAATAGTCTGAATTTATAAATTTATTATATTTATGTAGATTTTTTAATTATGAAAATATAAAAATTAATTTAAAAATATAAGAAAAATATTTAAAAATTTAAAATACATTGTTTTGTTTATATGATATTGTTATGTTTACAATATTTTAAATTATTATTAAGTAAGACAATATGAAAAATTATAATTAAAAAATAAAAAAGCATAAATTTAAAATATTATATATAAGAAAAATGAAAAAATTACAAATTAAATTAAAAAAATATCTTAAATTTTTTAAATAACAAAAAAATAAATTTAAAATATATGCTCTTTTGCTACTCGAGAGACAAGCCTCTCGAGTGCCTCTCAAGTTTCAACTAGAGAGGCAAGCCTTGAGTTGGAGAGAATATTTTTTTTTAATTGTTGATTTTATAATTTATTTTTTAAATTATTTTTTAAGATTTATTTTTAAAATAAAACATTTTAAAATAATCTAAATTTATAAATTTATTATATTTATGCATTCATATTTTTGTAGATTTGTTTAATTATGATAAGAAAAAAATTAATTTAAAAATATAAGAAAAATTTTAAAAATTTTAAAATATATTGTTATGTTTATATAATATTATTATGTTTACAATATTTTAAATTATTACTAAGTCAGACAATATATATAAGAAAATTAAAAAATAACACAAGCATAAATTTAAAATATTATATATAAGAAAAATAAAAAAAAAATTACAGATTAAATTATAGAAGAATTATCTAAAATTTTTAAATGGTGAGAAGAATATGAAAATAATGAGGGCCTAATTTATTTTTTAAAATAATTTGTTATGATGTGTTAATTTTTTAAAATTATGAAAGATTAATGAAATTTTTTTAAGTGAATATAATTGTATTAATATTCATTAAGTTTATAAATTTTTACAGAAGAAAAAATGTATTTCAATGTGAGTATATAGAAGAAAGATCAATAAATAAAAATGATATATTATACAATATAAAAAAAAAAATTAATTATCACTTTCAGAAATTTTCTCACTTTCTTCATTTGCTACTTCGTCTAAAATTGTTTCTTCGTCTTCATTCTAAGATTAATTTTCATCTATATCTTTGTTCTCGTCTTTTTCTTCTTCACTTTCTTCCTCTATTTGTTTATTTTGATGTTCCTTCTCTCCTTCAGTTTCATAAGTTATTTCTTGATAATGTCTCTACTCTTGTAAATTATCATTTAACAAATCACTATACACAGCAGAAACATGAGATGGTTCACCCTGATAGGCAACTTCTAGTGTTTGTTGGTTGTTTACTAGACTTCTTAGCCTAGTTTTTATAACAACCCACCATTTTGATTTCTCTTTACTTCTGATTAGATAAGGTACAAAATATACTTGTGTTGCCTGGTGTGCAAAGACGAATAAATCAAATTTTCTATATCTTCTTATATGTCTAATTTCTATAATTCCATAATGTGCATGCACCTTAGTTCTATGATTGAATACCGGATCAAACCATTCACAATAAAATAAAACAGTCTTTTTTGTAGGTTTACCAAAATACTCTAATTGTATGACTTCTTTGAGACCGCAAAATAATCTTTTTTTCCACCGCACACTCTAGTACCTTTAACACACACCCTACTTTTAGTTGTTTTCTTGCTAGTACTCCAAGAATCTGTATAAAATTTGTATCTATTTACAAAATATATTAGTCATGTCTCTACCTTTCTAAATGGTCCCCAAACCAAGTTCCTAATATATGAGTTATTAAATATTTGAGGTTGAATATGTACCTAGTTCAAATGAGTAGTGAATAGTCAGAAAAATAAATTAATATATATATTATATTTAATCTAATAATTATTACACTACTTACAAGATTTTTTAACCAAAAGACAAAATGTTGTTCAACAATTTTATCAATATCACCTAACGTGAAATGGGGATTTAAACTTTTATGAAATTGTTCAAAATTGATGTGGTACAAAAGTAAAGTCAGTGAGCATAATACTTAGAAAATATTTGATTAAAGGTAGTCACATTAGGTATAAAGTATTTCTTACTGAAAATATGGTTTCACTTCATCATAATTGAGAAGAACGTAAAGATGAGTTGTCATAAATTCTCTATCATCCAAATATCTAGTGATGTTTTTTTTCCAGAGGGACACCCAAATTGGTTAAAAATTGATAATGTCATTGGGTGGCTTGTCCTTTCTTGTACACAGGCATTCCAACTAACTCTTGTTCTCACTGAATGTACGTGGGATTTAAAGTAGTAAGAACAAAAATATGATATCTCCTGTGCTAAATAAGCCTCACAAATAGAATCTTCCACCTGAGCTTTATTCTTTACTGTCTTTTTAATTTTGTTTAGAAACCTTTAAATTTGAAAAAAAATAGTTTGTTCACTATTAAATCATGCCAAATTAAAATAATATAGAAAAATAATATTAATGAATGATTTAATGCCTTTCAAAAGGATACATCCATCAGTATTATACCGATCCACCAACTCGAGCCTCATATGGGAGATGGACAGGTAGATGTTCCATCGAATCAAAAAATGAAGGAGGAAATATTCTTTTTAGCTTGCAAAGAATGATAGAAATTTTGTATTCCATTTGCATCAACTCGTCCACTTTCAACTTTGATGAATACAATTCTCTGAAGAATTGGCTTATTTCATTGATAGGCTTCCAAACTTGCTTAGGCAATGTGCTGAAAGCAATTGGCAGTAAACATTCCATGAAAATGTGACAGTCATGGCTCTTCATTCTGAATAATTTTCCATCTTTTACGTTAACACATCTTGACAAATTTGAAGAATATCTATCATACATTTTTAAACGTTTCACCCACTCGCAAATGGCTCTTCTTTGCTCCAGCGTCAATGCGAATTTAGCTTTTGACTTAATCACTCGGTTATTACCTAGGTCTTGTAACTCTAATTCACGACGCCTGCAGTACACCACCAGATTCATCTTTGCCTTAAGGTTATCCTTTGTCTTTCCTTGGATATCCATTACAGTATTAAATATGTTATCGAACACATTTTTTCCTATGTGTATAACATCCAGATTGTGATGGATTAGAAGACTTTTCCAATAAAGGAGCTCCCAAAAAATACTCTGTTTTGTCCAATTGTGTTCAAACCCATAACCTTCAACCCTGGAAAGCCCACTTTCAACAAATTTAAGGAGTCTTCTAACTTCTTATCATAATTCCTCCCCACTTAATATAGGCGGTGGTAGATCATCTTCAATTTGATTCTTGATGAACACATCTTTATTCCTCCTAAAAGCATGATCAGCCAACAAAAACTGACGATGACAATCAAACTAGGTATTCTTTCTCCCATTGGGCAAAGTAAATGCTTTTGAGTTGTGCATACAGTAAGGACATGCCAACTTACCTGCAGTACTCCACCCTGACAACATTCCATATGCTGGAAAGTCATTTATTGTGCACATCAACAATACTCGCATTTGGAAATTTTGCTTTGTTGAAACGTCGAAGGTGGATACTCCATCCCACAACAGATTCAACTCTTCAATGAGTAGCTGCAAGTACACGTCGATGCCAGACTTTGGATTACGTGGGCCAAGTATAATGGTTGTAAGGAACATATACGGTGCAGTCGTGCACATGTCCGGTGGTAGGTTATATGGCGTCACTATAACCGGCTAACATGAATATTGTGTATCGTGCTAACTGTAAGGGGTAAACCCATCTGTACACAGACTGAGCCTAACATTGTGTGGCTCACTAGCAAAATCTAGATACACTCTGTCAAAGTGTTTCCATGATTCTCCATCTGAAGGATGGACCAAAACACCTTCATCTCTTCTATTATTACAATGTCATCGCATGTGTTTAACTAAACTCATTGAGGCATAAAGCCTCTGCAACCTAGGAATGTATGGCAGATAGTGCATCTTTTTCATTGGAACCGGTTTAGCATTTCATCTTCTGTCAAATTGATTTTCTCGATAGCGAGATGCGTTACAAAATCTACATGCCAACTCGTCCTCTCTATAGAACAGCATGCACCCATTCACACAGACATCAATTTTTTTAGACGATAGGCCAAGTTTAGATATCAGTCTTTTTGTATTGTACCAATCTTTTGGCACAAAATTATTAGTAGGAGTAATCTCTCCCATGAAGCTTGCCATATCATTGAAAGACTGCCTTGAAATGTTTCCTTCAGATTTAAGACTTAACATTCTTACTGCAACAGACAACTCTAAGTGATTGGTACAACCCGGCCAAAGTGGCCTCTAGTACGCGTTTAGTAAATCGAAAAACATCTGAGATTTTGGATTTGGAGGTTGACCAATGTTTAAATTGCTAGTGTCTTCATTATCTGGATCAGAGTCATCTTTGATATCAAAATTTTGTTGAGTCGCATCCAAGATCATAGCTGGATATCTTAAATCTCCTTCGTCAATAGTGAATGTCGATGAACTTGCCACGTTATGAATAGTTGAACTTGTGGCTTGACCACCAACCTCACCATGAAATGTCCAACACCAGTATCCTGGTTGAAAACCTTTTTTGTAAAGGTTGACTTTCACATCCTCCACATCCATATAGGTTTTATTTTTGTGTTTAGAAAAAGGGCACCTAATTTTTTCATCTGAATCTAATGCATGTCTTTATGTGAAAGTAACAGACTCTTCAACACCATGCAAAAATTCTTTTGTATAACTCTTTCGACCAGGATTTAATCTATTGTACATCCATATTTGATGAGAGGGGATATCCATTTTTTTGGAGCAATGGAGAGTGTTAATTGACCAAAAAAATTTGAACAAGTATTCTCAAAGAGGAAGGAGAGTGTTAACTGAAAAAAAAAGTTTAAACAAATACTCTTAAACAAAAAATTAGAAAGTTGGAACTCCGAAGAGAGATATTGTAATTTTTTCAATGATATGATAAGACACCTATTATATTCTTATTGTGTCAGGTGTAATTGTTTCTTCACTTTCTCATAAAATAGATGTAAAATAGATGTGTGACTTATCTAAATACAGCTCATGTAATATTATATTCTCATGTCATATTATATATGCATAAATTAATATTTTAAAAGAAAATTAAGAATTGAAATATTATATTTTTAAGATAAATAAAAATTTTACACACATAAAAAAAATTAGATTATAAAAATATAACATTATAAAAAAATGAATAAATTAAAAATGGGTCTCAAAGTACATATAAATAAAAAATTAAAGAAACAAATATCTAAAAAATACAAATAAAAAATAATTAAAAAATTAAAATAGTAAATTCTCGCACTGCATTTCATTTCATATCTAATGATAAAAAAATAATAATAAGAAACTCATTTCACATTAGGCATGTTAAAAAGTAAATTCTTGCACTGTACTTCATTGCACATAATAAAGAAAAAATAAGAAGTCATTTCACATCAGGCGTGTTAAAAAGTAAATTCTGGCACTGCAATTCATTTCACATTCACATCAGGCATGTTTTGGCACTGCACTTCATTTCACATCATAATGAAAAATAAGAAAGAAGTGATAAGGAAAAAAATAAAAAAAGAAAGAGTATGATTTGTAAAAAAGTGAGAAAGTCTACTCAGCCATTCATGTCACATCGTAAAGAAAAAAAATAAGAAGTATGAAAGTGTGCTGTGATTATAAGAAATATCTATACTCTTATAAATAAAAAAAAGATAACTAGTGATTGTCTACTTATTTAACTCTCATTTTAAATAAAAACAATCTCATTTCACGTCACTATTACTATTGTACTATGACACCACATTTATCATAAGAAGAAAAAAGAAACTCTATCACTGACACCATATTTATCATAAGAAAGAAAAAAGAAACTCTATCACTGACACCACAGTTATCATAAGAAGAAGAAAAAAACTCTATCACATTTCATATGATAACAAAAAAATTGCAACCACATTAAAGAAACACATTTCACATCATAAAAAAAAATAAGCTCTAACATATGTGATTGTAAGAAAGAGTGTTTCAGTAAGCGTAAATGTAATTGTAAGAAAGCGTGTGTCAGCATTTGTCAGTATATAAGATATATATGTAATTATTTTTTCTTCCACTCTCCATCAATATATTTCATATATACATAAATTAATATTTTGTTAAAAGGAAATTAATAATTAAAAAATTATATTTTTAAAATAAAATAAAAATATTCTACACATAAAAAAATAAAAAGTAAAAAATTAGAGTAAAAAACATAACATCAAATAAAATAAAAAAATTTATCCCAAATTAATATAAATAAAAATTTTAAAAGAATAATTTTAAAAAATATGAATAAAAAATATTTATAAAAAAAGAAAAAAAAATGTGGGGGCCAGCTGGCCCCTACGGCCTTAATGGGAGTGCACTCTTGTGAGGCATCTGTACTTCGGTGTAGGGTACTGGTTGCCCACGGGCAACCAGTATTTTTTTTTTTATATTTTTTTAGTTTCAATTTTTTTATTTTTAGAATGTTTTTCTTAAATTTTTTTAGTTTTAAATTTTTTTTCTTTTTTTTAGAATTTTTTTATTTCTTATAATTTTTAAAAGTTTAAATTATTTATTATTTCTTGATACAATCATTAACATAAAAAAAAAGTTTGATATAATTCAAAATACATCTAAACATATTTAATTACACAATAAATATATTTTTATTCATTGTCTTCTTCTTCTCCCTCTATTTCTTCTTCTGTCTCCTGAGGTCTTCTTCTTCTCCTCCTTCTTTGGTTGGTATCAGCACCACTACTGCTACCAGCTTCATCACCACGAGCTTATCTAGAGAGACGTCTCAACTATCTAGTATGTGCAGCCAATTGTATGTCTTGCAAACCTTTTTTCATTATCTGCATGTAAGGGCCATTAGGCTACTGGATAGTCATTCTTTCCATCACTTGCGCCAAACAAGTTTGAATAAAAGTTGAAAAAAATGTAATTACTAATTATAAACAAATATAAAATTCAGATAACTCAAATGGATGAAAATTTATATTTTACCATGTGATTTATCACTCCTGAATCTAAACCGATGAATCAACAAATATGGTTTTTGTACCACTGCATATATTGAGACATTGGTCCCAAGCTTTCGGTTGCCAAATCAGCGTCTATTACTTGTTCTTGCTAGTTATTCCAGCTAATGATAGCCAGTTCGAAAATTTTTAAAAAGTCCTTGTGGCGCACAATTTGCATATAATGCACTTGTTCCCAAGCTTCTTTCCCTCCAATGGGGTCTTTAATTTAGGGATATCTTGCACCTGTCCAAACTAGAATAGTACGTGGTCAGGACATTGGACTTCACAAATGTGGAAGCAAAACATTGGTATTGCAGCCAGACCTATTTCTGCCCCACTGCGACAATATTGTGCGACATTCTCATATGCATAAGGGGTTCACTGAATCTATAAAATTTTGACATAAAATTTAGTATATTAGAATAATCATATTAGTAGATTTATTTTATATATATACATCATTCTCATTTGTCATCAAATCTAATATCTTTCTGTATCTACAAAGCATAATTTCTTGAGGCATTTGAGGTAGGTGAGCCCCCTTCCACCTACATAAATGTAAATAAATTAGTAATTCAATAAATACACATTATCCAATAAAAATATATCAAAAAAAATATATTAGTAAAGAAAATATACTTGTAACCCAAAGGTGGTCATAATAAATATTCGCCAGGTAGAGGATTTGGTTGGACCACAGTGTCTCTTACTATAAAAGGAAATCTTGACCATATCCACATGTGTAATAGTGCGATGCATCCACCAATTTGTTTTGTATCTGGTACAGTTACAGTGCAAAGCTCTTTATATAAAAATGCTAATATTGTTGAGCCCCATAACAATTGTCCACAAACATAGAAATCAATGATAAAAGGGAGATATTTCAAGTTGACATAACCGCCAGATTTATATGGCATCAAGTATCCACCTAGTAATTGTAGGATCTATGCTCTAGCATGTCATGCTAGTGTGGTTTGGTCTAAAACCTTAGGTAGATCGCCAAATGTGTCTGCCAACCATTTAAGTGATAATCTTTATCCACTTAGCTCTGATTTGGGCACAGTTTAATTCCAAAAGCTTCAATACATAAATCTTCTAAGTTTGATATCTGCGAATTACCACATAATGGTTTTCCTATACATTGAAGTCCTAGTAACATTCCTACGTCTTCTAATGTTATTGTCATTTCACCTAAAGTTATGTGAAATGTATGCGTCTCTGGACGCCATCTTTCTATAAATGCAGAAATTAAATTATGATTGAATTCAAAATTTCCTAGCATACAAACCCCATAAAATCCAGCTTGTACGAGCAATGGCACTATAGTGTGAGGTGGATGCCCAAGAAATCATTCATTTATCCATTTTCTAATCATCAATATACGATTGTTCTAATGACATAAAAAAATATAGTAAAAAAGATAATTCATAAAAAAATTATAATATACGTAATTTAAATAAATAATACTTACTGTATCACTTCTCTCCACTATAGTAGAAATATGATTTTCTTGCAAGAATAGCAAACTATGATTAATTGGACCTACAAATGTATCAATCATGTTTGTTTGGAAAGAGAGAGAGAAAGCCTTTGAGTGTAAGAAAGTATGAAGCTTAGGAGTGACAGATTGATAAGAAAGTATGAAGCTTGAAAATATGAAGAGTGAGAGAAAGAAATTCGTGAAGGCTAGTATGTAGGAAGCTTGAAAATATGAGGAGTGAGGGAGAGAAACTTGTGAAGGCTAATGTGTATGTTGATGAATTTTAAAGGGTATGTCTTGTAGTGGCAGAGATGGATATTTTATTTTTTACATAAATTTTAATATTGTGAGTTGTGCTTTTTATTTAATGATGATGATAATATTCACATATATTTTATAATTTATTTAATTATATTATTTTATTATTTGTCATATATATTATCTCTTATTATTTTTTTATAACAACAATTCAGATATTAAATAAATAAAGTTAATTATTTAATTATGTTATACGAAAAAAAATTATTAATAAAATAATTTTTTAGTTATTAATATAAAATATAATTGATAAACATCTAACATCAAATAATTATTTTTAATAGTTTTCCATATTTTCTTTAATTTAAAGTCGTCTTTTTTTTTAAATAAGTACGATGAATTTTATCTACTTGTTAAAAAGAATATAATAGATACTCATAAATATTTTATTTTTAATAGTTGTCTATATCTTTTTTTAATTTAAAGTATGTTAATGTCTTTTTCTTTTTAAATAAGTATAGTGGATCCCATCGTACTTGTTGAAAAGAGTATAACAGATACCTATAAATATTTAGCCCATATCTTTCACATGTGACATAATATTTAACGTCACATCATTTATTTATTAACTTTTTCCTATAATAATTACCCTTCTTTTCACTTCTATTTTCCTCTCCACCAACATTTGTCGTATTTGAGTTTCCTCATCTCTATTAGAGTTATCTGAATACTTTTACACTTTTGTCAACATGTCAAGTGATAGATCACAGGAGCAAGAAAATTTGTCCAATAGACAAATATCAAGAATACATAATAATGTTCAACTTGGGAATCCTTCATCTTCTTCTAACAACAACACTGAAAATGTCATAGAAACACCATGGCCTCTATTTCCTTATTCTTCTCCTTTTTTTGGCCCTTCAAATCCTCCTTATAACTTTTATCCACCTACGACATGGCAATTTCAAGGTAACGTACCACCAATTCTTCATCCTAGTTACACTTTAACCGGACCACCACCAATGTGACAATTTTACGGCTGCAATGATACATCTATTATGCCATATATTTCTTTTCAAGTCTCAGTTAACTCACCAACGACATTACAGGCATATCATAACTCATCTATTTCTTCGCAATCTCAAACTTCCTTTCTACCTTTAAGTCCAATCCCCCCCCAGCACCTGATCAAGTTCCAACCTCTGGATCCTCACCAATACCAACAGAAGTCACAACTTACAGTGCACAAGACGATAGCAACATAATCATAAAGGTCCTTATTAGTCCAGATGGAACAAAGTAATTTTTTTTTCTATCAATTGTACTTAGTATTTTATTTAAAAATTTGTCACATTACATATTTTTAAATCTCCTAAATATCTTTTAAGTTTATAAATGATTCAGGTTTCTCCAAATCTTAATAAGATTCAAGATCAAATTGTGTCTATCATTAAATCAACATATGATGGACTATACACATACTGGAGGGATGTACCTGAATCATTGCGAAACTTGTGGTGGCTAGAATTTTAAGTATAATTTCATTATCTTTATCTATTACAATCTTTTACCTCACATTATCATCTATTATTAATATCATGATCTATTATTAATTATAAATCTTATTTGTTAAAAATATTATATTTAGTCACCACAACATCAAGACTCTATTCAAAGTAATTGGAAATATTGTGTGTCAAATCGCTTAAAAGATATGATATATCAAGCGCATAAGAAAAATAAAAAATCAGCGTGGATTGGAGAATTTGTTTGAAATCAATTATGTAATAAATGGGGAACACCACATTTCAAACAAATTAGCGAGCAAAAGAAAAAAAAATAAATCTTCTGACTCTAGTGAATTTGGCTTATCTCTCCACACTGGAGGTTCTACTTCAATGGCAGAGCATAAGAGAATATTGGTAATTAATTCATCCTTTATTATATTTATTTACTATTTCATCATTATATTTCATACTTATATATATATATATATATATATATATATATATTTTCTTGAACCTTAGACAAAGAAATTGGGAAGAGAACCTACTACATCTGAATTATTTCTTTGTACTTAGCAAAATAAGATTGATCAAAGATGGGTTGATAAAAAATCTGAGACAATATTTGTAAGTGTTATTTTATTTATATATAATCGTATATGATATATATTTTATAATACAATCTAGTTATATAGTTTCATTTTTCTTAAAGGTAAAATATCAAAGACTACATCAATCTTCAGGTTGCTCTGAACAACAATTATCGGATCTTGATTTATGGATGAAAGCATCAGGAGGAAAAAAAAAAGGGCACATATATGGTTTAGGAGTTGAGGCATCCAAAATAGTTGGTACTGCAGCCTCTGAATTTCATATACAAGAAGGCCAATCACAACTTGATTGTACTCACTCTCAAGAATTTTAACACGTTCTAAATGATACATTTGTTAACTGTCTAAATAAATCTTATGACGAAGAATTGAAAAAAATATAAAGAACATGTCGGAAAACTAAGTAGTCAAGTCATTACAATAGAGACTAGACTCAATGCAATGCAAGAATTTTTTCCTTCTTCACATCCACCTCAACACTTATTTTATGCTAATTCAAGTAATCAAGGAAATACAGACATATATCGACCAGATGTAACATCTTTAAATAATGTCTCTATTTTTTTTTAATTCCCTTTAATATTCCAGCAACCGACAATATTCCAAACAACGAAAACAATGAAGATAAAGAAAATGATGATGAAGAGTAGAAATATGTATTATACAATTTTTAAATTTTATTTTTATTATTATAATATATTTTCACTAATGAACAATTTATTTAATGCAATTTAGTTGTGCTAATTTATAAATATATTTGAATATTCTACACAATTCACATATACAAATGATGACTTATACATTAATATATAAATAATATAAAATATATAAAATTTTATTTCTAGAAATGTTAAAGATAATTTGATATTAAAATAATAAATTATTCAATTATATTTTTTTATTATTAAAATAATGTGAAAATGTTATAATATAGTATACTATAAAGTGGAATAAATTTATTAATGAGACATTTATTTTCAAACGGCACTATAAAAAATTAACGCAAATAACAGTGCAAGGCGAGAGTGTTATTTTAGGTACGCACGAACATAAAAATTTTAGATGTGATTTTGAAATATTCCTACAAATTCTTTTATATAACAATTCAACTCCACTTTGTATTCTCGCAATTTATTTTTCTTTTCTTCTTCTCTCTCATTCATCTTCGTCTTCTCTGGTTCTCGATTCTCGTTTTCTCTGGTTCTTCTTTTTAGGTATGTATACTCTTCTTTTTTTTAATCTCTCTCATTCATCTTCTTCTTGGTTTTTTCATTTTCAAGTTCAGAGATACAGAGGTATAATTTCTTTCCTATTTCACATTATTATTCTCTACAACTTTTTTGATTTTATTTACGTTATATAACAGTCCTATTTTGTCTTGAAAAACAATTATATATTTTTGATACTTCTCAGAGTAACTTCTCTAATGTGTTAACATGAATATATTTTTATGGCTCAAGAAGTAGAACTACTAATTTATTTAGACCATTTAATTCATCTTTCTTGAGACATTCTAGACCTGTTTCATTCTCTGGTGGAGAAAGATGTAGAGATATGGAAGAAGACATATGGACCGAGAAAAATAAAATATTTCATTTAAAAATTTGTAAATTTATTATTTTATTTTTTATAAAAATAAACAATTTATCTCTATTAAAATTTGTAAATTTATAATTTTTTTCAATAATAAGTTTAAATTATTTTTTGAGTATGGTTAAACTAAAATTATAAATATATAATGTAAATTAATTAATTTTCCCTTTTCATAATTAAAAAAATCTATATAACAATTAAAATTTAAATATATAAATATAATAAATTTCTATTAAATTATTTATTTATTTTTTTACACATTTAGATTTAAAAATTCATTAAGAATTTAGTGCCTCCAGACCACTCTCGAGAGACACTCTCTCACCCCATATTCATATTTTTATTAAATAATATTTTTAATTTATATTTTTATTATTTTCCGACTGCAAATCCGTATGAAGGATTTAGTAGCTAATATGTTTCAATAGGAAATCAATAACAAAAAATTTAGCGACTCTTGATTTTGCCACTGAACAATTTCAGTAGGTATTCAGTAGGAATAATAATTTTCTTACTGAAATTCATTACTTCCCTACTGATTTTGCTATAGTTATCTTGCGTCTTTCCTGTAATGTCCCTAACTACTTACATAGGTAAATGAATCTACCTAAGACAATACTGCGACCTGATCAAAGGGGGAGGTTCTTCGAGCACATAGGCCTTCAGATTTGCAAGGTCTGCCATCCTTAAAACTGTGAGAGGGTGAGTCCAAACCACAAAACTCACCATAAAACCCTACCTACCCACAATATACAAGACATGCATACTATAATACTAAAGATAAAATAATATAATTTTCGTGCAGACCAATTCATCATATATCACACACATATGTAGTATCTATAGACTATATGCAATATGTCTCACATATACTCGAGAATATGGTTACCTTAATTCTTTTCTCATGATGCATGACTTTATAAATCACCCACAATGACACCCCCGCCCCCTTTACTAACATTTAATACATGACTATTTTGATTTTTACACACATCCAATCACTTAGCAATTAGGGATATTCATATGCATAAGAGTGAGAAAACACATTACACTGAAACCACATTTACACACTGGTTGGAAGCCAAGCAAATCACGACTATAGCACACAAGCCCTACTATGGAAGCAACAACGTGAGACCGGGGACACTGAAGCCTTACCGTATACACAAACGCACAATTATGTGATTCACTTACATTGGTTCCCCTCGCCCTCAATGACCAATCGTGGCACTGAGAATACACCCCTTTATCCTTCTTTCACCATGCCACAAATTCACGAGGCCTCACATTGGTTCCCCTCGCCCTCAATGACCAATCGTGGCACTGAGAATACACCCCTTTATCCTTCTTTCACCATGCCACAAATTCACGAGGCCTCAGCGATAACCACATGAAGGCCAATGGAGGTCCCTAGCAACTCATGACCACAAGCACGAGAATATACCATCATTCGCTCCCCTTTTTGTGCTTGCAGCAACATGAGACCCTGGATAACAAAGCCAACCACCAATAGATTCTTTTACATCACATTTTAAAGTACACACAATGCACAACTTATGTTTTCACATATCATAATAAACATAGCCACAATTCACAACACCATTATACACGAAACTTATTCATATGCAATATACTTTGTATACCTACACTTCATTCTCACATAACTCAGAAATTCATTGCTTATGTTTTTATGAGAATGGTCATAGAAGGCTACTCCTACAAGAACAAATTTACTTTCTTTTTAAATTGGCCAATTAGCCTTCTCCATTTAACCATGCACATTTAATTCATTACATGAATGAATACATTCATATTCATTTGACAATAATTCAAGCACAAGAATTGTGAAGCAATAATCAAGCAATTATTGCTTATATAAACTTTACATTATATGAGTGAAGTTGTACATGTATTTTCAAAATCCTCCTTCAACATAATTATATACCATGACACAATGAAATCGTCCTTGAACATAATCGCATATCATGATACAATAAGGGGGATTTACTTACTCTAATCATTTCTACATTTGACAACATTAATTGTTAACACATATGCTTTCTAACCAAACACGCAAACCTCAAGAATTCTTAATACTTGCAAGGAAATATACATCAAGAAAATTTAAAATTTCTTTCCTAGTTTAACAAATGTATAGCATTTGTGGTCTTGAAGACAAATCATATTTAGTTCGTGATGATCTAATTTGGTTCATGTGGTGACCAAAAATCTAAACAAATTTAATGACATCTACGCAAACAAATATACAAGATAGGAAAAAAGTCCCCTCACCTTTGCTCAAGCTCTCTTACCAATTCCTTCTCTTTAAAGATGGATTTGCAAGCTTAAGATGTCCCAAGAACCATCAAATCCTCTTCCATCATTTAAGGGCCAAGAAAACATGAGAAAAAAGGATCAATATTAGCACCTTAGAGGAGAATCAGAGTGTGGCGCTTAGGCGCCTTAACTGGGGCCTAAGGCGCTACCTCTCTTCCTCTCAGCCTTAGGCCTTCTTGCTGCCTAGACCTTGGCACCTGGGCACCAAGGATAATCTTGCCTCCTTTGATTCCAAAATATCATGGGTTCATCTTGGATGTACATAGGCATGAAAAAGGCACTCAAAACAGTCCATAGATTCCAGATTAAAACCACATAATGAGAGAAAAGATTCAAGAAAACATATTCAATTTATTCTTCCAAAAATCTCTAATTCTACCTCAGTGGTTCAACTATACTTGCAAAGGTTTTCATCTATCAAGACTTTAGAATATAAATTCCACATCAATTGATCCTTAGAACCATTATACACAATTTTCCTCAATCAAGCTAGCCAAAAAATCCTTCTTGAAAGGAATGAAGAAGAAGAAGAAGATGGAGAGATTTACATACCTCAACTCCCATGCTTCCATAACTGTCATTCTTAAGCATTGAACATATGTGGGTGTTGGAGGAGATGGCTAGAGTGGCCTGGCCGAAGAGAGTGAGAGAGAGCCAGAGAGAGGCAGAAGATGAAAAATGAAAGGGAGGGGAAGGAGGTGTGTGTTTATAGTGTGATGTGGGCCCCACTTACTTTGTTTTCAATTTGGTCCATTTGGTAATCACATTAGTTAGGACTTCGCACGAAAATTAAGAGAATTGCTCAATTTTAAGATACCCAACATCACTTTCATAAAAACACATCACCCTATCCCATTTTCATAAAAAAAATTATCAAAAGTCTTGTATTTGCACTTTGGTCCCTCTGGTGGCTCAAGATCCACTGCAGGCTCAATTCTAATATCTTTACTGTACCGGCCTCATAACCCATTCTCTTGAAGTTCATTATTTCTCATAAGTTCCTTTTTAGTTCTTTTTCAAGAGAATTCCTTAATTTCCTTTCCACTTTAGTCTTGAACACGCTCCTTAATTCGTGAAAAATTTTCACCCCGATAATTATGTACTTTTTAATTACACAGTAATACCTGGGGCATTAGAGTCAGTATACTCAATGCATCACTCATCAAGTGCCTACAATCAAGTAATGTGTGAAAAATTAATAATCCAACTCAAGAAGAAATTTTTTTGAGTAAATTACTATTTAGGTCCCTAAAAGATTATATCATTATCAATTTAGTCCTACAAAGATTACTCATATCAATTTAATCCTTGAAAGATCTACCCCAAATCAATTTGGTCCCTCTATCTATAAACTTAACTGAAACTTAATGTCGTCACTCACGTGGAGGATAATGGCACACACATGGCCGTTATTGTCAATGTGGTATGTGAGGTAGCATTGTTGATTGAACCCTAGATATGACACTGTTCAACACTTTCTCCATGTTCGCAATAATGGCCACTTGCGAGCCATTGTCCTCCACATTAGCAACACTGTCAACCATTAGTTAAGTTTGTGAATGGAAGAACCAAATTAATTGGAGGTAGATTTGTTGGTGTCAAATTGATACAAGTAACCTTTCGTGAATTAATTGATAATATCTTAATCTTTCATGGACCAAAATAGTCATTTACTAAATTTTTAAAGTACATATGTTGTAGTAGTGGACAATAATCAAATGTAGAGTAAATTACTAATTTAATCTTTAAATATTACAATCTTTTCAATTTAATCCTTAAAAGATCAAATATTTTAATTTAGTCACTGAAATATTAAATTTGTCTATCTATTTGGTCCTTTTAGTTATTAAATCATAAAATCTATTGTTAAATCTCACATTTTCATTACTAGAAATCATTTTAATGAATAGAGGCACTACAAGTAAACTGTTGAATTGTGGCGGTCATTTCCCGACGATTTTAAAATACCGCTAGAAAATGAAGCAATTACCGACGAATATAAAAACCAATTTGACATTTTCTCTCATTCCAAATTCATTAATTTATTAGACATATAATCTCTCTCTCTCTCTCTCTCTCTCTCTCTCTCTCTCTCTCTCTCTCTCTCTCTCTCTCTCTCTCTCTCTCTCTCTCTCTCTCTCTCTCTCTCTCTCTCTCACACACACACACACACACACACACACACACACACACACACACACACACACACACAAAGTAAATAAATAAATCACTGCTTTTTTAAAAAAAAAAACAACTAAAACATCTATAATCTAAGAATCAATTCTATTCCAAGAATCAAACTCTATCCCCCCACTTATAGGTTGTGTATCTTATTATTACCATCTTGCTATTAACTTCTTAATTTCTATGAGTGAAATATTATATATATATATATATATATATATGTATATATAAGTTGCTAAAATTATTTTAACCCAAAAACAAAAATAGAAAAGACATTTAATTTAACAAAAAATAAGTATCTTATTACTAATGAATTAGGATATAAGAAAAAAAATTATATTTATATAATTATCTGATGTAAAAAAATTAAATCAAAAAAAATTGAAGAGCTTAAACAAAAAATTTTATATAATAATCTAATATAAAAAATAACAATCAAATGTTTTTAAAAAATTATTTGTAATTTTATGACAAAAATTATTTATGGATATTTGTATTTTAATTATTTATGACTAATGACTATAGTTTTAAGACTTTAAAGTATGAAATTTGCATATAAATTATTTATTTTACTTAGTTTTAAATTTATTTGTAAACAAATATAAGTATATATATAATTTTTAATTTTTTAATTTATTTATCTAGTTCAGCAATTAACCTAATGACCTGACAATTAAACTAATAATCTGATAACTCGAAAGCCAGCCTAGATCAATGACTGTGCTAGTTGCAAAAACATTGATACTATGTATTCATTTCAATTTCCTATCTCATTGTGATGTTATCTTTTTTCCTTAATTTTTGAGAATTCCTAGAAACCAAACAGATTGTTGAGGTTAAAGTCTCCTCCGCCAAAAACTACCACACCCGCAAAGCTCAGAGAGACCAAACAAAAAACACACATTAAAAAGCAGCTCAGATCTGTTTTCTTTGGGATCAACCAGAAAAATGTTCATGAGCCTCAATCACATACATAACACTATACCCAACATAAGAGTGTCTAGTAGTTAATACCCTCATAAAGACCTAGACAAAGAAATGCTACTAACAGTATCAAACGCGTGCGGATCCGTTGTCCTCTTAGCAGCGTGCTCTACCTTTAACAACAGTTTTTACCGTCCCAGCGGATCCGCACGTGTATCAAACACCTCTACCCAGTGGCGGAGCCACTTAGAATTCAGGGGGTGCAGTTGCACTCCCTGAAATTTAGAAAAGTTTATGTAAAAATTTTTTTTTTTCAATTTGCCTCCCTCTTTGTTTTTTTTTGAACCCCCTTAATATTTTTTTGAACCAATTGAGTGACTCACTCCCTCTCTACTACTCACAGTCACAAGACTCTTACTTCTCAGAGTCACAAAATATTTTCTTAATGATGATTAATTTCTCATTCCATTATTAGGGACCTCTTTGTAAAAGTTTAAAATTTACATTTTTTGTACATATGTCTAATTCTATTAAATTGGTTAATTGATTATGTAATTATGATTATGAGTAACATATTTGTGAAGTCAATTTTATGAAATTTTTTTTTGATGATTGTTAATTTATCATTCCATTGTTAGGGACCTCTTTGTAAAAGCTTGAAATTTGAGGTTTTTGTATATATGTCTAATTCTATCAAATTGATTGATTGATTGTATAATTAGGATCATGAGTAATATATTTGTGCAGTCAATTTTATGAAATTTTTTCTTGATAATAGTTAATTTATCATTCCATTATTAGGGACCTCTTTGTAAAAGCTAATTTATGATTTTTGCACATAGGTCTAATTCTATCAAATTAGTTGATTTATTATACAATTATGATCATGAGTAATATATTTATGAAGTCAATTTCATGAAATTTTTTTTTGACGATGATTAATTTATCATTACAGTATTAGGGACCTCTTTGTAAAAGTTTGAAATTTGTGGTTTTTGTATATAGACCTAATTCAATCAAATTAGTTGATTGATTATGCAATTAGGATTTAGAAGAAAAACAATTTTTTTGTAATAAAAATATTTTTAAGAGGAAATTACTATTAAATAAATAATAAATTAAAATTAATTTAGAAGAGTTACTATCAGATTCAGAAAAGCAAATGTAAATTTTGCCCCCCTGACCAAGGGGTCCTGGATACGCCACTGCCTCTACCCATAAAACTTTCCAAAGAAAAAAAGAACAGAAGAAAAATATACGACCAAGTACCAACTATGTATGAAAATATATATTCATTCAGGACTCAAGAGTTGAACTCTCCAGCCACTATCCCAGAAAGTAATAGAGAAAGAAATGTCATGACAATTTCTCAAGAAAGAAACCATAGTTCTCAGCTTAGTGAATGTTAGAGAGAAGTCCACAAGATATCCACAAACATCCAAACACAAACCAAGAAAACTTTACACAAAAAAAATATGAGTATCTACAGAGTTCCTTTTCTGAGAAACTAAAGTAAAAATAAAAATGTTAGAAGGCAGGCACATTTTAAAGGCACCAAATTGTGTATTTACTCAAAATCCAGGAAGAACAATGAAAAGACAGAAAAATGAGGCTAAACTGAGGTACTTGCGGTGCAGTAAATGAGGGCGAAGATCATATTCATACCTCCAAAGGCCCAAATACCCCATGACAGTGAGGAGAATGATGTAGAGGAACAAGAATGTGGCTATGAACTCTGCAATGCTGGCTCTCCAGAAGGACCACGAGTAGAGCTCCTCCGGCTCGAACAGCGGCGCTGGCGTCGGCGCCGGCTCCTTGTAGTCCTTCGTCTGAGCCGACGTTCCGATGGGTTGCCTCTCCATGAACTTGTTGGCCCCCACCTTCACGTCCTCGTCTTTCCCCTCCGTGGCTTTGCTTCTGCTAGCTCTCTCTGTGTGTGTCTTTGAAGAATGAATGAACTGTGAACCGTGAAGTTTCTGGTGAAGCAGTGAAGGGTGTCTTTTAGTGTGGAGTGAGGACAGAGTGTGAGTGAGAGTGCTTTATAGGGAAAGTCGGAGAATAGAGGGTTACCTATCTCATGATGTCAATAAACTCTATACTTCTCTATCAATTAAATTACTCATCTAATACAAGAAAGCGTGATATTTTTTGAACTGAATACATGCTTTCTTGTTTTCTACTAGTTCCATCTGTCACTTGACCTGAGACTGAAAAGGGAGGGACTAGAAGGTAAAAGAATCTAAAGAGACTTCAATTCACAAGTGCTTCCTTTTTCACTGAATAAGGCAAACAATTGTAGAGATATGGGTTTCCTTTTGAAAGTTAGAAATGGAAATTAAGGGATGAATGAGCAAGAATAAACTAGTGGTCTCAGAGAAAATTGACTGCAAATTAAGCCGAAAAGCAATATTCACAGATTCTCATAAATTTGAGAAGCACTCAAAAGGAAAGGAAAAATATGAGCTATTGTGATAGTTTTCCTTATGGATGCAAAACTGATTGATGAAATTTAAAGGCGACCTGTGTACTTGTGAAATCTGAGTTTCAATATGAATATAAGTCCTACAACACTCCATGCATGTTTCATCTTTTTAATACGTAAAAGAATATATGCACATATATATATATATATATATATAGGGAGAGAACAGAAAAGTGCAAGCTTCTAAAGTGAATAAGTTTTGAGATGTCCCCAAAAAATATATGGAAAAGGATCGAATAGGATCAGAAAATATGGTAACAATCAAACAGCATAGTAAGCCATTCAGGTTATATTGAGGGATTGACGGTTAATTAGTTTTTGTTTGCATGCAATTTATACTGAATGAAGATGCCAAAACCAACAGACATGACTGAATGAAGCTAAGAAAATAGAATATGCCTGAGATTTATCCAAAGCTAAGAAAAAGAAATGCAAAAGCAAAATACGTACTTTAATAAAACAAGGGACCATATAAGGCCTAATAGGCTGAAGTAGGTATTGGGGTTTCTGATGAGTTTTCTCCACACCATAATCAGTATCGCTGAAGGCATCGCTTTTGGCTTCCCCTCTCCAACTTTCTCACCCTCATGGTGATTCATTTCCCATTTCCCTGTCACCTCCTCTGTTTCCAAAGCTGAAATCCTCCTTCCCTAGGTACTCCTCTTGTGCGTCTTTGCGACCCTCCACTGATTATCAAAAACCACAAATAAGAAACACATTAATTTGTTAACTTAGATGCCACCTTGGACAAATTTGCTGACATGGAAGATGACAGGGCATTGATTGTGCTAACTAAATCATTGGGGCCCACATTCTGCACTATTTTGGGGGCTTTTTTTCTGCACAGCAGAATAGCATGCATGAAGCTAGCAGAAAAGCAACACAGAAGAATGCAGAAACAGCAGCAGCAAAAATCAAAAAGGAGCAGCAGAAAAAGAAAAGTGAAAGGGACATGTCTAGAAGAGTCAACTTTGCATTTTCATCCCCCTCTCTCATTGGTTGTTTAAGACACCATTTTAGACTCCATTTTTGCTGGTGAAAAGATTTCTTCTTCCATTTTCTCTGTAAAATTCGTAGGTCACCCCTCCCCCCATTTTCTTCTATGTTTTGGTGTATTTTAGCCTCCATGAAAGGCTAAAATGTGTTGTAATCAATCCATGCATAAACTGGAGTTGTAATCTAAATTCTTGGAGCATAAAATTCAAGAATGAAATTTAATTCATTTAAACCTTTAAAACTTTGAATTTTATGCAACCTTTAAAACTTTGAATTTTAATTCATTTCTTGAGTTGTTTTTGGGTGGAAATCATAGATTTAATCATATTATGACTAAACATAAAATTATGGACCGATTTGAAGGACCAAACCGTGAGAAAAAAGCATAGAAGTAAAGAATAGGGACTTAAGTGAACAAACTGAAAAGTTTGTAGGGGATATTTTGACAAAATAAAAAATAGATTCATAAACTAGGGACCTAGATGAAGTAGAAGATTAGTTTGTATCAAAAATTATACAAAAGAAAAATTTTGACCAAAAATCTAAGTGAATAAACTGAAACCTTAAAAAAAAACCTTTTTTTTAGTCTACCTGGCAGCCCAGTCAATATTCTATTAAGTTAATTGACGAAGTTTAAAAAAAAAAGATATATATGACAAAAATTGAAACATGTGGGACATAATTAGGCCAAAAAAATCTTTAGGGCATGATAAAACTTGGTGTAAATCTTAGGGACATAAATTACTATTTTACCTAAATTTAATTACATATAAAAAGAGTGCTTTCTTGACAAGTATAAATTTAATTACACAAAATATCATTGTGTATATCACTAATATATAATGTATATGTATCATATTTGGTGAATTAATTTTAAAAAAGATTCATTGTATATATATATTTATGAAAATAAGTATTTATATTGACTAATTAAATAAAGTTTAGTAAAAGTTACTTGCATCTATTATTTATTGTATTAAAACTAAATACACATTCAACGTATGATAATGAAGGAAACTACTATATAAACAACATAGAAAAAATTCTTAAAATCATGATGAATGTTAGATGTCCAAAGCTTAGAAGACACTATAACTAATATCATTGAAAATCTTGTTGAGGATACAACTGAGGATGATTCAATACCTTTGGGACCAATCAAGACAAAGGAAGTACCCATAGTGGCAACAACTCTTCATAATTTTTTTGTTACAATTCGAGAACACGACACTGGAGCTTTTGAAAATAATGAGAAAAATTAGATATGAAATCCACCTAGATTAAATTTCATAGAAAAACAAACAACAATAGATTCGTATTTTTCTAAATTGTCCTAGTTATGTTTGTAATTTTAGAGAATTATTAATTTATGATATTGACAAAACAATAGATTTGTATAAGGGTCTTTCTAACAAATATTATCTTATTAATTTATCAAAATTATTAATTTTGTAAACACTGGCCCAATGCTAGAACCAGAAAAAAATATATATTATTTTAAAGAGCTTATTAATTTATCGAGTTTTAATTTATGGAAATTTAACTGTAAATAATTAAAACTCTATTTTTTTATTATCTATACATATTAAATACATGTGAAATAATAATCCAGAGCAATTAGTGTTTAAAAAAGTTTTTTAGACTCTTCATAAAATCTAATTAAATAAAATGCATTAAGAGCTATTACCTACTTCCCATCGTCATGGAGGTTCACATCCCATACTCTATCTTCTTCACTCTCTTCTTCTTCCTCCTTCCCATACATAAATTGTTCTCAAACTCCAAGAAACCCATCAAACCCTTACCCCCACGGCCATGGAAGCTTCCCTTCATTGGAAACCTTCATCAAGCATGGACGTTTAATGCACCTTCAACTAGGAGAACTCTCCCACTTCATAATCTCCTACCAAAAGTAGCAATGTTCCAACTTAAAAAATGAACTTCCACAGCAGCCGCAACTTCCAGCTAGCATTCATACCTCCACATGCACCTACCTCTGTTTTTCAACATCCACCTACCTTCCAGATCCAGAAGTCCACATTGTCTGCACCTTCCAAGCTTCAATCTTCAACCTCTGCCAGCTACGTCCATGTGCCATTGCTCCCTTAGAATTAGTATAAATAGGTTAGGGCTTCATTGTAATAGACATCAGAATCAGATTAAGCTTTGCTTTTAGAAACTTTAAGTTTCTTTTTTTCTCTTCTGCTCTGCCTCACTTATCCTGAGCCATATTTGGTATCAGAACTAGGTTCCAAAGAGAGGGAATGCCTGAAAAGCTGCCTGAGATTCACTGTCGAAGTTTTTCGGCAACGTCGAAATCGGCCACCTTCGAAAGTCCCATCTCCGGTACTCTTTCAGGAAAACTGACGTCAGAATCGTGATCGTAAGGGTCCAAAACCTTGGACTGGAGAAGATCAATGCCACCTGACTTACCACGCGCCTTCACGCGCCACTACCGGTAGTTCACGCGCCGGCCATCTTTGCCACGCGCCCCACGCGCCTGCCAGAGGTTGAAGACGACCACGTCATCAGCCACGTCATCAGCCACGTCATCCACCCCATCAATCAGAGGTTGCCACGTGTCACAACTGCCACGTGTCCAGCTGTCTCGGTTGACACGTCATCAAGACACGTCATCATCCACGTCATCAGTTCAGCAAATCAACGATTGCCACGTGTCAAGTGTTGCCACGTCACCACAATTTTTCAGATTCCCATATTGACCCTGGAAGTCTTGCAAAATCTTATTTTTACCCCTATACTTTCTAAAATTCCACTTTTGCCCCAAAACTTTCTGAAATTACAGATTTACCCCAGAACTTTCTAAAATTCCACTTTTGCCCCGAAACTTTCTGAAATTACAGATTTACCCCAGAACTTTCTAAAATTCCAATTTTGCCCCGGAACTTTTTGAAATTACAGATTAACCTCAGAACTTTCTAAAATTCCAATTTTACCCCAGAGCTTTTTGATATTATACTTTTACCCTCACAACTTTCTGAAATTTTATTTTTTACCCACAGTTATTTTCAAAATTTCACTTAATCTTCTTCAAAAAAGGAGAGAGAAAATGCCTCCCAGACGCAGATCCGTTCAAGAACTTGAATTAGAGGAATTGAAGCAACAAATTCAGCAGTTGCAGGAAATTGTGAATGCCCAACGAATTCAATTGGAGGAACGGAAGGAGCATCAAAGTGATGATTCAGACAACAGTACCTTGACGTCCACCAGTAACTGTTGACAACGCAGACCAGTCACCCGTAATGACGATATCAGAGTGGAAATTCCAGAATTTGAAGGAAAACTCCAACCAGATGAATTTGTCGATTGGCTACAAACTGTTGAACGAATATTCGAGTATAAAGAGATACCCGAGGAGAAAAAGGTGAAAATTATTGCTGTCAAATTAAAGAAACACGCTTCCATATGGTGGGAAAATTTAAAGAAGAAGCGCGAGAGAGAAGGAAAAAGCAAAATACGTACATGGGAAAAGATGCGCAAGGAACTAACTCGTAAGTTTTTACCTCCGCAATTTTTTCAAGATAATTTTATTCAACTACAGAATCTTCGTCAAAAGAACCTGTCTGTGGAAGAATACACCAGAGAATTTGAACAGCTGATGATGAAGTGTGACATTCAAGAGAGGGATGAGCAATCAATCGCTCTCTACCTTGGAGGATTAAACGTAGATATCGCCCACCTGGTCCAACTTCAACAATATTGGACTTTGGACGATGTTATTCGTTTATCTCTTCGAATTGAGAAACAGCTTCCCAAGAAGCTTTCATATCAATCTTCTTCCTCTTTTCCTTATAGGAACTCTGCAAATAACCGCAAACCTCAGATCCAACAAGCAAGTACTTCAAACAGCAATCCACCAAAGCCCAACAGAGAGGGCAATTCTAAAGTTATCAAGTGTTTCAGGTGCCAAGGATTTGGACACATTGCTTCTAATTGTCCAAACTGTAAGATTATCACCATCATTGAAGGAGAAATCCATGAAGCTTCTGAAGAAGATGAAGGACCAGTATTTGATGATGGCCCAGTGTTTGATGAAGAACCAGTGCACATTGAAGAGGTCACCCCTGCTGATCAAGGAGAATCACTGGTAATTAGACGAAGCTTGCATACTGCAACAGCCAAAGAAGAACCATGGCTGAGGCACAACATTTTCCACACCCGTTGCACTGCGCAAGGCAAGGTTTGTGATGTTATTATTGACAGTGGGAGTTGTGAGAACGTCGTGTCAAATTATATGGTGGAAAAGTTGAAATTGCCCATACAAGATCATCCGCATCCGCACAAGTTACAATGGCTCAATAAAGGCAACGAGGTAAGGGTATCTAAACGTTGTCTTGTAAATTTTTCCATAGGTCAGAAATACCACGACAACACATGGTGCGATGTGATACCTATGGATGCGTGCCATCTTCTACTGGGGAGACCATGCCAATATGATCGTCGTGCAATATACAACGGCTATGCTAACACCTACTCTTTCGTCAAAGATGGAGTAAAAGTCAAGTTGACACCATTGCCACCAAGTGAACTGAACAAAGACAAGAAGGAAACAAAGCCCCTTGTGACTTTAGTTACAAAAACACAGTTCAAGATGACGGCAGAAGAAGCTCAGACCACAAATTTCGTCCTTTTGTTTGAAGCAAATAAAGAAACAACTCTTCCTTTGGAGATAGAAGAAATGCTTGCTGAATTTCTGGATGTTATACCAGAAGAAATCCCTCAAGGATTACCACCAATGCGTGATATCCAGCATGCCATTGACTTTATTCCTGGAGCTGTCATTCCAAATAAGCCAGCATATAGGATGAGTCCTAAGGAACATAACGAAATTCAACGCCAAGTTGAAGAATTGCTGAAGAAAGGATTAATTCAAGAAAGTGTTAGCCCTTGTGCTGTACCTGTCCTTCTAGTGCCAAAGAAAGATGGAAGTTGGAGGATGTGCGTTGATAGTCGAGCTGTCAACAAAATCACTATCAAGTATCGATTCCCGATACCAAGGCTCGATGACCTGTTTGATCAACTACATGGAGCCACCATCTTCTCCAAAATTGATCTTCGCAGTGGCTACCATCAAATCAGAATCCGTCCAGGAGATGAATGGAAAATTGCTTTCAAAACCAGAGACGGCTTGTATGAATATACTGTGATGCCTTTTGGATTATCCAATGCTCCCAGTACATTCATGCGTCTGATGAATCAGGTACTTCGCCCCTTCATTGGCAAATTTGTAGTCGTGTACTTTGACGATATTTTGATCTACAGCAAGGGAAAAGAATAGTATCTAGAGCATATACGACAAGTGCTACAGACTTTACGAGAACAGAAACTCTATGCCAATCTCAAGAAATGTTCTTTTCTAACCAAGGAAGTAAATTTCCTAGGTTATATTATCACCGCTGAGGGTATTCGAGTAGATCCGAGTAAAGTTGAAGCCATCAACAGCTGGCCTATTCTAAGCTCTATCCATGATGTGAGAAGTTTCCATGGATTAGCTTCATTCTATAGAAGATTCATAAAAAATTTTAGCTCTATTGCTGCTCCACTCACAGACTGTACCAAAGGAGACAAATTTCAATGGACCGAACAAGCCCATAAAAGTTTTGAAGAACTAAAAAAATGTTTGACTGAAGCACCAGTGCTAGTACTTCCAAACTTTGACCAAGTATTTGAAGTTAGTTGTGATGCTTCAAATACCGGAATTGGAGCTGTTTTGAGTCAAGAAGGGCACCCTATAGCCTTTTTCAGTGAAAAACTCAACAACGGTAAACTCAAGTATTCGACTTATGACAAGGAATTCTATGCCGTTGTTCGTGCCCTGCATTACTGGAGCCACTACTTGTTGAATAAAGAATTTATTCTTTATTCTGATCATGAAGCCCTCAAGCATTTGAACTCTCAGCAAAAGATCAACCGACGACATGCTGCTTGGAGTGAATTTTTACAACCATACCCATTCTTACTCAAGCACAAGGCAGGAGTCCAAAATATTGTAGCAGATGCCCTCAGCAGGCGCCATGCTTTACTCTCTACCCTTCAAAAACATATTGTCGGCTTTGAGGTTGTCAAGGAATTATACCAAGATGACCCAGATTTTGGTAAAATTTGGGGTAATACTACAATGCAATCCTTCCAAGACTACTACAGGCATGAAGGATTCTTATTCAAAAGAAAGTCATTATGCATCCCTCAATGCTCATTACGGGAAACAATTATCTGGGAGACCCATGATGGAGGACTAGCAGGTCACTTTGGACGAGACAAAACTGTAGCCCTAATCAAGGAGAATTTCTATTGGCCAAGACTAGAGAGAGATGCTACTAAACATATTCAAAGATGCAGGATTTGTCACTTGGCCAAGACCAAAAGTCAAAATACAGGGTTATATTTGCCACTTCCAATTCCAGAAGCACCTTGGGAAGACGTCAGTATGGATTTTATCCTTGGATTGCCAAGAACTCAACGTCAAAAGGATTCCATAATGGTGGTAGTAGATAGATTTTCAAAAATGGCACACTTTATTCCATGCCAGAAGACCAATGATGCTGTTCAAGTTGCAGACCTTTATTTTAAAGAAATTGTTCGTCTTCATGGTATTCCAAAATCTATCACCTTTGACCAAGACGTTAAGTTCTTAAGCCACTTTTGGAGAACCCTGTGGAAAAAGTTGGGTACCAGGCTCCAATTCAGCAGTGCTAGTCATCCTCAAACGGATGGTCAAACGGAAGCCGTCAATAGGGTTTTGGGAAACCTTCTCCGGAGTTTTGTAGGAAAGAATTTGAAACAATGGGATCTTATCCTTGCCCAAATTGAATTTGCCTATAATAACTCCTCTAATCAAGCAACTGGAAGGTGTCCGTTTGAAGTGGTTTATGGTACTCGACCGCTTAGCCCCTTGGATTTGACCCCATCTACTGATAAACAACAATATAGTGCCAATGCAGACCAACGTGCTAACGAAATTAAGAAGCTGCATGAGCAAGTTCGAGACAAGATCCAACGGCAAAACATGAGGTATAAGACTCAACGTGACAAGCATAGGAAAGCACAAACTTTCAAAGTAGGTGATTTGGTTTGGATTCATTTGCGCAAAGAATGTTTTCCGAATCAACCCAATGGCAAATTATCACCAAGAGCTGATGGTCCGTTCAGAATTGTACAACGGATTAATAGCAACGCATACAAGGTTGAACTACCCGGAACCTATGGAGTTTCCGCTACTTTTAATGTTGCTGATTTATCTCCATACATTGATGAAGAGATCGAATTAGACTCGAGGACGAGTCCTGTTCAACCCGGGGAGAATTCCACAGCAGCCGCAACTTCCAGCTAGCATTCATACCTCCACATGCACCTACCTCTGTTTTTCAACATCCACCTACCTTCCAGATCCAGAAGTCCACATTGTCTGCACCTTCCAAGCTTCAATCTTCAACCTCTGCCAGCTACGTCCATGTGCCATTGCTCCCCTAGAATTAGTATAAATAGGTTAGGGCTTCATTGTAATAGACATCAGAATCAGATTAAGCTTTGCTTTTAGAAACTTTAAGTTTCTTTTTTTCTCTTCTGCTCTGCCTCACTTATAATGAGCCATGAACTCTAGGCATTCTTATATCAAACGTTAATAAGTATCTCCCACACGTTAATAATTTTGTCAATTGCGTGCAATTATAACTACATTGTCATGATGCAAATGACAGTTTTTTTTTTCTTCTTAAAAAATATGTGGAGTGAAATACCATATAATCATCCGCATGATTCATGCATTACAATTTCTAGTGATATTTGGATATAAAAAGCAACGCTTTGTCTTCTACACTTAAACCACATGCATGATGGAGGTTTAGATCCCATATTATATCTTGTTTACATTATTTTACTTCCTCCTTCTCATACATAAACGATCATCAAACTCCAAGAAACCCATTAAACCCTTATACTAATATTGTAGATAGCTATATATGAATAACAATACCTAGGGTAGCAGCAGAACTCATGATAACAATTGATGATTGAGTATCACTAGAAAAATGGAGGAAAAGGAAAAAAAATAACTAAGAAGAATAAACTGCTCACTTGACCTAATATACTTTCAAAGGATGTTCATTCAATGGAGCTGTAACACCATATATATAGGCAGAGAGTGGGGACCCCTCCTTATGAAAACCATAATAGACTAACATTCCCGTCATTAGCATAAATTCATATAGTGTCTAAAGTCAGAGTATGTATACAATCAAGACAATATTCCACTTGAGTTTTAACCAAGAAAGACATTGATTAGACCATAAAAGTAAGATTTTAACAAAACAAAACTTGTTTGGTAGCATTTCCAATGGAAAAGGAAGTGGGAAAGGAAAATGGAAAGGAAACAGGAAAAGAAAAAAGAAAAGGAACATAAAAAGAATGTGTTTGGTATGTAATAGAAAAAAGAAAAAAAAAAGAAAATAGGAAAAGATGTATTTGGTATGGAAATGTTTCAAGGAAAAAATGTAGGGAATGTATTCTAAAATTATTGAAATACCCTTCTAACGTAGATATTTTTAGGTATTCTTCTTGTGATAGATTGAGATTAGGCCTCCTAAGAATTAAAACTAGTGTTTGACTCCCCAAAAGATAAACAAGCAATAGCACCACAACCACATTGTAACTGCGAGCATCTTCATCAAATTCTCGAGTTCCCATTTCAGTGGCTTCTCTGGTCTTCATTCCGTCATCCACAGGAAACTATTTAGCGTCTTCCTATTTGTAAAAAAAAAAAAGGGAATGTATTAAAGGAGATTTTATCCCATTTCTCCTGTCCACTCCGTCGTCTCTGGTAGCAATGCTCAGTCCGGGAGTTTCCGGAGGAACAAATGGTTCCACTAGTCACTCATGCTCCGTGACCTGAAGAATCGGTTTCGATTTTGCGTCAGATTCATTGAAGCTTTGATCGGCAAAAGACAATGGAGGGAAATGTATTAGCTCAAATCTTCCAGAAATTGAGGGTAATCCAGGTCCATAGGTTGTTGACGAAGGAGGAGAAACCAAAGTTGGAGGGGAATTGATGACGTTCATGGTAGAGACAACAAAGCCTCTGAAACTACCATGGAGGACATCTTCGAAATTAAAAAAAAATGGGAGGGTGGTTTGGACCTATCACACGGTTTCCATGATGGAAAACTAGTTTTGCTCATGTTTTTTCAAGGAAAAGATTCATCGAAAATCCGATACTGTTCATGACTGGGAATCCCTAGTTTTTTTCCATCTCCCATCTGAGAAACCATACCAAACAAAAGAAAAGGCAGGCTCAAGATTGTGAAATTCTCAATTCTTTTTCCTTGAGAAAAGCTACCAAACATGCCTGAATAACTTTAAAAAAAAAAAACAATTACACAGTATAGAATGATAAAAATATAAAATTATTTATCAAATTTTAAAATAATTTTCAAACTTTTTTTTTATTGCTTGAAGATATCAAACACTATTTTTATGTTGTAGTAAGTGGCCTAACGGAGAAAAATTCTCCTTCACAAATATTTTATTTGGCTGTAAATAAAAGCGAATTGATGAAAAATGTCCTATAATTAAAGTATTTTTTTTATCTAAGTACAATTAAAGTATTTTTACTCTATGTATAATCTCTTAGGAAGGGGGAGCCATCTGGAGAACCCGTGAGTAATTAATAATCAATCATCAATATAAACTCCACTTTGTGACATTAATTAAAATTAAAATTTTTGGTTATGTAACATATATATAATTATTGTTTTAAAAATCGGACCGGTCATTGAACTAGTGAAGGCACCGATGCAAGGTTCACTGATTCCACCGTGGTCAAACCGGTAGTAATTATATATATATATATATATATATTATATTGATAAATTAAAATTAAAATTTATTTTTTACTAAAAATATTTATATATATTTATATTGAATATAAAAATTAAACAACATTTTTTTAATTCAAACTTTTAAAAGCATATGGTCAGTCAAGTCAATATGCCAACAACATAGCTTTTTATTCTTTCACTCTCGTGACCCCCACCTTCCCCCCTTTTTCCCATTCCCCAATGTGCATTCAACAATCAACATATACCATATAGGAACGGCTTGCCTATTTGTCCCGAAACGGCATCATTTCGAGACCTCAAAATGACGCTATTTCGGGCCTTTGTTTTTTGAACCTTACAAAACGACATTGTTTCGCTTTTTTTTTCCTAAAACCTTCAAAACGATGTGTTTCCTCATGGGTAGTTCTTCTTCAGCTGATTCTCCTCTTCAATGCCTTATCTTCTCTTCTCCATTGAGTTCAACGCGTCCACTTCTCCTCTTCAATGCCCCTTCTCCAGCTTTGCTCTTCTCCAACCCTGAAACGTATCCTCTTCTCCTCTCTGACGCCCCCTCTCTGGTACTACTCTTCTCCAACCCCCAACCCCCTTGGAACCTCTTCTCCTCTTTGACGCCATCTCTGATGCCCCCTCTCAGGAATAAGTAAACGATTTAAGTTGAACCCTAAACTCTATACTTTTCTTTGCCTATTATCTTGATTATATTAGTTGCATGAATGCCTTGGATCAACTCTTGTTGCAATGGAGCTTTAAATTTTTTGGCCATTTTACCTCTGAATTTGGAAGCTGAAGACTTATCTGATGCAAATATTTGGCTTTTTCCAATTCTGAAACATTATACTCTTGCTTATTCTTTATGGCCTTTACTGCCTTCATTTTGCAACTACCCTTTATACACTGCTGAGAGTTTCATAGAACTGGAGAAAACTTTATGTATCAAACTTAGGAGGAACCTGACATTTGTGGACTAATATGCACAAGTTTGCAACTTCTTATTCAACAAAACAAGCAAATTATAGATGGAAAAGATGATGAGCCATATGTTGACGAAGACATGGGCAGAGAGTATAGTTTGGCTCATTGTACAAAACAAGATGCAACAAACAATTTGAATGTGCTAAAGTCATCTGCTCAGGAATGCCTTGGATCAGCTCTTGCGATACTCTTGCCTTTACTTTGATTATCATCTTGATTATATTAGCAGAATGAGTTGTATATTAGTAGAATGATAATCTTATGGTTTATGATTCATAATCTGGATAATATTATTTTTGCAATGCTCAAGAATGGTACTGTATGAGATGATGTTGGCACAATATTTGTTTTGGCAATATGTGGTTGCATTATGTTTTTAGTTTACTAGTGAAGTGAATACAGGAAATACTTAGGTGTGTTAATGTTGTTTTTGCTGGCTATTTTTTTATGGCTATGTTTGCTGGCTGCTATTTTTACACATATTCCAAGTGGTTGTTTTTGCTTGGCTATTTTTGTTGGCTCTTTTGGTATGGTTGCTGTTTTTGCTGGCTCTTTTACTTGGCTATTCTTGCACATATTATTTGTGTTTTTGCTAACTGTTTTCAATGCTCTTAACACATGTTTGCAGTGCATTGTGGGAAATCAACCTCAAAGCTCAGAATTTTAAGCCTGTTTTGAGTTCAGCTCTACTATTGATAATCAATGACAATATCTCTTATTGTAGTTAGAAGCAACAAATATAGTTATAATTTAGTTCATTTATATAAGTTGTGCAATCTATAGAAGCGAGAAATGTAAGCTGCGCATTCTGTAAAAGCGAGAAATATAGTTTAGTTTATTATACCACTTTTTGAGATATGTAACAGGGTAGGCTTTGTTGTAATGATCCTTAAAATCAAATACTTATTATTTATATATAAAAAAAGGGCTTGTTTATTGGATCAACTTACTTTCTTTATACTTTTTTTTATGGTTATCACAAAATATAGAATACAAATAATACTCTAGAACACTCATGTAGATTGGACAGTAGAATAATACGAAATGTGGGATCCTTATACACAGTATATATTATGAGAATCATACATAATGTTGGATAATACTAATAATTACACAATGTGGATCATACATGATGTGGGAAATACATGGAATAAAATAAGAGTGGATCCTTATACCACAAATACACCTACAGATGTAGAAAATCTAGACCAAAATGCAATGTATCAAGTGATGACATTGATTGATCAATGCGTTAAGAAATAATACAGATTAGTAAAATTTTCAGAATTGTTATAACCAAGATACAACTTTTAGACTCATTTTAGAATACTAACCATAAGCATATAAGTGAAACTCATTTTGAAAACATGTGTCTGGGGTGCAGAAGGTGCCGATCATAATACTCCGGCTGATGCTTCATTCACCTACATGGAATATGCATTTATATCTATTAAAATACAATTTACAATCAGTGATATTATAAACCCCCAATGAAATTTACTCACCCTAGCTGCTACTTTTCTTTTGTTCTTCCCTTGGATCTCAACATAACTTTTATACTAGTTCTTATTGTTTGCACCTTCTTTTTGCTTAAACCCCATCGCTTGTTATGCGAGCTCAGATGTGGAGACGGTAGTGGTATTGGTAACTGAATCCAATCCTTTTCCCGTTGAATAAAGCTCACAAATATGCTTTGTTGCCTCGGTAGTGACTGTTTGCAAGAAGGAATATGCTTCCTTTGACCTAGAGGCTTCAGCAGCCAAACTGATCATATCTCGACTAAGTTCTCTAAATCTATTCGTGCTAACTCACCTAGAGTCATCCTCAATCTCCTTCCCCCTGATATCATATATTACACCGGGTCTTGCTTTTCTCGTCCATCGAGGCATAATATATCAATTAGGGACTAGGTGTACTTTATTGCGATCGTAAACCTTCAAAGCATGGGAATATAAGAGACCGAGGTTCTCAAACTTCCGACAACTACATGTAACAATGCTTGAATACGAGTTAAAAGACATCATGTAATCTCTCTTCCTATCAATCAACGAAATTACATACTGGAACACCATTCCATTTTCATTCTTCTCCTCAGTGCTCGTCCCCAATATCTTCTCATACTCTGCCTGAAATAGCTCAAAAATAGCTGATGTGTAAATCGTAGAGAGTTGTCTCAATGTAGGAGACAATGGGTTCCTCAGTCAGAGCACTTTCTCCCTACATTCGTACTCACACTTCAACTCATTGTACCTCTTGTCATCTACAATTCCCTCAAAATGATTGAAGAATTGCATAAGGTCCACGTCTGGGTTCAATAAGTCCTTTAAGTTTGAGTTCAAGCTTTCACTTAATTGCGTGCTTTGCATACTAAGAGTGAAGGCTTTCTTCATAAAACAAGCCGCTTATTTCTCCCTTATTTCGTATGTTGTTGTCAGCCACCGATTATCTTCAAGATTATGTCCTGACAACATGCGACACCATACGACCTCAAACCAATCTTCATCATCAATTTCATACATGTATCGATAGAGTTCCCTCAAGAGGTGAGATTCCCCTTTCTGGACACAGCCTAGATGTTTAGCAGTATTCCACATCAAATGCCACATGTATAGGCCATCACATTGTCTGCATCACCTCGAACAATGCCCTCGCCATAGCCGCATCATGATCAGTGAATATTATGAGGGGTTTCTTCTGATGATGCACCTTCAAAAAGTCTGAAAGAGCCAACTGAATGACTCGACAGTCTTGTCATACATCAACGCAGCCCCAAAAATCACTATTCCTTGGTGATGAATAAATTCACAAAAAAGAGTAAGAGGCTTGTTGTTCTTATTTGTGCCGAATGTTGTGTTTAATGACATCATATCTCTAAATAGGTCGTAATCCATAAACATTCTCACATCTGTCCAAAACACATTTGTGATGTACTCCTCAGAGTCCATTTGACATGCATGGAAGAATAAGAGATTCTTTGACAACTGATTATGGAAATATTGAAACAACACCCCAGCCTCCCTATACTCCATATTCCTCTATCGCCTTAACTTGAGATAATTTTTCACATTTGTTCAAGTGTATCCAACATTCGCTTCCCCCTCAGCATGTAAGCTTATCAAGTCAAATGCAGTCTTTTGCCTAAGGCTGGAGTCTTCTGCAACCTCAATCTCATGTGCCTGGACTTCAGATATTCTTTATTGAGATCGCAACATGTGGCTAGTTTCTTCAGTATATAGCTCGTGATTATGATGCTCTATGAAATTATGCACTTTGCACTTTGTCCCCACAAGCTTCAAGTGTAGTTTAACTTGGCAACCGATTCTAGTATCATCACAGGGATTCTTCACATCTCTTTTATCCAGCTCCCGAAAGCGCTTTTGGAGTATACAAATTTTATTGAAGTAAACACATTTTTATCCTTCTTGCTTCTCACATGTGTATCCTTCCTCACTCCGAACCCCATTTTTCCTCCACAGACCCGCCAAAAATCCCACACTTCCTCTACATTTTCAAATTCTATCCCACTCTTAGGCTTCCAACTTTCCTCTATTGTAATTATCTAGAATAACATACATCAAAAATTATTAACACAAATTGATATTTTAAATAGATTGACAAATATAAACAGAAAAAAGAAAGAAATTGTAACAGATCTATCTAAACAAACATGAAAAATTAGATGATATGATAATTGCATTTAATTAAATTCTTCCCCAAATTTCTCCAAATTGGTGAACTTAGAAACAAGAAGGTTCAAGATATTGGAGGGTTAGTTAAAATTTCCCTCCCTCTGCCCTCCCAAAATATTATATTATTAAGCAACATTTCAAACTTTTTTTAAAAAAACTTGTAATCTACTATTATTGATAACTTGAATCTATATAGTTGAAACTTCAGCTATTAAACAACAATCTAGGGTTCTTTCATCTTCTTTTTAATAACTTGTAATCTATATAGCTTATGAAACTTCACTATCATTGAAATGTACGTATATTAGCAAGCATGCATATAAACTCATAAATGGTGACAAATCTGCAGAACTTTTTTGGAACAAAGCAATGAAAAGAAGATGCACACAAGATGCGAGGTTGATGAGAAGAAGATGCATGCATATAACTATTCTCTCTATAAACTTTAATACATACACACCTTGTCAGTCCAGTATTGTAAACGCAATAAAGAGACTGAGCAAAGCTTGCGAGGGTGAAAAAAGTGAACACAGAGCACTGAATACCTTGTTGTCGTAATACGGATAGCTTGGAAATGGAAAATGGAGGATTAAAGTTGCTTACGTTTACATTGTCAATCCAGTAATGTAAACGCAATAGAGAGACTAAGCAAAGCTTGCGAGGATGAAAAATATGAACACAAAGCACTGAATATCTCGTTGCCATAGCTTGAAAATGGAAAATTGAGGATGAGAGTTGTTTACAAATGGCAGGAAATTGCACAAAATGAGAGGAGATAGTGCTTGGGGAAGAAGGAAAATACACATGTCATGTTTTAAGTAAAGGGAAAGAGACTGATATGAAAGAAAAATAAGAGTCCAGGGTTTTTTTAAAGTATTTCCCTTCATTTTAGTCCCTAGTGTCGAGCTTCAAAAAAATGAAATCAACAAGACACGTGTCAATCTATGATTCATTGAATACTGTGAAATTAAAAAAAAAAACTTCACTTAACAAAACGCATACTATTTTGAAGGTTTTAGGAGAAAAAAAAGTGAAACAACGTCATTTTGTACTGTTTGAATAAATTAAAATATATATAAAAAAAGACCCAAAACGGCGTCGTTTTGAGGACCCGAAACGATGCCGTTTCGAGACAAGCAAGCGAGCCGTTCCCATGCCACGCCAACGCCAATAAGAGACTTGAATGCTTCCCTTTCTCTTTCTTGGTTTCTCCACCATCAGTTTATCTTCGTCTTCTCTCTTCCGTCTTCCATCTCCAAAAGATACATATGTTTTAAAACTTTTATCTTTCTCACTCTCACCATCTCAATCCCTCCAGTGATTTGTTGTCTCTTCGATCTGTCTACCTCACCGTGATTCTTTGTCACTCAACCTCTTTTTGTTGCCATCGGATCTAGGAGTCTCCGACAAGGCGGCAACAACCTACAACTCTTCCAACAACTTCTTCTTCTTAAACAATTTTTTCTAAATTAAATTTTGAAATTATTGTAATTTTATAAATTAAATTCTATCTTTACTGTATTTTTATTGTAATTTTATATTTTTATAAATTAAATTAAATATTTATTGTAATTTTATAAAAAACATATTTTAAGTTGTTATATCTAATTATTGGTAGTTCTAATGAAACGATCTAAAATTAATCATATATTTGTATTTAAAAAACACCTTAAATATTGACCATTGAATTAATCCAACCACCCATATTGAAAACTGGAAAGGCACCCGAGCAAATCTAACTCCAAAGATATCCATTGGTCAAAATAACGTACACATATAATAGACCCAACAAATCATGTTAGCTATATATGAATTTTAATAATCATTTTCTCAAATTAATATTTATTCCAAGACATGAAATACGTGTATCTAAGCCGTCTTCTAAAAAGGACGACTTGTGTGCATGTGTAACACGAATCTGACTTCCCGTCAGTAAATAGATTAAATTATTTGTGATATTTGAATATAAAGGCAACTCTGTCTTCTACTCTAGTATAAGCCACATATCGATCTGACATCCCCAACAATTTGGTTCGCCATCATCATGGAGATTCAGATCCCATATTCTATCCTCTTTACCTTCTTCTGCTTCCTCCTTCTCAGACACAAACTGTCATCAAACACCAAGAAACCCATCAAACCCTTACCTCCAGGGCCATGGAAGCTTCCCCTCATTGGGAACCTGCACCAACTCGCAGGGTCACTACCCCATCACGCTCTCACAGACCTAGCCATCAAGCATGGACCTCTAATGCACCTTCAACTTGGAGAACTCTCCTACATCGTAGTCTCCTCAGCAGAAGTAGCAAAAGAGGTCATGAAAACCCATGATGTAATCTTTTCCAGTAGACCCCCCCTCATCGCCAGCGACATCATTGGCTACAACAGCACCGGCCTTGCGTTTGCCCCGTACGGCAACTATTGGAGGCAGCTCCGAAAGATTTGTAATCTGGAGCTTTTGTCTGCAAGAAGGGTCCAGTCGTTCAGGAGCATAAGAGAAGAGGAGATATCGTGGCTTGTGAGGAGCATCTCTGAACACGTAGGGTTGGCCATGAATGTCAGTAGGAAATTGTTCGCACTCACAAATTCCATAGTGGCACGAGCAGCGTTTGGAAAGAAGCAGTCCCAGAACATGGAAGGCGTATTGGCGACTATAGAGCACATGCTAGAGTTGGCGAGTGGGTTTTCGATTGCTGATTTGTATCCTTCTGTGAAGATGCTTGGAGTGATCACTGGGATGAAGGCTAAAGCTGAGAAGTTGCATCGACAGGGCGATAAGTTGCTTGAGGGTATCATTAGAGATCACATGGAAAAGAAGAGCCAAAATGGGAAGGCAGAGGCAGAGGCAGATGCAGAGGAGGATCTTGTGGATGTGCTGTTGAGGATCCAGAAGGAGAATGAGCTTGAGATCCCCTTAACTATTGACAACATCAAAGCCGTTCTCTTGGTAAGGGCATATTTGTTTTATTTAATTGTTCATTACTTATTTATTTGGACTTTCTTCAATTTAAATACTAAGAAGACAAAATAAGCATAAGGGTAAATTACAATAATCTTTCTTTAAGTTTGGCAAAATTATTCATCTTATTTTAAATATTACACTTAACTGCCGTGACATTTTGACGGTGAAAATTGTTAAATAACTTTATTGCTGGAAGGAATATGTGTTGTTAAATTCAATGACAAAAATAAATTCGATATGGGAGGCAATGTAATATTTAAAACTAAAGGATGCTAAGTGTAATTTAGTCAAATCTTAGTTTAATTTACCCTAAGCACCATATATATGATTCACTTACCCACCCCCACTTGCCCTCTAATTGTATTTCTTTTTAATCTAATTAATAACTAATTTTACTATTAAGCCCTGATTTAATTATTTGAGTTTAAAGGATTAATGGAATTTTAGGACATTCTATTGGGTGGAACTGATACAGCAGCAATAACGGTAGAATGGGCGATGTCAGAACTACTTAGAAACCCAAAGGCAATGAAAGAGGCACAAGCAGAGGTAAGGAGGGTATATGGAGGGAAAGGATATGTAGATGAGACTGATATTAAGCAGCTGAAATATGTAAACGCTGTCATCAAAGAAACCCTGAGGATGCACCCTCCTCTGACTTTGCTAGTACCAAGAGAAAACAGCGAGCCTTGTGAGATTAATGGGTATGAGATACCTCGTAAGACAAAGGCCATCATTAATGCTTGGGCAATTGGAAGAGATCCCAAGTATTGGAATGAACCTCACAAGTTTGAACCACAGAGATTCCTTAATACCTCCATTGATTACAACTTTAAAGACTCAAACTTTGAGTACATCCCATTTGGTGCTGGAAGGAGGGTGTGCCCTGGAATCTCATTTGCTACAACTGTTGTTCAGCTTCTACTTTCCAATTTGCTTTATCATTATGATTGGACGCTTCCCAATGGGATGAAGCCTCCCGAATTGGGAATGAATGAGTCTTTTAGTGCCACAACAAGAAGAAAAAACGATCTTTGGGTAGTTCCTATTACCTATCACCCATAGGCTATAGCCTACATTAGCAGTAATTAAGTAATAATTAGTATTACCTCAGTGAACAGAAGAGAACGAAGGAATCATTAAAGGTTCAGTTCTCCTTGCATCATTAAATTTTCTGTAATCAAAATGATAGTCGTTTGTTTCTATGAATTGTCGTTTGTTTGTAATATTATTTAAGTTCCTCCACTTTCTACAGTTCTCATTTCTCTATGGTAAAAATTTTCTTGTGATTTCGATATGATTTTACAAAAATCTATAATGTACTAGATGAATCAATTTTAAAGTTAGATTTGTGAAAGCATTAAAAAATTGCATATGGTATTTCTGAATCTATATAAACAATACATAGCTCTTCCTTTTAAAAAGAATTGACTTATGTTATATTTCTCAGTTTAAAATTTTGGTTAAAGGAAAAAGAAAGAGGTTTCTAATTCCACAATATCCTAAACCCACAAATTTTGATGGTTTAAATAATGACAAAAAAGATAAAGGGAGAACATTAATATGAAAATGAATATGATGTTAAATTAATCCCGTAAGTGCAAAAATGTCGAATAACAAAAAAGAATTTTCTCATACATGATGACATTTTAGAAACTATGTTGAAAAAACAGACAGAACAATTCATCCCATCCGGTCCTTTGTTGGAAAGGAAGCTGTAAAAACTATGCCAATGAAGGTTTATAACATTCTGTAACCATCAATAAATTTCATAACACAAAAGAGAACCTCGCTTAGTAGTCTTACATGACTAGCAATGTGCTTGTCACAACATATCCCAATCAGAAGAGCATGTCTGCAAAAATTAGAGTCCTTCAAATCAAAACGACATCATTAGGCCTATAAAATTTCGATTTCGTATACATTTAATTAAGCTGAAAAAGAAGTGCCAAAACAAGAAGGAAAATCCTGAAATACCTTTGGTCTATTGAAGACATTAGTATAAAAGATCACATCCATAATTTACCAAACGACTGTGAAGTAGTGCTTCTAATATGCACTTGCAAGTGCACCACGAGGAGAGAGGGTGATAGCCAACAAACAACACTAAGATAGAATTAATGTGGAGTATGGATTAATCTGAAAAATACTACAATGGAAATTAAAGAAAGTAATCTAATTACACCAATGAAAAGAAAACGATTACAGCAACAATTCCTTTTCGAGTAAGGAAGAACTCCAAATCCATCCAAAACATTCATTAATTCCCTTACACCTCATACTCTCTCCTATTTTATTCAATCAGTGAAAACAACAGAAGAAAACGATAAACTAGCTAAAGGAAAGCTTAACAACTTGTGGTCCACAGAATCACATGCCCATGCTGGTGGCCTTCTTTCACGGATACTATTAGCATGACGTCCCTCTACAGCTGTCAACTCATTTCCCATTTTCTCGGTTTCCAACTCAACTGCCACATCATTTGCCAATTCATTCTTGTTCACGTCTCCAATCTTACTTGTATCATCATTACCTCCCTCTTTAAAAATGACCTTGTCTTCAAGGTCAACATGAGCAAACACTTCCTTCAACAGCTCAAAATTTTCCAACGTTGGTTCATTCCTGTCTAACCCTTTCCATTCTACTAACACCTGTAAAACTTGTGTTCCGTCTTGCCCTGTCCATCGTTGATTCACAATGGATTGAGGCTCTACCACTATAAGAGTTGCTTCTTCAGGCGTATCAACTGGTGTTGCAGGGTTGTCGCTACAATACTTGTTAGGTTACTGAAATGCAATTAATCAAGGAGAAGGATAGAGAATAACACACAAAGAAATTACGTGGTTCGGTCAATGCGACCTACGTCAACGGACAGAGAGAATATCTGTATTATTTTCTGACGGAGGCTATACAGAGAGAAATTACATCAACCACTTCTTAATGAATTCCATTACACACATATATATAGAGGAAATAATGGGTTATGGGTCGTGGGTCGTGGGTCGTGGGTCGGATTACAAACCGGGTCACCCACAAAATTCAAGTCAAACCCAACAATTTCCCTCCTTGACTTGAATTCTCTCAAATCACCAGAACTAAGTACAAATTCATCTCTGTCATTCAAGCCCTGTAGGGCTTCATGGAATGCGAACATTCACCAAGTCCAAGCTATGCTTGAACTTCTCTGAAGGTAGAGCCTTTGTCAACATATCTGTTAGATTATCTACTGTGGCTATCTTCTCGATGGATAATTTCTTGTCTTCTATCACATCTCGAATAAAATTTAATCTGATATCAATATGCTTCGACCTCTCATGGTAGACTGGATTCTTTGCCAAACTTAATGCACTCTGACTATCACAATAAATGATAGGTCTCTGAATATTTAACCCCAGACTATCAATCAAACCATGTAACCACATACCTTCCTTAACTCCTTCTGCCAATGACATGTATTCTGCTTCAGTAGTAGACAAGGCAACTGTAGATTGAAGTGTTGCCTTCCAACTGACAGCACATCCATTCAGAGTCAAGACATAGCATGTTAAGGATCTCCTCCTCAAAAGATCTCCAGCATAATCTGAATCTGTATAACCAACCAAGCCATTATCAGATTTATCAGCACCATAAACCAAGAAAATATTACTCGTACCTTTCAGATACCGCATAATCCATTTAACTGCACTCCAGTGAGCTCTCCCAGGATTACTCATAAACCTGCTTACCACACTGACTGCATGAGCCAGATCAGGCCTAGTACACACCATTGCATACATCAAGCTTCCAACAGCATTACAGTAGGGCACTGAACTCATGTACCCTTTTTCCTCAGCTGTAGTAGGTATTGTACTAGCATCAAGTTTAAAATGTGCCGCCAACGGAGTACTAACCGGCTTAGAATTATTCATTTGGAAAGACTGCAACAATTTTTCTATGTATTTCTGTTGAGATACATACAATAAACCTGCACTTCTATCTCTCCAAATCTCCATGCCCAGTATCTTCTTGCCTGCACCCAAATCCTTCATCTCAAACTCACTGCTCAACAAGGCTTTCAAACTATCAATTTCAACCTTGTTCTTTGCAGCAATTAACATATCATCAACATATAGCAACAAATAAATATAAGAATCATCTGCAAGTTTCTTAGAGTAGACACAGTTATCAAACTGATTATGCAGAAAACCATGGGAAGTCATGAATGCATCAAATTTCTTGTACCACTGTCTAGGAGACTGCTTCAAACCATACAAGGACTTTTTCAGCAAACATACATGATCTTTCTTCCCAGAATCAAGAAATCCTTCTGGCTGTGACATATAGATCTGCTCCTCTAAATTTCCATGTAAGAAAGCAGTTTTCACATCCAATTGTTCCAACTCCAAGTCAAAAACACTTACCATGGACAAAAGGACACGAATGATTTTATGCTTCACAACCGGGGAGAAAACTTCATGATAATCAATTCCCTCCTTTTGTGAAAAACCCTTTGCCACGAGTCGTGCTTTGAACCTTGCTGGTTCAACTCCAGGAATACCTTCTTTCCTCTTGAAGACCCATTTGCATCCTACCGGTTTCACTTCCTTTGGTAATGGTACAAGATCCCATGTTTCGTTCTTCTCAAGATATTGCATCTCTTCATTCATTGCAACCAGCCATTCTGATGCTTCTCTACTCTCAACTGCTTCTTTATATGATCTCGGGTCATCAGAATCAATACTTTCACCTACTGCCAAGGCATAAGCAACTGAATTAACATCAACTATATCAACACAATCTGAATACCTCATAGGTTTTCTGATTTCCCTTCTTTCCCTCCTTGTTGCTATAGGTTGTGATTCTTCTTCTTCCCTGGGCTGTTGTACAGGGTCTGTTATAACCCTTTTTGAAGTTTGAACTTCAATTTCCACCTTCTGGTTGGCACCTTGATCATTATTACCTGCATGACTACCAAGCTCCTCCTTCTGACCAAACATAGCAGACTCATCAAAAGTTACATCTCTGCTAGTAATAAATTTTGGAGTTCTATCCTTTTCAGTACACCACAGTCTGTACCCTTTAACTCCAGCTGCATACCCTAGAAATATGCATTTCATTGCCCTAGGCTCTAGTTTACCATCATTCACATGAGCATAAGCAGGACAACCAAATATACGCAGGCCAGAATAATCAGAAGGTTTATCGGACCATACCTCTTGAGGAGTCTTAAAGTCAATTGCAGTAGATGGCGATCTATTCACCAAATAATAAGCAGTGTTAACTGCTTCAGCCCAGAATTGTTTTGGCAAGCCAACGTTTAATCGCATGCATCTCGCACGCTGCAACAGTGTTTGATTCATACATTCTGCAACTCTATTTTGCTGTGGTGTATGACGTACAGTGCGATGCCTCACTATACCTTCTTTCATGCAAAATTCATCAAATGGAGCGTTACAGAACTCCAACCCATTATCAGTGCTGAGTGTTTTGACCTATTTTCCAGTCCGTTTCTCAACCATGGTCTTCCACTCCTTGAACTTCCCAAACACTTCATCTTTGGATTTCAGAAAATATACCCAAACTCTTCTAGAGTAGTCATCAATGAAAGTAACAAAGTACTTGCATTTGCCCTGAGATTCAACTGGAGAAGGACCCCACAAGTCTGAGTGAACATATTGCAGAACATCCGTAGAAGTATGCTTCCCAGAACTGAACTTAACTCTGTGTTGTTTACCCATAACATAAACTTCATAGAATTTCAGTTTCCCAGTTTCTGCTCCTTCTAACAATCCTTGTTTACTTAGAATTGACAGCCCAATCGGCAATGCCACAACTCTGTATAATCATCATTCTTCCCTAAAGATTTAGATACAGCCACTGTCCCCATCACAGAACTACCAATCAGAAAGTAAATGTGTAACGTCCTTATTTTACTACACTAAAATCTGAAATTTTTTTTTCAAATTCTAATGCTTAATACTAATATCTTCAAAAAGAACATTCTACAATTGTTCTCAGTACAAATCATAATTGGTTATACATAATAATTGAAATTCTAAATATAAGATAATTTTACATTCGTTTGAAATAAATTACAAATCTGTCGTACATAATCTATAATTCTAATACTTAATAAACTTGAGTGCTCTAAAAGTGTTCAATCAATCTTTACACCTTTCCCCTTATACTCAGCTCCTGAAATGGTCAGTTGGAAAAGCACAAAAAGGTGAGATAAGGGTATCTCAGTAGCTAGCATAATTTTATAAACATTTATAAATATACCATTTCAGTCATAAAAGCACTTATATCATAAAAATCAGTCCATGTAATATAAATTCTCAGTTTAGTGCAATAAGTTAATGAAAAATTAGCAAGCTGATATATGAATAAATCATGGAATCAAGAATAGTTGGTGGCACACTCAACAACATGGAAAAGATAGTCTGCAGAACTATTTTTCCAAGCTAAACATGAGAGAAAGGCTACTGCAGTCCTTTAACTCAAGCTAGAAAGATTCCAAACTAAAACATGGAAATATAATTTCCAAGCTGACATGGAAATAAAATTTCCAAGCTGAAATGGAAGTAGAACTCCCAAGCTGAACATGGAAGAAAACTTCCAAGCTAATATCATGCTAATTTCATCATGAAAAACATATTTCACTTTAGATAAAATTTCATGGACATAAAATATTCAAGTAGTAAAACAAGCTTTTATGAATTGCTACGCTACACTACGCTACAAATAGTTAAAATAGGCTTTTATGAAATGATAAACTACTAAATTCTCAATTCAGTGCAATAAGTTGATGAAAAATTAGCAAGCTGATATATAAATAAACCATGGAATCAAGAATAGTTGGTGGCACACTCAACGACATGGAAAAGATAGTCTGCAGAACTACTTTTTCCAAGCTGAACATGAGAGAAAGGCTACTGCAGTCCTTTAACTCAAGCTAGAAAAATTCCAAACTAAAACATGGAAATATAATTTCCAAGCTGACATGGAAATAGAATTTCCAAGCTGACATGGAAGCAGAACTCCCAAGCTGAACATGGAAGTAAACTTCCAAGCTGATATCATGCTAATTTCATCATGAAAAACATATTTCACTTTAAATAAAACTTCATGGACATAAAATATTCAAGTAGTAAAACAAGCTTTTATGAATTGCTAAGCTACCTGTACTTTGTACACTGACTTTTTAGCTCAAATAGCTATTCAATCTGTCTTGAAATTCGTTTCACGATTTTTGACCTATTCACTGCCACTTATCCCTTAACACTTGTGTGGGTTAGTAATAGAAGAATCTCCTCAAAGTAGTTCAGAAAAATCGAGTTTAACGTTGCTATTTGTTTTTTCCAAAAATCTCTATTTTATGGTTGAAAAACAGAGAATATTTTTCTGCTACTGTCCAAGCTGCTGTACTCTCTTTTTCTCACTCTTTCTTGGCTGTGAATGATGCAAGGAAATGGGAGGAAGATATTGCTATTTATAGCTAAGAATGGGAGGCAACATCTCTCTAAAGCCTAGAAATGTTTAGAAAACTCAAGATACTAGACTAACCTAGAATTGTCTAGAATTATCTATACTAGAAATGTTTAGAAAACTCAAGATAATTCAAGATAATCCTAGACTAACCTAGAATTCTTTAGAATTATCTATACTAGAAATGTTTAGAAAACTCAAGATAACTCAAGATAAACCTAGACTAACCTAGAATTCTCTAGAATTATCTATACCATTCTTCAACATTCTACACTTATCTAGGAAATTCAAGAATATACAAGATATCTCTAGAACATAACTAACCTGGAATTCTCTAGAATTATCTATACCATTCTACAACATTCTACACTTATCTAGGAATTTCAAGAATATACAAGATATCTGTAGAACATACAAGATTCCTCTAGAACAATCTAGATTCATCAAGGACATTCAACCTAGACTAACCTAGAATTCTCTAGAATTATCTATACCATTCTACAACATTCTACACTTATCTAGGAAATTCAAGAATATACAAGATATCTCTAGAACATACAAGATTCCTCTAGAACAATCTAGATTCATCAAGGACATTCAAGAGATTTCTAGAGTCTCAAAAAAAATTAAATATTTAATCCATAATAATTTGGGATGTTACAAAATGCCATGCTGCAATTTACCCTTCATTATAACCAGAGCACCTTTGGAAATTCTCAACTGTCCATTCTCTCCAGAGTACTTGTACCCTTGTTTGTCTAGAGTACCAAGAGAAATCAAGTTCTTCCGTAGACCAGGAACATACCAAGCATCAAGCGTCCTGACTATTCCATCATACATCTGAATCTGCACAGAACCACTGCCCTTAACACTGAGCTGCTCATCATCACCCAACCTCACAACACCATTCCACTCCTTGAAAGAAGTAAACAGTTCACGTGAGAAAGTCATATGATAAGATGCACCTGTGTCCAAGACCCAAGTATTTGCAGAACCAGAGGTGCTGACTGTGAGAACATCAATGTCTTCTTCTTCGTCAGAACTATCTTGCACCACTGCAGCACTACCACTGGTATTCGGTTCCTTCTCATCATTTCCCTTCTTCCTCTGTGGACAATTTTTCCTGATGTGCCCCTTTTATTTACAGTGATAACATTGAGGTCCTCCTTTGTTCCTCGACTTAGACCGTGACTTACTTCTTTTTCCATCATCCCTTTTAGTGTATCTGCCTCTTCCAACATACAAACCTGCTTCTGCACCATCCTCATTAGAATTAGAGACTCTTCTCTTCAGCTCTTTAGACTGCAAAGCATCTTTGACATCATTAATAGAGATACTATCTCTACCATACAACATAGTATCAACAAAGTTCTTATATGAATTTGGTAGAGAACACAAAGAATGATAGCCTGATCTTCATCATCTATCTTAACCCTAACACCCTGTAAATCCAGGATAATTCGGTTAAAATTATCAAGATGATCTTTTACCTGCATATTTTCTGTCATCCGCAGGGTATACAAACGCTGCTTCTGATATAACCGGTTTGTGAGAGACTTTTTCTGGTATTTATCATCCAATTTCTTCCACAAACCTGCAGCAGTTGATTCATCAACTACTTCTCTCAACACCTCATCTGTCAGACTCAATAGTAATGCACTATGAGCCTTTGCCAAAATTTCCTTCTTCTCCTCTTCCTTCAACGTGTTAGGTAGACTACTTTCTCCTTCTAATACCACTGCACATCCCTACTAAACCAGAAGTGCCCTCATTTTTACCTTCCACAAAGTGAAATCATTCGATCCATTGAATTACTAGCAAATTTCGCAATCAGAAATTGAATTTCACAAAACTGTTCAGAACCTTGCAAACTGACCAGAACTTCACTAACAGAAATTCAACACAGCAGTCCAACAAAATTCACAGCAGTAAACCAGAAATCCAATCCAGCACAATCTAACACAATCCAGTAAATTCACATAAAAATTCAGAATTCTTTTCTGAATTAAACATAAACTCACCGGAACCGTGTCGACGAAACAATAACGATCGCAACAGAAAACTTGGTCCAAACAATAACTATGACCAAACAGCAGCTTTGACCAAACAACAGCTTTGACCAAACAGCAACTTTGACCAAACAATAACTTTGACCAAATAGTACCGTGACTGTTGACCGTGCTACAGTGCCGAGTCGCTACAGTACCCGAGTCGCTACAGTGCCGTTGACCGTTGACTGCTGCAGTGCCTCGCCGTAGAAGATGATGAACAGTGCTTCCGATGAAGATTCCGGCGATGAACAGTACTCGCAACGTAAAAACTCACCAAAACAACTGAAAAACGATCTCCAATGCACTAGAAATGCAATAAACGGTCTCTTTTTGCCCAAAAACAAGCGAATCAAGCTAGATCTGAAATTTAAAAACTAGATCTGAAAATTTTCTTACCACCAAAAAATGGTCTCCGACGTTCTTCAACGCACCAAAGATACAGAGAATGGTCTCCTATGCTCCAAAACAACTAAATCAAGGCAAGATCTGAAATTTTGGAGCCGGATCTGAAAATTTTCGGACGTGCTACAGTAACCGACGAACAAAAAATGAACCAAGGCTCTGATACCACTTGTTAGGTTACTGAAATGCAATTAATCAAGGAGAAGGATAGAGAATAACACACAAAGAAATTACGTGGTTCGGTCAATGCGACCTACGTCCACGGACAGAGAAAATATCTGTATTATTTTCTGACGGAGGCTATACAGAGAGAAATTACATCAACCACTTCTTAATGAATTCCATTACACACATATATATAGAGAAAATAATGGGTTATGGGTCATGGGTCGTGGGTCGGATTACAAACCGGGTCACCCACAAAATTCAAGTCAAACCCAACAATACTCTTTTAATAACGTCATATGGAAAACATCATGTATTTTGCTGTCTTGTGGAAGCTCCAATTTATACGCCACTGCACCGATGCGTTCACAAATTTTGAAAGGCCCATAATAACGCTTAGCCAACTTGAAATTAAGCCTTTTTGCCACTTAGACCTGTTTGAAGTGATGCAATTTAACCCACGCCCATTCTTCAACCGCAGACTCCTTATCTTGTCTTTTTTTATCTGCTTGCTTCTTTATTTTCTGTTGTGCCAGTTTTAGATTAATCTGCAGTTGTTGTTGAATGACAGCCCCTCTGTTGCATTAACTCATCGATAGATTCGACACTCGCCTCTCTGAATTATACCATGGTAATAAATTAGGTTTGACACTGTATACTGCTTCATAGGGGGACATTCGGATGGAATGGACCTGTGATATAATTAGTTGTACACGAACTCAGCCCAAGGCAAGAACTTGTACCACAAACGAGGTTGATAATGAACATAGCACCTTAAATATTGTTCCAAGCATCTATTTATGACTTCTGACTGGCCACCTATCTCTGGGTGGTAGGCAGTAGAATAATGTAATTCTGTACCATTGTAACACATGAGTTGTGACCAAAACTTACTGAGAAATAACGGATCACGATCAGTAACCACCGTGCAAGGGAACCAGTGTAACTTAATCACAGACTGAATTAACTTATCTACCACCACACTTGCTATATAACCTGGTTGCAGTGCTATGAAATGGGCTTGTCTCGAAAATTGATCAACCACTACTAATATAGCTGTATGTCCGTGGGAATTTGGCAACCCAGTTAGAAAATCCATTTTACATCTTGCCATGGCTTTGTTTGCATAGACAATGTCTGTAATGCTCCTTGTTTCTTACTAGTAGGATACTTAATTTACTGACATACCTCACACTGCTCTACAAAGTGCTTTATATCCTTTCTCATGTTTGCCCAAAAGAAAATTTCAGTAACTGCCTTAAACGTTTGGATATTTGGCACCACAACTCAATTCTTTTGGATATTAGGCACCACAATCCTTTATGACCCGATAAAGGTGATTCATGATACACCTTAATTATCTCATCCTTTATCTTTTGGATATTAGGCACCACAATGCAATTCTGATAATACAGATAGTTTACTCCCAACTTATTCTATTGATATAGCTCATGCCATTTAACAATCTGGTCATCTTCCATATTAGCCTGATGTATGGCTGCTATAATAGGATTACTAAAGGTGGTCAAAGATTGCAGCTGTGACTCTTCCTCACCATTATGGACAGAGCATCTGCTACACTGTTTGATTTGCCTGTCTTGTACACTATCTCATAGTCATGCCCCAATAATTTTACCAAATAAAATTGCTACTCTTGTGTCTGTATCACCTGGGTCATTAATTCTCGTAAACTCCGATGATCAGTTTTAATCACAAACCTTCTCCCGAGCAGATAGTGACGCCACTTCTGGACTGCTTGTGTAATCGCATATAACTCACGCACATAAGCAGAGGCTAAAGTCATTATTGGAGCTAATTTCTTACTAAAATAACTCAAGGGATGTCCTTCTTGTGTTAGCACTGCTCCAATACCCACATTCGAAGCATTAGTTTCCACTGTGAAAACTTTTTGGAAATCTGGCAGCTTTAGAACTAGAGTTTTTGTCATCTTGTCCTCAACTCCTCAAATGCACGCGTAGCTTTACTATTCAATTGAAGGTTAGTAAGAGGCTGCGCCACTAATGCGTATCCCTTTACAAACTTTCAGTAATAACCAGTTAACTTTTAATGTGAGTTACATGCTCCTCCAATCCATTACTATATATTAATATGTCATCGAAGAACACCACAACATACCTTCTCAGATACGATTGAAAACTTTGTTCATGGTTGCTTGAAAGGTAGATGGAGCGTTTGTAAGTTCAAACGGCATAACGACGAACTTGTAGTGACCGGCATATGTTCTAAAGGTAGTTTTCGAAATGTCAGGCTCGTATATCCTTATTTGATGATATCCCGATCAAAGATCTAGCTTCGAAAAATAAATAGCTCCATGTAATTCATCCAAGATTTCTTCAATAGTCAGAATTGGAAAACAATCCTTGATCATGATGCTATTTAGTGCTCGATAGTCTACGCAAAATCTCCACGAGCCATCATTTTTGTTAACTAATAATACTGGAGATGAATATGGACTGTTACTGTCTCTTATGATGCCACTCGCCTGCATCTCCTCCACTAATCTCTCCATTTCAGTTTTTTGAAAGTGTGGATAATTATAGGGATGTATGTTCACTGGCTTGGCATTTGGTTCTAAAGGAATCCTGTGATCCACAGTCCTTACTGGTGGCAATCCCTTTAGTTCTATAAAAACTTCTTTGTATCGCAGTAACACCTCTCTCACTGTTGATGGACCCTCAAATTCCTTTTCTTCAACCTCATTCGTTTGCTCTACAGTGCTCAATTTGTATAGTCCTGATATGCTATCAAAAGCAACTAGCTTGTTTATCTTTTTTCCTTTACAAGGTATCCCATTCAAAATGCTATCTCCTTTCAACTTCACATCCTTTCCTCCCCAGCTAAATTCCATAGTCAGATCTTGATAATTAGTTCTGATTGTACCTAATTGTATCAACCACTGGACTCCCAACACCACTTCAGATCCTCTAATCTCCAATACAAACAAATCTACCAAGAATTCATAACCTTGAATGCACAATGGCACTCTCTCGCATTTGCTATTACATATCATGCAATCACCACCGCCAGTCCATACTTTAAATTCAGTAATAGCAGTCCTCTTAAGGTTTAATTTGTCTGCCACCTCTGGTTTAATAAAATTGTTGTTACTCCCATTGTCAATAAGGACTTTGACATGCTTTTTGCCGTAACAACCCAAAACTCTCAAGGTACTAGGATGAAAATGCCCTGCCAAAGCATTAATACTTATATCGGGTGCGACTTCCATGATTTGAATCTGACTATCCTTCTCTGTCTGAGTGTTCTGTTCCTGACAATCTTCCCCACACAACTCTTCCATTTCATCTTGTCCCACCAGTAAGAAGTAATTAGTTTTGCATCTGTGGTTCGGTTGATATTTCTCTTGACAATAGTAGCAGAGTCCTTTTTCCCTCCTTCATTTTAATTCTGCAGCACTAAGCCTGTCTAATATTACTATTTGTAACACTAGCTTGGCTTCTACTTGCACTAGTCTATACATTACCCCCTAGGTTATTGACTTGCATGCTCTTGTAATTGCTACCAACTATACTGCCTTGCTTGTTATTAGACAAGAAGCAAGTAAAATGATTGCCCACTATCTTAGTCGTATTAACATTTACGGTGTTCCTGTTAATTTCCCTTTTTAATGAATTCTGCACAATAATCGCCTTTTGTTCATGGAGCTTAGCTAACAAGATAGCTTGGTAGTACGTGCTTGGTTGAGCCAATAATAATTCACATTTCAAGTGATTGTGTAATCCTGCAATGAAGAAACTAATTAACCAAGCTTTGCTTAAACCGGTGACTTTGGTTGATAATTCCTCGAATTTAATCTGATATTCCGTTACAGACCCCATTTGCTTCAATTCTTTAAGAGATGCCTTTGGATCATCGTACAGGGACGTTCCAAACCTCAACTGCAGTGCTGTGATGAACTCATACTAATTCTGGACTAAGCCATTTTTTGTTACCCATTTGTACCATGAATTCACTGCACCCTCCATATGGAAAGAGGCTATTTTAATCCTCTGTTCATTGGAGACCCCATAGACTTCAAAGAATTCCTTTTTCTTAAAAATCCAGTCCTCAGCTTCCTCACCATTAACTCGAGGAACCTCCACTTTCATACCCTTTCCATAAAATAACATCGTTTGATTGTTCTCCTCCGTGTTCCTCTTATATGTCGATCCAGTTGACGCTTCTAACGCTCTCCTCTGTATTACTTGGCGAAGCATGTTCTGCATATTAACCATACTTTCCTCTAGCTTGCCTATACGACCATCAATCAGCGACAACTTATCGTCCATCATTCCTTGCACTTTCTGGATATCACCTTGAGCAGCTTCTAACTTAGCAAATCGAGTTCCCTCAGCTATGGAGGTTCTCTCAATGAAAGCACCAAATGATAGTCAACAAACAACACTAAGATAGAATTAATGTGGAGTATGGATTAATCTGAAAAGTACTAACAATGGAAATTAAAGAAAGTAATCCAATTATACCAGTGAAAAGAAAACGATCACAGCAACAATTCTTTTTCGAGTAAGGAAGAACTCTACATTCATTAATTCCCTTACACCTCATACTCTCTCCTATTTTATTCAATCAGTGAAAACAACAGAAGAAAATGACAAAATAGCTAACGGAAAGCGTAGCAACTTGTGGTCCACAAAATCATTTCTCTATGATGAAGTCACGTGCCCATGCTGGTGGCCTTCTTTCACGAATACTATTAGCACAACGTCCCTCTACAGCTATCAACTCATTTCCCATTTTCTCGGTTATCTCAGCTGCCACATCATTTGCCAATTCATTATTGTTCACGCCCACGTCTCCAATCTTGCTTGTATCAGAGGGCAAGAGGGAGGAGGGTGGATTTAGGGTGAGTTATGAAAAACAAGCTACTTTGCTTTCTTCAAAAGATTTAAGGTCCTAAATTCAGCATCATCCCTAATAAAACTCCACCAAATATAGGTTAAAGGAATAGTGGTGTTGTGCCAAAGAGCATGTGCATCCAGAAGCCCTTTATATGGAGGGAAATCATATAGTTCAAGGCCACCTGCAACAACAACCAACCATAGTTTCCGTTGTGAAGGATGACGGCTCATAATAGCCCAAACTGCCCAAATGATAAGTTGTGCCACAGCCATCGTTACACAAACTTTCATATTTCATGCTATAAAGTTAGATTGAATCACATCAAAACCATCATAAAAGCAAAAACAAAAAAAGAGGAATGAATAAGAAAAATCTAAGCTGAAAAGATATCCCTTGCACACAAGCTTATACATATCAGGATGCTCACAATAGGAGCCATAACTTTAATATTTTGGACAATAGTATTCAGAGCCAAATCCCATCTAAATTCCTCATAAGTAATTTGAACCTCTACCCATAATAGGTTCATAGAGCACAATTAAACCAAAAACAAGAGGGTTGGATGGAGATTGCTCAGTAAAGAAATCTCAAGATGGAAATAGTAAGCACAGAAGTTGTGACCAGTATTGATATTTAACAGATAGTCCAAGGTAAATTTATCTCCAAAAAGAAAAACATAGGACTTGGATGCTACTATCAACATCAGAATTGGTAAGATGAGGTCATGAAGATGTAAATCAGAGGAGATGAACAAAATGTGGGTGGTCACAAAAGCAATCAGAGGAGCAGAAATCATAACTCTGTTAGCCTCATCCCTAATATTGAAACTTCGTAATATGGACAAAATGAGGGAATATCCAAGGAGAGCCACTGCATATGAGTAGTCTAATTTCTCTGTCAGATTAACGTCTCTGCATTTCAATGAGGTACAGAAATTATGAAGATTTATGATAAAAAGAGAGGATTTTTTTTGGGGGGAGGGGAGAGGGGGGAAGGCGTAGTACAAAATTCAATGAACCTTCATTTCCATACTCAATGGGTAGGAAGAATAGTGGGTTCTTATCTTTTCTTGATGGACAATTCAGGTAAAGCACTATTAACATTACCTTGAATGAAATCCAATTATAATTTTATGCAGTGAGAAAAATGATTTTTTCACATTAATTATGCATTTAACTCTGGCTGAAAGGGATAAAGCAAAAATTTTTGTTAGGAATTTAAAAGGCAGTAATAGAAATATACATAAGCTAAAAGTGGAAAGAACTCCCAGTAACTGCATCAATTTTTCATACGCATTATACTTTGATACAATTTAATTGACACAATACACCTCCTATGTAACCAGGCAATTCATACTCCAATATAAGAAATATAACTACACAATATTATAATCTTATTTACCGTCTTTATATGCATTTGACTCTATCTAAAAGCAATCATTTTTATGGTCAAATAGTAAGTTAAGCAATCTTAGAATGACCAAAATGGAATGATATGCAAAATACATACAAAGGTATGTAAATCAGTACAAGATAGTGTATCAGCATAAATAACTTACCGACTATGAAAAACAGCACTCCATAACTAGGAGTTTATTGATAACTGCCCATAGATATGCCACAGACTAGTATGCTCATAGTATGCCTTCTTCCCTTCTTTTTGAGGCATTTTACTGTATAGAAGAATAAAAAAGAATACCCAACCATAAAAGTGCGTTGCAAGGTTGAGAGCAAAGAAAGCCACAGAAGTAGGCTCCTGAATAAATGGATGATATGACAGCTTTGCAAACAAAAAGCTTTGATGTCATTAGACACCAACTCCAAATGATAGTATAAGATACACAGTTTCTTCAGTTACAAACCTGCATCCCATACATACGCCTAAAGGGCCATTTACCATGATATTTGACTGGATCAGCATTATGTAATTCTTTTTCTTTCTCTATATCAAGCATATAAAAGTATTGACAATCACTTTAGCAATCCCATTTTTTCCACTACAAGTAAAGTGGTTCTTGCATGTACCATGGACTATCCGTAAAGAGTCTAACTCCAGAGAATTTACAGTTTGGAAAGCATCTTTGTCCAACACATCCTGTGTCCTCACATTGTTTCACACAATCCCTGACATCCAGAACAAAATATGAATATAGAAAAGCCAAAAAGTTTGCTCTACTAAAACCAAAAGTAAAAAGGATGTCATAAAGATTTCCTTATGCACTACAATCAGGAACGTTCCACAAAAAATGGGAAAAAACAAAAAGCAAAAGTTACCAAAAACATATATGCTATTATGAAAGATGGAAACCTTCATCCAGTAGGTATGAGCTCAACAACAATAGAGATAGAATAAAAAATGTTTGCCTTTCATGTATGTAATGTCACTGTATTAACTTCTACTACAAAGTGGACTGTAAAATATTAGTGATAGAATCTCTACACCCTACTATACAGATTAGATGGATGGAAACGATGAAAAACATTACTTCAGACTTCCAGCTAAGTCTTTTCTTTAAACTTTTCTTCTCTCTCCTTAGTGTTTCTTTTCTCATAGTATCAGAGCTCAGTTTCTCTCCACTGTTAGATTTTCAATCTTCCTCTGCTCCAACAAAGTTCAACCAAGCTTTAAATGGAAAATCAATCTATGCTATTTAAAGGGTACAATTGCAGATGGTCTGTTCTAATATATTATAGCAAAGCATCTCAGATTGACTGTTTATACAGACATAGATTATGGAGGGGATCCTAACACAAGGATATTTGTTTAAAGCTTTTTTGTTTTCTTTGCAGCATGTATAGTGTCTTGGAGTAGTAAAAGGCAAAGAACAATGTCACAATCTAGACTGAGTGAGAGTATCATGCGATGGTAGACACAGCAGCTGAGCTTTATTAGTATAAGCATATACTTAAAAAATTGGGATTTGAAAATTTAACATACGATTCTTAAATGTGACAATTAAAGTTCTTTTAAGCTGTCATTTAATCCCTATTTGGGTATACAACTTATTTAAGTGCTTATAGAATAAGCACTTATCATATAAGCGACAAGTTATTTCTACAATTGAAGAATTTATAAAGACAAACTTCATATAATCTGTTTTCAGTTTATTTTTATAAGCTATTCTAGAGAGCTTATAAAAATAAGCTAAAAAAACTTATTGGCATGCCATAAGTTATTTTTATAAGCTCTTTCAAACACGTGCATAAGCACTTATACCATAAGATAAGTCAGATAGGCTCAAAATAAGTTCTTCCAAACAGTTATGAAAATAAGTTGAAAACAACTTATTGGCAATGCCATAAGTTATTTCTATAAGCTCTTCCAAACACGTGCATAAGCACTTATACCATAAGATAAGTCAGATAAGCTCAAAATAAGTTCTTTCAAATAGGTCCTTAGTCCTCTAATTCATGCTAGAAGCAAACATATTGAACTTGATGATCATTTTGTACGTGAGATGGTTGAAAAGGAGGAGAACATTTTGTTTGTTGAGTCAATATAACAACTAATAGACATATTCACAAAAGAATTTTTACAACTCAATATCAACGGATTATAAACAATGTGTCTATGTTCGAAGCTGACTATTGTTTGCAAGGGTGTGTTAGAGATAGAATAAAATTAGTTTGCCTTTATGTGTATATTATTGTCACTGTATTTTACTTTAAAAGTCTAGTGGGCTATAGAATATTATTGATAGAATATATACATATATATAAAAGATCACTTCAGTCTTCTGGTCCTTCCTTTCCTGCAACTTTTCTTCTCTCTCTATCCTTAGTTTTTATTTTATCAAACAACTATCAAATGTTTTTCCATCTCTCTCATATCAAAATATCCACATAAGTACCCTTTCAACAAGGAAACATCTTAGACACCATTTGGAGATCACCCCATTGAACCCCAAAACTGAAGATGATAATTCTCTAGAACATTTTTCTTTCTAAAGGATTATCATATTTTAGTACCTGCCCAAAGCAACAGTCCAATCAAGAAAGTCATCATCTAATAAGAATCCCTAGGAATTTACATGCAAATTAGATAACTAGGATATTAACTTTCTCATGAAAGGGTCATATTAGGCGTAATGCATGCCTCATAAATTGTTTCTTTATATACCTATTCTAAAAAAGACAATAATTTAATTAAAAGACTAATTCCAAATAGAAACAAATATTGATGTAGACAAAATTAGAGCTATAGTACCTATAACGCGGATTAGCATCACCAGCACTTGCATTTAGTCCCGTAACAAGCCACGAAAGCGATAAAAGGAAAGCAACCGAATAACGATCTAACATCTAATTACAAAAGGTCCATTATCAATTCAAAGGTTACAGCTGCATCAGCCGAATTAATAACAACAATAATAATAATGCAGAGGCTACTAAAATGGTACAAGTGCACCTCCTGATCGCCTACAATGTCATGTCTAAGTATAACATCATAGATTAATTGTTCTCGAATCTGCAGTAAAAAATATATGGTTTAAATATGCATGATTACCTTATAGTTTTATTGAAAAATAATTTTAGTCTCTATAATTTGAAAACAATAAATTTAGTCTCTGTAGTTTTTAAAATCATGAAATAGGTTTTTAGGGTTAATTTTTGATTAGTTAATTATTAGTCAATGCTGACTGGGATGCTAACGTTAGTATTAAAATCTATATTAGTACTGACTGTATATCACTTATGCTAATGTGGACTAGTCATATGGATGCCCTAAAAAAAAGTTTCAGTTTATTTACTTAGGTCCTTGGTCAAATTTTTTTGTCTAATTTTTTATATAAACTCGTTTTCTACTTCATCTAGGTCTCTAGTTTAAAAATATATTTTTTTCTTTGTCCAAATCATCCCCTAAAAAATTTTTAGTTTGTTCATTTTAGTCTATGTCCTTCACTTTCATGTTTTTTTCTCATAGTTTGGTACTTCAAATCAGTCCATAATTTCATTTTTAATCATGATATGATTTAATCTATCATTTCTACCCAAAAATAATACAAAAAATGAATTAAAATTTAATTTTTAAAGCTTACCTTTAATTCACTTAGGTCCTTATTCAAAATTTTACGTTTGTCCAATTTTAAATATAAACTTGTCTTCTACTTTCCTAGTTTAAGAATATTTTTTTCTTTGTCAAAATCATTTCTTACAAACTTTTAAATTTGTTCACTTTAGTCCATGTTCTTCACTTTCATCTTTTTTTTCACGGTTTGGTCCTCCAAATCATATTATCACTGAAAATGAAATTATGGACTAATTTGGAGAACTAAAACATGAGAAAAAAGCATGAAAGTGAAGAATAAGGATTAAAGTGAATAAACTAAAAAATTTTTAGGGTATGATTTTGACAAAAAAAATATTCTTAAATTAGGGACCTAAATAAAGTAAACGACGAGTTTATATCAAGAATTAGATAAAAAAAAATTTTGACCAAGGATCTAAGTGAATAAACTGAAACTTTTTTTAGAGAGTACACATGACTTATCCATGTCAGCATAAGTGGTATATAGTTAACGTTAACATAGATTTTAATACTGACATCAGTATTCCAATCAGTATTGACTAGCGGTTGACTAACCAAAAACTAACCCTCAGGACCTATTTCATAGTTTTGAAAACTAGAAGAACTAAATTCATTGTTTTCAAATTATAAGGACTAAAATTATTTTTCAATGAAGTTATAAGGAATTCAAGTATATTTAAACTAAAAAATAAAAATAAAACAAAATGAAAACTAAAAAATTGTTCTCTTCAAATCTACATAACTCATCCAACTTGAATGTGACAAACTCACAAAAAGCGTAGAGATTCAAGATTTCATCTAACAAGACGCAAAACTCACTGACAAAATTACAGAGAAAATAGAGACGGCAGCTCCGTGGCCGATTAAACTACTTTCCAACATTAAAATTCCCAGTTTCCAAGGAAAATTCGTTCGAGTTATTAAAGAAAACTTGAATTGAACGACAGATCAGATGCTGAGGCTTGAAGGACTAAGGAAGATGTAATGCAAATGAGAATAAAAAAAAGAAAGCGAATTCTTTTACCTTTGCGGTCGTCAGATTTCGGAGCAGAGAACAAACTCTAGAACAAGAATTTGAAGTGTTATATATAGAGTACTTAAATGGCGGAAAGGAAGATGTGATTGTCGTCCATGGGGTAGACTCTGACGAAACCACTAGCTCAAGCTTTCTACCACAGTTCAGTTTGGAGTAGATTGGGCTCTGGATATTGGCCCAAGATTCATGGGCTCAAGATCCATGGGCCATTGGACAAAAGACCCAATATCCACTTGGTTGTACTACTAATTCTTTCCGAGTCTCTGTTATGATATTCCGTTTTGCTTCTTCATATGTTCTCTATATATCTATTGTGTTAATTTAATCTCAAATTTTACAGGATTTAATTCAACTTATTTAGCTAGGTTGTTGACTTGTTTCTGTTTTTGATATGTGAACAGATAAAAGTCCATAGCTACATTTTAAATCCAAGGATAACTATCACTTGATTTACATGAAAATAATGGAATATATATGGAGCAAGCAATATTACACTTTAATTAATCACTTGTTTATTAATTTAATTAATTAAATTTTGGAGTTGTTTGATATATTGATCTTATAATTTTTTAAGCATTAAGATATTACATTTAATTCTTTTTTTGGGTAAAATGTAGAAATTCATTAAGACTAAGAGAAAAGCAAACAAAGTATGCAGTTTAGTCCTACTGCATAAGGATTACAATCCAAGGAACAGAAAAGAAGAGAAAAAACACAAGCATGAACATTGACAATAGCAACAACAAGTATAATAGAAAAACAAAATAACAAAGAAAGAAAACATAGACTAATTGAGAAGTGTGGTTCCATAATTTGTCTTGTTCTTTAGATATATTGTCCTTAAGAAGTTTAGGACAGAGCTGTCAGCAGTGTAAGGCAGCTTATAAAGTATTCTTTCTTTCACTAATTGGTCCGTACAAGCATTGTTAGTTTTGCAAACATGATAAAATCTTATGCTAGAGAAAGTAGAAAAAGTAGGGACTTACAATTTATAATGAGAGATTGAAAGGGATGAGTGGTAATATTTTCAATTTTGATTAGGTATGTAGATTGTCATAGTTGTGTCAAATTTCACTTTTAAGTTAGAAATATTGTGAGACGAAGCAAGTTTGAGACCAAGGAAAATTCCATGTCTAAAACGCAGAAATCCATAAATCTAAAAGGCATGTCTTTGGTTTGGGAAATTGGAATCAGTCAACAATTAATCTGCGTTTTGAAAAATTTGATAATTTGAGAGTCAAAATTAGGTCACCACTTTAGGAAACTTTGAAATTTGAAGTTCCATTTTTATTTTTGATTTATTAAAAGCAGCCGGAATTGAAATATAAGTGATTCCAATATGCATAGTTAAAGTAATAAATAAAAAATAATATTATACATGTTGAAATTTAGAAAATCTAGAAACATGATCATGATATTACAAGTAGCTAAGCTAGCTACCTCTACTGATGTTGGAAACATCATATTGGCTTGAAGTTCAACACAACTAATGTTCAAGTTAACAAAAGACAGTGTCCCTATCAAAGTGAAAAGTTTCTCATGGAATAGCTCATATGGTGAAATATTCAATTTTGTTTATGTATATATTATTTGACTAATAAGTCTTGCGACAAAAGGTTCTGATTTCAAATGAAATTCTTTTGGATAAACAATATTTTCATCAGCAGATATATTTGATTAGATTTGATCATTTCCATACTTGCACCCTTAATGATGCAAAGATCTTTTACCGTATATTACTTTATGATAAATCATTGATTAAAAATATAATATATACTATAATTGTGTCTAATTAACCTTCGGGAATAATTAAAATATAATATTTAAAAATAATATTTTAAAAATTAGATCAATTATTGAACCAATAAAAATACTAGTTCATAATTCATTAATTTGATCATAGTCAAACTAGTAATAATTAAATATATCTTTTTAGTTTTATATACTAAAAATATATAATATAATAAATTAATAACCATTTTCATAAACTTGTATTATATTATTGTTGACGACTTGGCAAGCGTACCAATCGTGCAAGTAGTATAGTGAAAATTAAGTAAAAAAATCGTTCCCACGAGGATTAACTTGCTAACTACCCGAGAAATTAAGTTATATTAGTTAGACAATGCAATTTTCTATGGTTCTTAACAGAAAGAAAATAAAATTGTAAAGTTGAGTTAGAAGTGAATTGTATGTTGTATGAACTCTAAACAAGCACAATGAAAATAACAAGACAAATGCAATTCAATTCACTAGATGAACACAACCTAGGATTGCTAATCCCCCGTCGTTCTTCACAAGTTTAATCCCTCTCCCTCTTGTTCTCACCGGCCATACATGCTAATCTAGGATACAAATATGCTTAGAAGTATTCTCCCGAATGCCAACTAAGACTCAACCCGAAATCTCATAAATCCTTATGTAGTCTTAAGTTCCAAAAATGCACAAACCCTAATCTGACTATACGAGGTTAATATCTATATTCTTATGATATTAACGAATCTATCCCCTCTCCTTTGTGGTTCAAGAACTCATACTATCCATTCTATGGTCTAGGTTTTACATTCCTCTCCCAAGTTCAGCAAAACCACCAAACAATCCATCAAATTGATCAAATTTAATGAAAGCAAGAAAATAAGAATGAATAAACATGTATTAATGGCCAAATAATCACAAGAGTCAAGAGATTTACAAAACCTAATCCAAACTAGGGTTCATAGCAATCCTAGTATAGAAATTTAGCTACACATCATTACAAAATATAGAAAATGAGAGAAGATAAGAGAAAACTCCATGATTCCAAGTTGGGTGGAAGAAAAATTGCTTCAATCTTCTCCAAAAGTTGGTTGCCCTAGCCTCTAGAGGTTAAATCGTCGCTCCTCCTTCGGTTCCAACCCAGAATGCCCTAAAAATTCAGTCTAAATTGCCTTTTAAAGCCTGCTGCACGTGACAGTAAAATGGTCCGATTTTCCCGCTTAAGCACGATTTGGGCAGAAACGACCCTTCATCAGCAAAGTGTTACACGCTTAAGCGCACAGTATTCACGCTTAAGCGTATTTTGGACAGAATGAAGCCTCCAATGTTGCAAGCGTCCGCTTAAGAGTGAATATGTTTCGCTTAAGCGTGAAAATGGCAGAGAGGGATCCCTTGTTGAGCTTTATGCGCTTAGGCGCATGAAAATCCTGCTTAGGCGTGAGAGTGACAGCAAAATCTTCATTTTGAGCCTCTTTTTCTTCTCCAAGGTTCCTCTTCACCTCAATTAAATCTTGGCTAATGGATTTCTCATCTTTCAACAACATTTTCCTAGCTGAAATACCTGCAAAAGCAAAATCACCAACATATTTACAAAAGTAACCCAAAAAGAATGTGATTAGAGGCCCAAAAATTGCATTTCTAACCTAAGAGTGAGGTATGTATGCAACTATTCAAAAAATAGGTGTTAAAACCCTAATGACAGCCAAAAGTATGCCAATATGACAGAAATCTCCATAGAATATATATGAATGCTGAGGATTCATCAATCCCCCAAACTTGAACTTTTACTCATCCTCGAGTAAAGCAATTAAAACATGTTGTAATCAATAAATCAAGACAAGCAAAGCTTCAACTCTCTTTTAAACCCTCAAGCGCTAATTTTCAAAAATCGCAAAGAGATGAAATTTACGTCAGCCTATAGATGCCTTCAGGTTCTAAAATAAACAACGCTTCCTCACAGGTTCTTGAAGTGTGTGTGTGCCTTAGCCAAGATTCAATTTCATGCAAGTGTTTAGCTGAAACTTTAAATAGTTTAAGAAGCATGGAAACAATCAATATTGACAACTCCATAAGCCTATCATTATCCTCTTTCTCCACTAAGCTAAACTTTGCACCATTCTTTGATCAAAAGGACTTAAAGCTTGTAATGTGGCTTTGGGCAATGGCTACCAAATGAAGGGTAAAGGGAAAATACAAACATCAAGAGAATTATGATTTAGCATCAATAAATATGACACGTTTTCCTTCCTTCCCCTTTTTTCTTTTATCCCATGCTTTTCTTTTTCTTTCTCTATTCCTTCAAAATGCATTTTTCATCAACATATTTTTCATGTCTCACAAAATGAAATATGCAATCATTATAAAAATTTGTTGCCATACTCAATCTTCATAGATTTGCATGTCTCTTGAGAGTGACAACTTCCATGTGCTCTTCAAATTTTTTTTTAAAAACACTCTTTTACTTCATTTCTTCTTCCACTCTTTGATTTGCTTGTCTCGTACACCTCCATAAGCAACATCACTTTTTCAAACTTCATAGATGCTATTATTCTCTTGAAAAATGGGTTAGACATTGTTTTTTCGGCTTGAAAGGTAGGGCTAAAGTGGATAAAAGAAAGAATTAACAATTTTGTTTTTTTTTTTATAAAAATTAAAAGCTCAAAATCGGGATCAATGGGTAACATAATAAAAAGGATGGCTTGAAAGGCTTAATCGCACAAAGGAAATGCCTAAATCATTTCTCCAAACAATGCACAATTTAGAAATTTCGTTTCAAAAGAGTTTAAACATAGGTTCTAGAATTCTTAAAATTGATAAATAACCATACTAATTAAACTACACGAATTTTCTATGAACAAATGCACTTAAATTGAATTCTGGCTAATTTGTGCTTAAAAATTTTCAACAACTCCAAGGAAGCAAAGTTTATTGGACAACCTGAACACAAATATAGACTCCACAAAAGACTTTCATCCTATGCAACAAGTAATTAGCATATTCATCATAAGGCTTTTACAAGAGACAAATTCCAGCCAGCCAATCTCAACAAAATGAAATACTAGATAAGGCTAGAGAAAAAGTTCAATGCATTCACACAATTCCACGGATCACCAAAATCCTTCCCTAAACTTGAGGCGAACATTGTCCTCAATGGTCGAATAAACAAGTATAAATCATATGAACAAAAAGGGATTTGAGGACAAGAAAAAGCTAACTAAAATAACCGAAAATACTGAAAATTAACAATAAAGAGATCAACAGCCAAAATACAACGTCTTAACCAAAAAGAGACGCTGATCCAATAAGTCCAAAAGAACTAGTCAATCAACAAAATGTTCAAAAACACAAGTCTAAAATAAAGTTCAATTACAATAATCCAAAAACAGAAACATAACAAAAACAGAAGTCCTAGCTATCATCCTCCTCATCAGCTCCCATTGCTTCTTCTGCATCTTCTCTTTCTGCTGCATCTCCTCCTTCTTCTGCATCTCCTCCTTCTTCTTCATCTTCAGCTCCTCCACTTTGGGATAAATCTCAACCTTCAGTGCTAATCCCATTCTGCAAAGCCCATGCATTGCCAAAACTCCACTGATAATGCCACATATTCTTCATCATTACCTCAAGATCAGAGACGCGCTGATTAACAGACAAAAGTGTGACAGTGGGAGCCTGGGTAGAAACCTGAGAGGGCTGAGGGGCAACAGGAGGTCTAGGAGCACTGTTAGTGGTGGCATCTTCTGCAGCAAACTTATCCAAGAGCTCCTTTGTGATGGACTTGGGAGGAGAAAGCAGTGTTTCTCCCTCTATGGGCACTTTCTGGGCAGCACACAGTTTGGTTATCAGGTAAGGATAACCCAGAATTCCCACCTTTGCCTGTGCCAAGGCTTCAATGTTCTTCGCGATTAACAAGCCCAAGTCCACAAATTTTCCCTCCATAATACAGTAAATGAGAGTGGCTCTTTTCACATTGACATCCGAGGTATTGGTGGTCTGGAGGAGGTTAGATTGAGATAAAACACACCATGCTTTGGCCACTGGAAGGAGGTCAGCTCTCTGTAGCTTGAAAGGTGCATTCTTTCTACCCAAAATCCATTGTGCACCAGGTTTGCACAATGTGTCAAGCACCCTCTCAGGATTTGCAAGGATATCATCAATGTGATGCTGGTAGAGGCAAATAGCTGATCTAATCCCAAAATGTCTGTTAATAGTAGCAGCAGAAAAATCAACTTCTACACCTCTAACCATTGTTTATATTCCCCCAAACCGTCATCTTTGACCCTCCTAGCATTGGCATAAAATTCTTGTACCACTAATAAGTAACTGGTGGGTTTGTCCATAAACACATACGGATCCCAACCTCTTTTGGCAATTTGTTCTAGAATCTCAGGATAATCACCGGGGCTAAGCGCAATTGCTCTCTCCCTAACATATTTTTTTATGCTCACTTTGTCCTTAAACCAATTTTGGTGCTCTAGGGTTCTAAATTTTAAATTATCAAAAGGGAGGGAACCACTAGACTCAACTTTTTCCTTACCCCTTGACCTCTTCTTGGATGCCATATGTTTCCTGTGAGAAATTCAGCAAAGTATCCCAAGAACAACAAAATATATCAACACTAAATAAGCCCTATGTTCTTATAATTCCAAAAATTTGCCTAAGTTTCAGAAATTGAGCCACTAAGCCTACCAAAATCACAAATAAGAGATGAGAGACATTACCTATAGAGCAAAATGGGAGGAAATACAGAGAAAACACAAGGGCACGGAGGAATGGCACCCCACTCGGCTTATCCGACGTAGAGAAGCGAGGAGCCCACTGTGGAGAAACTTCAAGGAGCCAAAAATGGAAGGGGATCGACGGAAAGTGGCCGGAAAGTGAGGGAGAAGGGATGGATTGAGGGTTTTATGGAGCGAAGTGGCCGAAAAGTGATTAGAGGTGGCTGGGGAGGTTGGGTCGCAGCTGGGGAGGCTTGGAAGAAGGGAGAAATCTAAAAATTTGGGGGAAAAAGCCCTAATTTCGGATTTAAAGACGCTACCGTACGCTTAAGCGTGCGGAAACCACGCTTAAGCGCGATACCTTCAACCGAAAATTCGCCCTTTTTTTTTAAAGATGGTTCAGGGTCCCAGCGCCGGGCGCTGAGGGACCAACGCCGGGCATTGGCTTGAAGATGCTGAAGCGTGGCTCACCCGCCTAAGAGGGTATTTACGCGCTTAAGCGCATTTGGACCCGAGAGCACCCTAATTTTTTTTGCCTTAACCCGCTTAAGCGTGACCAATATGCGCTTAAGCGTGTTTCAACCCGAGAGTATCTTCAAAATCAGCCTTTACACGCTTAAGTGTGTGCAATATGTGCTTAAGCGCAAATCCATCAGAATGACAGCAAAGTTTTTAGTAGAAACAAGTCCAAATTTTCCCTGATTAAGCCACACTGACATTTTAATCACCAGCCAAAAGGTCCATACCCTTCACACAACAGACTCAGCTCCTCAAAAGGATTACATGGGGATTCATCCAAACATTACTGCAATGACATTTATGTAAACATCTCCAAAAACTCCAAATAGGCTACTACATCAAATGTCATCCCCCAAACTTATTTAAGTCTACGTTTCCAAACATCAGCAAAATTTCCATCTCCTCAAAACAGCAATGAACATCATAAACATACCACAAAGAGATATCAGCTACAGAAAACATGCAACTAAGCTACAAAGCTAAGCAACTATACTACACCAAACTATTAACCAAATTAACTTCACACAACAACTTATGCAGCACAGCAAAAGATCACACAACCGTATATACACACAATAGCACACAAATAACTAACTATTGCTGAAAATAAAAAGGAAGAGTGTAAGAAAGCTTGGGGTGCCTCCCAAGAGCGCTCTATTTATAGTCCTTAGCTGGACTTTACCGGAGCTCCTATGCCATGGGTTGGATGAGTGGTAGAGAGGTCTTCTCCCGCTCAATTTCGCCACCAAGATAGTGCTTCAATCGATGGCCATTCACTTTGAAGCTTCTAGCACCCTCCAGATCTGAAATCTCCACAGCTCCATGTGGAAAGGCTTCTTTGACAATAAAAGGCCCTGACCATCTAGACTTCAGCTTCCCAGGAAAGAGTTTGAGTCTAGAGTTGAAAAGAAGAACTTGTTGGCCTGATTCAAAGGATCGGGAATTATTTTGCGATCATGCCACCTTTTCACCTTCTTTTTGTACAATTTAGAGCTTTCATAAGCTTGAAGACGGAAGTCTTCAAGTTCATTTAATTGCAAGAGCCTCTTTTCTCCAGCTTTCTTGATATCAAAATTTAAGAACTTTGTGGCCCAAAATGCTTTGTGCTCTAGCTCTACGGGGAGATGGCAAGCTTTTCCATAGACTAGCTTGAAAGGGGATGTTCCAATTGGAGTCTTATATGCAGTTCTATAAGCCCACAAAGCATCATCTATCCTCTTTGCCCAATCTTTTCTTGAAGCATTGACTGTTTTCTCCAATATCCTCTTCAATTCTCGGTTAGAGACCTCAACCTGACCGCTTGTTTGAGAGTGATAGGGGGTGGCTACTCGGTGCTTAACACCATATTTAGTCAGAAGACTATCCAAATACTTGTTACAAAAATGAGTCCCACCATCGCTAATTAAAGCTCGTGGCACCCCAAACCGAGAAAAGATGTTTTTCTTCAAGAAATTTACTACCACTTTTGAATCATTTACTGTGGTAGGAATGGCTTCCACCCATTTAGAGACATAGTCGAAGGCCACCAGTATGTATTGGCATGAGAAGGAAGAGGGAAACGGCCCCATGAAATCAATCCCCCACACATCAAAAATCTCCACTTCAAGAACACTATTGAGTGACATTTCATGTTTTCTTGAGATGTTGCCACTTCTTTGACATCGATCACAATTTTCTATAAACTTTCTCACATCCTTAAACAAGGATGGCCAATACAGTCCACTTTCCAACACCTTAGCTGCTGTTCGAACACTGCTATAATGACCTGCATAGTCTGAATTGTGACAATGCCATAGCACATTTGTCATCTCTTCTTCTGGAATGCAGCGGCAAACTATCTGATCGGCACAGACTCGAAAGAGAAATGGCTCATCCCAAAAGTAATTTCGCACATCATGGATGAACCTTTTCTTTTGATGGGTGTTTATGTCTGGTGGCAATCTACCACACACAATGAAATTCACGTAGTCTGCATACCATGGCAGTTGCTTGTCTCCTACTAGGAATAGCCGTTCATCAGGAAAATTTTCATTAATTTGCAGCTCCATTTTACCTTGAGCATCATTGCTTAGGTGCGAGAGGTGGTCAGTAACTTGATTCTCACTCCCTTTTCTATCTTTAATTTGCAAGTCGAATTCTTGAAGTAGAAGAATCCATCTGATTAACCGAGGCTTCGAGTCCTTTTTCTCAATGAGATATTTGATTGCCGAATGGTCAGTATGCACGGTGACTTTTGTCCCCACTAGATATGCTCGAAATTTATCAAATGCAAATACTACCGCTAATAACTCTTTTTTCGTGGTGGTCTAATTCAATTGAGCATCGGCTAGTGTTTTGCTAGCATAATAAATGGAATGAAAGATCTTTTCACACTTTTGACCCAACACTGCCCCCACTGCATAGTCACTTGCATCGCACATCAATTCAAAGGGTTTCTTCCAATCTGGTGCAACAATAATAGGTGCGGCAACAAGCCTCTTCTTCAACTCAATAAATGATGCCAAACAGTCCTCATCAAAGCAAAACGGAGCATCTTTTTCTAGCAAATGGTACAATGGCTTAGCAATCTTGGAGAAATCTTTTATGAATCTCCTATAGAAGCCAGCATGACCAAGGAAGCTCCTGACTCCTTTTACAGACACCGGAGGGTGAAGTTGCTCAATGGTCGAAACTTTGGCTTGATCAACTTCCAAGCCCTTCTTGGAGACTTTATGGCCAAGTACAATGCCTTCTTGCACCATAAAATGGCATTTTTCCCAGTTAAGCACCAAATTGGTATCTTCACATCGCTCTAGAACTTGTTTCAAGTTGCCAAGACAACTATCAAATGAAGCCCCAAAGACTGAGAAATCATCCATAAAAACTTCAAGGCATTTTTCCACCATATCTGAGAATATTGCCATCATGCATCTCTGGAATGTTGCTGGTGCGTTACACAAACCAAATGGCATTCTCCTAAAAGTAAATGTACCATATGGACATGTGAACGTTGTCTTTTCCTGATCATCTGATGCAATGGCAATCTGGTCATAGCCTGAATAGCCATCAAGAAAACAGAAGAACTCTTGGCCAGCCAACCTGTCTGGCATCTGATCAATGAATGGTAGCGGGAAGTGATCCTTCCTTGTAGCCTTGTTCAATTTGTGATAGTCCATACATATTCTCGACCCTGTGACTATGCGAATCGGTATCAATTCATTCCGAGTGTTAGCCACTACAGTCATGCCTCCTTTCTTGGGGACACATTGAATTGGGCTCACCCATGAACTATTATAAATAGGGTAAATTATTCTAGCATCCAACCACTTTACAATTTCTTTCTTCACCACATCTTTCATTACTGGGTTTAATCTTCGTTGGTGCTCAATAGTGGGAGAATATCCTTCTTCGAGCTTTATCTTGTGCATACAAATCGAAGGACTAATGCATCTTATGTCGGCGATCGTCCATCCCAAGGCTTTTTTATGTTCCCGTAGGATTCTCAATAGTTTTTCTTCTTGCTCCAAACTCAACAGAGAAAACATAATGATTGGCAATGTTGACGATTCCCCCAAATATGCATACTTCAAATGGGGAGGCAATGGCTTGAGCTTAAGTACAGGTGGCTCTTCAATAGATGACTTAGTGTCATGCCCCATCTCGGTGGTCAAATCTAATGACTCCACTTGTTTGTGGTATATAGGAGTGGCATTCAACAGGTTCACACACTCAACCACCTCTTCATCATCTTCATCCACTTCCATAGCTACGAGAGATGATTCAAGTGCATCTTCATAATGTACCTTCTCAAAGGTGGTTTGTACCACTCTATCCACCATAGCATCCACTACAGAAATTCTGTAGCACTTCTCTGGATCATCAGGATATTTTATTGCCTTAAAAACATTAAACTTTACCTCTTGGTCTTGCACCCTCATAGTGAGCTCTCCTTTTTGCACATCAATGATAGTTCTCCCGGTAGCTAAGAATGGTCGTCCCAAAATGATAGGGACATCATGATGTTTTTCATAATCCAAGACAATGAAGTCAGCCGGGAAGATGAACTTATCCAACTTGACTAACACATCCTCCATAACTCCTCTAGGATACGCAAGAGTGCGATCTGCTAGTTACAAGGTGACTGTAGTCGGTCGAGCTTCACCCAATCCTAGCCTCTTGTATATGGACAGAGGCATTAAGTTTATGCTCGCCCCCAAGTCATAGAGAGCCTTTCCACTGAATTTATCCCCAATTGTGCAAGGTATATTGAAGCTTCCCGGATCTTTGAGCTTTGGTGGGAGCTTGTTTTGCAAGATGGCACTACATTCTTCAGTGAGTGCTACAGTTTCATATTCACAAAGCCTTCTCTTCTTGGACAAAATATCTTTCATGAATTTCACGTAACTTGGCATTTGTTCAAGTGCTTCTGCAAAGGGGATATTGATATGGAGTCTTTTAAATACCTCCAAGAATTTCTTGAATTGATGATCCAATTTCTGCTTCTCGAATCTTTATGGAAATGGAGGTTGTGGTTGCATTTTGGGTTTCGGGTGCTCAATAAGGGGCTCAACTTCATTTTTCTCCAGAGTGACTTCTTCTTAGTCTTTCTTTTTTTCAACTTCGGCTGTCTTTGGATTACCCTCAATTTCTTTCCCACTTCTCAAAGCAATAGCTTTACAATGCTCACTTCCTTCTCTTCTAGGATTGGTCTCAATGTCACTAGGAAGAGTACCTTGAGGTCTACTATTAAGAGTGTTGGCCAATTGTCTCATTTGGGTCTCCAAGTTTCTAATAGCCACGTTTTAGCTCTGAATTAAAGATGATTGACTCTGGATCACGGCATTATTCTTGGCCATATATTGCATGAACATATCTTCCAAAGTGGGTTTCTTTTCTACCTGAGGTGGTGGGGCTCTATTCTAAAGAATGTGATGGTTTTGGTTATTGAAGCTGGGCGGTTGAGAAGGCCTACTAGATGATGACGAGGCCATGGGGTTGAGACAATGATCGTTGCTCCATGAAAAGTTCGGCTGATTTTTATTTCCCAGATTGTAAGAATTTGAGTAGAAGGTATTCTGATTCCTCTGGTGATTGCCCATATAATTTAACTGTTCCATGGTAGAATTCTCCTCACAGCAACCATTAATGTGAGCACCCCCACAGATGTCACAGCTTGGTGCCCGATTACTCACCGTATTTACTCTCACCGACTCTTGTTGTCTAGCACATAACATCTCAACCTTTTTAGTTAGGGCTTCATTCTGGGCCAAAATAGCATGAAGAGTGTCCAACTCCAACATCCCTTTCTTTGAGTTGCTCTTGGCTCTTATGGAAGCGTTCTGACTAGCCCCCATGGTCTCAATGATGTCCTTGGCTTGCTCAGTTGACTTGCCCAATAATGCACCGCCAGCTGCGGTATCCAGTTTATCCCTAGTTTCATAATTCAATCCACTGAAGAAGATTGAGATTTGTTGCCACTCTTGAATGCCATGTGGTTCACGCCACTACGATGCCAAATCGCCCAGAAAATTCGTGGCAATTTGCAGTATAGTGATCCCCAAGTCGTATTCAATCAAGGAGCCTCACTTCTAAACACTAATTAATCGTTTTAGACACCCAAACACTAATAAAAAGTACATAAACGGGGGGGTTTGTTGGCAGTACTAATAAAAATAGAACAGAACAGCAACTAAATAACTACAACAGCAGCAGCAGCAAAATTTGCAAGGTGTTGACAGTAAAGAAACTATGTAACCAGCCACTAGGATTCATGGGAGTGCAACTATCATTACCTAACTCATTGATTCAGTTTTGTTCTCATTCCAGTGTTTGGTTCTTTATGAAAATGGTTCTAGAATAACATCTAGAATTTAATGCTACTAATTACAGTCAAGAACATCTCTATACTATAACCAGATGCATTCAGTGGAAAATCTCAACCAAACCAAGTTAAATATATCATCTAACTAGTCATTTCACCTCCCTCACTTTCCTAATCAGTCAAGCAAGGTTATATCTTATATATATAAGTCAGTTTATGTTACTTCTCAAGCTCTAATCAGAATCTGACAGCAACATAAACATAACAGCAAAACAAAAACGAAATGAGATGAAAATAGAGAATAAAACACTTAGCTTGCATTCTTAGTTCAAGCTACAACATCCCAGTGGTCCAGTGACTGATTACAATGAAGACTTAGCCCTCTATGAGAGCAAAATAGCAAATGACAGAAGAGAAAACAGAGAGGGAAAAAGAGCTACGAAAATTGCTAAGTTGCAGAAAATAAAAGTGTCCTCTGATTTTTAAAACTGATGCCCTCAATGCCTTGGAATATTCTACCCTAGATGCCTCCTTGGATGCCTCCTTGGTGCTTCTTCCATGATGTGGGCAGCAAGACAACAGCAGAAAAGTGGCAATAGCAGCAGACAAGTTACTCCACTCCTTTGTTATTTCTGTCTACCATTGATTGCTGCAGAAGGCCCATGCTGTCAAAGCAGTAATTACATTCCCCTTTGCTGTAAAGTGTAGAACAATGGGGACCAGAAATCCAGTCAGCCCTAGTCAACCATTCAATGCCCAGTCAGCATGTCTAGGTAGCCTCCAAGTAAGCAAAACGTCCATGTCAGCTTTTTTTTCTCTCCAATAATTAGATCTGAAATTAAGTACATGAATTAATTGGGATAAAATTATGAATTTGAATCATATTAATTCTATAATTAATTTACACCCAATAAATTCAAAATATAATAAAATAGGATAGTTGGCAACATTGAAATAGCAATACGACTAAGATAGGGACTAACAAGTATATAAAAATACCCGATATCAAATCCCCCACACTTGGCCTTTTTGCACTCCTGAGCAAAATAATATTCAGAACACCAAAAGACACCAAAGGAAAAGCGTGGAAAGCATGCTAGAATGGAATAATTAAAATTTTGAAAAGATTTAGCACTTGAAGAAAATTAATCTTAAATTTCTAAGATTCCAAGCATCATGGCAATTTAATTTGATACGAATGAATTCAAGTAATTAGCCTCCTCACCAGGAATGTGTTTACTCTCTATTCTCTCAAGTGTCTAGGGTAAATCACTCAAAATTCAACTTATCACATAATTCACTACCATAAGCTTGTCAAGAATCTAAATCTCCATTACTTGAATCACATACATGCTTGAATTATTAGGACTTTAGAAGGGTGTAAGGTTGGGTGAAGGAATGATTGGGAGGTAGAAATAAATACACAAAACAAAGTTTAACAAGAACTTAAAGAAATGAAGAGCATCAATCAATAAGGTTACAAGAGATTGAACTTTGAAATTTGGGCTCAACAATGCTACTTTTCTTTTCTCCTTCTTGCTCTTTTATTTTTTTTTTTATCTCTATATGGTATATATTTTTTTTTTCATGAAGAGTTGCTAATTTTTTTTTTTTGAGTAGCAAGACTAAAATTCAAAACAGCCCACAAATCCTTCTCTTTGCACATGCTCAATTCAATCTATTTTCAAAAGAAAGAGGTTTCTAAAGCTCTTCAAATCTTAAGTTTGGGAAAAAGAAATGATTTGTTTTAAAGTGGGAGAGAGCTAGAAAACACAAGAAAGAAAGGTGGAAGTACGGTACAAAGTGGCACACAATGGAAACAACACATAGGATGGCTATTTGGCTAGAATGGTTATAAGAAACAAATGCCTAAATCATTTCCAAGCATGTACATGTAATGTAGCCTTAACAAAGATTCAAGATAAATTCTTGAGTAAAAATCATGATAGGGAATACATGATAACATGCAACTTTCCATATATTTTACCCTCTATTCTAGCCCTTTTTGCATCTTGATTTTTGCTAAAACTCTATTTTTATAATGTTTTGAATTATTTTGGGTGAAAGTTAATTATAGATTTATGTTCTTTAACTCCATAATTTTACTCCAAAATGGTTCATTTATGTGTTTTACAGAGTTTGGAGGCATCTGGGCTCGAACCGGACAAGAAACAAAGCAACAGAGAGTAAATCAAAAATGCTGAAAAAATGTCATGGCGCCCGGCGCCAGGAGCAGTGAGTCAGAAGTATGGCGCAGAACATAATGGAAAATTAGGTTAACCCAGCGCCCGGCGCTGGGATCGCAGTGCCCGGCGCTGGCTCCGCAGAGAACCACTATAAATGCAATTTTTAGGTCAAAACAAGGAGAGGCTTGGCTCCAGACTTCAGACCCGCGGCTGCTGCAGACAGAGGCGACTTCCAGAGCTTGGTTTGAGGGAAAGGAAGCCTTCCCACTTGGGAATGGCTCTCCTTCTCCCATTTTCTTTCCTTTTCTTCCATTTTCCTTCATAGTTTGTTAGTTTTCTGTTGTATTTTGTAGATTTCTGTCATGTTCGTCTTTTCTTCCATGTAAATTTCTGAGTTTAAGGATTGATGTAGTTTGGTTCTATGATGTTTTATTGCTGAACAATTTCGATTTTAATGCATTTTCGTTTAATGGAATGGATTTTACTGATTATTCTTCCTCTTGAATGTTTGATGAACCTTCAATGAGTTTGGGATTTTTATGTCTATGCTAGAGTTAGCTAGATATTGAGCTTGACCTTGTAATTTCCACCATAAATTAGATTATCTAGATATAGATAGTTTTATTTATGTGGCTTGAATAATTTTCTTGAGCTTCATGACTTAATTGAATGGTTGATCTAAGATTTTAGTCAATTATTTTGGATAAGTTAGATTGTAATTTCAAAGCTTTTGGATTCAATCATATTTTAAAAAATTGGCCAACATTGAATGGATTGTAATTTAATTGAATTGTTCTTCAATGATTCAAAGATTAATTTGTCTATGAATTAATCGGATTAGACCAACGAAATCAATCTCATTTTCTTGTGTAGTCGGTCATTTGATGAAATGAAAATTGTACTTTAATTCATTTGGACCAATGAGTATTTTCTTGGCCAAAGTTCTATTTTATTTATTGTTCTATGAAGCTTGTTATTTATACATGCATGCGTTTGCTATGTATTTGTAACGAGTAGGACAAGAGATAACATGTCATATGCGATTGCGGGGCATTGATGTGATTAGGACTTCATCGGATTATATTTGAGTTATAGATTAGTGAAAATCTTCCTAACTATAATTTTAATATAATTCATTCTTAGAAGACTTTCTGAGAATTTTAGATTGAAGATTACAAAATAGAATTAGCCAAGAATATTCAAAGGAAATGATGATGATGTACAATTCCATGAAATTTGTGACCAATCCACATCTTTTCTTTGTTTTGTTTTCTATCTAGTTATTTAAATTTCAGTTATTTATATTGTGTTGTTTCGATCATCACCCCCCCCCCTTTTTTATGTAATTTCTGAAATTTCCCTCATAAGTCTTAATAGCATTTCACTTAGCCTAATTGAATTTTATTTGATACCTCAATCTCTGTGGGACGATACTCTACTCATCACTTTATTACTTGTTGCGACCCAGTATACTTGCTGGAATATTTTATGTGCTATAAAATTATACGCACCAAGTTTTTGGCGCCGTTGCCGGGGATTGATGGTTGTCAAATTGATTTTTCTTTAAAGCCAAAGTGATGTTATTTTAGACATTGTCTTTTCTTGTTTTAGTTTTTACAATTTCAAGTGTTTTTAGCTTTTCAAGTGTCTTTATTAGTTTGATTTCTTCTTGTTACCTTGCTTATTTGATATATCTCTCATGTTATTTCTCTTTGTTGCATGTGAGGTACTTGATCATTTTCCTTGACGAAGGAAATAAAAAAAAAATCAAAGAGAAAGTAAGGAAAACAAAGAAGAAGCGACGCTAAGCATAGACACCAAATAAAGTCTAGCTAAGGACTTTAAACCAAGCGCTTTTGGGAGGCAACCCAAGTTTTTCTAATCTTTCTCTTTTTAATTTTGTTGTTGTATTTCTTTCGTAATTTTAATTTTGTTTTAGTCTTTTTCTGTTGCCCATTTTTTTTTCTCTGTTTTCTCTGTTTTGGCAGAAATTTTGTCATCTTGCATGAATATTCTGTACTGCTTGGCTATGGTTTTTGCCACTTTCTTTACATGTTTTTAAACCTTTATATGTCTTCTAGTTGTAGAATTTTATTTGGAGTGATTCGCATCCATTTTGGGGTCGTTCTATGTCGGTAAAGCCGTGTCGCCAGAAATTCTGCACTGCAGAATTTTGCTACTCTGTTTTGTCCGAATTTGATGCTCACTTTTTAAATTTTTGATGGAGTTTTGGTGTGGAATTATGCATGATGAAATAGCTAAAGTGTAGATTGACTTAGCATGAAGAGAATTTAGTCTTATTTCTCTAAAGAATTCAAGTTAAATGGCAATGACGTTGACTTTAATGAATTTGTAGTAATAGTCTTTTAGCTGTGAGGATTTGAGCCTAAGTGAAAAATGCTATTCTTCTTGTTGTGTGTTCTCTATCATGGATTGTCACTCTAGAACTTGTCTTGAATCTTTGATTGAGGCTACATATCTTGTACATACTTGGAAATGATTTAGGCATTTGTTTCTTGTAACCACTTTTAGCCAAATAGCCATCCATTATCATTGTTTCCATTGTATGCCATTTTGTGCCTTATCCATTTTCTTTCTTGTGTTCTTCCACCACTTTTTCTGCCTACAACAATATTTTTCTCTTTCAACTTAAGATGTGAGAAGTATTTTAAATTCTTTTAAGGGATTGATATGCTGAAAAATTTTGTGAATTTTGGGGTGTTTTGAACTATATTTCTTCTACTTCCTCTCAAGCAAAAGAAAAAGACTAGCCAGTCAAGAAGAAGAAAAAAAAAAGGAGAAAGAAAGAAAGAATAAAGATAATGAAAAAGAGGAGCAGATAGAACATTGAGACCCAAATTTATTTATACTCAGTCTCTTATATTTCACTTGTAAATGCTCTTCATTTTCTTGAGTTGTTACCATATTTTGTTTCATTGTTCAACCTTTCCCTTTGTTTCCCACTATTTTTCCTACCCACGTACAACCTTGTAAATTCCTTTTGATTCAAGTATGTATTGGATTCAAGTAGTGGAGATTTAGATACTTGACAAGCTTATGGTAGTGAAATTTGTGATAGGACGACTTTGAGTGATTCCCTCTTAAACACTTGAGAGAGTAGAGGATAAACACCTTACCTTGTGAGGAGATTGTTACTTGAATTCATTCTTTTCGAAATAATTGCCATGGAGCTTGAACTTTTTAGAAATTTAAGATTTATTTCTCCTAATGTTAAATCTTTCTAAAATTTTAATTGTTTCATTGTTGTATATTTTCTACACCTTTTCTTGCTGTGCTTATTGGGATTCTCTGTTGTTTTTAATTGATTTTGCCCAGGAGTGCAAAAGGCTAAGTGTGGGGGATTTGATAACATGCAACTTTCCATATATTTTAGCCTCTATTCTAGCCCTTTTTGCATCTTGATTTTTGCTAAAACTCTATTTTTATAATGTTTTGAATTATTTTGGGTGAAAGTTAATTATAGATTTATGTTCTTTAACTCCATAATTTTACTCCAAAATGGTTCATTTATGTGTTTTACAGAGTTTGGAGGCATCTGGGCTCGAACCGGACAAGAAACAAAGCAACAGAGAGTAAATCAAAAATGCTGAAAAAATGGCATGGCGCTCGGCGCCAGGAGCAGTGAGTCAGAAGTATGGCGCAGAACATAATGGAAAATTAGGTTAACCCAGCGCCCGGCGCTGGGATCGCAGCGCCCGGCGCTGGCTCCGCAGAGAACCACTATAAATGCAATTTTTAGGTCAAAACAAGGAGAGGCTTGGCTCCAGACTTCAGACCCGCGGCTGCTGCAGACAGAGGCGACTTCCAGAGCTAGGTTTGAGGGAAAGGAAGCCTTCCCACTTGGGAATGGCTCTCCTTCTCCCATTTTCTTTCCTTTTCTTCCATTTTCCTTCATAGTTTGTTAGTTTTCTGTTGTATTTTGCAGATTTCTGTCATGTTCGTCTTTTCTTCCATGTAAATTTCTGAGTTTAAGGATTGATGTAGTTTGGTTCTATGATGTTTTATTGCTGAACAATTTCGATTTTAATGCATTTTCGTTTAATGGAATGGATTTTACTGATTATTCTTCCTCTTGAATGTTTGATGAACCTTCAATGAGTTTGGGATTTTTATGTCTATGCTAGAGTTAGCTAGACATTGAGCTTGACCTTGTAATTTCCACCATAAATTAGATTATCTAGATATAGATAGTTTTATTTATGTGGCTTGAATAATTTTCTTGAGCTTCATGACTTAATTGAATGGTTGATCTAAGATTTTAGTCAATTATTTTGGATAAGTTAGATTGTAATTTCAAAGCTTTTAGATTCAATCATATTTTAGAAAATTGGCCAACATTGAATGGATTGTAATTTAATTGAATTGTTCTTCAATGATTCAAAGATTAATTTGTTTATGAATTAATCGGATTAGACCAACGAAATCAATCTCATTTTCTTGTGTAGTCGGTCATTTGATGAAATGGAAATTGGACTTTAATTCATTTGGACCAATGAGTATTTTCTTGGCCAAAGTTCTATTTTATTTATTGTTCTATGAAGCTTGTTATTTATACATGCATGCGTTTGCTATGTATTTGTAACGAGTAGGACAAGAGATAACATGTCATATGCGATTGCGGGGCATTGATATGATTAGGACTTCATCAGATTATATTTGAGTTATAGATTAGTGAAAATCTTCCTAACTATAATTTTAATATAATTTAGTCTTAGAAGACTTTCTGAGAATTTTAGATTGAAGATTACATAATAGAATTAGCCAAGAATATTCAAAGGAAATGATGATGATGTACAATTCCATGAAATTTGTGACCAATCCACATCTTTTCTTTGTTTTGTTTTCTATCTAGTTATTTAAATTTCAGTTATTTATATTGTGTTGTTTCGATCATCACCCCCACTTTTTTATGTAATTTCTGAAATTTCCCTCATAAGTCTTAATAGCATTTCACTTAGCCTAATTGAATTTTATTTGATACCTCAATCTCTGTGGGACGATACTCTACTCATCACTTTATTACTTGTTGCGAACCAGTATACTTGCTGGAATATTTTATGTGCTATAAAATTATATGCACCAATACACACAGCAAGAAAGAATATTATTTTGCAGTGAAGGCTCAAATTCTCACGGTTTAAAGACTATTACTAAAAATTCATTAAAAACAATGTCATTGCCATTTTACTTGAGTTCCTTAGAAAAAGAAGACTGAATTGTTTTCATGCTAAGTCAATTCACAACTTACGCTATTTCACCACGCATTCTTTCACACAAAAACTTAATCAATTTTTCAAAAATAGAGTATCAAATTCGGATAGAGCAGAGCAACAAAATTCTGCACTGTAGAAATTCTGATGACTCAGATTTACTGACACAAAACTACACCAAAACAAATACGAAAGACACCAAATAAAATTCTACAACTAGAAGACATATAAAGTTTTAAAAACATGTAAAGAAACTAGCAAAATTTGTAGCCAATCAGTACATAAAATTCATGAAAGACAGCTCAAAAATTCTGGACAGAAACAGAGAAAACAGAGGAGACAGTAGGGAAAAAAATTTTTTTTTTTTTGAAAATCAGCTCCAATTAAATTCTCTCCCCCCACACTTAAACATTGCATTGTCCTCAATGCAAATTATTACCAAACATCAAATAAAATGAAGAGGACATAAATTAAAAAGGAGGGAAAGAGTACAGCCTTATCATGGAGCCGGAACATTGTAGAGTTGGATTTCCTCTACAGTTTCTTCTTTGAAGCCCTCGTAGAACTTCTTCAACCTTTGCCCATTTACCATGAACTGCTTGTTGGTGGCCTCATTTTGAATTTCTACTGCACCAAAAGGAAAGACATTAGTAATAACAAAAGGGCCAACCCATCTAGAGCGAAGCTTACTGGGCATTGGCTTGAGGCGAGAATTATAGAGAAGGACTTTGTCTCCTACTTGGAATTCTTTTTTCTCAATTTTCTGATCATGTAAAGCTTTTGTCCTCTCTTTATAGATGCATGCATTCTCATAAGCCGCTAGCCTTAGTTCTTCTAGTTCTTGAAGTTGCAACTTTCTTTCTTTACCGGTTAGGGTCATGTCCATATTGCATTGTTTAACGGCCCAATATGCCTTGTGTGCAATCTCCACCGACAAGTGACATGCTTTACCAAATACCAAGCGGTATGGAGACATGCCGATGGGAGTCTTGAAAGCGGTTCTATAGGCCCAAAGCGCATCGTCAAGCCTCTTACTCCAATCTTTTCTGTTGGGTTTCATAGTTTTCTCTAATATTTGCTTTATCTCTCGGTTGGAGACTTCTGCTTGCCCATTGGTTTGGGGGTGGTAAGGTGTAGAGGTTTTGTGCACCACTCCATATCTCTTTAATAGCCCTTGCATGTTTCTATTGCAAAAGTGTGATCCTTGATCACTGATTATGGCCTTGGGGATACCGAATCTGCAGAAAATATGTGAACAAAGAAAGTCTACAACAATAATAGAATCATCAGTTCGAGTGGTTTTTGCCTCCACCCACTTTGACACATAATCCACAACAACCAAGATATACATAAAGCCAAAAGAAACAGGAAAAGGACCCATGAAATCTATACCCCAAACATCAAAGATATCACAAAAGAGGAGAGGTTGTTGAGGCATTTCATTTCTTCTAGACACATTTTCGGTTCTTTGACACCTAGAACAGTTCTTGCAAAAATCATAGGCATCCCTAAACAAAGTAGGCCAATATAAACCAGAATCTAACACTTTTCTAGCTGTTCTTTGGGGACCAAAATGTCCACCACATGCAAGAGTATGACAAAAATTCAGCATAGATGCAAATTCATGATTTGGAACACATCTCCTAACAATTTGGTCACTACAAATCTTCTATAAATAAGGGTCATCCCACACATAGTACCTAGCCTCGCTTCTTAATTTATTCAACTGATGTTTATTTTGGTATGCAGGCAATTCAAATGCAACAAGATAATTCACTAAATCAGCATACCAAGGCTCACTAATACCATGCAAAATGGAAAAATACTCATCTGGGAAGTGATCTCTAATAGGAAGATGCTCCAAAGGAGGCTCCAAATGCCTACTTAAATGATCGGCTACTACATTCTCTACTCCACTCTTATCCTTGATTTCCACATCAAATTCTTGAAGGAGTAGCATCCATCTAAGCAATCTTGGCTTTGCATTCGGTTTCTTCAACAAATATTTCAGTGTTACATGGTCAGAAAACACAATTACTTTGGAGGCAAGCAAATATGATCTAAATTTTTCTAAAGCAAAAACAATTGCTAAAAACTCCTTCTCCGTGGTTGTGTAATTTGATTGAGCTGAATCAAGGGTGCGGGACGCATAGGCTATGACATGTAACTTTCTCTCTACTCTTTGTGAAAGTACTGCTCCCATAGCAAAATTTGAGGCATCACACATGAGCTCAAAGGGAAGCTCCCGCCGTGGAGGTTGGATGATAGGAGGAGAGGTAAGTTGCTTCTTCAACTCATCAAAAGCTGACCTGCAAGCATCATTAAAAATGAAATCAGTTTCTTTTTGGAGGAGTTTAGATAGGGGTAGAGCGATCTTACTGAAGTCCTTGATGAATCTTCTATAAAATCCTGCATGGCCAAGAAAAGAGCGAACTTCCCGCACAGAAGCGGGGTAAAGTAAAGAGGATATAACATCAACTTTAGCTTTATCTACTTCTATGCCATGTGATGACACTATATGGCCTAGGACTATCCCTTGCTCTACCATGAAATGGCATTTCTCATAATTCAAAACCAAATTCTTTTCTATGCATCTATCAAGTACTCTCTCCAAATTTTTCAAACATGCATCAAATGAGTCACCATAAACAGAAAAATCATCCATGAACACTTCCATGCAATCTTCTAACAAGTCAGAAAATATACTTATCATGCATCTCTGAAAAGTGCCAGGTGCATTGCAGAGACCAAAAGGCATGCGTCTATATGCAAAAGTACCAAAGGGACAGGTGAAGGTAGTCTTCTCCTGATCTTCGGGTGCAATGTGAATTTGAAAATATCCAGAAAAACCATCAAGAAAACAGTAGTGAGAATTTCCAGCAAGTCTTTCAAGCATTTAATCAATAAAAGGAAGAGGAAAATGATCTTTTCTAGTTGTTTGGTTCAACTTCCTGTAATCAATGCAAACACGCCAACTATTTTGCACTCTAGTGGGTACTAGCTCATTATTTTCATTTTTTATAACAGTTACCCCAGTTTTCTTTGGCACTACTTGTACCGGACTCACCCACTTACTATCAGAGATATGATAAATAATGCCAGCTTGGAGGAGCTTACTTACCTCCTTCTTGACCACATCAAGAATCATGGGGTTAAGTCATCTTTGGGGCTACCTGACTGGTTTAGTCTCTTCTTCAAGAAGAATGCGATGCATGCACACAGAAGGACTAATCCCAGGAATGTCTGCTAGAGTCCACCCAATTGCCTTCTTGTTCTTTTTCAGCAAACTTATCAATTTTTGTTCTTGATCAGGCTCTAGATTGTTGGCTACAATCACTGGAAGCTGGTCTCCTACTTCTAGGAAGGCATACTTGAGGTTTTTTGGTAAAGCCTTCAACTCCAATGCAGGTGGTTGGATGGAGGATGGAATCAGTTTTTGTGGAGTCATATCCAAGGAGGCACCTACACATTCAGATTGCTCAAAGACAGAATCCTTGGCTAAAGAGGAAGAAGGGTTAATAGCACAAGAGAAAAGAGATGAAGAATGTACAACATTACAGTTTAAATCACTACACCTACAACTACCTGAAACAGAAACAGAATCTAAGTCTAAGCTAGAGAAAATTGCAGAATCAGAATGCACATCAGAATCCAAACCATTATGTAAATTATAATGCAATTCAAAATTGTCAGCAATTAGAGAATTTTCAATTTCAGTGCAAGCATGACAGAATTCAAAACCAGCACAATTGCATTCAAAGGCATCTACCAAATCAGAAAATTCAGGAAAATCAGAAATTAATTCAGTTTGGAAATCATCACATGCCTCATCAACTAAGTAATCCAAAAAGTTAACCACATGCACATTGGAATGATTTTCCATAGGATGTTTCATGGCATCTAAAATGTTAAAATCAATTTTATTACCAGCAAACTCCATTGACAAAGTCCCTTCATGCACATTAATAATGGTTTTTGCAGTTTTCAAAAAAAGTCTACCAAGTATTAATGGTGCATGGCCAGGAGTATTATCATTTTCCATATCAAGCACATAAAAATCAGCAGGAAAAATGAGATCCTTGACTCTTACCAGGACATCTTCTAGAACTCCTGCTGGATGTGCCGTGCTCCTATTGGCAAGTTGGACAATCACTCCAGTTGGTAAAAGAACACCAATCTTGAGGCTTGAGTATACTGATTTGGGCATAACATTGATTGAGGCTCCCAAATCCAGCATAGCATTGGAGAACTCCATGTTGCCTATTGTGCATGGTATTGTGAAAGTTCCAGGGTCTTTGCACTTGGGTGGCATAGGTGGTTGGATGAGTGCAGACACATTCCTCCCAAAATTGACTCTCTCATTACCCCTTAAACGCCTCTTATGAGTGCACAACTCTTTGAGGAACTTGGCATACTTAGGGATTTGCTTAATGGCTTCCAAAAGTGGGATATTAACCTCTTTATCCATGTCAGATTTAGAAGCTTTCCTTGATTGAGTCTGCCTATTGGGGAAAGGAAGAGGAGTTTTCTGAACCACTTCTTCATCCTTTTTTATTTTGCTCACTGGTTGAGGATGAAGGAACACTTTGCTGGACATTTGATTTTTCTGATTCAGATTCAGAAGCTAGACTGTCTACTTGCTTGCCACTCCTCAAGATGATGGCACTTACATTGCCTCTTGGGTTGATCACTGGTTGGGATGGCAAACTCCCTGAACCTTGACTTTTCAGCTTATTGACTGTTGTGGCTAACTGACCAATCTTAGTCTCCAAATTCTGCATATTGGTCTCTGTTCTCTGCTAGAACTGAAGAGTATTGGCAGTTAGTTGCTTCATTAGATCCTCAAGACTAGGCTCAGGTTTCTTCGGTACTGGAGGAGGTGTATGGTTAGGTTCAGGTTAATTGTATCTTGCATGAGGTGGCTGGTAAGGGGGGTTGGAGGTATTCCCATACTTGAAAGCTGGATGATCACGCCACCCAGGATTGTAGGTGGAGGAATATAGGTCATATCTCTGTTGTTGTGGCTGCATGGGTCTACTAGGGAATATACCAGCACATGACTCAGTTGGGGTCTCTTGCAGCTGAGGGCACTGATCAGTATGGTGGGTATTCATAGAACAAATACCACAGACTGAAGGAGGAAGGGCTTGTTGTTGTGTTCTCTGATTTAATGCCAATTGCCTCACCATTGAAGCTAACTCTTCCAATTTATTTTCTATCCTTTGTTGCTCCATGGGAGATGTCCTCACTTCATTGATAGTAACTATTGGATCACTCAATCTGGTGCCAAATTGCTGAGCATTTTGGGCCATCTTGGCCAACAATTCATTTGTTGCAGCAGGAGTCTTATCCACCAATGCCTCACCAGCAGCTGCATCAACGATGTATCTGTCCATAGGTAGTAATCCTTCATAGAAATATTGGATGAGAAGCTGCTCTGAAATCTGGTGGTTTGGACAGCATGAGCAAAGCTTCTTAAACCTCTCCCAATATTCATGCAGAGACTCACCATTCAACTGTCTAATCCCACTGATATCCTTCCTGATTGCTGCTGTTCTGGAGGCTGGAAAGAATTTTTCTAAGAACAACTTCTTCAGCTCATCCCATCTTGTTATCAAGGCAGTTGGTAGATAGTAAAGCCAATCCTCGGCTGCCCCATCCAGAGAGAAAGGAAATACTATTAATTTGATCTGTTCTTCTCCAACTCCATGTGGTCTCATGGTAGAGCAGACAACATGGAACTCCTTTAAGTATTTGTGTGGATCTTCTCCTGCAAGGCCATGAAACTTGGGTAACAAATGGATTAGACCAGATTTTAGTTCAAAATTAGCATCCAACTCAGGATAATTTATGCACAATGGTTGATAATGCACATCATGTGCAATCAACTCTTTAATTGATTGTTCTTACCTATTTTGAGGCACTTGTGCATTTTGGATATCCATCCCAGTTGTCCCAGCTGACTTAGAATCAGTAGACCCCAACACAATATCAGATTCGAAATGTGATTCAACTTCTACACTATTGACAGCAAACTCAACAATTTTAGCAAGAATTTCAGAAACTATACTAGTCCTAATGCTATTACTTCTCACTAGCCTATGAAAGGTCCTATCTATTTCTGGATCAAAAGGTGGTAAGTCCACGTTATGAGACCTTCTCATACACTAGGAAGGGCAAAAATCACAAGAAAACAACAAAAAGAACAAAAACAGCAAAATAAGAACACAAGGCTCCAACCAAGGAAAATGACCAAAAATGAAGTATCTCAGAAAAATCTGATTTTTCTTGAAAAAATCCTTCACCAATTGGAGGCTCAAAATCAACAAACAGAACTCAAAAATAAGATCTACACAAATCAAACCAAAAATCGCAATTAATTGAAAAAATGGTTAAAATCATTGTAAAATGGAAAAAGTAGTTTAAACGTTGGAATTTTGCCGAGTTAGGGCGGTGCTCCAATTTTCAAGTTAATCTGATTTTTCAAGTCAATCCGATTTAGTTTTTTTGGCTGATGAATAGTGGCTGAAATATAACTAGGAAACTTGAAAAATTGACTTGAATAATTTGTAATCACTTCCAACAATACCAAGCCACTTAAAATCAAATAAGAACACAATAGAACAACTAATTAACACTTAGAAATGAATTGGCTCCCCGGCAATGGCACCAAAATTCTGGTTCACGCCACTACGATGCCGAATCGCCCAGAATTGAATTCGTGGTAATTTGCAGTATAGTGATCCCCAAGTCGTATTCACTCAAGAAGCCTCACTTCTAAACACTAATTAATCATTCTAAACACCCAAACACTAATGAAAAGTACATAAACGGGGGGGTTTGTTGGCAGTACTATAAAAACATAACAGAACAGCAACCAAATAACTACAACAGCAGCAGCAGCAAAATTTGCAAGGTGTTGACAGTAAAGAGACTATGTAATCAGCCACTAGGATTCATGGGAGTGCAACTATCATTACCTAACTCATTGATTCAGTTTTGTTCTCATTCCAGTGTTTGGTTCTTTATGAAAATGGTTCTAGAATAACATCTAGAATTTAATGCTACTAATTACAGTCAAGAACATCTCTCTACTATAACCAGATGCATTCAGTGGAAAATCTCAACTAAACCAAGTTAAATATATCATCTAACTAGTCATTTCGCCTCCCTCACTTTCCTAATCAGTCAAGCAAGGTTATATCTTATATATATATATAAGTCAGTTTATGTTACTTCTCAAGCTCTAATCAGAATCTGACAGCAACATAAACATAACAGCAAAACAGAAATGAAATGAGATGAAAATAGAGAATAAAACACTTAGCTTGCATTCTTAGTTCAAGCTACAACATCCCAGTGGTCCAGTGACTGATTACAATGAAGACTTAGCCCTCTATGAGAGCAAAACAGCAAATGACAGAAGAGAAAACAGAGAGGGAAAAAGAGCTACGAAAATTGCTAAGTTTCAGAAAATAAAAGTATCCTCTGATTTTTAAAATTGATGCCCTCAATGCCTTGAAATATTCTACCCTAGATGCCTCCTTGGATGCCTCCTTGGTGCTTCTTCCATGATGTGGGCAGCAAGACAACAGCAGAAAAGTGGCAACAGCAGCAGACAAGTTACTCCACTCCTTTGCTGTCAAAGCAGAAATTACATTCCCCTTTGCTGTAAAGTGTAGAACAATGGGGACTAGAAATCCAGTCAGCCCTAGTCAACCATTCAATGCCTAGTCAACATGTCTAGGTAGCCTCCAAGTAAGCAAAACGTCCATGTCATCATTTTTTTCTCTCCAATAATTAGATCTGAAATTAAGCACATGAATTAATTGGGATAAAATTATGAATTTGAATCATATTAATTCTATAATTAATTTACACCCAATAAATTCAAAATATAATAAAATAGGATAGTTGGCAACATTAAAATAGTAATACGACTAAGATAGGGACTAACAAGTATATAAAAATGCCCAATATCACCATGATTAGGGCATTTCCTCAACATCTCCTTGAATCATTCCCAACCATTGTATAATGTCTCTCCCTCTTGTTGAAGGAATGCTGTAATCTCATTTCTCAATTTTACTGATTTGGAGGGAGGGAAGAATTTATCCAAGAATTTCCTTCGCAATTCATCCCAAGTAGTTATACTCCCCAGTGGTAGAGACATCAACCAATTCTTTGCACCATCCCTTAAGGAGAAAGGGAATAATCGAAGGCGGATGGCATCATCTGTAACTCCATTCAGCTTGACCATATCGCAAATATCCAGGAAATTCACAATATGATTGTTCGGATCCTCCATAAGACTTCCTCCAAACTGGTTCTGCTGCACCAGATTTAACATCATAGCCTTCATCTCAAAATTGTTGGCTCCAATCGCGGGCTTCACTATGCTTGAAGCATTCCCAGCATTAACAGGTGAAGCATAATCCCATATTGCTCTGAATCCCACTTGAGGCTCATCAACAACCCCATTTCCAGTATTGATCTCATCACCCTGGTGATTCAAGTTGTCCTCAGCCATTTCTTTTTGTATAACTTGGCTTACTTGAGCCTTTCTGGCTTTAGCTTCCTTCCTAACTCTTCTTGCTAGTCTTCAATCTCAGGTTCTTAAAGAAGGTCTGAAGGATTGAGGGTACCCGCATATGCAATGAAAGGCACTAATTAGCAAAGAACGATAGGAACAATAGAATTAACACAAAAACTAAGATGACTAACTAAGAAAAAATAAACAAAGAAAAACAGCTATAGACAAAGGTCTAATCTAGCACTTCTTAATTCCTATGAATATTAGCAACAACCGTTAATCCCCGACAACGGCGCCAAAAACTTGTTGACGACTTGGCAAGCGTACCAATCGTGCAAGTAGTATAGTGAAAATTAAGTAAAAGAATCGTTCCCACGAGGATTAACTTGCTAACTACCTGAGAAATTAAGTTATATTAGTTAGACAATGCAAATTTCTATGGTTCTTAACAGAAAGAAAATGAAAATGTAAAGTTGAGTTAGAAGTGAGTTGTATGTTGTATGAACTCTAAACAAGCACAATGAAAATAACAAGACAAATGCAATTCAATTCACTAGATGAACACAAGTCGTTCTTCACAAGTTTAATCCCTCTCCCTCTTATTCTAACCGGCCATACATGCTAATCTAGGATACGAATATGCTTAGAAGTTTTCTCTCGAATGCCAACTAAGACTCAACCCGAAATCTCATAAATCCTTATGTAGTCTTAGGTTCCAAAAATGCACAAACCCTAATCTGACTATATGAGGTTAATATCTATATTCCTATGATATTAATGAATCTATCCCCTCTCCTTTGTGGTTCAAGAACTCATACTATCCATTCTATGGTCTAGGTTTTACATTCCTTTCCCAAGTACAGCAAAACCACCAAACAATCCATCAAATTGATCAAGTTTAATGAAAGCAAGAAAATAAGAATGAATAAACATGTATTAATGGCCAAGTAATCACAAGAGTCAAGAGATTTACAAAACCTAATCCAAACTAGGGTTCATAGCAATCCTAGTACAAAAATTTAGCTACACATCATTACAAAATACAGAAAATGAGAGAAGATAAGAGAAAACTCCATGATTCCAAGTTGGGTGGAAGAAAAATTGCTTCAATCTTCTCCAAAGGTTGGTTGCCCTAGCCTCTAGAGGTGAAATCGTCGCTCCTCCTTCGGTTCCAACCCAGAATGAAGCAATTTATTCAGTCCAAATTGCCTTTTAAAGCCTGCTGCATGTGACAGTAAAATGGTTCGTGCGCTTAAGCACACGATTTTCCGGCTTAAGCGTGATTTGGGCAGAAACGACCCTTCATCAGCAAAGTGTTACACGCTTAAGCGCACAGTATTCACGCTTAAGCGCATTTTGGACAGAATGAAACCTCCAATGTTGCAAGCATCCACTTAAGCGTGAATATGTCCCGCTTAAGCGTGAAAGTGGCAGAGAGGGATCCCTTGTTGAGCTTTATGCGCTTAGGCGCATGAAAATCCCGCTTAGGCGTGAGAGTGACAGCAAAATCTTCATTTTGAGCCTCTTTTTCTTCTCCAAGGTTCCTCTTCACCTCAATTAAATCATGGCTAATGGATTTCTCATCTTTCAACAACATTTTCCTAGCTGAAATACCTGCAAAAGCAAAATCACCAACATATTTACAAAAGTAACCCAAAAAGAATGTGATTAGAGGCCCAAAATTTGCATTTCTAACCTAAGAGTGAGGTATGTATGCAACTATTCAAAAATTAGGTGTTAAAACCCTAATGACAGCCAAAAGTATGCCAATATGACAGAAATCTCCATAGAATATATATGAATGCTGAGGATTCATCAATTATATATATATATACATATATATATATATATATATGTGTGTGTGCGCGGCCAATGTGTGTGCATTTTCTTTTCTTTTTTTTCTTGTTCTCTTATTTTCTTGTGGCAAAAATAATTAATAAGAAAAAAAAAGAAATATAACATGATAGGAAAAAAAAAACTTGCTAAATCCCATATATGTTGTAATGTCTACACTATTTATAAACCTGTCGGGTGATATAATGGATTTTGAAAATAAAATACTTATAAAATATCTGAACTTTCGAAATAATTGACTTTTTGTATAACTAAATTACCAAGATTTCAGATTTGACATTTAACAATCAGTCGACCGATCCTTAGATATCAGTCGACTGTTCGATTAAGGTTTTATTTAAACTTGAAATAGAGAAGCATCAGTCGACTGGCGTAAACTAATCAGTCGACTAGTGTACTACTGACTTTAATTTCTCGGTAAAAAGTAGTTCCAAGCATGGTGGATTTCTTTCTAAATTTATATATAATCCACAACCATATTTAAATGGTCATTTGCAGGTTTGACTAGAATATCAAGAGTTTAATTACAAAAGTATAGTATGATCTTAAAATTACAAAATATGATATTCCATACATTATATGACCCTTTTTCCATATTTCTACCTAAGGAAACAACATGGTTAGTTATGCAACATATACTTATTTCTTTTCTTTCCCCTCTTTTTCTGCTTCAGTTCCTGAAATGGTAAATCATCACAAAACAAGATGAGATATAAAATCCTAGTAGCTAGCATAGTGTAAAAATATTTCTACCATTTCAGTCATAAAAGCTATTCTAATAATATAAACCATTTCCAAGAAATGAGATACTATCATATTAATACACATACAGGACAGGTCACACTTAACTTAATATCCTATGCTTGACTCTTTCATATTAAAAGTAATTCATGTCTCATGAGGAATTTTTGTCATCTCACGGGGAATTCTCTTGTTCTTTCATCCCATAAGGACTTTCACATCCTATGAGGAATTTCTGGCCATCCCATGAGGATTTCTTGTTCTATCATCCCATGAAGACATGTGATATACTTTTCATGAGAAAGATGTGTTCTATGCATTCATGAAGACTCTAAAACAATAATCATGCATTAAAAGCTAATATAACACAACAAATATCTAACATATATAGCTTTATGAGAACTAGCTACCTTGATTCCCTTAGAATTGAATTTGGAGTATTATCTTCTAGCTTCTTCCTTCTTTCTTTTCTCTCTAACCTGAAAATCTCCTTTCTATGATTTTTCAAGCTTTAGAATTAAGTTAAACTAGAGGAAATAAGCTAGAAGCTTACCTATGATGGTTCCTTTGCCAAAAACCTTGCTAAAAATTCCTTCTCCTTCCTTTTCTTCCTCTTCACGTTTTTCTATCTCTCTCTCCTTGCTAAATTTTCAAAATTAGTTTCTTTTTCCCTCTTCTCTCTTCTAAAAGAGTCTATTGCTCTATCGGGTTAGAATTTCCCTTTTTAACCCTAATATCTTATGTCTAAGCCTCAATAGCATACTAGGGGTAATTAAGTAAGTTTCCTCTCATTAATTTTCAGTTAAACCGACCTATTGTCGCACTTCAGCAAATAATCTGTCGACTGATTTCCTCCTGATAGTCGACTGATCCCATCAATCGATTGATTCATATAAATTAGTCAACTGATTTCATCTGGACCTAAAATGTTTACTTGACAGAGAAGAATCAGTCGACTGATCACCTCTCATTAGTCGATCAATTGCAAATATCAGTAACTTGGTCCAATTGCTAAGGCAATCAGTCGACTGTTCCTATCAATCAGTCGACTGATACTATCAGAACTCTCTTTTGCCTTTATTCTTAACTCAAGTACCCTAATTTCTCATGCATTTTTTTGTCACTTCATCCTAAGTATTCAAAAACATCAATTTCTCAATTTCTAACACTATTTTGAATTGGAATAGAGAAAATATAACTTAAATGTAAGAAAATATGGGATATTACAATTCTACCTCTCTTAAAAGAATTTTGTCCTCAAAATTCAAGGTCTTACCTTAGTCGAACAATTCAGGATAAGTTTGCTTCATGTGGTCTGCCATTTCTCATGTAGCTTCTTCTTGTGTCAACCCTTTCCAGACAACTTTTACTAGAGGAATTTGCTTGTTTCTTAATGATTTGATGCGAGTGTCAACTATTCTATCCGGTTTCATTTCATATGTCATGTTATCTTGTAAATGCAATTTCTCATAATCAATAATATGTGTAGAATCTGGGAGATATTTCCTTAATTGGGATACATGGAATACATCATGAATGTTGCTTAGATTGGGTGGCAGGGCTAGTCTATAAGTTGTGGTTCCAAGTTTTTCAAGAATTTGGAATGGTCCTGCATATCTAGGACTAAGTTTCTTTGCTTTTAATACTCTGCCTACAGCTGTGACTGAGGTGATTTTTAGAAAAACATGATCACCAATATTAAATTCCAATGGTCTTATTCTTTTATCTGCATAATTTTTTGTCTACTGTGAGCAGTAGCAAGACGTTCCCTTATTAACTTTATTTGCTCAGATGTCTGGTCTACTATTTCTGGTCCTACTAGAGCCCTTTCTCCCAATTCTACCCAACAAATAGGTGACCTACACTTTCTCCCATATAATGCTTCATAATGGGCCATTTGAATACTAGATTGGTAGCTATTATTGTAAGCAAATTCTGTTAATGCTACATAACTATCCCAATTTCCTTTGAATTCCATTACACAAGCTCTTAGCATGTCCTCTAGTATTTGGTTAACTCTTTCGGTTTGTCCATCAGTCTATGGGTGGTAAGCGAAACTAAATCATAATTTTGTTCCCATAGCTTCTTGCAGAGATCTCCAAAATCTAGAGGTAAATCTAGGGTCTCTATCAGATATGATACTATTTGGTAACATGAAGTCTAACTATTTCTTTAATATAAATTTGCACCAGTTGATTCGAGGTAGATGTGGACTTAATAGGTAAAAAGTGTGCAGACTTGGTTAATCGGTCTACAACTACCCATATAGCATCATTACTTGAAGATGTTCGAGGTAAACCCACTATAAAATCTATGGAGATACTATCCCATTTCCAGACTGGTATGTCTAAAGATTGCAATTCTCCTGGAGGTCTTTGATGTTCAATTTTAGTCCTTTGACACACAAGGCACTTACTTACAAACTCTACTATGTTCCTCTTAAATCCAGGCCACCAAAAATTTTTCTTTAGATCTTGGTACATCTTAATAGCTCCAAGATGTATAGTATACTTGCTTTGGTGAGCTTCATTAAGAATATCCTTTCTAAGGGTTCCCACAATCAGAATATACAATCTATTCCTAAACTTCAGTAGCCCATTTTCTGTAAATCTTAATTCCGAGGCTCTTCCTTTGTTCTTAAGTTGTTTCACTTCCTCAACATAAGGGTCACTTGTCATTGCATCTAAAATTTGCCCTTCTAATTCACTTTCAATCGCAAGGGAACTCAATCCAATTTTATTTGGTTCAAAAGATACCTTAAGTCTCAGATCCCTAAATTCTTCCAAAATTTGTTCTTCCTTTATCATCATCATGGCCATATGAATAGATTTTCTACTAAGGGCATCAGTAACAACATTACCTTTTCCTGGATGGTACTTAAGGGAAAACTAATAATCCTTCAAGAATTCTACCCATCTTCTTTGTCTCATGTTCAATTCTTTTTGATCAAACAAATATTTCAAATTTTTATGATCAGAATAAATCTCAAATTTAGCTCCATAAAGGTAATGTCTCCAAATCTTTAAGGCGAAGACTATTGCAGCTAATTCTAGATCATGGGTTGGATAATTCTGTTCATGAGGTCTCAATTGTCTTGAGGCATAAGCTACTACTCTTCCATGTTGCATCAACACACAACCTAAACCTTTCAAGGATGCATCCGTATAAACTACAAAAGGCTCATGGGCATCAGGGATAACTAGGACAGGTGTTAAAGTTAACCTAACCTTCAGTTCTTGAAAACTCTCTTCACACTTATTATCCTAAACAAAGGGTTGGTTCTTTTTAGTCAGTCTAGTCAAAGGTAGTGCTATCTGTGAAAATCCTCTAATAAATCTTCTGTAGTAACCGGCTCGACCTAAGAAACTCTTAACTTCAGTTACCGTCCTTGGTCTCTCCCATTCTAGCACAGTGTCTATTTTATGAGGATCAATAGAAACCCCTTCTCCTGAAACCACATGGCCTAAAAATTTTATTTCTCTTAACCAAAATTCACATTTACTCAACTTAGCATACAATTTCTTCTCTCTTAAGATTTAAAGCATAATCCTTAAGTGTTTCTCATGTTCTTCTGGAGATTTTGAGTAAATCAGGATATCATCAATAAATACTACCACAAATTGATCTAGATAAGGTCTAAATATTCGATTCATATAATCCATGAAAACAGTTAGGGCATTTGTTAAACCAAAAGGCATTACCAAATATTCATAATGACCATATCTAGTTCGAAAAGCAGTTTTTGGTACATCTTCTTCTTTTACTTTTAATTGATGATAACCCGATCTCAATTCTATTTTGGAAAACACTTAAGCTCCTATTAACTGATCTAACAAGTCATCTGTTCTTGGAAGGGGATACTTATTCTTAATGGTGATCTTATTCAATTGCCTGTAATCTATGCAAAGCCTTAAAGTTCCATTTTTCTTTTTAACAAATAAAACTGGAGCTCCCTAGGGTGAGACACTAGGTCTAATAAAGCCTTTCTCTAGCAATTCCTCAATTTGCCTTTTAAGTTCAACTAATTCTGTAGGTGACATCCTATAGGGAGGCATAGAGATAGGACTAGAACCAGGTGTTAGATCAATAGAAAATTCTACTTCTCTAACTGGAGGTAAACTAGATACATCTTTTGGAAAAACATCAGGGAAGTCCTTTACTACGGGAGTCTGTTGTAAGTTATCTTCTGTTTTTGTCATTATGCAGAAAATAACAAGATACCCTTGACAATTTTCTTTTAAACATTTCACAGCTTGTGTGGCAGATAAAAGCGTATTCTCAATCCTAGATAGTTGGGGTAATGCATTGAGAGGTAAAGATATGGTCTTTTTGGAACAATCAATCAAAGCATTATTTTGAGAGAGCCAATTCATTCTAATTATAATTTCAATGTCATGCATAGGTATACACACCAAATCTAAAGTGGTAGCTCTACTGTCAAATTGTATAGTACAATTAAGACAAACTTGGGTAGTTTTGACTTGGTTCCCAGTAGGAGTAGACACAAACAGTTCATGAGGCAAAGCATGTATTTCCAGTCCTAGATTCTTAACACATTTATAGGAAATAAAAGAATGTGTAGCTCCTGAATCAAATATTACATTTACAAGAATATTTCGGATAGAAACCTTACCTCGAATCAAATCAGGAGCTTTCTCAGCTTCATTCTGACTCAAGGCAAATACCCTCCCTTGTGTTGGCTGGTTGAGATTGCACTGTCTCACCATATGTCCTGGTTTACCATATTTGTAATATACATTCTGTCCCGCTAGACACAGTTTATTACCATGATTCCTCTTGCATTTGGGACACTGGTTTTTGGAGGTTGTTAATTGTGAATTGTTCTGACCTTGTATAGCTCTTAATCTTTTCTTGTCTTTCCCACTATCACCCCCACTTGTTTCTCTTTTCTTCTTTTCTTTTTGTTCCTCTTCTCCACTTACTTCCTTCATGAATCTTTCAACCAATTTACACTTGTTAACATATTGAGCAAAACTTCTGATTTCCATAGGACCCACTTTCTCTCTAATCTTAGCATTTAATCCATTATCAAAGTGGCGTGTCTTCCAAGCTTCATTATAATGATCTCTCATATAAGTAGAGAATTTTGTTAATTCCTCAAATTTAATCTCATATTCCCCTATTGACATATCCCCTTGGTTAATCCTCATGAATTCAGCTTCTCTTTCATTTCTAACATTCTCAAGAAAGTACTTTTCATCGTAAACTCTTTGAAATTCTTCCCAGGTAACTTCTTTCTCATTGGCTTCAATTAACTTTTCTACTCCTGACCACCAATCCTCTGCATCACCCTCTAGCTTAAAAGTAGCTAAATCAACCTTTTGTTCAGGACTACACTTCATCACCTTAAAAATTTTCTCCATTTGGTTCATCCACTCACGGGCTACATTGGGATCATGAGTTCCCTTAAAAGAAGGCGGCTTCATCTTCTGGAATTCAACCAACACCTTTGAAATGGAATTATTATCACTAGTTTCTCCTCTATTTTCCTTCTTAGATTCTTCTCCATTTCTCCTCATTTCCTCCTTTATAAGCTTGAGGAGTTCCACAATAGCCATCTGGGTATTAGCCATGCTTTCTAATAGGCCAACCTGGGAATTTCTAGGTGAAGACATCTGCAACACACTCATATCATATTAACCAAATACATAAGCTTACATCCTTACTAATAAAAGTGATTCAAACTTCAATCAATTATTCTAATTCTACCCACAAGTACCATAAATCATCCTCTGATACCAAAAATGTAATGTCTACACTATTTATAAACCTGTCAGGTGATATAATGGATTTTGAAAATAAAATACTTATAAAATATCTAAACTTTCGAAATAATTGGCTTTTGTATAACTAAATTACCAGGATTTCAGATTTGAAATTTAACAATCAGTTGACCGATCCTTGGATATCAGTCAACTGTTCGATTAAGGTTTTATTTTAAACTTGAAACAGAGAAGTATCAATCGACTAGTGTAAACTGATCAGTCGACTGGTGTACTACTGACTTTAATTTCTCGGTAAAAAGTAGTTCCAAGCATGGTGGATTTCTTTCTAAAATTACATATAATCAACAACCATATTTAAATGGTCATTTGCAGGTTTGACTAGAATATCAAGAGTTTAATTACAAATGTATAGTATGATCTCAAAATTACAAAACATGATATTCCATACATTATATGACCCTTTTTCCATATTTCTACCTAAGGAAACAACATGGTTAGTTATGCAACATATACTTATTTCTTTTCTTTCCCCTCTTTTTCTGCTTCAGTTCTTAAAATGGTAAATCATCACAAAACAAGATGAGATATAAAATCCCAGTAGCTAGCATGGTGTAAAATATTTCTACCATTTCAGTCATAAAAGCTATTCTAATAATATAAACCATTTCCAAGAAATGAGATACTATCATATTAATACACATACAGGACAGGTCATACTTAACTTAATATCCTATGCTTGACTCTTTCCCATTAAAAGCAATTCATGTCTCATAAGGAATTTTTGTCATCTCACGGGGAATTCTCTTGTTCTTTCATCCCATAAGGACTTTCACATCCTATGAAGAATTTCTGGCCATCCCATGAGGATTTCTTGTTCTATCATCCTATGGAGACATGTGATATACTTTTCATGAGAAAGATATGCTCTATGCATTTATGAAGACTCTAAAACAATAATCATGCATTAAAAGCTAATATAACACAACAAATATCTAACATATATAGCTTTTATGAGAACTAGCTACCTTGATTCCCTTAGAATTGAATTTGGAGTATTATCTTCTAGCTTCTTCCTTCTTTCTTTTCTCTCTAACCTGAAAATCTCCTTTCTATGATTTTTCAAGCTCTAGAATTAAGTTAAACTAGAGGAAACAAGCTAGAAGTTTACCTATGATGGTTCCTTTGCCAAAAACCTTGCTAAAACTTCTTTCTCCTTCCTTTTCTTCCTCTTCACGTTTTTCCCTCTCTCTCCTTGCTAAATTTTCAGAATTAGTTTCTTTTTCCCTCTTCTCTCTTCTAAAAGAGTCTCAAGGGCTCTATTGGGTTGGAATTTCCCTTTTTAACCCTAATATCTCATTTCTAAGCCTCAATAGCATACTAGGAGTAATTAAGTAAGTTTCCTCTTATTAATTTTCAGTTAGACCGACCTATTGTCGCACTTCAGCAAATAATCAATCGACTGATTTCCTCCCGATAGTCGACTGATCCCATCAGTCGATTGATTCATATAAATTAGTCGACTGATTTCATCTGGACCTACAATGTTTGCTTGACAGAAAAGAATTAGTCAACTGATCACCTCTCATCAATCGACTGATCAGCTCTCATCAGTCGACCGATTGCAGATATCAGCAACTTGGTCCAATTGCTAAGGCAATCAGTCGACTGTTCCTATCAATCAGTCGACTGATGCCATCAGAACTCTCTTTTGCCTTTATTCTTAACTCAAGTACCCTAATTTCTCATGCCTCTTTTTGTCACTTCATCTAAGTATCCAAAAACATCAATTTGTCAATTTCTAACACTATTTCGAATTGGAATGGAGAAAATACAACTTAAATGCAAGAAAATATGGGATATTACATATGTAGTGTGAGAAATTATTGTATTTTGTAAATAGAGGAATTTTTAGTTTTATTTTTTTTTTTACAAAAATTAGTTCAACCAGTTTTTTGACTAGCCAATTTTTTAGGTGAACCAAATTGGACTAGTGATTAATTTTCAGTCGAACCGACTAGTCTGATCTGATTCTATGATCAGTGTTTAAGAAAGCCTTGTATATAGAAGTAGAGGCATGTATTTAAAAAAAATGAATATTGTGGATGTCTAAAATTGAAATGAAATAATTGAAACATATATATTTTATACAAAAAAAAAACAACATTCTTTATTTAGATATATAAATCCTAACATATATATATATAAAGGAGTGCTGAAAACTACTCTTAAAAATGGTTTTTTTTTGGGGGGGAGGGGGGTACGTATATTAATCAGTTTAAGAAAATAGATGCAAACATAAATATATATACCAAGGTTCAGAAAATTGTACCAATCATTGAACCGGTTGAGACACTAGTTCAAGAATCAATAGTTAGACCATGATCAAATAGGTGGTACTTAAAATATATTAAAATATACATTGCAAGAATAATCAGAGATCAAAAACGAAAAAATTCATCTCTGATTGCTCAAGGATGAAAATATTTCTTCTCTGATCCTGGCGTTGCAAAATATTTGAGATTGAAAATAAATTTCATTTCAAAATTAGAGACAAAATTGTCAAAGACAAAAAATTATTTCATCTCAAATCGGGAATAGATTTTTTCGTCCTTAATTTCATCTCAAATTCATAAACATGCCTAAGAACTTGTAGATTGTTGAATCAGTTAAACTTGGCCGCCAAAAAAAAAATTAGCCACATTAAATAGTACTGAATTGCAAGGTACATTTATTCATTAATTTTCTCAAGACAAAAGTGTCTATCGAAGCACTCTATATAGAAAAAGGTGGAAGGTTCATCTTCTTGTTTGGCCGATGTAGGACTCATTAATCTGAAACATAATTTGAGATGAAATCTAATTTAAAAAAAACTTGAAAAATATAATAGAGACAAAATTAGAAACTGAAATTAGAGACGAAATAAATGTCGTCTCAAATTTTTAGACTAGATTTTGAGATAGATTTCTAACATTTCAGAGACAAAATTTGAGATAGAATTTATTCCGTCTCTAATTTTACTTTTTTTTGTTGTGATAATTAATGTATATATAACAGATATTAAAATATTAAAATATTCAAGACATGTTACAGATATATATATATATATATATATATATTTATACAAGTCTTAGATTTTCTCATAATAGTTTAGATTTTTTGAGATTTCTTAAAAATACATAATAATATTTAGTAAAAATTCAAAAAAAAATAATTGAACCAATTGAACTATCAAACCAGCCAATTTTACTAGTTCAAGACTAATTTTTTAATGGTTTAAATGCTTATCGGTTTTTAGATTCAAAACTGGAGACCTTGTTAGTTCACTGATTTTTAGGTCAAACTAGACAATCCGATCTGATTTTCTAAACCATGAGATATATTAGCTAGAAGGCATGGGTAATGTAACCTTAATAAAATTCTAGCTTTGCTGCCAAAAATAAAGATGGTCCGTATTATTAGTTTTACAAATATTATTAATAATTTATCTTCGGTCCATATTATTAGTTTTACAAATATTATTAATAATTTTTCTTCGCGGATATATGTTCACAAATTTTTTGGACCCTTCGAAAAACCGAAAAGTCAAAATGAATTGAATATCACAGGGCTATTTCTGTCTATTGCTTTTTATGTATACTAACAATTCTCAATTTAACCAAAAAACAAGAAAAAAAGAGACAAAGAACGCTAATAAGGGTTCCAGATAGATATTAAGAACTGGATTGGGGCATTTATTTTTTTTTTTTTTAAAATTCAGATGTTTAAATCTGAATTCAGATCAGAAGAGATGTTGGCTTTAAATCTGAATATTTAATAATTAATACTGTTTATTTTTTTAACATAAACATATAGAAATTGTTTAGTAGTAAAAAATAATATTCAAATAAATTGATAATTAAACATATATTATGAAAATTTTGATAAAATCATAATTATAATACAGAATTATATATTGAATAAAAAAATTTAAAACTTAACCAATAAACATTAATTGTTAATCTAATTAACAAAATATTTACAAAATTATTGTCTTACACAAATTGTAAAGTTTAAGGATATTATTTATTAAGTTTTAAGTTTACGTAAGGCAAAATTTATCAAGATAAAATGTATTTTTTTTTCTCAAAATTTATGGGCATTACTATAATTACATAAGACTTGTTACAGGAGTATTCCAAATAATATCAACACGATACTAAGCATGCATTATTGTCAAGTTGGAAGTATGAGCTTCCATCTTATTTAGGCCAAAAGACATGTTAAAAAATGAATAGAGAAACGGAGATATTTATGGCATGTTTAGTTTGGGTATTTTTTTTATTTATATTTTTATTAAAAATAAAAAATAAACTTAAAAATATGTTTGGTTAAGTTTAATAAAAATATTTTTTTAAAAATATTTATTAAAAAAGGTATAAATCTGAAAACATCAAAAAAGATATTTTCAGTGTTTTAAGAAATTCATTTTAAAAAATAAAGACTAAAAATAAAAATAAAAAATATTTTCACAGACCAAATATACTCTTAACTTGTTAAGTACCATTTTTAACTGAAGAGTTTAAACTGCTAATAATTTTATTATAATTACTATATATCACATCTTTTTATACAAAAATTATTTGAGTTTACTGTCCGTACAAACTACCACTCATTATACCTTGTGTAATTTTTTTTTAATAAGAGAAATAACAAACGATAAAAAACTTGGAAAAATTCAGCATAAAAACTCTAATATCATCTTAAGAATCACTTCCAAATAAAAAGTTTAAACTGCCAAGACCAATGAAAATTTTCGAAGCCACTTACCTTCAGGGGCGTAGAAGGAACAGTCCCTTCAAGCTTTGATCTAGAAGATCATCTAACAATTCAAATTAATTTTATATTTTTTTATTTTAAAAAAATTACACGATTAATTTTAACAAGTTAAATCTTTTATTTTTTTATTTTTAAAAAATTTAATCATGTAATTTTAAAAAAATAAAAAAAAAAGGAAAAAAATAATTTAGACCATTTGATAATCTCATCCAACAGTTTAGATCAAGGTTTGGAGGAACCACTCCCTCAAGGCTCCTAGAGCTTTGAGGGAAGCTACTTCTGAAAAATTTTGTTATAATCTTTAATTCATATCAAGTAAGATAAATTATTTATGCAAATCACTATATCATTACGTTACAAAAATTTCAAAACATTAATTCCATTTTAATCAACCACTATATAGATCATATTCATACATATATGAGCCAAGTCAATATATAAGTCGATCGGCTCAAATACAGATCCAAATCCCTACATATATCTCAACTAATTGAACTGCATGGTTAATTACATATATATTTACATAACAGAAGAATCATAAGCAAACTTCACAACTGATCCAAGCTCATCGCAATTATCAAACGTGAAGAAGTCGTTTGCAGCACCAGAATTAGGGTTATAATTAGTATTACTAATATTCCAGAAGTTGGAAGAAGGTGCAGCAATGAATTGATGAGGTTGTTGTGCCGTCAACTGATGATGATGATCATCAAACTGAGGATGGATGTTCCTTTGATCGATAACATTATTACTGCTAGTGTAGCGATTAACAATGGCTGGTTTCTGCTCGTGATGATTCTTTTGATAATTATAGTAATGCCCGTTGTTATTAATAATATTGTTATTGCATCCTCCAAAATTGATGTAAGATTCTTTGTTACTGTTATTACTGTCACACTCCACAGTGACAGTACTTCCAGTGCTCATTCTTGTGCCATTATTGTCATTGATGGAGGAATGACGCTTACCACTCAATTGTGATCTCCAGTCCGGTATCTGCTTCTTTTGTGTAACATTTCGCTTGAAAATTCGACACAATGTCCAAATTTCCTGCACATGCATGATCAACATACAAAGATGTGGAAATAATTAATGAGTATATATACTCTCGTCACGTATGTATATGAATCCAACAATCTCATATTATGTAGATTCCTATCTTACATTTCTTGGTATCCAGGATACCAAATTATAAGATAGACCATATGTAACTTAAGACCTCTCATGTTTAGCATATGACATTGAACACAGTCTGATAACTTAAGTGACATTAAATAATACAATATAATTGGTGCTATAAGCTATATATAACGATATTCTTGTCATTTCTGGCTGATATATAAAATACTATTAAAAAAAATATGTTGTCTTAATTATATGCCTAGGTGACTCCAATAATCTTGGCCATCAGATAATACAAATATAGCAATGTATCAAACACAACAATATAAAACTCCCATGGTTTAAATTGTGTCATTTTATGATAGAGTCTCACCTTAGTCAATTCAAGATAGTACTTAAGTTGTGAGATTCTCTCATTCAACAACTAGTTAATCTTTTAAAATATGAGTTAATTCTCTTAATAGCTCAAATCACATCAACTGGAAGCAAGGCACTCCCAACCATGCAACGTATAAAAGTGTTGATATTAGTATTGCAGTATTTACTCCGGGTAGCACAAAGCTAACCTATATAGGTGCTATGTACGACTGTAAAACATGCTAGACTATCCTAGAGACCTGAGTCGTATCATTTTATAATATCCCAGGTCACGGAATTGATATCAAAATAGCAAATACATGCATATCTTAGATACGTTATTATTAACATCGATCGAAGATTCCAAAAATGAATATGACAGTGTGTGTGTGTGTGTGTGTGTGTGTGTGTATATCAAACACCCCTAAATCACGCATGGATCTGTATCTTTTATAGATTCTATCAAGCTAGCTAAAGATGGATTATTTATATATACGGCTGAATGAGTGTGAGAAATGAGTGGAAATAATTAATCGAATACTTACAGCTTCTGGGGCGATGGTGGGAGTAGTAGCAGTACTAGTATTGTTCATGGAGTTGGGAAGGTTGGTGATGTCATGGTGAGAGGGAAGGCGAAACTCATGCATCATCCAGTCAGTTTTGGTGCCTTTGCCTGCACTGCCTCTGTAGTAAACCAGTGTCTTCTTGAGCCCAATGCAAAGCCCATCCCCTTCTCCTCCCACAGAGTACACAGGCTTGTCTATTCCCGTCGCTTTCCAGAACCCAGACCCTGTCACTCTGTTTGGCCTTATGCTGTTCTTATACTTCCTCCCTCTCTTGCAGAAGAAATACCACTCCTTCTCTCCACCTGTACTACTCGCTCCTGCATCACACACACACATATATTATAATTCGTTGATGAAGCAATTGCATACATAGATTTAAATTTAATCATGAGCTCTGTGTGTGTGTGTGTGTGTGTTCTTATCTTCTAGCAAATTAAACGTACTGTCTTGATGTAGCTGGGTCTAGGAGTAGTGATTGTAGAGGAAAAGCTGTTATAATTTTAGTGAACATGAAGGCTTATTAGAAAGTAAGAGAGGAAAAGATGAACGAATATTAATTTCCCATGAAAATGGAAAATCATTAACTTATTATCATATATTCATGCGAATATTGGTTCGACAGAACCAGAATTATACATTCTATATATGTATAAAAAGTGAAAGGACGACTCTTGGGTCATAGTCATGTATATATGAATATGATTCGGAAAAAAAAAAAAAGCGCTACTTTTTCTTCTTTCTCTTCCCCTTCATATAGATCTAATTAAAACATGCATAAGAGAAGAAATAAAATGATTAAACATAATTAAAACTAGCTATATATATATATATACAAGAGAAGTGCAAATATAGATTTACATACTTGGAAGATCCCAAGGGTCGTATTTGTAAATATCGATCTGCTTGATGAGTTCGATCCTGATAGGCTTCTTGTCAAGCTGCCTTCGAAGATAGAAACCCACAAGTTCTTCGTCTGTGGGATGGAACCGAAACCCTGGAAGTTGAACTTCATCGTCTTCCATGAAGTCATTTTTACTGAAATCTTCGCCACCCATAGCTTCTCTCTCTCTCTCTCTCTCTCTTCTGTATGTTTGCTTTTCCTCTCCCTCTTTGATCCCTTAAGTTCCTCGAGAAGAAGAGGAAATTAAGTAGTGGAGCAATTTCAACAAAGTGGACAACCTTGGATAATGATGTGGGAAGAGAGAGAGTCGTCTGATTGGGAAGGTCAAAGTCATGAGGTCTGACTTCTGCATGCCCCCTCAGACATTATATATGGTGAGCTGATAGACTCGTTCTATATATTGTTTATTAATTTAATGTCACCATTTGAGACTTAAATATACAACTATAATATTTAATGTGTTTGCAACTATTCCGTTCAAATACTATATACTTTTCCAATTATTGCTTTGTTTAATTATGAACAATACACTACAAAGATTTAGAGACGAACGTTCATTTTGGTATATTTTAACGTGACCAGTCCACGTTCAACATGCATAATGACTGCTTATTTTTAATTTTTTTATTAAAAAACGCATTACTATTTTTACATAGGCCACCGATCATCATTAATTAATGTTTAAGTACTGGTGCCAACTTTTGGAGATATATGACCGTGTATATTGTGTTATTGTATGTTACTTATGAATGTTTAATTAGCATATACATTACTCTGGGGAAATTAGCATGTTTTTATTTATCTATAATTTAGTCCCAATTAAATCATTCTCGTCATTTAAAACATAAAATGTCCAATTAATTGTCACTCTCATCAGACTGTGATTTGTTATTTTATTTTTAGCAGAAATAATTAAGTTAATTTTAAAAGAATGATATGCATAATTTCATTAATATTTTGGATGTACAACTGGCTAGGAACTAGAATTGACTGTAGTCTTCTATAGTTACTAATAGGAATTTGGATGATAAATAAATATTGAGGCCCCGTTTGTTTCCTATTTTAAAAAAACAATTTTTTGTTTTAGAAAATGAAAAAATAAAAAAATTATTTGGTAAGTTGTTTTGGAAGAATTTATTTTAAAAATAATTTTGGAAAATTTTTTTTAAAATAAGAAAAACAAAACATGTTATATATGTTTTAGAAAGCAATGTTGGGAAAAACAAGACAAAATATTCGTGGTAGAATTGTAATAATATAAGTTTCTTAATGGTATTTATGTAAAAATAATAAGTCACTGCAGAAAAAAGAAATATACCTTTAGCGACGGTTTTAACACTGCAAAAATTAAGTAAAAAAAAAAATCTTTCCACACGTACTGCAACGTTCAAGACCAATCTTAATTGTAACTTTTTTTTTTACTTTCCTATTTTCTAGAAAAAGACTTGTTTTATATCTTTTTTTTTGAAGTTATGCCTTTTGGTAATTTTTTTATTTTATACATATTTTTTACTAATTTGTGCCAATCTACTTTATCTTATTAAAACTATAATTATTTTAAGTTATTATGTAAAGATATTTTTAATAGTTTATGTAATTAGATAATAGACTAAATCAATTGATTAAAATACTGTTCAAACGTACGAGTTATGACAATTAATATATTTTACTTTAATTTATCACAATATTAAATAAAAAATTTAATTTGTACCAATTGATTTTTAAATCTTATTTTCAAAAACAAATCTTCCAAACTTTTTTTTTGTTTTATGAATTTTAAAAAATTATTTTCAAAGCAAATTATTCAAACAAATTTTTTTTTATTTTTTATTTTCAAAATTAGTTTCTAAAAAAATTTCACAAAACATGTTTCAAAATGAAAAAAACAAAAACACATTTAAACAAGCTCTGAAACTCTTAGAAATACTACAAAAAAAAATCAATATATAGGTAGAACAAACTTTAAAGATATTATTTCAATATTCATATGATTATTTTTAATCGAAATTTAATAAAACATTACCTATTATAATTTAAGTAATAAAGAAAAGAATCATACAAAAATTGAATGGCATCCTTTGATAATTACAGAAAAAATTGATTTCAAATCAAAACTGCAAAGGTCCATTAATATAACATGCCATAATATTTTTCGTTAAGTTCGTGGATATGAAAATTGTAAATTAATCTCTCAGACTGGCATCTGAAGTGATTGAACAAAATTTTCCACTCAAACAATAAAAAATAATGATTTTTCAAATGTCGAATTACAACTTATTAAAAATAGTGATGTTCTGATCATAATTTAATTGTTTGTATGATTTTGATAAATAAAAAAAAACACATTATAATTTATAATGACAGAGCATATCTTGTTCCATAAAGTTTGGTCTCAAATTCAGACAAACTCTTTTGAGAGAATATGAGAGGTCTCTCAGTCACAATTTTTTATAAGATGAAAAAATGACACACGTGTCTTCGCCAAAAACCAAACCACTCATATAACCAAGGAACCATACTACCCATTCATCATACTTATTGGTCGACTCATAGATTGACCCATTTTATAATATGTTTCATCATCATTATTATTTAATATTTAAAGTCTAGTATTTACACAGATAAAAATTTTCACTAACACCCTAAACTAACTTTTAAATATATTAAGTAGGTCCCTCAAATACATAGTTTATAAAGATTTTAATTTGAATCTAGTTATAGATAGTCACATATATATATGTCCTAATATATGTACATACACAATAATTAATATGTAAGTCTACCCAAATAATTATTAGTACTTACTATATATCCATAAAAAATAATTATATATATATATATATATATACACCTAATAAAATTAACCCTAACAATATCATCACCTCGAAATTGAATGTTTCAGTTTTCATTACATATACTAACGTAGGAGACGTGTAAGTGCATATATTTATTGACTCTTTAAAACCCAAAATATAATTAATTTCCGAAATGCATATATCTGTGAACGTAATAAGTCTCATTTAAGACGTACATATTTATGAACCTAGCTTATAGAATGAATCTAATTTTCATTTTGACTTGTTTGTGTGTTCCTTCTTCGAAGAAATTTCCTTCTCATCAATAGATATCCCTTTCAAAAGTTCTTAGTTATATATTTCTATGGTTTCGATTTGTCAAAAAGAGGCGAATTATTCATATATGATGGGAAAAGCCTTAATTACCATTGACAATTACAACTAAATATGAATGGTTGTTAAACTCTCAAATTAATTCTTAAATTTGTTTGAGTTTGGAATTAAATCTCTAAATCAAGTAAAATCAGCCTTAGAATCAAAATTCGGTACAAACTCAGTTAGATTTACTGAGTTGTTTACATTAAATTAATCGAAATAACTCAGCAATAGTTCAAAATGTGTTTTTTCTTTTTGATATCTTTTGATATTTAGTTAAATGTAGAATTAGGGCTTGTATTGAAATTTTAAAAAGTTTTTAGATAATTACACAAAATGAATTAAGATATTGTGTACTTTTTATGTGTGTGTGTGTGTGTGTGTATATATATATATATATATATGTATGTATACATAATATATACATAATTTTAATAGTTTATTAAAAGATGAGAGGTACTTGTAAAATCTTATAAATTTATGAGCCGAGTTTAATTTTCAGTTTACCTTCAATTTTTTGAGTTTATGTAAATTATGGAGTTTGATAATCTTAAAACATTCGTAATTAATAACAGCATCCATGAAATTCCACACCGAGTGGACTTGATAACACGTACAAGTGCGTACAAGACACCCAACCAACTCTCAATTTGACATTTCTAATTTGCATCAATCAATCTTTTCAATCGGCTAAGATATCTCTTGAAATCCTCCAACGCAAATTAATATGCAGAGTTGAAAATTAGAGGGAAATTAAGGGTGATATATAGGTGCAGAAATTGAGAGCTCAATAAGTTGTTCATTTCCATGGGATCAGTTCAAGGCCCGTCACCAAAGTCTCTTCCAAGACTTGATCATGGCATGTCGTTGTCAATATTAATTAATGCAGAAGAAAAGATAAAGGAGAATGAAGACAGAAACTTCCGGGACGTACAATGCAATGTACCGTTTGACAAATTTAACACGAAAGATGAAGGAAGATAACATACATATGCATGCAGGGCTCCTCCATAATATCAAATCTTTAAACACATGGGTGGAAAATGTGAGATAAAAGTAAGAAAAAGTCACACCTCTAACGGCCTGTTAGTTAGTGTTGAAAAGAAGTTTTAAATTACCAGTGCCAAAGAGCCAAACCAAATTTTCTTAGGTATTGAACACACAGTTGATTTTCACATTGGATCGAGCTCAATAGTCAATAATGTGAACCAACATTATCTAAATATATATAGACTTGGATCGAAATACTGGCTAGGTTGATGACAATTGTAAAAACAAAGTTCTCACCAATGATTATCTCAAACAACCATATGAGATTAGATTTCTTTTTTTCTCAAGCCAGATTTAGAATAAAGATGTGGAAATTTGCAAGGTAAGTTAAATCAAACATCCTCTCAATGGGTTGTCAGACTTAGTACAGTAAAATAGGTCGGCTTGTTTAAAAGCAGGCTTGGAACCTGATGCTCCAGTCCTCTCGTACTTATCTCACGAGTTAACGAGCTAGCCTGTATGCCAAGTGTTTTTTCAAAAAAAAAAATTAGTTCCAATTTGTTTATTTAAAGACAAAGAAATGTTATTTTTGTTGTCTAAACTATAATTTACTTTGTTGGGGATATATTTTTTTACTTAGTTTATTGAAACAAAAATTAATTATGTACATTTTGTATATTTTTTATTTGATTTTAGGTATAAAACAAAGATGTGGAAATTTGCAAGGTAAGTTAAATCAAACATCCTCTCAATGGGTTGTCAGACTTAGCACAGTAAAATAGGTCGGCTTGTTTAAAAGCATGCTTGGGACCTGATGCTCCAGTCTACTCGTACTTATCTCGTGAGTTAACGAGCTAGCCTGTATGCCAAGTGTTTTTTTAAAAAAAAAAAGAAAATTAGTTCCAATTTGTTTATTTAAAGACAGAAATGTTATTTTTGTTGTCTAAACTATAATTTACTTTGTTGGGGATATATTTTTTTTACTTAGTTTATTGAAATAAAAATTAATTATGTACATTTTGTATATTTTTTATTTGATTTTAGGTATAAAATATAAATAAATAAATTTAATTACAAATAAATAAATATATAAATATCTATACTTATATATGATAAATTTATTTAATTAAAAATAAATAAATATATAAATATTTATATTTATATATTATAAATTAAAATATTAAATTAACTCGTTTAAATCTATTTATAAATATGTCTCAGTCAAAAGACTCAAGCTCAGCCCATAAATAGGCCGGCCCATATTGACCCACAGGCCACGGGACGCAATTGACAGTTCCAGTGGGGGTCCAAAGTATGTGTCACCATTGCTTAATATGCAATCCTTTAACTTTCTTGCTTTTTTCTTGGTTTATAGAAAGAAAACACCTTTCTGTTTCTAATTTCAAGTGATATTTTAAAATATATAGATCTGTCGCCAAACAGAGCATAGCCAAGTGTTGCTTACCCTTCAAAGATAAATATCCAAAAAGAAGGGAAGGAAATGTCAAAACATGAGAACGAGGCTCTTTGTTTTATACGCATCACAAGATTTTGACTTTGCCATACCACAATGACAAGCACCTCATCATTTTTATTTCTTTTGACCACTTAATAGTCACCATATATCCTGCAACTATGCAAGTTGGTTCAGTTGGGTGAAGTAACTTGAATTGAATCATTTTTCTATTTTTATACATAAGAGGCCGAATTTTCCTTTAGGTATTAATAATTTCCCTCTGTCATCAATACTACTTTAAAAGATTATGTAAAACTAAACGGTTGAATGCCTTGAATTTTAATGAATCAAAATGAATTTATGTTTCAACTTGAAATTTGAAAATTCAATAACTTATTATATTATGAATCTGACCGATTTTATGTATTTTTTAAGCGACTTGAATTAGTTAGATTTATATATATATATATATATGTTGTGGTTTTACTATTTTTTTAAAATAACTTGTAACGGCTTTTTGTTTAGGAATACAATTTTCTATCTATTCATAGGTGTAAGTCATATTGATTGAACCATGCACATAAATCTTCGTGATTTTTTTTATTTATATTTTGCCTTTTGCGATTTTCATAACACAAACCTTTAAAATTACAACATACCCTTGTGTCTTGAGCAAAAAGCAATCCTTTTTTTCATTTATTATTTTTAAAATAACAATATATATATATATATCATAAATAAAGTTTCCCATAATTTATTTATAGTAATGTTTTCTTAAAAATATTTAATAGTTTTTTTTTTGGGTATGTGAAGGGTAGTTTGGACATAAGAGGGCAAAACTATAAATTTAGTTAACTAAAAATTAAATAGAAAGTAAGAGATGAGATTGTACAGAATATCCATCTATTGCAAACCCCATATAATATCAACCCACATTATGGTTTCTTCCAATTGTCTTTTTCTCTTCATAATATATCTTTGCAGAAGAAATGTTAGTCAACTTTAAAGGAAAATAAATAAAAAGAAGGCAAAAATAGTATATATTTTGGTTCTTTATGTTTATTTTAATTTTTATTTTGGTCATCTATGATTCAAAACCTTATTATTATAGTTCGTTTCGTTAAAATTATTATTTTATATAACAGAATTGATATGTCATCTTCTTAATATCAACATGATCTATCTATATATGACTGTTAACCAAATATTAGTGTCTCAAATATAAAATTTAATTACACAAAATATCCTTAATTATATTTCCTATAATATTCAATGAGTAGTTATATGTAGATAAGTCATATCAACATTAAAATGATGATGTGTTAACTCTGTTAAATAGATTAACGATTTTAACAAAAAAATAAAAATAATAAGCTTTTGAAATAAAAAAAGACCAAAATGAAAAATAAACATAAACATAAAAAATTAAAATATCATATTTGTCCAAAAAGAAAAAAAAAGCATGATATGTATGAGTATGTCTATAGGTTAAATTAAATAATATCAAAATTTGTTGAAATCATATGCATTATGCTGAGTCAAGAAAGAATGTACAGGTCAGGTCAAGAGGTACATTCCCCTTATTACCTGTCAGAGTCAGAGACATCGGCTACTTATACATGTGGACAACATTACAGGTGCTTAATTATATATTCATCACTCTCACTTGATTTGATATCACAGTTTTATAATATTTACATGCTTATATATTTTATTTTTACGTCAAGAAATTACATGCATATATATAATTTTAAAGGTCTTGTTTTGATATGTAAAGATGGTTATGACCACTTCTTTTGGGGCCAACAAAAACTTTTAAGGACAAACAATCAAAGCAAACACAAAACAAAATTTAGCATCATGCAGAGAACTCGGTTGATTTGACCAAGAAACAATGAATTGGCTAAGTTTTTAATTTAGTTTAGATTCATAAATTGGTGAATGTTTAAACTAATAAAAATTGATTAATTCAGTAAAATTAACTAATTTGACAGTTTGATCGATTTTTTTAATTTTTAATAAATGTTATTATATATTTTTAAGAAATATCAAAAAACTTAAACTATTAAGAAAATATTTATAATTAGTATATATACGGTTCGATCGGTTTTTTATATTTTTAGTAAATTTTATTATGTATTTTTAAGAAATATCAAAAAATTTAAATTATTAGGCAAATATTTATAACTAGTATATATATATATATATATATATATTTCTATAATATATCTTAAATATTTTAATATTATAATTATATATTTTAAGATATTTGAAGTACTACTAGTTCGATCGCATTTCGATTATGATCTAACTATTGACTATTGAATTGGTATCTCGACTAATTTAATGACTAGTCCATTTTTTAAACCTTGGAATTTAGTGTTTGACTGTACCTTGAATAAAATTATCTCCAATAAAAAATACATGTGGAGAAACCCAATATATATATATATATAAAGGTTTTGAATGATAATACACATTTTGGACTAATGAGGCTCACCTTATCAGCTACATAATTTTGTAAATTATTTTGTATACAAAAGACCTCCCGAGTTTCCAATTGACTATATATCTTTTTATAATTAATTTTTTAAGACTATTAATATAGAAGAGTGACTAGGTAAAGTGATCCCTTCTTTAATTGATATTGTTTCATTTTGTCTGTGGCACCAACTTGTTACCTATAATGACAAAAATCCTCTTGAAAGATTTAGGGATCAACCTTCTCACCAATAAATTTAAGTTCGCTTCATATATAAAAAATTATAAATAGCAATTTAATTTTCTCATTTCTCATAATCTTTTTGTGAATTTATATTCTGGGTAGGTCCCTTGCCACTATATATGCTCACTTTTTGGCTCATCACTTTCTATTTATTTATTTAATTTATTGCTCCCTCGGCGCTACAAAATTATCTCCTAAAAAAGATACTAACCATTATGATCCTTTCAACATGTTGACATGCCAAGTCAAGTTGGGTTAGAATTTATTATATATATATATATATAAAAGTTTACATATACCACTTTTTCTTCATCTGATTTTGGATATGACTGACTTGGTTATTTTTGGCTAAATATTAGGAAAAAACAATTTTTTGAATTGTTGTTGACCCAATTAGATCGACTCAGTATAAATTTGATGAATTTAACCGAGTTTTGATTTTAGAACTAAATTTACTCAATTTGATGACATAAACTTACAAATTCAGACAAGTTTAAAAGAGTTAAATCAAGAGTTTAAAAATCATGCTTCAAAAATGATTTTAATTTTATATGCGCCATTAAAACTAAATGGAAATGTTTATGAAGGAACTAATTTTAATGAGTTAACTTCTTACCGTAGATGTAGTTAATTCAACAGAAATTATGTTTCTGATACATAACCATTCAACTAAAAAAGTCACCCACATTTTAAGGCACAAATTCATTACTTCTCCTTTATTCAATCAACTATATTATATTATGAAAAAGGAATAATTCTACGTTTAGTGTGTATGGGAAGAGGATCTTCAGTTTGCCCTCAAAATCAAGTAAGATGTTTGGTTTAATTTTTACCGTTAGATTTTAAACAATTGTTCATATTTTAGGATGCTATTAAACAACATTATGAAATCTGAATCGTTAGTTGTGAAATTCAATAATCTAGATTGAACCAAATATTTTACTTGATTTTGAGACTAAGTAAGAAATCTAAATCTGTTTGTATGGAGCCAAACTCTTTTACTTGGTCAAACACGATCGTCTGATTTACATTGACATATGAGTCTTACTTGATCAGACGACTCTACTTAACCAAATAAAAAAGGTCATGACATGTGTATACATACACTAAACATTGATGTTTGACATCCAAAAAAGGAAAAGTGAGGATTTAGTTGAAAATGTAGGATTCAATTGGTAAGAGTTGCATATTTTGGCCAATAAGATGTGAGAGAGGCGTGATTAGTCAAAGAGCCAGTTTGCGAGGCGACAAGAAAATCAAACAAATGAGCGTTGGAGGATGATGAAGTAGGAAAAGAAGAAGTCAAAGTCTGTAGTCAAAGTCAATGCTTAAACTTAGTCTTGGAACCTTCTATGTCTATCAGAAAGGGTGGATTGTTGATTATTCTTTCGCTCCAATATTATAATAAGGGAAAAAGATTTGGGGAGGGGGGGGGGATATTCCAGTTTCTAGAGTTCCAAGACTTTAATTGTTGAATAGTTTTTGATATCTAAGTTTAATAATAATAATAATAATAATAATAATAATTTAACACGGAATACTGAAATAAGTTATTGGGTGAGGCTTTGATGTTTTTATAGAAAAATCCTTCTCATAATATACAGCAAACGAATCATTTGTTTGGCGTTTGATGCTTGGCAAGATTTTGTCTCAATTTGAATTGCTAATTTTTTTTATATATATATGTATATATAAAAAGATCCTAAAACATAGATTGTTGATATCTAAGATCACTGTTTAAATTGGGATTGAGCCTCGTCATTATAGTAAAATAATTATACAATAACTTTTTATGAGATTTGATTGATAAAAGTATAATTACTTTTTACATTTCTAATGTTCATACTAAGTTTTAATTTTGTCAGCTATGTTCTATATGTTTTATTTTTTATTTTAAATTTATTATTTTTACTAACGTCATTTATTTTATTGACAAAAAATACTAAGTTAAAGTTGCTTAAGATATACCACGTGTACCGCCCAATCAACGTTTTTTGTTAGTGGAATAAATAGCATTAGTAAAAATAATAAATCTAAAACAAAAATAAAACATGTAAGACATAATTGATATAAAAAAATATTAAGGACAAAATTAAAACTTGATGTAAATATTAGAGATATAAAAAAAATACTTTTGCCATGATAATTCTCTCTTATTTCAAAAATTATAATAGGCTCCTTTTAATTTATTTTTTATCAATGAAATTAACTTTATACATAATATGCATTTATTCTAAAAAAATTACTTAAAACGTTCTTTTTTTGGACATCAGTTAACAGTATTCAATTTTAAAACGTTGGGGCTCTGATGTCTGAAATGTCCTCTACAGGACAAGTCGTTCTGGACATTTTTTGTCCTACGTTGAGAATTCACGGTTTGTCACCAGCTGGCCAGCTAACTTTCATTGACAAACTATTAGTAACAAAATGGAAAAAGGAAATTATTTTAGGCACCAAACTTCTTTTATATATATATATATATATATATAGATAATAATGCTTTCCTCAATTAATAAAATGGAATTACATCAATATGATTCTTAATTTGATTTATAATAAAATCGAGTTTGCAATTATATCTGTTTGTTACCAAAAATATAAAATAGTGTTATTTCTATAGAGTTTGACATTCTAAAAATACAGTTGTGTTAAATTTAATAGAAAGAATTTTACTGTTTTAATCTTTTAATTTGATTTCATATTAATCGACGTTCCTATTGTTTTATAGCATATGGTTGTTGACTAAAAAGAGAGCCACACAAAATATTCAAAATGCATGGTGAGAGTTTAGGTGGGGTTGAATAGGCCAACCCCTAAAGAAAACGAAAGGCTTCCCTACACTCAACTAATACAAAGCAAATTCTTGTGAATTAATTCCACAAAATGGGAGCAGAAAATTGATTTTGCTGCAAACTGAAAATACCAAAAACAAAAAAAAAAAGTAAACTTCAAAAGAAAAATCGTTTTGTGTTTTTGTTGGTTTGCATCTCTTGTGTTTTCTTGGGGGAAGTTGGGTATGAAATTTTCTCGTCTAGAAGGATTCCCTTTCTTTCCAATTTATTCGGAAGAATTGCCTTAAGATCAACCCTAACATTTTTTTTTCTTTTTCCTTTGGAAAAATTCTCAAGAGATCAAACTCCTCCGTCTAACCAATCTTAATCATTCATTTAATCAACGTTTTAATTAGAAAAGTCTTTTTAAAAAGTATGGATATCTTAATCATTCATTTAATTCAAAGTTTTAATTAGATAAGTCTTTTTAAAAAGAATGAATATCGCGAACTTTGCTTTTAGAGTATATTAATTTTATATATATATATATATATATATATATTTAATTTAATTTTTAAAAGATCAAATATTTTAATTTAGTCCTTACAAAATTGTATTTGTCTTAATTTAGTTCTTTTGTTGTTAAATTACAAAATTTACTATTGTTAAATCTTAAAAATTTTATTGCTAAAAGTTACTTTAACCAAAAAAAAGGATCAAATTAAAATAAATATAACTTTTTAGAGGCTAAATTAAAAAAATTATAATTTTTTAAGGACTGAAATAATAAGTTACTCTTGTTTTTATCCAGAAACCCGAATCAAAGTCACCCTACTCTGTCATCACAATAAGCCCAGCATAAGAACCAAAAGTAATGAATTTTCAGTAGAAATACGAATTTCAATTTGTATAGAGAAAATAAATTTAAGAGCTTAAACTTAACGATGCATATGATTTATCAAATTAATTAATATTACATAAATTGGGACCCAAGCTTCACCAACCATGCTGAAATGCACAGACCAATCAACAATAGCCTTGCTTTTGCTCTTTGAATGAATAACATTAAAAGGATTGCTTTCAAATGTGACATAAAATGGAAAATGGAAACGCAAGGAGATTCATTAAAAGTGGCACTTTGAGTTGACAATCAAAAATTAAAGTTCAAGTACAATAAAACATTACAAAAAAATTGGAAATCTAAGATGAAAAAACATTTCTTATTTGTGTAAAAATTATGTTTTAGAATCATATGAAACGAAAATTTCTAAAACATGTATGTCTTTAAATCTGCTTCAAATTTTTTCTTTAAATTTTAAAAAAAATTTAGAGTAAATTTTTTTGTATCAAATTCTATCTATAATTTTCACTTCTAAATCCACGGAAAATTTGACTTGAATTTTTTGAAAAACAAATTTCTTTAATTTTCATCTCTAAATTTGCTTTAAATTCTTATTTTTATTTTTTAAAAGAAATAAAAAAATTTAGAGACAAAATTTGAAAAGAAAAAAAATTGTCTCTAAATTTTGTTTTAAATCTTAATTTTTTTTAAAAAAATAATAAATTAGAGATGAAATTCGAAATAAAAATGTAACGAATTTGAAACACAACAAATTTCGTTTCAGACTTCCGTATTAAATTTTGTATTTTTGTATTTTTTTTTTTTGGGGTAGTGAAACCCTAAATTATGTGCAGCACTCATTTATAGTCTACTTGTATGGACATCCTTTCTAAAAATATTTTCATTAAAAAGTGAATCAGGTATATAATATAGCATAGCACCCTATACCTACAAGGCCCGTAGAGACCTAAACAAACATGGGCTAAGTTAGTTTGGCCCACAATTTTATTATATGATATTGGAATATTTTGCCTAGCCCACTCCATGAGCCTTTCTAGATACTATAACTATGAAACTCCTAATATATATATATATATATATATATATATATATATATATATATATATATATATGGTTTTGGACTATGCCTCTATCTTCTTTTTTTTTTTTTTTAAATCTCACAAGACTAGTGCACCAAAACTTCAAACGTTGACAGGTGGGGTTATAAGTTTATTTTCTGTATGAGCTATTTAAACCATTAGCCTGATTTGTTTTATTTATACAGTTAAAATGAGCTGCATAAATGGATTATATCTTTGTTATTAACATTCTTAGATTTAATTGAATAGAGCATAGAATTACACAAAAAATAATACACACCCCAACAAGGGTAGTTTATTATTAGAAAATTAATCGACTCTGATACCATGTTAAAAATAGTACTTAAATTTAACTCACTCAAAATGAGATAAATGTCTAAATTTATATAAAGAGCTCTTAACACATTTTCTTGATTGATGTAGAATTTCATCAAATTCAAGGCTTTCAGGAAGTAATTCTAGAGGGAGGAGTAATAGACGCGCGTGCGCGATATATATTTATACACACACGTACATATTGTGAAGATTGCAATGCAAAGAGAATGGAGAAGGAGAAGAGAGAATTCTTAGAAAGAGTGGCTAGGGTTGCAACTTACTAATATTACAAGAGGAAATGGTAAATATATACAAATAAATATAAAAGACTAAACTACCCTTAAGTAATAAATATTATTTACTAACATCCCCCCTCAAACTCACGATGCATCAATAGGAATCATCGAGAGTTTGCTAGTCAAGAAATGAAAATGTTGAGTGGAATGCGATTTTGTGAACAAGTCAGCAATTTGCATAGAGGAGGAGACATAGGGTAAAGTGATGGTGCCATGTCCGAAGTGATGTTGAGTAAAATGGTAATCAATCTCAATATGCTTGGTGCGTCCATGGAAAACTGAGTTGCGAGCAATTTGTATAGCACTCATGTTATCACTGTACATAGGGGTCGGGCCAAAGAAGGAGACATCCATATTGGCAAGTGACCAACGCAACCAAACTATTTCTGCAGTGGTGGATGCCATGGCACGATATTCAGCTTCTGTAGAAGATCGAGAGATAATGTCTTGCTTCTTACTCCTCCAAGAAATTAGAGAATCTCCCAGAAAAATGTAAAATCCTATGGTCGACTTACAATCGGTGGAATCACCACCCCAATCAGCATCTGAGTAGGCACTAATTCTAAGGAAGAAGATGTAAGAAAGAAAAGACTTTGAAATTGAGTGCCTCTAAGATAACGAAGAATGCGAAGAACAACTGCCCAATGAACTGAAATAGGAGAAGTGACAAATTGACTAACAACATGCACTGTATAAACAATGTCAGGTCTAGTGATGGTAAGATATACCAAACTACCAACAAGTGTACAATACAAAGTAGGATCTGATAGGGGAACACCATCAAAAAAGGTATACCGGGCATTAAGCTCTAGAGGAGTATCTATTTTCCGAGTATCAGATATATGGGCTTGTTCACGGATGATAGCGATGTACTTAGATTGGGAAAGAAGATAACCTCTGGAAGAGTAAGCCACTTCAATTCCCAAAAAATATCGAAGAGTACCCAAATCTTTCATCTCAAATTGTCGAGCTAATTGCAATTTTAACTCTGCAATCCCATCAACATCATCCCCAGTAATAATCATGTCATCAACATATAAAGAGAGTATGATACGACCATGGGAAGTACTCTTGAAAAACAAGACAGAATCATGTGAACTGGAATGAAAACCAAGAGATTCAATCACAATAGAAAACATTTCAAACCAAGCTCGAGGAGCTTGTTTGAGACCGTATAAAGCTTTCTTTAGTTTACAAACTTCACTAGGATTATGAGAGACACCTGGTGGAGACACTATGTAAACTTCTTCTTGAAGATCACCATTTAAGAAGGCATTTTTAACATCCATTTGAGAGATATGCCACTGATGAACATATGCAACTGCAATAAGAGTGCGGATAGTAGTCATTTTAGCAACAAGAGCAAATGTTTCTTCATAATCCATACCATACTATTGGGAAAAACCCCTAGCAACTAAATGAGCTTTGTATCGCTCCACTAACCCATCAAACTTAGTTTTGATCTTATATACCCAACGAGAACCAATTGCACATTTTCCTGGTGGGAGAGGAACAATGTTCTAAGTATCCGTCTTCTGCAAAGCAGAAAATTCCTCTACCATAGCTTGCTGCCAAAGAGGATCAAGAATAGCCTCTTGATAGGAAGAGGGCTCAGACAAATTGTGAATAGAGGTCAAAAAGGAGCAAAAGAAGTAGAGTAAGTGGAATAAATAAAATCTGGTAATTTAGTGGACTTACGATCACGTTGAGGGTAATGAGAAGGAGGATCCACAGTCAAAAATAGTTCTTAAGGAGCAGTAGGGAGGGGGAAGTATCAACAAGAGGAATATCAGGATCAGCAGAACTACCAGTGTCAACCCTGCAAAACTCAATATCAAAATTATTTGGATGATCTGTCACATGAAGAGGTGCGGTGTCTATATCTGTGTGAAAAGGATCAATACGGGTGAGATCAGACTTCGTAAGACTCTGAGAATCAGAAAGAATGGAGTAAAATGGTATACGTTCAAGAAACATAACGTGACGTGAGACATAAAGTTTTTGAGTGACAGGATCATAACAATGATATCCTTTCTGACATCACCATATCCTAGAAAAACATAGATTGCTAAACGAGAAGACAATTTATTATGATATACACTAGGAAGAAGAACAAAACAAGTAGAACCAAAAACTCTCAAAGTTGAATAGTTAGGAGCATTACCATATAGTTTTTCAAAGGGAGACAAACCTAAAATAACAGATGACGAAATTTTGTTAATGACATGGATAGCAATAATAATAGCTTCCCCCCAAAACTCACTTTGAACTGAGGCAGACAAAATAAGGGAACAAGCAATTTCAACAATGTGACAATGTTTCCTTTCAACAACTCTATTTTGTTGAGGAGTGTCAGTACAAAAAGTTTGATGGAAAGTTCCATCAAAGGCAAGTAATTCAGAAAATTTACTAGAGGTATATTCACCCCCCATATCACATCGAAAACACTTAATAACAACATTATGTTAAATTTAACAAAGGCACAAAACATAAGATAAACACCAAAAAATTCAGAACGATTTTTCATAAGATAAACCCAATAATAACGAGTATATTCAACAATGAAGGAAACATAATATCTAGATCCACCTTTTGTAACAACAGGTGACGAACCCCAAACATCAGAATGAACCAAGTCAAAAGGTGCAACAGAAACTGAAACACTTTTGGAAAAGGGTAAAGCAAAAAATTTAGCAAGTTTACAGCCACAACAATTAGAAATGTCATGAGTTTGCAAATCTCCTAAAACTCCTATAGAAGCTAAGTATTTCAAACGGGAAGAAGATACATGTCCGAGACGAGAATGTCATAGGTAAAAATTAGAAGATGAGGAACCCAAACAAAATGATGACAGGTCAACACTAGAAACTGCAACATTTGAAACTTTGAGCTTATTCAGAATATAAAGTCCTCCATGCCTATGACCTGTCCCAATGAGCTTCCTGGATTGCGGATCCTGTACATAATAAGAGGTAGAAGAAAAGAAAATCAAAAAGTCAAAATCACACAACTGACTAACAGAAGCAAGATTCAACGTGAGGTTAGGAATGTAGTAAATATTTGAAAGAGACAAAGAAGATGTGCAAATAGACCCAGTTCCCGCTAAAGGCATAAGAGTGCCATCAGCAGTCATAACGGATATAGATGACGTGGGATGTAAAGATGCAAAGAATTGAAGATCAGATGACATATGATGAGAGGCTCCAGAGTCAATAATCCATATAGATGAAGATATACCTGATAAGCTAGGGGAAAACAAACCTATATTTGAAGAGGCAGACATGGCATATGATTGAGTGGCAAGAAACTTTTGAAATTGCTCAGTAAGGGCAGTTATTGTAGGCTAGAAGAATGTGCATGTCCAATACCAAGAGAGTCTGTTGGAGGAACAACTGCTGCAACATTTGAAGTTGAAGGTTTGAAGCCTCGTTGTTACAAATGATTAGGCTATTGTGTATGCTGCAATTTGTTGAATAATTGCGGACATTGAGCTTTCCAATGGCCCTTCTACTTACAAAAACTACATTTGTCATAATCAATATTTCCATGAGATTTGTTTTTGTTAGGAGGAACTACAAATACAGATGGGTTAGGAAAAGGAAGAATTCATTTCTCTATAGTCCCTTTGTCATATTGAGATTTAAGGTGAATCTCTTCAACTAACAACTCATTAACCACCGAATCAACTGTTGGAAGAGGATTACGGTGCAAGATTGTTCTACGAAGCCCTTCAAAATCATCCCGAAGGGCCATCAAAAATTGAACCAGACATTGGTCTTCTTTATGAGCAATGTATGGTGCAAAGGCTCGTAATTCAACAGATTCAGTAAGAGCTAGTTGATCTCAAAGATTGGTGATAGTAGAATAAAATTCTTGGATGCTCATGTTGTTCTATTTAAGAGCACGAATATCAATCTCTGATTGATATTGCTTTGCAAAATTTGACTGCATATACAACCTTTCCAAATGATCCCAAACCTCCTTAGTTGTGTCATATTTTGCTAGTTGGACTCCTATCGATTGCAAAACAGAGTTATTGATCAAAGTAATTATCTTTAAATTGTTTGCATCCCAAATTTCCATCTGTTCAAAATACTTTGCATCATTTTCATCTTTCGGCTTAACAAATGTTCCAGAAACATAACCACACATTCTCTTACATTTTAAAAAAATTTTCAACACATAACTCCAATATGAATAATTCTGTCCATTCAATTGCACACTAACAGATTGAAGAGAATCATCTTTTTCACCAGTCATTGCTACTGTTATTAGACCAAGAATTTAAGTATCTAGCAAAATGTACACTGAATGAAAAGTAAACCTACCAGAACAGTGTACACAATTCTAATAAACATTAAATTCAGCAAATTTCAAACTGCTACAATAATGTTGACTGCTGACCGTTTACTACAGTACTCGTGTCGCTACAGTATCATGTCACTACAGTACCATGCTGCTACAGTAACTCGAATTTTCAGAATCAAAGAAGACGATGAACAGTACCTCTGGTAACCAGAAAATGCACCAGAATAACCAAAAAAAATCTCTGACGTACAAAAAATGCAGAAAATAGTTTCTTTCTCAGCAAAAACAAGCAAATCAGGCTAGATCTGAGAAATTTTCTCGCAGCTACAGTAACAAAAATCTGTAAATCAGATGTGTGCGAACAAGAACCCGATCTGAAATCTGCAAACTCAATGTGAAATTGATCTAAACTGCAAATGGGTTGCCGACAAAAAAGAAAAACGACACACCAAATCTGATTATTCCAACCCAGATTTGCAATTTATCGAAAGATCAGCGAAAGCTGCGAATAGATCAAGAATTACCCTCTGATACCATGTGAAGATTGCAATGCAAAGAGAATAGAGAAAGAGAAGAGAGAATTCTTAAAAAGAGTGGCTAGGGTTGCAACTTACTAATATTACAAGAGGAAATGGTAAATATATACAAATAAGCATCAAAGACTAAACTACCCTTAAGTATAATAAATATTATTTACTAACACATATTATGTTCCTATAAGAAATAATTGTAATGGGTCTCAATAATATATTAATATGGTTGAACAAATTGGGAGATCATGGAGAATGGCATTTTCCTGGCAATGACTTCAGATTCATACCTCATGTAAAATCCAACTACAAATATTTTGCAAGTTATACTTAACTAGTTAAGTTCCTCCCAGTTAAATTATATATAAATTTGAATAATTCTTTGAAACAAAATTTAATTATCTCAATTTAATCTATGATAATCAATAACTCTTTATTTGGGTGTAAGGGAGGAAATAAACAAAAAAAAATAGCCTAATAAACACCTTAGAAGTGAAGTCTACTAGAAAAGAAAGGAAATAAAACAACAAAGAGGGTCTTCCCATAAAAATAAACAAGCCAAACTTTGAGCGTCTATTAAATAAGTATAATATTTTATTGACTAAATTGAGACGATTGACCTTTTAAAAATTAAATTGAGATTATTGTACTTTTTCAAAAATCAAATTAGTTATTTACTGTATATATATATATATATATATATAGTTATTTACTAACAAATAATTTATAATTTAGACTCTAGTGGTTTGGATTTTTTATTGGGATGTCATACTAAAGTGAAGCCCAAGTTCTTGACCCAATTGAGATTATTGGGCCGATCCACTATGTTATTCATTAGGGATCAAATGTCTACTACATAGCTCAAGTGGAGGCTTAAAAATACCGTCCAACAAAAAAAAAAGGCTTCCACTTTTGGGTCAACATACAATTGATAAATGCATTAATTACAATTATAATTTTTTTAATTCTAAATATAATAAAGAGTTTATATGTTATTTTTGCAAAGACATTATAGATTCTTTATTTAGCTTAAGCAAAATGAAATCATCTTTGACATATGATTGAACATATAATATAAATTGCCATTAAATAATAACTTTTTTCAAAAAAATAAATTGCATACATCATGTTTATGAATTAGATAACATGTGCATATATCATCCATCTGCTTTGAATAACAGTGTATTTCACAAAAAGTGAGAATTAAAATTTCACATTGTTTGAAGTAGTAGTAGAAGAAACCTTTTTATTAAGATGTTATAATGAACTCATAAAAAATTTAAAAAAAAAAAATAGACTCATGCGGTGAAATTACCGTGCCAATCTAGAGTAAATCATGGATTTGTCAAAGTTTTTTTTTCTAAAAATATTTTAATTTCTAAGCTTATTTTGGTTATAGTCTATCTCTAATTTTGATTATTTGAAATCTTGTCAAGATATTTCAAAATTTCGAATTATTTTTATTTAAGTATTTGATTGTTATGACTGATCATTATCTACTATAATTACCCATTATTCCCATTTTATTCTCTGATCAGTTTTCAGATTTAATTACTGGTTTTAAACAGATTTTAAAATTTAATCTTATCCCCTGTGTTTAGCTTGCTGATCATCAGAAAAATTATCCTCTCTAGGTTACATCTCTATCCTCTGTAACTCTCTTGTTATTATAGTTCTTGAGATTTTTCTGAGAAGAGTTTTTTAATATTAAAAAAGTACTCCACATTCAAAATTTAATTGGTAGGACAAAATATTCTTTAAAAATAATGTTTCTAACGCGATTTAAATTGATAATGGCCAAAGGCAATTGACGATTTTCAAACAACCTAGTTTTATGCAAAACAAGAATCATTTAAATTTTTTTAATTATCTATAATATATATTTGATGTGACATTAATTGGTTATTGTAACATATATTACACACACGCAAATTGAACTATCTATTATGTAAGATCAGATAGTTCACATGTTTGTAGTTACTTTTTTTTTTCCATAAACATAAATTATCTGATCACATAAAATAAACAACTTAAATCTCATATCACAATGACGTTGATGATTTTCATGTCAAAAGATTCACGTTCATATATTATACTTTAACCATCTACTCCTGCAATTTGAACATGAAGTGCTATGTGAACAAGCTTACACATGTAGGAATTTCATATAATTTTATATCCCTTTATCCATACAAAAGAATCAACTCTTCTAATAAAACATTACTTTATTATTATTATTATTATTATTATTATTATTATTATTATTATTATTTGTGCTTTTCGGGGTTAAAGTCTATAAATGGAGGTCGAATAAGACAAATACAGGAAACAACTTATCCCTTAAGAAAAGATATATACATAACTTTGTAACTTTAATATAATTGTGTTATCCTATCATTCATGTACGTAATCCAAAAAAAGTCCAGGCCAATAAAATTGACCATACCAAGCATATATATATATATAATCCCACCTCATCTTTACATCATCAAGTTTATTAATTTCTATCGCCATTCATATTCTATTTCTTTGGTATTTAAGGTTCATAGAGATTTCACCTATAATTCTTAATTTCTAACCCTCAAACGGGTAGCTTCGCTTTCAAATATATTGATTAAAATTAGATTATTCTATATATTTGTTTCTTGGTATTTCACTCTTTCTGATTTAATGCTAGTTTAAGAGTTAATAATTAAATTCTTATAGGTTAAAAGCTTTTTATTTAACCTTTGTTATTAGATATATATCCGTTAGATACGTTCCGCATGAACCACACATCTATTGTGAAATTAACCAGTGTGCTTATTTGCTTACTAAGATGGCGTCGAAAAATATTATCTTGTCCTTCACTTGGGTTGACCTTCATCAGAAAATTCGCTTGGTTTTTTTTTTTTATAGTTCAGAGAATCAGACGTAACTAGTTAATTTGATCAAAAAATTGATAAATCAATCAAGTTTTCGATCTAGTTTAGATTTAAAAATCTGTGAGCGTTTAAACCAGTAAAAAATTAACTGGTTCAACTAGTTTAATTAGTTCATTTTTTTCTGAATTTTTTATTTTTTTTTTAAATTTTACTAAGTATTATTATATACTTTTAAAAAAATTTTCAAAAATTTAAGTTATTAAAAAAAGATTTAAGACTGATATAAATAAATAAATAAATAAATAAATATATATATATGTAAAATGCATTGAATATTTTAACATTATATATTATATATTTTAATATATATATATATATATATACATTAATTATATATTTTAATATATTTTAAGTATTACAAGTTCCACTACAATTCAACTATGGTTTAACTATTGACTCTTGAACTAGTATTTCGATCGGTTCAATGACCGATTCAATTTTTTGAATATTGGTTTTTCTAACTATTTATGCTTCTCTGTGTTTATTATGAATTAGTTTGCTTGTCTGTTTTTTCTAGTTTTCTCTTCTCTACCCCAAAAAAAAAACTTTACTAATTAACATGATTCAACTATTACAATTTTTATACTTTAATTAATATGAATTATCTATATTAGCAAAGAAGATAAATGTATAAAGTGAAAGCTATTTACTTACGTGGCAAGTGGTGCCATCTAGAATAAGTGGCTAATTCAAGTGGCTTAATGTAATCATGCATATTAAGGTATTAATATAATACATGAATATTGGTTAAATTAACATAAATTATTTAAAAAAAAAGTTCAACAACAGAGATTAGAGATCAAATTACAAAATAAATAAAATTTTGACTAACACATTAATTTAAATTTAATAAATTAAGAATAAAATTAATGATTCGATATGTTTACAAATTAATTGTACTTCCTTCCAAATTTTCTTTGACACTTTACATTCTAAAATACATGTTGCATTTCAAAAGCGACAAATGTAATATCTAATCGCAATCTGAAAGGATAATATATTAATGTTCTTTAAGCGATTTAATTACAAATATACCATTAAGTTAACTTCAATTTCAAACCAGTGACTTATTATCCAAAAAAAAAAGAAAAAAAAATTCAAACCAGTGACAATCCCTTATCAGCTTTCGTTATTTTTAATGCACTTTGATAGGTCAATTCCAAAACCGTGTTAAACTTTGAATATTGTGGAATGTTGCTTACATATTAATTAAGACTAATTCGATGTGAATATTGCAGTACGGAGAAAGTTTCAAGCACACTCATTCTAACTAAAATTAATAAGTAAACAAATTAAAATAGAGTAAATTACTGGTTTGATGTTCAAAGATTATAATTATCTCAATTTAATCATTAAAAGATTAAGTATATCAATTTAGTTGTTTTAATTTTGTTCCCTTTTTATTTGTCAGCAATAAAAATTTTGAGATTTAACAATAGTAGATTTTGTGATTTAGTAATCAAAATAATTAAATTGATACAAATACAATTTTTTTAGGAACTATATAGAGATATTTAATCTTTTAAAAATTAAATTAAAAAAAATCTAATTTTTCAATAATTTGTATGTTTCAATTTGGAAGGAGCTACTACCCGACAAATTTGTTGCGATGGTAACGAATTTTAAACTTTATGATACAGTAAAAGCTTGATTCTTCAAGACGTTAATTTCGGAGCTAAGGTTCTGTTTCATTTATACTCAATAATCTCGAAAAGAATTAGTCTTCAATTATATTGAGTGAGAAATCTCTCAATAAAATTTTAAAAGAAACATAGAGAGAGGAAGCTAGTAATGCAAGTGTGAACAAAAAGAGGCCAAGTTATAAAGAAGTGTTGAAGAAGTATCATTGGACCACAATATATACTAATTTAGTAATTTTATGAGTCTTTCAATCTTTGCTAATTGATGATTCGTAGTTGTCAACTTGTCATGCTCATATATTTGGGGTTGAGGTCCCCTCGTTGGAAATTTCAATCGCATGATGATTAACCCTTCCCCACAAAGGATTAACCTTTAATAGCTACCATTATCTTCTGTCTGATCTCCTATATATGCTCTTTCTACGCGTTTCACCTTTTTAGTGAGAGAGACTACATACAAGTAAGGACTAAAGTTAACCCAAATCACAAACAGAGAAAATAAAACAGAGTAAAAAATAAAAGCACATATGAATTTAGGTTCTCTTTGATTAAACAGTTTAAGTATTTATAGAATAAGCGTTTATTATATAAACACTTATATATAAGTTATTTTTACAATTGAAAAGTGTATGAAGATAAACTTTACATAAGCTGTTTTCAACTTATTTTTATAAGTTATTTTAGAGAGCTTATGAAAATAAGTTGAAAATAGCTTTACCAGAAGCTATTTTTATAAATTCTCTCAAACATGTGCATAAACGCTTATATCATAAGATAAGACAGATAAGCTAAAAATAAGTTTTTCTACATGTACCCTTAACACGGTTCGGTCAATATAACCTACATCTACGGATAGAAAAAATTCTTGCATTTCTTTTAACAAAGTGTTTGATACAGTACAGAATAAAATTGAAAAAGACATGTAATTACAAATACATAACTGCTCAGACTAAGCCACTCTACAGATCTTCACCCCATAATATGGATATCCATATAATTCTAGCTCACTCACCAGGTGTGTTCTGTGGGATCATATTCATATGTATCTTTTTTCTTTTTTCTCACATCAGAAACGCCGATATCGATATTGGAAAGAACACAGTGAAGGTGTGTTGCAATGAATTTGATCTTGAAGTGTAAATGTGATTGAGGAGAAGCTTTCGGTGGATAAGGACAGTTGAATTACTTGACCATTGATCTCAAGTCTCAACCACAGACAAGCCTGCCTTTCCCATGCGATGTGATCATTACGCCCTCTCACTTCTCACACTGTTTTGTACCCTCTAATTATATATTCTCAAGTTTTATCATCATCCTAGGTTGCCCCAACTTCTATTACATATATATATGTTTTTGTCTTACATGTTAACTTTTTTATATTTCTTTTTTTTCTTACGTCGTTGAAAGAGAGGGATAACTTTTTCTTTGGTTAGTTTCCACCCGGATAAAAGTTTAAATTTGACTCGTTTAATTACCTTGTGTCAGAGTTTATTATTTGGTAGAATCTTGTTAAAAAGAAGTTCTTGGTACAATATTGGTGAGTCTAAGAAAGAATGTAATGGCTTATAAAATATTGAAATATCTTAAATTTTGATGAACTATAATAGATAAATGAGAAAAAATTAAAAGTTTAAGGTATGAACAAGATGAGAATCTAACTCGTTTTATGCATTTTTTGAAACAACATGAGCCGATTAAATTATATATATATAGTTTTATGATTTTTTTAATGATTTGTAATAATTTTTTGCTTGAAGAATAATATATATATATATATATATATATATATATATATATATCTTTCTCTCTATCTGTGATTGTAGGTCACATTAACCAAACCATATAAATTTATATGTATTCATGTTGTTATTTATGATTTGCCTTATCTATTTTTGCGATTTTTGTAATATAAAATGCGATGGAGCTAATCAAATTGCTTTAGACATTTTAGATATAAGGTTAGCAATCTCATTTAAATAAGCTCATCAAGTTAACTAAGCTCATCAAGATTTTCCTAGCAAGGTATTAAAGCACAATAGTCTCATAGCCCATGAAGATCTACGATCTAAGAGGAAGAGAAGCCTAACAAAAATAATTTAAACAAAAAAGCACAAAAAGAATATGTTGGGGACCTATGTATTGCCCAAGACTTGAAGCCTAAGAAGAAAAGGCTTAGCGAGAAAAACTTAGACAAATAATTAAGTTCAAAAAAGAACAATCTAGGCAGAAGATGAAGAAAGAGACATGCAGCCAAAATGAAGAAAAAAAAAAGAGAAATAAACAAGTCACAACTAGATCAAGTAGTCTGGAAGGGAGTGTCGAAAAAAAGTCCTACATCGGTGGGTTAAAAAATAACATAGTAGCTTATAATTGAGTCAAACCAAATTGTCTTAAACATTTTGAATAAAAGGTTAGCTACCTCACTTAATAAAGCCCATCAAGTTTCTATCAAATCTCTAATACTTGAACAAATTTTAAAGCTTGTAAGTGAACATATATAGTAGGATTAGTTTAAGGCCAAGTCTCTCTCTCTCTCTCTCTCTCTCTCTCTCTCTCTCTCTCTCTCTCTCTCTTTGCTAGATATACTAAATACATTTATTTAAAAAAATAAAAAGGTTCCTTGAACTCTGAATTATCTGGAAATAGATTCTTAAGCTTTCAATTTCAGAAACTAAATGATTGAAACTTTTAATTAACCTTTAAATAATAGGTCCATTCATTAAGTTTTTCTTTAATGATAATAATTCTTTTATTATATATATTAGACTCTTTATATATTATCAAAATTCTTGTCACCTTGAACTTTTTAACTATCAAATTTGACATATAGAGGATTAAATAGGCAAGAATGACGTTAACTTTAGTAGGCAGAAATTGCACAGAAGAATATATGTTTTTTAAAGGTAAATTACTTCAAAGTAACACAAAGTTTTCCCCAAAAAAATGTGGTAACATAAATTTCAGAAGACCTTTATAAATTATTGCATTAAAACCAATAGCTGGGTGATCTCTTTGACACACATACACACACACATATATATATAAAACATATAAAGCATTTCGATTTTCCTATAGAGCATATGAGTTAATGTGTGCAATTATGCATGCATGTGACTTTGGCTAGACTTAGAAAGTAGTTAATATGCTGGATTGAAAGATTCTTAGAAGAAACAAAAAAAATGCTGTTTTCAACCTTAATCCCTTAAAAACCCCAAGTGAAGACAGCCTACATGCCATTTTCTATCAATCTAATTGGGATATAATTAAGCACAAATTATGCTAGAAAATCTAAGATATTTTTACTCAATTCTCGATTCCTTCTCAATGGGAGAACACTCTTCTTTGCTTAATCTAAAAAATTAATAATGCACATTAGCCCACTCATTTTAGACCAATAGGCCTATGCAACACCTATTACAAAATACTATCCAAAATCATAGTACATCGAATAAAACCTTTTCTGCCAAATGTAATTTTTCCTTTTCAAGGCGCTTTTACTTTCCAAAGACATAGCTCGGATTTTTTCTTAATTGCTCAAGAAACCATCTACTCCATGAACTTCTCAAAAAGTAAAGATTGATGGGTAGTTATTAAGATTGACATAGAAAAAGCCTTTGATACTATATCATGGACCTTCATAGAAAAGATTATTAACCTCATCTACAAATTTCCAAAAAATTTTATACAACTCCTTCTTTCTTGCCTAAAATATGTAACATACAAACCCATAATCAATGGCAAAAAAACGACTTCCTTCAACCCTCAAAGAGGTATAAAAGAGGGTGATCCAATATCACCTTATATTTTTATACTTGGTATGGAATATCTAACAAAATTTATAAAAGAGCAAACTGAAAACAAAAAATGGAAACCTTTCACCTTCAAAAGTCAAGAAATTGCAATTGCACATCTCTTGTTTGCTGATGATATTTTATTCTTTTGTAAGGCAAACAAGAGCAACATAAAGACTGTTCATGATGTTCTTAATAATTTCTGTTAGGTGAACGGACTTAAAATAAATTAGCAAAAATCTAAAGTTTGGTTTTCAAAACAAGTATACCCTGATATAATTAATTTATTCCAAAGAACTTTTAACATTAATAAGACTCAAGACCTTGACCTCTACCTAGGGTACCCTTTCAAAGCCACTTATAAAAGAAATTGAAATTATCAAAAGCCGGAAACTTAATAAGACTTCACCTTCATTCTAGACAAGCTCAATAAGAAACTGAGGTTGGAAAAGTAACCTATTATCTAAAGTCGAAAAAACTGAACTTATCTGCTCTACTCTGTCAAACATCTCAAACCATTTTATGAATGCTTTTCTAATTCCAAAATCTATTAGATTAAAACTAGATGCAACTGCTCGAAATTTCTTTTGGGGACATGCTAATTCTACCAAAAAATAATTCATACAATTAGTTGGAAAAAAAATTACTAAATCCAAATTTATGGGAGGTCCAGGAATTAGAGAAGCTTGTCACCAAAACAAAACTCTGTTATTTAAAAGGCTATGGACTTACGCCTCAAATCCCAATAATCTATGGACAAAAATTGTAAGGAAAAAATATGGTCAAAATATTCTTCAACGAAAATCTCTTAAATCTCACTCCTTCAAAAGCATGCAAAACTTGTTCCCCTCCTTTGTTCATTGCACTAGAAGGGTCATAGGTAATGGCAAGGAAACCAATTTGTGGGAAGACTTTAGGCCAACCTCTAAACTTAGATCAAACCTTATTGGCCCTCTACCAAAAAATGAAATTAATAAAAAAGTGGAAAACATCCTTATTGGCACAAAAGATGGATTAATCTGGAATTTAAATGTCATTCCCTTTTATCTTCCCGATAAGTTTACTTGGGAAATAAATTCCATTCCCTTAGCTCACTCAGATTCCCTCCCTACAGATAAATCAATTTGGAGACTCTCTAACGATGGAAACTTCAATACCAAAACAGCTTACCTCTATATACTAAATTTAAAAAATAAATATAACCTCCTTGAAGTAACCATTGAAACATCTACTAACAATTACAACTGGATCTGGAAACAAAATGCTCCACCCTGTGAAACTTTCTTCCTTTAGCAAATCATTCACAAAGGACTTCTGACAAACTGTAAACATGCTAAATATTTTAACAATACTTCTGACGTTTGTCCTCTATGCAATATATACAGAAAAACTCATTTACATATCCTTAGAGACTGCAGACTTGTTAAATTCATTTGGACCTCCCTCTCCCCTCCTCTTTGCTTGTTTCAAGCTGATTTATTACCTTGGCTGCAAACCAACACCAAAAACATAAGTCCTAGTATGCTAGGAATTCCTTGGAATTTAATCTTTCTATGTACTCTAAGAGGGATTTGGCTTGCTAGAAATAAACAAATCTTTAAAAATGAATCTTTCTTTTTAAATATTTCAAAAAACAAAAATTTTTATCATGCAGCTGAATTTTGGACGATTTCTACCTCCAAAACACCAAAAAACAATGTAATCTAAAATATTCCCCATACTGATCATTGGTCAAAACCACTTGCACAGTGGTATAAACTCAACATTGATGGTTTCACTAAAGATAGCAAGATTGCAGCTGGAGGCATCATTAGAGATGAGAAGGCTGAATGGATAATAGGATTCACAAAATTCATTGGAATTGGCTCTGCCCCTCCTTGCTGAAACATGGAGTCTTCAGTTGGGTTTAAAAATTGCTTTGGATCTCAAAATTACCAATCTTGTGATTGAAATTGACTGCGAAACTCTAGCTTATTTTTTTACAAAAGATGTTATTAATATTCATTCTCTTTATTAATTGTAAACTGCAGACTGCTTATGTCCAAGCTTGAAAATGTAAACCTTATCAAGATTAAAAGAAACCAGAATCTTTGTGCTAATTTGCTGGCTAAACATGCAAGGCTAAATGATCATGGATCTAGAACCTACATTACCCCCCCCCCCCAACTTTTGTGCAGAAGCTCTACTTGGAAGACCAAAGTGGCAGCTGATCGTCCTCTTGCTTGTGCGTCTTTAATACATTCCTATTCACCAAAAAAAAAGAATTTTAGGACAAAAATTAAATTAATGATTTAGTTAATAAGAGATTTATTTTTCTCAATTTAATTCTTTAAAAATAAAGTCTTTCAATTTAATAACTGAAATATCACTCTCCTCTTTGATCCTCCAAAAGTAAAGTACTTTAATTTAGTCCATGAAACATTTTTCCCCAATCAAAATTGTCCTTTTATTAGGTGAAAATGAAATTTTCATATTTGCATTGCAATAGTGATGTTGCCCATATATATATATATATATATATTCGCCATCCTAAAAGTTTAATGGAGCTTTTCTAATGGTTAATTAACAATAATCACTAAATTCCAAATATATATATAAAGTCACCATCCTAAAAGTTTAATGGAGCTTTTCTAATGGTTAATTAACAATAACCACTAAATTCCATTTATATATGTTTGGTTTCTTTTTAACTCTAGTTAAGAATTTGTCATATTAATCTGGATATTGTGGTTCAATTCAAATAAGTGTTCGTAAAATAAATGCGTGTTATGTATATTTTTATAGATTTTAATGAGAAAAAATGAACTAATTATGAAAATAATGCAATAACAACACGTAAGTTCGAAGGTAGAAGAGGATGTGAGTGTGTACCAACATCAAATCAATTTAATTAATCACTCCATATATCAATAATTTGAAACTAACTAGATTGAATATTCTAAATTGAATAGTAAGAAAATTTTGACAAAGTTGAACATAACAAGAGAATATATTATTAAATCATGCATGGAGATTAATTATATATATATATATATATATATATATATATATATATATATATATATATATATATATATGACCTACTAATTAATTAGTGCGGATTATAGTTACCAAAAAGTCAAAATAAAAAAAAATTGACTTCTTTCGAGCCTTCTGTGGCTTATTGACCACTATTAATTATTTTTGCTATCATATATATATATGGATATCAATTTTTTGTTTAGTCTTAATCCGAATTATCAATCAACTGCCAGCTAATCTAATTCTGTAAATTATACATGAGAGAGATATAAAGCACCGACAAAAAATATATATCATATATCAAATCCATCAAAACTTAGAATTGATCATCTTAAGTGTAGTAGTGTACTACTAGCGACTACTAATTAACCACCAGAAGATCTAAAAAGAGTGGTTGAAACTGATAAGTAAGAAGCTTATAATTATGATTAGTTATTGTTATTATTAATACTAACATCATGACGATTGAACAAATTTTGTACGTAATCAAGTGTTGATATAATCGATTTTAAGAACCAGATATTAATGGTGGCATTAAATTAATCATCCCCAGAAGCTAAATATTGCGATGGGCATTCGTCCACATAACCCTTTGGCGTAACATCATCACAATTAATAAAACCTTGAGTCTTATAACGTCATTTCAAATAATTTCCAAACCCTACTGTATAAATATTCCAACTTCAATAATCTCCAAAATAATAGATCTGTGTGTGTAGAAGTAAAAGAATAAGAAGTTAAATAAATTCTCACTACTTATCATAAAATAATATATACAAATATATAATCCAAAAAAATTATAATACATGTGAAAGTGAAAGAATGAGAAGTCAATATTTATTTCTCACTACTTCTTTTTCATTATTTTAAAAATACAATAAAAACTACAATTATTCAAATTAACTTTTCATTAGTACTTTTTTTAATTATTGGGAAAGTATAATAAGAATACTACATTTTATCTTTATATTAATTTTTTTTTCAAAAAATTGTGCATGCCAAGCAACTTTAATAGTGTAGTTTTACAACATGTATAGTTTCCCTTTTCCTCCTTGTAATACCTAAGAATATTGCATAGTGGGAATTAATAATTATTTCCATAGTTCATATAATCAAACTTAACTGATCGGTTTGTAGTCCAGTTTAAACTAAAAATTGGTAAATGTTTAAACTAATAGAAAACTAATCGAACCAATCTCGAACTAGTAAAATTAGACAATTCAACTGGTTCAATCATTTCTTTTTTTTTTAAATTTTTTTGAATTTTTACTAAATATTATTATATATTTTTAAGAAATCTCTAAAAATTTAAGCTATTAGAAAAAGATCTAAGACTTGTATAAATATATATCTATAACATGTCTTTAATATTTTAATATTTTAAATATTATATATTACATATTTTTATTATTTTTATATATTTTAAGTACTACTAGTCTGACTATGATTCGACTATTAATCTTTGAATCAGTGCCTTAACTGATTCAGTGATCAGTCTAACCTTGATTATTTCTATATGTGTGTGTATATATATGTGTGTATATGTGTGTGTATACTTACGTACATACATGTACTATGGAAAAGCTCCTCTTAATTAATTAATTTCCTCTTATTCCAAAATTTAAACAAAAAGTTCTGTTAAATAATATCATTAACGTCCAAATCAAAGGGACATGCATGGTGAATGATTTGATTGGGAATTAATATGAAATTGGAAAGAAAAGTCAAAAAAACAAACTAGTTTATCTCTTAGTGGGAATGGGTGCACCCATTGATCAAAGAGAAGTTTGCTTAAGATTTGATTAAACCTTGAGAAAATTTTCATCAAGATTCTGCGCATGTGCACACCATTTATTGATTATTAATATAATACTAATTAACTTTGAGAGAGGCTCTTTATTATGTGGTATGGTAGTGGATGATGGCGTAGGAATTGAACTTAATATAAATTACACACAATAATTAGTGTCAAATTAAGCAGGCAAATTACTCTACATGATGTTACTTGCCTCCAAAAGTCACTTCACATCAATAATATATATCACCAAGCAAATTAAATCATATCTTTGGCAATATTTTCCTACAATCGTAGCTTAGTGCATGTCTAGACATTTCCTATATTTGATTCTCTTCTTGTCAATTCTTTCCAGTCACTTGCTGCTTAGCTTGAAGGGTGAATTATTAATTTTGGTCCTCATATTATGATTGTTTCAATTTTCTCCTGATCAAACATGTCAATTTGATTCTTGAAAATTGTGGTTGTTTCAATTTAATTCATTTTTTATCAAGGCAAAAGAAATTTGAGATTTAACAATAGTAAATTGTGTGATTTAGCAACGTTGAGTGATTTAAATACGGTAACTCAGATTATGACATAATTCAATTTTTGTAAGTACAACTTGAAAGGAAAAAAAACTTGAAAGTTTGTGGAGCGAGAAGAAGGTGATAGGCCTGAGCCCGTAACCAATTTAAAAAGCAATTATGTATTTTCTTGTACATGTTTATGTTTGGTTATTTCACTGTACTCATTTATATCAAATACTTTTGCCAAAAGATTAAGAAAATTATTCTTTCTGCTCGTGGATATAAGTCACACTGACCAAACTACAAAAAATTGTATGTGTTCCAATTTTCTTTCTGTATTTTCTACTTTATTCCGTATGTTATTGCTCCGAGAAGCAATGAACAAAACCAAATTAAGAAAAATGTAATTTTTTGAGAATCAAAATTGAGATACTAAATCTTATAAAAACTAAATTGAGAAAATTGTAATATAATAAATTAAATCTCTCTTTTGTTTCTTTTTTATTTTTGCTTGACATGGAAATTTCTGTCTTCTGCGTGTAAAATCTTGTGTGAAGATCTACAACGGGACACTAGAAAATTCTAAAGCACATAAAATAATAACAACAATATTGGTGGATGTTAGACCCAACAACGTAGCTTAAGTATCCAAGTAAGCTACATAAAGGACGACAAAAAACTGTAAAAAAAATTATCTTGCAGAATCATAATCCCTTAGTTGAAGAGGTAAAAGAGACAGCACACGACATTTAAATTTATTTTAAGAAAACTAAATAATTATAATGTAAGACATCATCCGCCTCACCTCATACTAATTCCTGTGGTTAAGATTAATTATTGAAATGAGGCGGCAATATCAACGATTTTCTTATAGAAAACTAAGTTTAAACTTTTAAACATTCTAATCTGTCCCTATCGTTATGGGTAATTACGTATCATCAAAACCCTTCTTGTCAACTTCAACCACTTAATATATGGAAGCACATGTGCAAGTAACATATATATGTTAGTCTTGATTCGGTGCATGTACTTTGCTTTTTCTCTTTATTCGTTCTTTCTTTTCTTTTCTTTTCTTTTTTTTTTTTAATTTTTAAATTTATTTTGTTTTCTTTTGTTTCGTAATTGTTTCGTGCTATCCCTTTCAAGATATATATTGCTTATTGTTCCTTTCCTTTAGATACTCAAGATCACACGTTCGGACCTTTCGTTAATGGCGACTGGAAAATTTATACATAAAACTATATATTCACAATTATTTGAAAACATTCTGACGTGTAATCTCAAGAAACCAATTAGTCTAAGATTTTTTATTGAAGATCAAAATTATTAATATAATAATAAGACTGTTATCGTAATTCGTAACTAGTCGTATACCATTCAAACTTCAAAGTGTTTAGGGGTGGAATGGAACAGAAAGAGAGGGTAATAAATCAGTTTCATACTTTCACTCACATGTATATCTAGTTTATACCGATATATATATATATATATTGAGAGAGGAAAATATCGGAAATAATTAAGAATTTAATTATAGAAAATAATCTGGTTAATATTCATTTATGGAGGGACATTTATTTAAAAAATGGACCTAGACTGTGCTCTAGAGTTTAGTAGCTAGACAACTAGATGAAACTACTTAATTGTTGTCCCATAGAATACAAACACGTTTTGACACAAAATTAACGTAATTAATTAAAGATGATGTTGAGTTGACCTTTGAATTAGAAGAAAGAGTACTACACCAATTTTTTGCCCTTTTTTGGGCCATAACAAATATACAATAATCTAGCTATAGTGCATAATGTTTTTCACTTTTCAATTTTGATATAAAATAACACCAGTGTACGTATAATTAACCTAATGATGATGAATAACAATATATTTTGATATTGAATATCATCATATATATATATATATATATATATATATTCAGGGAATTATTTTTGTTTTGTTAGTGGAAGCCTGGAAGGCATAAACTTTTTCTTTTTTGTTTGTGTATCTATCTTCCCACTAACTGAACTGTAACTTGTATATATATATATATATATATATATGCCCCTTGTAAAGATCCTGAGAAACAGAGAAAGTGCAAATAAATGTCACTTTTAGATTCACTGTACTTGATTGTGAAGAGAAGACAGTACAGTATTACTGTTTTTACTGTACCTAACATTACCATTATTTCAGTCAATAATTGTCCTCATCATCAGACACATAAATACGGTGTTTTCTAGATTTAAACTTTATGCTTCAAGTAATCTGATTTTAATTAGGTTAGATTAAAAAGTATAAAGTTTTTTAACATTAATTTTTTTTATTTACAAAACTTGATTTAAAATTCTGCTTAAAAGAAATAAATATTAAAACGTATATACTTGAGAAATAAATGTCGTACTTGAACTAACAGTTAGTATATATGTATGTATATATATACATGGTGTTTTGAGCCCAGTGAAACTCGAATCCCCCTTGTTTTATTAATGTACAGGAGAAACTTAAGAAAAAAAAAATGAAACTATCTAAGTATCTATCTAATGCCAAAGAGACCATAAACAGAAAAGACTAATTCAACATGATCAATTATATTACTGCAATTGTAAATTCTCCCTTAAACATTGAATTTCAACAAAGAACTGCCATATTTAAGGAAAAAAAGAGACAGAAACAAAAATTGTGGAGGGTAGGGGGGTGGGGCAAAAGATCTTATAAACAACGATGTTTGTTTTTTTTCCTTTCCAGCAAAATCTAGGGCTCTTCTTTTGTGGGGCCCTTTTAAGATTCGGTATTACATGTATACATTTCTCTCTATATAACACCCCCACCCCCTCTCTCTCCAACTTACTCTTTTTCACTTTTGAGTTTCCTTCTTCTTCAATATTTCCCATTCCCCACATATATCATCACATACAACATATATAAGCTTGGCATTCTGAGTTTCATTTCTGGGTTTAAGCAATTCCATCAAATCAAAGTGCTTTTATAATTAAGAATGAAGGAAGGAGGAAGATCGAAGCAAGGAGCAATGTCGCCATGTGCAGCATGCAAGCTTCTCAGAAGGAGATGTGCTCAGGATTGTGTGTTTGCTCCATATTTTCCGGCAGATGAACCGCAGAAATTTGCCAGTGTTCATAAGGTTTTTGGGGCTAGCAATGTCAACAAAATGTTACAGGTAATCTTTAATTATTTCTGTCATTCAATTATCATTCACACTTTTTTAATTTCCTGTGTATCGATCCCTATCCCTATCTGTCACTATCATCTCTCATCAGCATATATACATATATCCATACATACATACATATATATGTATGTCTGTATGTATATGTTTATGCACGCGCATGACATATAAATTTTCTTGTCATTTTCTTGAAATTATATTGATTGGGATTATTTTACTTATTATATTCTCCAAGTCATTTTCACAATAAGTAAAAAGAAGGGTAGATCTTTTTGGATATATTTAGGGTAATTTAAAATAGAATATTTTCATATCAACGAAATTGGGATCATTTGTACAAAAATTTTCTTCTTAATTCGTCTCAAGCAGTTTGGCGAATATTCTTTGTTTTTCCTTTTAAATTTTTAAAAGTTTTGAAGAAATTACCACTGCAAGTTTGTAACAGATGATCTCAAGAGGAATATATTAATTGATCTGTGTGTGATGAGGGTGAGGTTATGTACCCTATATATATATATATATATATATATATGTCTATAGGGTTTTACTTAATTAACACTTTAATTTCACTACTATGCAAGAGATAAGAAACTAGAAGACAGTTTCTTCAATAAAAACCGAAACTTGATCTAGAAGTTAAAACTTGAAAAACAACAATAATTCCCCTTCTGATCAAGATATATAAATAGGAAATTTACTTAATTAGCTAGTTTCTACAATATTTTAATTTCATTTCTTTATAATTAAATTGTAGAACTTGTCACAAACAATATCAAGCTATTTTTCCGATGCATGAGTGTCTACAATTAGTTCCTTAATAGGCATGTTAATTAATTAATCTTTTATGATAAAACATTAACGAAAAGAAATTAAAATTGATCATCTCAGGGAAAGTGAAAAAGGGTATCTTTTGCTTTTTCCACCTTTACTTCCGTTATAGTGGTTATTTACAGTTGAAAGCCCCATGGTCCCACTCTAAATTAAGTATAATTCTCATCCTTCCTTTAATAAAGTAAGGTTCTAAAGTCTTTAGCAATAGCATTACTCCAAATTAAATGATTCCTTAGCACATAAAAAGAGAGAATAAAGGATCACGCATGTACGTATAAATTAGCTTTACTACTTCTTGAAGCCACACTCAGTGAGTGTGAAGAGGGATAAAGTAAAAAAGATTAGGCTAGCTACATGGTTATTGTTATTGTTATTACTATTATTCCAAATTGTTCAACTTCTACTTTTATATATGACCACCACACTTATCTTTCAGTCTTGGGCTCTCATGATTTTTCAATGTAATTTCAAAGAAAAAGAAAGCATTGATATGTTTCATCTTTTCTTTTCTGTCTTTAAAATCATGGGTTACATTGATAGAGACTGCTTTTTTATAATATGTCCAAATTAGAGACGTTGATTCCCTAGCTAGATAAAGGTGTTTTATCTTGCAAATAAATAAACTTTGAGAATTATTCCATTATTTTGTAAGCATGACATATTGATGACACAACACAACGCACACATTATTATTTACTGGCATATTAATTAAAAACAAAACTTTCTTTCTTCATGAATTGCCACATATAAGAGGCTAATTAATTTATTACAAGTATGGAAGAGTTCTTGTGTTTTTATTTTATTTTATGTACTTTGAAGAATACTAGATTAATCATTATGAATCATGTGAAGAGAAAAAAAAAAGGTATTATTAAACTTGAATTTTCACTAGCATTTTTTCTTTTCGCCAATTAATTCTAAAGTCAAATTAACCCTAATATATGTAGACTTGTCCATCACTCTAATTCTAGCTAGCATGCAAGGGCTAATATCTTTAGGATCACAATAGATTAGACATTATGATCTGAGTATACATAATATTGCCCCAATCCATAGCACCATTCAAATTACGCATGCAATTAAGAAGCCAAGGCAGTATTATGATTTATGATTTTTGGTAGTATCTCATGTTCTCTCTAGTCAAACTAAATATTAATTAATATCTTTTTTCTCCTCCATCAAAAATCAACTTGAGCACCTTGTTAAAAATACAAAGCCCCTTTTTGACTAAAAGCATGGGATCTGTTTAATTTAATATGCCCAAACAGCCTCTCTAGTTTTTCATCATAGCACTCACTGAAATTTCAAAAAAGCTTCTTGCATATCTATGCCTTTAGGTCAACAGTAGGTAGCAAAAATCTTCCACCAGAAACTGCATCTTTTGACCTCTTATACCTGAATCAAATTAATATTTATAAGTTTCAGTCTGCCCTAAAGTTAATTATTAACACACCATAACCCTAATTAAGAGATTTGTTATATCAAGTATTGCTTTAGAAGTTTTAGTGGTCACTAGTTTTTTTTTTTTAAATAATATTCAACATACTCTTTTGAAAAACAAGGATAGTAAAAATGTGTGTCCTAACGCCTAACTACTTAGTCATAGTCAAATATCACCTCAATTCAAAAGTTTAAACTATTAATTAAAAACCATATTTAGTGTTTAGTTGGGTTAAATTAAATACACTTTTTGGTGATCTTCTAATTTCATATGAGTTTCAATTTAGTCTTTTTTGTTAATTTTACTCCTCTATGTCATATTTTAATCCAAAATTTTATGCCAAATAAGTAATATTCTAACTTAAATTACGTCACACTTTAATTTGGGTTAAATGCTCTTTGTGAGAGTTAATTAGTCATGTTAGATAAATAAATTATGCTTAATCTATATATAGCATATTATTAATAATTTATATATAGCATATTATTAATAATTTATATATAGCATTTAAATTTTGTATGTATAGTGTCATAGGTATGCCAAATTAGATTTTTTTATCCAATATACATTGAGTGATTATTTTGGTATTGATTAAAAAGGATATTTTATTTTGAAAAGGATTTTATGCTTTATACTCAATAAATTCAAAAAGAATTAGTTTTTTATTCTGTTAAATGAAGGATGTTAATTCTTGAAAAACAAAAAATTACATCGTTCTAAGAAATAGGACAAGATTGTATGATTTCAAACTAGAAAAACCAAATTATTAGAACTTCTATACAGAAAAATGTGTTTAACCTAATTGTTGATGACAGGAACTACCAGAGCACCAACGAAGTGATGCAGTGAGTTCAATGGTATATGAAGCAAACGCAAGAGTGAGGGACCCAGTGTATGGGTGTGTGGGAGCCATATCCTCTCTGCAACAGCAAGTTGATGTGCTTCAGACCCAGCTGGCTCTGGCTCAGGCTGAAGTGGTTCACATGAGGATGAGCCACTTCTCATCATCATCACCATCTCCATCTCCATCATCCTCCTCTCTTCCTTCATCATCTAACAGGCAGCTCCATTCCTCCAAGTCCCTTTTTGCCATGGACATGGGAGAGTCCTTGTGGTCATGCTAGATCACTATTCATAATTCATATTAAACATATATATATATATAGCTTAATATTAGTTTATACATATATATATATGGCGTGCATTTGCATATATATATATATATGGGCCCACTTTCTTATTATTATGATTTGTATTACTATCACGGGCTTGCTTTATTGTCTGCCTCACTAGCTACTATCTTTTTGCTTTGTATCTCTCTCTCTCTCTCTCTCTCTCTCTCTCTCTCTCTCTCTCTCTCTCACTTTTGTTTTATTAGTTTCTTGTTTTATGACTTTAAAGGACACTTGCATCTCTCTTTTGTAACCTAGAGATGATGGTGGTCATGATTAGTTAACCTTAATGTAAATGTCTCTAAACTTGTAATTACGATTGATAATTGAGTGGACTATATATTGAGCTACATATCCATTTGACTTTGCTTATACAATATTCATGTTGTCTCTCTCTTCTTTCTTTTTTTAATTATTATTATTATTATTTTTAATTTAATGACTTAATTAACAAGTTCCTCCAATAATAGTTCACTATGCTTTCCTTATTCTTTTCATTTTTATTCCTTTTTACCTTTTTTTTCGTGAAATAGTTATCTACCATGCACTAATTAAAGTTCGAAGTTTGAAGCTTCATCCAAATCCACATCCACCTCTGGTTAAAACCCAAATTAAATAGCATTAGCAAAGGGAAAATAGAAAATATTGATCTTGCAAAAATAGTAGTTCTTTTCTATTAAGGATCGATGAAGATTTACATAATTTTGAATTGACAAAAAAGAAATAGTTTGTAATTATCAGAAGTAATAATAATGATGAATTGGTTATAATAACTTAAGCATGCAATATAGTGTTGATGTATGATATATAATATTTATATTTAAAAGTAACAATTACAAGATACTTTAAATTGCATAAACAGGAGGAATATGTGTGATTGAGTTAATATTTTAAATACAAGAAAATCTTAAATCAATATTTGGTTGTCCCAAATGCCAATTGATCAAAGGTGAGCGGCTTCATGATGCTGCAGAGTATAATTAATTCACCATTTGTAAAATTTGGGATATATATTTCCATATATAATTGGGCGTAAAATTAATCAACAGATTAATTATGAAGAGCAAAACCATGATAAATACTAATTAAGCAGGCCAACATGAAGCCCCACTACACATAAATTAAGATCATAATTAAGTCTTTCCTTAATTACCAAGAATGGCTACTTTCTTAATAATTATGATCACCTATTGATTGTTTAGAAATGTCACATGATTTGAAGCTTTTTACAACTTTATCTACTACGACTAAATGTATATATTCATACATGCTCAAACATCTCACCAATTATTGACAAAAGTATATTTTACGTTGTTAACATTTACACCAAGTTTAATTTTGTTCTTAACATTTTCTTGTATCAATTATATTTTGCATGTTTCGTCATTTTTGTTTTAAATTTGTCATTTTTATTAATGCTGGCTATGTCAGTGATAAAAAAATGTTGATTAAATAATCCATATGACACACTTTAACCTACATGTCAGTTGCTGAGTGAACTCAAATGTACTATTTCAAAATTATCTCTCATGCACTCAATAACTTAACATTTAGATACAATTGAATGTGAGAAAGTTCCAAGAGGAGAGGTGGCTAAACGATGTCATTTGGCCTTAAAACATCCAGTAGCTCTGGTCGATGGCGACTACAAGGGTTTATTTCTTTCAATTTGAGCCCTAAGATCCTTTTTTTGGGTGTGGTGCTTCGATTTTTTTTTTCCAACCGTGGCTTATTAAGGTTAGTTGATCTTGAAATTGGATTGGGTTAGATCTGAAATGAACAATGTCAATGTTGATTGGTGTTTTGGTGTTTATTGATTACTTGAATTGAAATTGGTCACATTCAACTATTGTTGTTATATTTTGTTGCTTTACCATGGCCCCTTCAAATCGTGGTGGAAAACACTAGAAGGAGAAGGAGAAGGAGAACTATTGGATTGAAGAAGGTGGAGAAGAAAAGCGATGATAGAAGGAAGTCAACTTTCTTTTGCTCTTCTATTCAGAAGTATAATCTGTAGAATTAATTAAGATGAAGGGGGGACGGATAATTTTGGAATGGAAAAGATAAATCCATCTCTACATCAAGGGTAATTTTGGAATAGCACATTTAAGTCCACATGATAAATGAAATATAGGTTGAGGTGTGTTCATGTGGATCGTCCAGTCATTATTCTCTGTCATTAGAATAGATGGTGTTAGTAAAAAAGACATATTTGCAACAAAAATTAAACATGTAGGACATAATTGACACAAAAAAAATGTTAGGAATAAAATTAAAATTTAATGTAAATGTTAAGGATATAAAAAGTACTTCTGTCTCAATTATTTGATTTTTTTTAACCAAAAACTGATAGTAACTCTTGTTGGATATTAGTATAAAATATCAGTTATTAAGATTATTAAAATATATTAATCTCCTTTATGTTGCATTTTATGTTTATAAAACCGTTGGCCTTTCTGATTTATGGTACTTCATGTATATTGAATTGGTTTTATATTTGCTTCATGTTTATTATTTTAAGTTTGGAAACATTAGCCTTTGACTCACCTTTATTTCCATTGAATCACGATAACTTGGTTTTAATATATATAATATATTCTTTAAATATGGCCAACGAATCTATCGCAATGGAAAGGCATAAAGAGCCAACAATAAATATGTGTGTGTATGGAAGACATGGGAGATATACATATATATGATAGAGTTGATAAGAAAACATATATACATATTATGTGTGATACTTTGGGTAAAGAAGGTGCAGGAGAAAGCGAGTTCGGTTTACTTCCTACATACAAAGATAGTAAACAAGTAAGCGAGTAATGAGCTGTTTTATCCTGAAAGTAACACATCTCTGTGCCCCTGTACTGGGTAATATAACAAAATTAACCCGTAGAAGACGTGAAAATTACTTTAAAGAAAATTGAAATATTCAGGCCTCAGTCCAGTACCACACAAATTATATTTTTATTCTAACCTTTAAATTCCTCTATTTTATATTTATTCTTATTTTTCAAGTGCTGCTCCAACAACTCCCTCCATTGAAATTTGCAAGAGCTAAAAGTAATTTATTTGATGAAATATCTATAGGGTACAGCTAGGCATACTAATTAATTATCAATTAAGTACTACAACACATTATGCAAGTGACTTCACTTTACTAGAGTCTGAATTTTCTTTGAATTAATATATATGACATGTGCTAATAAACTTATTTAAAGAATCAATAATTAATACAAAGTTGTGCTATAAAAATGTTTTGTTGAAGAACTTCATAACAAATTATAAAGAATTGCAACCAATTAATTAATTTCTTCTTTGGTAAGTCAATGTATATTAATTGATCCCACGCATATATATTAATTAGTTGGGTCCTAAAATAAATTGGTAGGGATGGTATATATTTACCAATCGAGTTCCTATGCATTATTAATGTAATACCCGTTAATTTCAGAATATAATTCGCTTAAGAGTATTTTAGAATTCTACAACGTTACTTTAGTTATTTATTTTGGTCATTTTTAATTTTCATATTTAATTGTTCTCTTTGAATATTATCTATGAAAATTGAGTTAAATGACTGGACTAAATATTTGCACAATGAGGGATATATTCTAAGAATGGTGAAATTCATGGAAAAGTGGTTTCAGAATGGTCAATTAATCCATTTATTGTAAATTGACTGGATGGGTTTGGATGTTGGGTTATGGATACCCATGGGTTATTGAATAACCCATTAGAAATATTTAATATAAAGTTTCAATAGTAACCCTCATTTTTTTTCACTCAGCCGAAGGAAGCAGAAAAGATTTCTCTCTCAGTTCTTCATTTTCTTCTCAAATCCTTTCCTTGATCTTCAGAGTTTCGATTATTTGTTCGGTTCAAAAGCTTTGTAAGGATCAAAGGTAAGCTTTAATCCGATTATTTTCCTTAAATTTCAGTTTATGTAGAAGATCAGAGGAGGTTTTGTTTTGAAGATTTTGATGATAATTCATGAATCTCAGTTGTTTTAGAAGTTATATTTGAGTTATAATCGGTTAAAAGAGTTGAAATTCTGGTTTTGAAACAAGAAGGGAAAGGATGAATTTGTTAGAAATTTCTGCAAAAACTTCTGCAAAAACCGAGTTACTGTAGCGACCAGGAATTTCGAAACAAAATCTGGAAAATTTTCTTCGGTTACTGTAGCAGTACTGTAGTGTCGGTAGTCAACGGTACTGTAGCAGTCAACGTTACTGTAGCGAACCGGCAATGTAGCGAACCGATACTGTAGCAAACCGTACTGTAGCAACCCGTTACTGTAGCAGTCAGAAAATTTTACGTATTTTCGTGATTTTGTTTCCTTTCTTATGATTCCTTGTAATATATTTTACTAGGAAATTTTCCTACACAAATTCTAGTGTGGAACAAGGTAAACTTGGACAAACATCAAGGTGAGTGAATAACCTTGCTCAGCTAATTTGATATTACTAGTCAAAGTACAATATAAGTCCCATTTACAATATTATTTGGATAATAAGCAATTAATTTTTCATATGGGAGTATATGATGATCAGTAGAAATAAGAGTATGAAGAAATTATTTATTTCATGACAATTGTACTATGTGATGAATTCTCGCTATTTTATTAATGAGTAAAGATCTACGGGATCTAATACACGAGTGTGAAAGGGTTAAAGTCCCATACTACTCGGTGTATATCTAAGAAATCTTATACACGAGTTGGAAAGGGTTAAAGTCCCATACTACTCAGTGCATATCTATGAAATCTATACACGAGTTGAAAGGGTTAAAGTCCCATACTACTCGATGTATACCGATGAGATCTTATTCACGAGTTTGAAAGGGTTAGAGTCCCATACTACTCGGTGTATACCTATGAAATCTTATTCATGAGTTTGAAAGGGTTAGAGTCCCATACTACTCGATGTATAAGACAATTAATTATATGAGTAAATGTGGTATTTGTACTTTTGATATTTTATATAGTACAGTTATTTACTTACTGAGTTTTTAAATAAACTCACACTCCCTATGATTATTTTTCAGATACAGAAAACAAAGAAGAAGAGTATCCGTTGGAAGATTCGAAGCCCCTTGGGATTACACTCTATTTCTGTCTGGTGGGATACCAGTACTTATTAATGTGGACACTAGAAACGCTCTGTACTTTCTATAGGTCTCCTAGGCTTGCGATGAGATAGAAATATCAGACTATGTATGTCTATATTTGCTTATCAGATGAATATAATTCTGTAGTGTGGAATGAATGATTAAGGTTGAATGTAAAACCTTACAGAATATATGTATATAACGTATGTTTGAAAATTATATCAAATGAGTAGTATCTTTTTACATGCTCAATTTTTGGGATGTGACAATTAATTGCTTAATTATTTAAATCATACTATATTTTAAGCTAAACTTGCTTTATCTACTTTATCTTTTATTATTTTTCTTATCTTTGAACAAAAAGAAGAAAAATAATAAAAGATATAGTAGATAAGCAAGTTTTGAACAAAAATATGATTACTTTTCTTGTTTCAAAATTAATTTTTTTAAAAATATCCAAAATCACTCACTGTGAAATATTAGAAAAATACTGATCCCATATAATTTCAAAATTGGTAGTTCAAACCACCCACTCAAATATGTCCCACTTCTTATATTTTATACTGAAGCTTGAAAACAACATCACAACCATATCTAAAAGCGCCAAGAGCTCAAATCCAAGACAAATTAATTATAATTATTGAAATCAAAGTCGTGGTGGTTGATTGTTAATTTAATACGTGGCGAATCTCAGAGAATCAAGATATTTAATTATTTATATCAATATATATGACTTTGGCACCTCTTAATTATCAGTCTCAAAATTATATACGTTAAGTGTAAAAAAAAATTAGCTTAATTATTAATATAAAAGGAGAGTATGAAATCCATCAATTTTTTAGTACTTATTTTTCTAAAATTATATAATTAATGATATAAAGAGAAACTGAGAAGTTTAATAACTACCTACGATTTTGTTTATACTCAAAATACATGTAGCTTATTTTTATTTTCAAAATAAATTAAAAGAATTTTTAGTTTATATAATTAATTATATATCGATTAAACCACTGGTATGTAAAAGAATGTGCCTGGAATTCATTAGGTTAAATCCAAATAATGCTATACGAACACACATATGAAGTTAAAATAATCTCTTCTTTTTTTTTTTGTTTTTGGTATGCTGAAAAATTCAAATAAGGTGTATTTGTGTTGTTAACTGAGGCCCAACCCAAATCCAAACAAAATCGCCCAAACTCTGAAGCTATCAGTTTCCGAATCAGGATTATCGAGGTTTATCTCACAAACCAGCCCATTTCAGCCCAATCATTTTACAAATTTCACAAAGTTTCAAGTGAAGATAAAATTGAAAATTGGGTTGTAGAATTGTAGTCCAACTGAGGCCCATATAAAATTGCAGAAGACGTTAATTGAACAGTCAACTATATCTACACAAGGCTTTATCCAAAAACAAAAACCAGATCTCTCCAAACCAACATCTGAGGCTTTTTTTTTGTTGGGAAACTATTTTATATATATATATATATATGCAAAAAATATTTTTTTACGTCTTTTATATTTACACCAAATGTTAATTTTGTTTCTAACTTTTTTTTGTCAGTTATATTTTATATGTTTTAATTTTGTTTCAAATATAATATTTTTTACTAACGCTGTCTATTCTACTGATGAAAAATGTTGACTGAGTGGTTAGTAAAAATGATAAATTTGAAATAAAAATAAAATATATAAGACATAACTTAAGAAAATAAAATTAAAGATGTAAAAAAGGTAGGTTTGCATCTTACATGTTTTTTTTTGTTTCAAATCTATTCTTTTTACTAATCACCCAATCAATATTTTTCTTCAGTAGAATAAACAGTATTAGTAAAAAAAATAAATTTGAAACAAAAAATGAAACATATAAGACATAACTGATGCAAAAAAGAAGTCAAAAATAAAATTGAAATTTGATGTAAACGTTAGAGATATAAAAAATACTTCTACCATATATATATATATATATATATTATCAATTTAATTAAGAGTTAATTATAAAATAACTAAAAAGACCATATGGACTAAAATAAAAATGAGAGATTTGAATTAAAATTAGTGCTATCATAAATTCTTTATGTGAATAGGGGGCGGTTACAACCGCCATTAACTTTAATGGAAGCTACAATCACCGCTATCTTCAATGGCGGCCACAATCGCCATTAAATATACTTAAGCAATACCTCTTTTTTGGTTAAAACAGTTGCAACGGTGCTTTCAGCCACGATTTACTCAACCGCTGCTAAAATCCTGTTTACAGTAGTAATTGTGGTATAATATCAACCTATCTATTGGGTAAACTTGAATTGTTAAAAAAATCCGTTTAAAAATAAACAAAATCCTCAAGGTTATTAAATAAGAGTAAATGAAAAATTTTTAAAAATTTGATAATAAATATAAATTTAGTCTACTTTTCTTAATTATTGGTACCAACCCAATAGAAGGTATGTGGTCTTTAATCTTCCTTGTATATATTTTACTTTAGTACACTTCATCAAATTTTTGTTGGAATCACTAATATTAAGAAATCAATCTATTCAATTTTGCTTAATCTAATTCAAGTTGGACGGTTAAATCATAAAAATATAAAATTTTTTTAACATTAATTTTTTCTATTTAAAAAACTTAAACTCAAAACTTTACTTAACAAGAAAATGTTGATCGAATGTCTTAAATTATTTGGTAAATTAGATTATGACTCGACCAGTAATTCCGGGAGCGTGACAAGAAAGGGGAGGGGGGAGAGAGCCTCCTCAGTGTGGAGCGACTTGGTTTTGTAATATTTATAAATGGTTATGTAGTTCATATTTTTGCATGGTTTTTTAGTTTTCTCATCCTATACTCAAAATATTTTTACTTGCAAAAATTTATTACTTTTCTCTATCTATAGATATAGATCATATTGATCAAATCACATTAAATCTATATGTATTCTTTATTTTTGTTCCGTGTTCTTTTCTATTTTTCTTTGTAAATTTTCATAATAAAAAAAGAATTAAAATCAACTAATATTACTGTTAAAAAATTGATTTGAGAGGTAGTGTATAATACATAGAACTCTTGACTTTTTCATGACTGTGATTGTTCTCTATTTGGCAGACCTATGCAAGAGTCCTCCCTGCCGTTAAAAAAGAGGGAAAAAGACAAAAAAAACAACAGGCAAATTATGATTCATCGAGAAACTAGGACAAACTTGATAAATTGATAGGAGAAGAACAAAGAAAAACTAGGAAATATTATTCGTACCACCGATCGTTCTATGTGTCCATTTAGATAATGTCTGTTGCATTTGCTTTCTATCTTCATCTATGTTTCCATACAAATTGCTATCATTACAACATTGATATGCCACCATGTACTCGAACCAATATGAGTAGGGAAGCATAAAGCACAGTAATGCTTATATTGAGTTTGAGTAGTTTTAGAAAAAAATAATTTTAAAAAAGACAAAAATATTTTTTACACCCCTAACATTTATATTAAATTTCAATGTCATCCTTAACTTTTTGTTTTTATATTAGTTATATTCTACAAGTTTTATTTTTGTTTCAAATATGTTTTTTTTATTAACGCTGTGTATTCCACTAACAAAAAATGTTAAGCTAGAGTTATCTGAGGCATATCACGTGAACCGTTCCGTCAACATTTTCTATCAGTGAAATAAACAACTTTAGTAAAAAGGGTATATTTAAAACAAAAATGAAATATGTATAACATAACTAACAAAAAAAAGGTAAGAAATTAAAATTTGGTGTAAATTTTACATTTCTAAGGTTTACACTAAGTTTTGGTTTTAACTCTAGATTTTTTTTACATCAATTATATTTTATATGTTTTATTTTTGTTTCAAATCTACTTTTTTGACTAACGATGTTTATTCTACTGACGAAAAATATTGAGTTAGAATTACCTGAGATGTGTCATGTGTGAACCGCTCAATCGACATTTTCCATCAGTGGAATAAACAGTGTTAGTAAAAATGATAGATTTGAAATAAAAATAAAACATTTAGGACATAAATGACACAAAAAAATATTGAGGATGAAATTGAAACTTAAAATAAATATTAAGGACTTAAAAAATATTTTTACCAAAACAAAATTAGTCAACCAATTCATAGTTTCTCTTCCAAATCCAATGGGCCCATAGTTTGTGGCTCTCTTTTCTTCTTGGAGTTCTCTAAGTTACAAGAGGGAGGCATGACAAGACCATTCTGATTGATTTTCAATATTGTGTGTGTGTGTCTATATATATAAGCAACAATAGTTGATAATGACATCCTTTCAAATTCATCAACTTCACTGCTCTTGATCCCACTAGACACTATCTTGCCCTCCCTTCCCTTGAAGGGACATGCAATCATCCTCATTATTAGCATACTAATTAATTACCCTTAATGCAAAATTGATAAAACACCATCAACATACATAAGCATCATTAATTTGGATATTCTATAATTATATCCTTTTTTACACATCATATCACTTGATAATTACTTGAATCAGTTGATTAAAGTAGTTCAACTCATATTCTCTTTAAATAAGACCTCAAGATAAATTTTGCAAATAAAAAAAAGTAAACGCTGAAAAATTTTTATACTTTGTAGTTTTACATGACTTAAACTATATTAATCACAGTTTATTGAATTTTTAGATATCAGTAATTCAAACCCAAAAAGAATATATATCACCATTATTTGTTACAATTTGAACTTAATAAAGAGAAGAATCTATTCCAAAAAAGACTAAAAAAAATTAAACGGGTATTCATATATAATTGTCGAATTTGAGACATATATACAAGGTGCAGTTGGCCAACTTTTTTTTTCCCATGTTTCTGGTTACTTTTCACAATCTACTTAATGATTGCTATTTATGACAAATTAAACTCCGAGGCCAGTATGAAAAGAAGAGAAGCAAAATCTTGAATATTATTATGTCACATTGATGATGGAAAAGCATTATTGCAATCCATAATGGGATGGGATCATAGCTACGTGAGGAGGGGAATATATATATATATATACACACACACACACACATTTGAATCACTATTTGGGTGTTAGTGCTTTCTTACGATTGCCAGAATGCCTGCTTGTGAGACCCATTTTCTTTTGCCTTCATCTTCTCGATACTTACAATAATTAGCAAACATGTGGCATCTCTCTATATATATATTCCACTACAACAAAATTTTATCATGAAAAAATTTGTCACTAATCTTAAAAATTTATCACGAGATCAAAATTTAGTGGCCACAAAATCTGACAATATTATGCATGCTACGAAAAATTGTGACGAAAAATTATTTGTCACTAAATTAGTGATGGCTTGTTTTTCACTAAATTAACAATAATTTTATCCGTCAGTAAATTAATAATGACCTTGCTCATCACTGAGCTAGTGAACTTAGGGACAAACAAGGCTATTATTAATTTAGTAATAGACAAATCCTCGCTAATTTGTCACTAATTTAGTGACACATATTTTTCAATCACAAAATATTCTATGACATGCATAATGGCACTATATTTTGTGACAAGAAACTATCCGTCACTAAATTTTGGTGACAAATTAATGACGACTTGTTTGTCACTAAATCAGCAACAGCTTTGTCCGTCACTAAATCAATGATGACCTTGTTCATCATTGGGCTAGTGAATTTAGTGACAAACAAGGTCATCATTAATTTAGTGACAAATAAATCATCTCTAATTTGTCACTAATTTAAAGACAGATAGTTTTCTATCACAAAATACTTTGTGACATGCATAATAGCATCAAATTTTATAACGGATAAATATATCAATAAATTCTGATTTTGTAACAAATTTTTAAGATTAGTGATAGATTTATTTGTCTCAAATTTTTTTTTTGGCAGTGCATGAAGGAGCTAAGTAAATTAAACTTCCTGTAATATGTTGTGGTTGACTTGTGCCATTTTTGTCATGCTTTATGTGAGAAGTTAGCTATTTTTCTGTAATATAATGGTTATGAAGCTAAACATTGAAGTATCATACGAATATGTGGCTTAAAAGTGTGGGTTGAAGATGATGAGAGTGAGAGGAGGATATGCTACCTTTGAAAATGACACCACTAATTAAGTAAGAAGCATATATATATATATATATATATATATATATATATATATATATATATATATATATATATGGAGTTCATAAGAAAAGAAATATACAAAGAAAATAGGCAGTGTCTAGGGGTTATGGAGGAACATGACATTTTGGACAAGTTGGGTTTTTAATAGTGAGGACCTATATATATATATGTCGTCACCAATGACCTACTCAACTCTCATATATAAAGCATCAAGCATATATATATATATATATATATATATATATATATATATATATATATATATATATATATATATATATATATATATATTGAGGTTGTAATTTTCCAATTAGACTTATATCTGTGACCTACTCAACTCACATATATAAAGTATCAACCACATATATATGTATATATATAGTGAGTTTGTAATTTGCCCACCATTAGATATCGATGCAAATTGAACGAATATATATAGCTATAATGCATTGTTGCTACGTAACAGGGCCAATCATGACAGTGACAAGCCTATATAATTTTTTTGAAATTCAATTAATTATAAGTATGTGCCAAATCAAATATTATTTTTAATCTTTGTTCTGTTAACTACAAGAAGGATCGAGCCTTGACCCCTAATCTACATATTACAATTTTTTTTGGTCGAAACATATTACAATTTCATGCCACTTGAATTGTAAATTCTTAAGCATTATTTTTTTTTTTTTTGGTGAAAGAAAGATGAAAAAACTTGTCAAACAACCAAGAGGTCATCCCTTCTAGCATTGCTAGTAGAGAACGATCCTCTGCGGCCAAGCAGACCCTACCCTCGCGGGAGGCCCAGCCAATAATCACACTACTCTGGTCGCTTGGTCATGAGTCATCCACCAAGCTTGGGTCCTTTTCTCCTTTGAACTCAAAGATACAGAAGTAAGAGCCTATAGAACAGATCATGTTCAAGTAAGGTGGTTTAGATTATTATCTTTAAAATTGAAAATTTTAAAGCTATGCATTTTGTGTTGTTGATAGATAGATAGAATGTATGCGAAGAAATCAAATAGCAGTGAGCTATATATGTAACTCAAGTTATTAGAAAGCAAATGCCATGTATATTGAAAAATAGAAAGTGAGGGCCGTTTTTATTATGCCATTAGCAAGGAAAGAAGTGTACATTCACTGAACTAAAATTAGAGGAAAAACAATTGTAAATTCAGATTTACACTTTTATTTCTTCAATATTTTCCGCTTTATCTTGAGGTACCCACAACAATTTTAGGTTCTTTTAAGAAGTGGATGAGCTCAAAATTGATCCAAAAAATAATAAATTAGAGTATTGAATTTCAAGTATATAAACTATACATATAAATTTTTATTCAATTAAATATAAGATTTGATGTCAAATTACACAAAATAACATTTACAATCAAAAGTTTACAGCAAAAATTGACCAAATATTAAAGAAATATTATTAATCAAAATTTTAAAAAAAATAAGTGAACCAATTCATTTAGCATCGGCTGTTACCTAACTCAACCGGTTCTTGACCTATTCAATCACTTATCGGTTTTATGAGTTATTTCAAACCAATTCTCTAGCCTATTTCCTATCCAACTAGTTGAACCAACCGGTTCAATTCTTACAACAATAATAAATACAAATGATGCAAATGCTAAATTGTGACTTCTTTTTCTTTTATATTCCTTGCTTTCAACAACCAAAGGAAGAATAATTCTTCTTTCTCATCTTCGATATGTCTTATTTTCTTGGAATATTATAAATACATACAGCTCAATTATATGAGAATTTTTTGGATAAAATGTATACGAGAATATTATATCATCGACATACTTAATTTGCAGGCACTTTTTTCAATATTTAAAAGCCTATTGAAATTCTCATATTCTTTGACGGACAGAGAATGAGAAAGGTTGTTGGTTGTCTTTCACTTTCTTTCAGACAAAGATTGATAGCAGAATGAATATTCTTTATTTGTGTTCAAATTAACAGTGATGGCACTCTGTGTCTGCAGGTTCTAATTAATAATTAGGCAAAATTAATTATTCTAATTCCTTTCTTAAAAGATGCTTAACTTATATAGTTATTTTCTTCCTTTAAACAAAAAGATATTATGCTATACTTATTTTTCTTACTACAACAAATAAAATACAATACCATTTATTTTAATAAAAATATCCTTTTATCTATTACTTATATATGTGACAAGTATTTAAAAGATTTGACCAATATAAAATAGTCTATTTTCCAAATTTAACAAAGTTTAAAGTATTTGATAAAGCAATGATTTAAGATAAGCTAATCAAAAGATTACTATGAATATGTGGTTTCAACGCTAGCATATGTATATGAAACACATATATTAATATATGTATAAGTATCGTTATAAATTTAATAAAATTTTATAATTTTTCATACAAAATACATAACATAAAATTTTAAGAAATAAATTTTCTAATAAATTATATCTTAAATAAAAAATACAATTCTTGAAAAAATTTTGGCATCTTTTTTAATTTCAAGAAAGAAATATATATTTTTCAAAACCAATGAAAAGAGAAGAGAGAATAATTTATCCTAATTATTATAGTTTTGGTGTAATAATTTATCCTAATCTTGAAAACATAGCCATATTTTAATTACTCTAATAGGAACTCTGAATATATATAATGCCTGCTGGAATATATGTGAACAAGAAATTCTGATGAGTTGCTTTCAATAATAATAATAATCATCATCATCATCCCAATGGCTGAATAACATCATTATATATGGCTAGAGAGAGATTGAGACATTTCCATCAAATCAAACATAAAGTTCCTTCAAAATGGAATATTATTACATGTTTTAATCAAACCAATTATGCGAGGATCGAGTCAAATATAATATTAATTACTATAGGTATAGGCCCACGCATCAAATTTTTTAATTAACTGTGATGAAAATTAATGTAAGAACAAAGATAAATAATGTAAAAAATAAAAAATACATAAATTTAATGTAGTTATATTTATAGATAAAAAAATTTCTATTATTTGACTGACAATAAAATGGTTTAGATCATGTATGATAAAATTGAAAAGATAACATATATGAAAATTACAAAACTACACATATTATAAAATAAATTACGAGTATCAGCTCTCACAATATTCGTTCCATAAACTTTTAAATTTTTTTCATTGAGTCATACTCTTAAAAAAAATTAAATCATTATATAATTCAGTGAACAACAAGATGCCTTTATATATGTGTATGTGAATGAAGTAATATATTAGCAACAGTCATGCAATTACATTAAGTTTACATCTACGACCTTAATAATCAAAAAGAAAAAAAATTACAACGTACAATTAATTAGTGAATACTAAACTTGCACTAATTTCAACTCCTCTCCATATAATTCATCCATATATATATATGTGTGTGTGTGTGTGTTCCAGCTATATAGCTTCTGGCGAAGAATGAGACAGAAACGCCAGACTTTCCATTGCCTCTTGCAGCCAATCCTCTTCATCTTTCTTCAACTGCAACACGTCACATTTTCAAAACAATTAGTCATCACTTCCATGGAATATATATGTATATATATATATATATATATATTCTATTAAGTAGAAAATGAAAACTAAATTTGTTTTCCAATTTACGGTTGAGAAGTCGGAAAATATGTTGAGAATCTTATTTCATGTAACGCTTTTGTTTTTTTGGGTTCAAGTAATGAACACTGTTGCAGGTGTGTCGTGCCTGTTTTAAGAATAAATTTCGTTTATATTATTCTCATGTTGACTCGGTGGATTTGAGATTTTATTCGTGAAGTGATATTTATTTTAGAAAGGAAACTAGATCCAGAAATTGTTGTCCTTGTGGGTTCTTATTCCGTCGAAAATATAAACTTTTATTAATCCATATTAGCAGTACGTAGATACATATAATTAATGAAAATGATGGATGTACCTGGAACTGGATAGAATCAGCAGCATACAAGTCGTCATGTTGAAGACTGTGATTCTTTTTGAGTGTCATTTCATCGTCGCATAACTCATTGTTTCTGGCAAACCTTCCCCTCACTCTCACTCTCCGATCAGCTAGAGTTTTCCGACATGCATACTGTATATATATATATATATATCAATTAATGTGAGTGTGAGAATTCCCATGTATTTTATAAAAAAAAGACAAGAAATTTGGCAAGTAATTAAAGAGTTATGGCTCTGTGAAAGAGAAAGAGAAAGAAAGAGAAAAGATAGAAGAAAGAGAGACCTTGATGGTTTTGTTGAAGTTCCTTTGATTTCTTTTCCTCAAATACCGAAGAATTCGTTCCTTCCTTTCTTCTTCAGAATACCTTCCTACCTTTATGCTTTCTTGATCAGCTGCTGGCATTTGATTCCCATGAATCCCCTATATATATAACATAATAATTATATCAAAGATTACCAGATTAATATATATTATTAAATAAACTGTGATGATGATATACATGATCTTTTTCGTGTTTGTCATCACATGAAATTAATCTAGATTCTAGACCATTTCTGCAAAGAAATTATAAGTACGTAGTTAAAAAATCTCATAAACATATCTTTCTTTTCAATTATCTCAGCCCTTAACCTTAAATTCAGTTTAATTCTAATATACATATTACATATTAATTTATGACTACAATTTCAAATGCTTTTCATCAAAAGGTATATATGAATAATGAGACTTTCATTCAACAAACATCCCTTTCATTTTCCTCTGACATTTCAGAAGAGAATTAAACAAAATATGCACCACCCTTGAATATAATGAAAGACAAGAGGGAAATTAAATTCACAGTAATAAATAATAATAATAATAATAATTAAGCATACCCAGCTTTCTCTTGCAGTATCTACAGGACAAGCAAGTGGCTTCACATCCTCCATTAAAATCCCACAACATTCTTCTCCAAACTCATGGCCAATACTGTGTGGTTGTTGCTGTTGGTACATTCCGCCGCTAAAACTCTGAAACCCTTCACCATTTATTGCGCCGCCGCCGCAATAGAAGCCTGTTTCTGGCATGGCAGCCGCGGCGGCCTGCTCGGAGAAAGCTGGAAACCAATTAGGAGAAGAAGACATAGCAATATCACAGTCCATTGTGGGTACAAAATGATCAAGAGGACCAACACCAAAATTATCAAGCATGCTGTTATATTGATGATAATGATGACTACCCCACATTGTATTACTATTTTCTTCCATAAGTGGGGAATTTATTGTCCCATTTTGAAGGGTGGTGGAGAAGTCTGTGAAAGAAGAAGGGAAGGTGTGGTTTGAATAGAATTGAGGAATGGAAGACATTAATTAATTGAAGAGAAAGAGAGGGACTTTGGGATTTGGATATGTGTGTTTAGGTTTGGGTTTTTTCTGCAGTGAGGTGAATTAATATAAATAGGTGTATGTATAGATATATATAGAGGCTCAATGGCAAAACAGTTCAGTGAGGTTAGGGCAAGTGGCTATGACAAAAATAGCTAATTAGGCAGTTCAGAAATAAACTAAAATGTAACTTTTTGAAAACAAAATTTGACTACTGTTTCTTATTAGCTTTTTCAATAAATATAAAATAAGTGAATTCTTTTATATTACACACACACACACCTTATTTCAAAGAATTTATAATATATAAACACTTCAAAAATTTTCTTTCAAAATAGTCTTATTTAAAAAAAAAAAAAAAGAAGAATGGGTTGTCTCTTCTGTCTTCAATCAATTACTGTTGTGTGAAGCTGTAAACGCGTAATAAAGTTAAGTAGGTGGTGACTAAAAATAATGTGATTTTTCTTTGTTACCAGCTTGCATCTAAATTAGATGTTTCTCTTGTTATTTTAAATTACCATAACCTTAATAATTCTTGGAAAACTGAGTTTTAATTACATAAAACATATAAATTTAATGTGATTCGATTAATATAATTTACATGTACATACAAATAGAGAAAATACATCTTATATATTCTTTAAATAAGGTGTTTGACATAAAAAAAATCAAAAATTACATATATATTATAAATATGTAACTATTCCAGATTAGATCGCTCCATACCAAATCAAATTATAATTTAATTCACCATAATTCAAGTCACTCAATATTATAAATTTAAATGTTAAGCCTTAATTTTATATAGAGAGCGATGATATTGTGAATAAAAATATAAAGTAAATATACTGTGCACATAGAATAAAGTGAGAAATCAAAATATGGGCAAGTCAGAACCAATAAGAAAATAAAGAGAATTTAAGCAAAAGAGAGAGAAAAAGCAGAACATAGAGAGGCTCATGTGATGTGCATACACTGTTATAATTTAAAAGCTGAGCTGTGTGTAGCGTGCACCCATAAGTATTACAAAAGATGTATCCTACTTATAGACTCAGAATCCAACACATGGGCTTGTTAGATTTTTAGTAAACAAAACCAAGTACAACTTATCTCCCTCTCCACCAAATTTTTTTTCAAAAAAAAAATTAAAAAACAAAGTTGAAATCTTTCTCACTCTATATATATATATATATATATATATATATATATACACACACCCTAATTGTGTAATACCCATCATTTATATCCAAACACAAAGTACATACATTTGACTTGAGGTTTATTGCAAATCTACCTTTGATTGGATGGACACTTAATTTTGTACCACAACACAACAGCACATATTCCTTTGATTTCCATATCTCAGAAGCTTCTTGCCTGTCATGTGTTCAAAATACTCTCATTATTAATTAAATTTTATTTGTATGTGCAAGTATATATAATGTGATCAATATTTTTTCATATTTTCATGTGTGATGACCAAATTCTCCTTAATTATACCCTTTGTTAATTTTCTTTATATCACAACATAACGAACTAAGATTCAAATTTTCATTAGAAGAGGTATTTGCTTTAATACCTAATAATGCTTTGAATAAGTTACCTTTTATAAAAGTGATCAGCTAAAAAAAAATCTTTATATGGTATAATATATAATGTGAAAGTAATCTTTAAAATTGACCACGCATGGTTATGAGTTCTGCCCATCTCCAAGGAGTTTAGATTCATAATTTGATATAAATTTTAGAATAAATTACTAATTTAATCTCTAAAAGATTACAATTGTTTTAATTTGATTTTTGAAAAATCAAATATTTTCATTTAGTTCTTAAACAAATGCATTTGTCTCATTTTCATCACTTGATTTATTAAAATGATCTTTAATTAGTAGGAATCTGTTTTTATTAGTCATTTCTGTAATCATTTTTAACTAGTAAAAAGATAAAAATCTTGAGTGACTATCAGTTGAGATAATGATGGGAAAGCAATTATTAAATGTTTATTTAACTTAAAATATGTTAAATTAATATTCTCATCCTTAAAGTTCAATTGTTATCCTGTTTGGTCCCCCAAAAATTCTTCCTTCCAAACTGATTATTTAATTTTTAATTGGCGTCCTAATAATTTTTTTTTTGGATTTTGCGTCCTTTGTATTTTATATTATCAACCTTATTGCTAAACATGGTTAATTGTTTATGATACAAAATTTAACAGTATTATATCAATGTGACAAAAAGAAAATTTAAACGACCATATCAAAACAATTGACAAAATTAATTTAAGAAGCTGAAATACCAATTTAACCTTTAAACTTACTGTATGGTTATATTACTTATAAATAATAATTTTGATCAATGTGATTAAAATGTAAAACTTCAATCAAAATCTCACTCACCCAACGACAAATTTAAAGCCAGTCTAGTACATTTAGCTAGGATTTTGTTCCTATAATACACACACACACACACACACACACACACAGACTTATATAAAAGCAACTGTGGTTAACAATCTCTTACAGCCATTTAGATATATATATATATATAGAGAGAGAGGTTAAATTATTCTTTTGGTCCTATGGTATCACCTGATTTTTAATATGGCCCCTAGCTATAGTTTAAAAACTTGTAATTGAGTCATTATAGTGTTACATATTTTTAACTTAATCCTTATTTTTAAACTATTGTTGGTATGTCATTAAATTTTTTTAACATGACTAAACATATGCACATTAACACTCTAAATATACTTGATTGATGTCAACTAAAAGAAAAAATAGATAATTAACTATTAAGTGACCTATATGTATATAATATGTAATGCGATTTATATTAAATAATTAGAACAAATTAACTAAAGTCATATATATTACAAATGTTAATATTAAAATTTAACAAAATATTGACAAAATTTTAATAGTAGGGATGAAATTAGAAAAAAAAACATAAAACTATATATAAAGAGTTAATAACAAATTTTTAAATTATAGGGACCAGATTAAAAATTGAGTTAAATTATAAGGACTAAGAATATAATTTAACCTATATATATATACTAAAAGGTGATGATAAAAGGGTATCTGGTTCAAATTCATTTGCACGATGGATGTTATGTTATCTGCAGAAACGAGAAAAGATTCGTGGGGTTCCAGGGTTTCATACTTTCATAGTATCAGGGGATTAAAAGGAGTGGCTTGTGCTTCAAAGTTCATCTTTTTGTGAAGCTATTTGCCACAAAAAGCAAAATTAAAAAAAAAAAGAGATATATTAATGAAATAAAGATTTGTGATTGGGTTTGTACGGAGTATCAGGTGCTTCTGCTGCTTCTTTCTCCTCAATCTTTAATTTTCTCATCAACTTACCACCCACCAACCCTAATCTCTCTCTCTCTCTCCCCATTAAATTATATATATATATATTCCTACTTGCATTGCATGTCTCCAAATTAAGCTTTACGGATGTTCCACTTTGCATAACAAATCTTTCAATGATCACTAATGTACAATGTTCTTCACAAAATGTTGCTAAACAACATTATTATGTCATCTCATCGACTAAAGTTTTGAGGATAGTTTTTTGTCTTTTAACTCTAAAATCAGGAAACTTAATTATCATTGTATATTCAAGACTTGAACCATTAATTTTGTCTAGTGGAGAAAATTGAAAAAAGTTTACACCTTTGTTGTCTAATTCGTCTTAACTCTGATGATTCAAATAGAAAAATGTCATTTGTTAAAAAAGACTCTTGTTATGTAACAAATATCACAATTTGAGATGACGTCTTAAATAAATAGAACTATTTAAATTTAATGGGTGTTTGTATATGGCTCCAAATTAAAAGTTTTTTTCCCCTAATTTTTCCTTTTGTTAACATGTCTTTCTTCGTCTTTTTTTTTTTTTCACCTAAGGTATTCCTCTTTTTTATCAAGGTATCCCTCCATTAAGTAGGATGAAATTTCTTTCGAGCTTACTGACAAGGGTATAGCGGTCCCCTAAAGTCTCTAAAATTCTGATGTTTACTGTCTTCGGAATTCAAATAGCTGTTAGTACTGTAACTAGTCAATGTAATATTGTTAACATGTCTTTTGTCATAGTTTGAGTGTGTTTGAAAAACAGCTAAGAAAATTTAAGTTTAGAAAAATTATGATTTGTAGAATTGATTTTGAAAAAAAAATTAAGTTTGGACAAATCATAATTTGTAGAAGTAACAACTCTTGAGTTTTTATCGAAATCAAGGTTTGAGAGCAAAATCACATTAATACAAATACTCTCAAATATATTATTTATACCAAAATTACATTAATCCAATCTAAATCTTAATTTGTAGAAACGCACCAAACATACACTTTTTAGGACTTCAAACAATAACTAGACAAACATTTAATTTCTAGATAGTTTTGGTAAATTTAATTTGGGTATAAGTAATTAATGGGGTGACAGATATCGATTCCCTCTTGAGTATTGAATCCTAAACACTTTATTATTATTATTATTATTATTATTATTATTATTATTGATGTAAGTGCACAAGAAAATTCTAATGAAGAGCCTAATTTCAAGTTGAGTAGAGAATATCAAATTCTTATATATAGATCAGTCATTCTTAATCACGAAAAGTTTTCTGATACCATATCAATCCGCACTTTATTCTAAAGATTTAAGGTTAATCATTTGAGAAATGACAATTAATTTAGAGGTTGATTTTAAATGTGTCTTAATTAATCTGTTTGGTATATAGTGGTAGCTCTTATGGTTTGTTAAACTAATAAGTATGAATGCTAACAAAAGTACATGAAATGAAAGGAAGATCTAATTAACTCGATCTCTTTTGACCGAATCATTTGAACTGATAGATTCTGCATTATAATGCCTTTTATATATATATATATATATATATGCCTTAATGGATGAATGTGGAGCCCCATATATATACTGTTAATATTATATATATATATATATATATTTTAAAAAACGACGATCTTTAATTTAACTTGCTTTGAAACCAAGCAACTCTTTCTTCATGGAATGACAAGATTTATTTAAAAGGCGCTAATTATGAATCTAAAAAAGAAATAGTGGAAATTGAATTCTTATGACAACAAATTTTTTTTTTGTGACATGATAATCACACAAGTAAAAAGGTAAATCGAAAAAAAAAATTGATCACAAGAAGACAAAATAATTTGTCGTTCTATCACTTTCCTCACATGATGATCTTCTCACCTCAGATTATCAAAATCCCTGAAAATCACTTTTTCAATAGCTAACACAAAACTGTCCTTCCTTTTACGTTTTGGGGCCAACAGGGTCATGTTGGTGTCAATGGTGGATGTTGCAGGGAAGTGAATCAATCTAAAGCTGATTTTGGAGCCACAAGATCATCACCACACTTTTAATCAACCAAAAGTGTAAACCTTGACAATAATCATGTTTTTTTATAGTTGAATCACTTTAAAAATCTCTTTGTATGATAACAAAAAAATATTTTATATAATTATCGAGATGATTGAAAAAAATTGAATCTCATAAAAGATGAAACGCGGCTGCATGGACTTCTAACTTTTTGTTAATGTTACCAATTAATAGGAAGATATTCTATTCAATGGCATGGTGAAGTTCGTACGGATCCTTTCTAATCAACAAGATTTGTCATACTTTTTTATGTGCAGTATAGATATTTCTTCACCCCTAAACGCTATCATTGTTCTCACTCTTTTGGATGATCAGAACAAAATGCTTTCTAGGAATCAGGGAGGTATACCAAATTGAAATCACCAATACCACCTTGGCAGTGCCTCGTAGGGATGTAGTGAGGCTTCAATATGTTTTCATCTTAACAAGCAGCCTGATAATAAAACAGTAGCTTAATCACTGTCATAATGTTCTTTCACAAAAAACAGAGAAGTATTTTAAATTTGTATACTGCAATATTGCGAAGATACAGATATTGAGTGAGAATGTCTCAATTTGAACTTATATTGGTGTTTCCGGCAGTGTTCTCATTAGCGTTATTATTACGATTATCATTACTCAACCTTATTTGAAGCACTGAAAACCATTGAATTACCGATTTAGGCGTCGTCCACTAAATTTTATATAGCTTGAAGTAAATAATAAATGACAAAAAAAGATAAATAATATATACATTGATCAAGAATTTATGAATAGAATTTGAAAACATTTATTTTTACTGGCTACAACAAGAAGGTTCAACCATGATCGAGTTAAGAATAAGCATTTGGTCTAGAATCGAGCTGGATAGTTTGAATTGATACAGCGCTAGAACAATCCCTTCCATCTTCTAATCACTATAATTTCCAGTTTTTATGAAGGTGACAAATTCAAAGGGACAATCAAAATAAGCACTGATAATGTTACGGGAAAATGGACATTCCATTACAAGTCCATCTTCAGTCCACATATACCTCGCTTCATATAGTACAATTTCTCCTATATGCCCATAAATTGAGGGGGCAAAAATTAATACAACAGGGGAAGTGTTGATCCAACCAACGAAGATGAAGGGGGTTCTAGAGTTACCTTCGATCTAGAGATTTCTTTGACCAGGTGAATGAACAGCAACTATGAGTGCTGCATCAGAACAGAATTCAGAGCATTCCAGGATCCTTGCTAAGGTGTATATCTAGACATTTATTTCAGAACAATCACAACTGAGACATACCTAGCAACCGTAGACAAAGCTCAAACATGGTTCTCTTGTACATGCCTTTTGCTGTCCCTCTCAGTATGGCTCAGTCGGTTGACCTTGTTTCGATCATCCATATAATCAAAACGATTATGGTGGTGAGGTCCATGGCCATAATTATGACGTTTCCCCTCCACTATCCTATCGGGTGAGCTCCCTGCTTTTCTCTTGCGGTTGCTTGACTTGGGTGACTGATATCCTGGGCCGACGTCATCAAGAGCTGATAACTCTCCTTCTTCCACAATATCAGGTTGATGCGATGATGGCAGACCCTTCATCCCATGATGATGATCAACTTCATGATCTTGATGTCTTCCATGCTGCATATTCTCATGATCTGATCTATCTGAGGGTTTAGACCAGCTTTGCCTCCTATCCTGCCTATTCTTCTCACTTTGGGCCGCCAATTCGATCCCATCTTCCAGTTCCCTTTCAATGAGATCATCATCATCCATAAACTCTGTTTTTTTAGTTATCTGACCAGATGCTTTCCTTCGTTTCTCTAGTGCAGCCTTCAACTTGTCTCTATCAATTTTCTTTATGGCTTCCTGAGGGGGCCGGCCAGGTGTACCATCTCTGTGGTCTAGGTTTCTGCTTGTATGTTTATCTTTCAATTCGCCAGATTCCTTTGTTTCACTTCTCCCAACATTGCTTTCTTGCTCACCATAACCTGATCGAGATTTCGCCACGTCAGGAGGTTCATCAAAGTTTTCCATGTAAACAGGAGGTTCCCACTCAGAATGTTGATTGCTTTTGGCTTCATCTTCTGCCCTGTGTTTCACATCGGTGCTTCCATAATCACTACTTCTACCATGGTTCAATACAGAGCGCCCAACATGATTAGTAGCAGATGACTCAGGCAGTGCCTTAGAGGCTGCAGATTTTGAGGTTTCAATTTTGGAATTTGTGGCACCAGTCTGGGAATTACTGTTTGTGGCAGCAGTGTCATCATTGCTGGTTGAACCTTTCACAGGGGGGCGGTTAGTAGCCCCACTGCCTGCAGCTCCTTCAACATCATTGGACGGTGGCACTCGGTTTTGTTCATAAAGCTCCAACATTTGATTACTAACTTCTGCAGAAAGTGAACCATGAACGTACACAATCGGGTATTTCATGATAATGGAAAGTAAACAATCAAATGATATACACTGTTAGATTGATTGCACCTGTCTAAACTGATCTTGCTATGTTTGTGTTTCTTCCAAAGCACAAGAATCTCAATTAAATAGACAATTAATTCTTACTCAAACACCGCCCCACACACAGAAAAGGAAGAGATAAGCAGAAGAACTAAGGAAGAGGCAAAGGGGAAAGAGAAATGAAGAAATAGTGGTTCTGTTTTTCATTTATTTATATCACTAGTACTTGTTTTTTTTTTTTTTTTGGTTGTTGGGGGGGAGGGGAAGCAAAATGAAAAAGGATACCAACCCTCCAACTGTCGTGGGGTGACATCAAACTCTTGCCACCAAACCTTCTCCCCGTCCGATGGGAGCTTCACCTTAAGGAACTTGGCAGCAAGGAATATAGCTCCAGCTGCAATGTGATGGGGCTTAAATTGCAAGCAAAGAGATGTCCGAAGTCTGCATACCAAATCCTAATATTTCAGGAGAGGAAAATGGAAGGCCATTGAGCATAACAAAAATAGTGCTATCTCCATACCCATCATTAACAAAATTCCAGGCAACTTGAGCAAGGGCATTTTGAGCAACTTTGAATTTCTTTATAGCTTCAACAAGAGGTTTATAAGGATGGTGCACATTAAGATCAAAACCAAGAGTTGCAAGAACAACCCTCTCTCCAAGTAAGATTAACTCCTTCTGCTGTTCATACACCTCCTGTGCCACAGTTGCAAGTAAAGGCATGAGAAAAACCATACTAGAAATACAGCCAATCCACAGGAAAATAAAATAAAATACAAATTCAAATTTTGAAATAAATGACAAGAATGTTACCAAATAAAAATAAAAAATAAAAACAGAGATTTAATTGAGTCAACTAATTTCAGATATAAAAATTACATCCCTACTAGCAGCTGGAATCAACATGTTCTATGATAGAAAGTAGCAACAAAATCATGAACACTCACTACAGTTCAGGTAAAAGATAAGAACTTAGATGTCACCAAAGACAGAGAACTGAACCACACAAACACAACAAACAATTAACAGTTCAACAATGGCAGAAGAGATTGCTTAATATGAAAGCAAGGGAGTAAGATATATATGATATACCTTCTGTTTAATTCTCTGAACTGCTGCCGGATCCTTCTTATGTATAATTTCATATGAAACAAGAATTACATCTTTTAGAGGGCGAGGAGTTTCCTCAACCTTCCCAGCAAGAAACATGCACACTGTTGCAATGGTCTGCAAAAAGCAAAACATGTTAAGTTACAAATTAAGCAATTGTCATCATTTATCTAATCTAATGTAATTCTATCCAATGCATTATGCACTATGTATCAAAATCATACCATACCTGTGAAAATAAAAAAAAAAAATTTTTTGGGATTGAAAAAGAAATATTATTACAGAAGAGAGAAGGATACGTGAAAATAAAATAAAAAAATAATTCATGACTATGCACATAAAGACAAATATATAAAACAGGCAGGATATAAGAATGAACTCAAACAAGCCAGAATGGTTCTACATAACACATCCAAAACCCAAACAAATGTCCAAATAAGCAGCTGGTTGATGACCAGTATAGAACAATCCTAAAAATATAATGTCATGAATTTATTCATATCAAAAGTCTTCAACAGAAGTACTATTTTGGCTCCTGAGATATATTGTAATACCCGCCAGTATTATTTTTTCGTTTGATCGTTAAACTTTTACTTCACAATTATGAATGTGCAAATGTTGTGTGCAATATCATATTGTGATGTGATAGTGTTTGTATATATGATTTTGGGCTGTAGGCTGGTAATGTGTGATGCTAGGCCATTAAGGGAGTGAAAATCTCAAGGACTAATGTGAAAGATTTTGAAATCTTGTGAGGTGTAGTGAAATAATTACAAGGGGTAGATATAGATCGAGAAAATTATAGGGAACCTTGATATGAAATAAGAAATGAAAAATAACTTCTAAACCTTAAGATAGTAATTTTTGAAATAAATAGTATGACTAAATTATTTGGTAAACTAAAGGTAAAAAAACAACAACAACAACAACAACATAGCCTTATCCCACTAAGTGGGGTCGGCTACATGGATCGCACGACGCCATTGAGCTCTATCAATGACCAACTCTTTAGATATCTCATTTACTAAAAGATCCCGTTCAATAATTTCTCTAAGTGTCCTTTTTGGTCTTCCTCGACCTTTTTTCATAGCGCTCCAAACTATCTGCTCAACTCTTCTAACTGGCGCTTCCAACGGTCTCCTTTGCACATGCCCAAACCATCTTAAACGATTTTCAACCATTTTTCCTCAATAGGTGCCACCCCAACTCTACCTCGTATATGATCATTACGGATCTTATCTCTTCGTGTATGACCACACATCCAACGCAACATCCTCATCTCCGCCACTCCAATTTTATGTTCTTGTTGTCCTTTCATTGCCCAACAAAGGAAAAAAAAAAAACAAAATAAAATAAATATAAGACAATTATGAAATTAAAAGTTACAGTCCAGGTCATTAAAAAAAATAATAAATAAGTATATTTAAATAATGTATTATATGAAACAATAGTTAAATGGATATGCAAGGATTAATTAAAAGAAATAGATAATTATCCAAATAACTAAATCTACTTTAGTGTTAAATTAAGGATAACGAGACCTAATAATTAAATCAGAAAAATATCTTAAAAATCTGAGATTTACATAAAACCTTCTTATATTAATTTAAGATTTAAACAACAAAATCTACCTTTGAATTCAAACAACTATTTTGACAAGAATACATTAATAAATAAATCCTAGATAACAAAATCTGAAAATACTTTTTCAAAATTGGGATTAGATCTTAGGTCCCCTTAAGCTAACTTATGAGTATTTTCGAAATTAAGTAAAGAAACGAGAAGATAGAAAGAAATATCCAAGAAGATAGCTTATAAGATTAACAATCAATTTTTTTAAACTACATAGTGATGGGTTTCGGAAATTTCTAAAAGTAATAAGAACAATATAATATGATATAATGAGTCATCCTTTAAATAATTAAATTAATCGCTACAGAATATCTTTTTGATAATAAAGGAAGTGTGATAGTTAAATAAAGATCTAGCCACCAAACTTGAAACTACAAAATCTATTCAAATTAAAATAACTCTAATTAAATAAACAATCTTTTAAATTAAATTAAACTAAAACAATATTAAAACAAGAGCCTAAATCTAAAACCCTAGATCCCAAAATCCTTCCCAGCCGTCGGACTCTTCTCTCTCACATATCCACCTCTTCAAACCGTCAATCACCACCAATACTCATACACATTCAAATCATTCACATATTCTCATCTACACCGCACCACTCGGCACATATACACAAATCTCCAACCTTATCATCATCCACCGTCAACAATTCCAAACCCCCAACCTTCAATCACTTACACCACATGACCACAACACACACCCACGGCAACACATACAAACACACTCGGTTACACACAATTCCCAAGCCACTTGGTTCATACCCAATAGCCAAGCACTCACCGTCTAGCACTCATCTCATACACACATCCTTCACCGTCAATTACATCTTACACATACCCTCTCGGCCAGTCATCTCAAAATAAATTGCAGCACTAGGAAGCAAGAAGGAAATTAAGGTAAAACACAATTCCTCTTTCTTTTGGTAAATCTTGGCTTTAAACATAACGTTAGAACAAACTCTAATATAAACCTTTGAAAACATCCAACAACATAGTGCATCAAATTCTTTTCACATCAAGGAGTTTCAATCGAGTTAGATCGGTAAGATTCGTTAGAATCCAAGTGAGTAAACTAATCTCTCTTTAATACTATTTTCAGTGTTAAAGTAATAGAATAATAAGATGTGTAATGATCATAGTGAGAAAAGAAGAATTAGATTAAGGAATTCGAGAAAAGAAATTTGACAATTTTATATACAATTCAATTATTGATAAAATAGCTGGCGGAAAATGTTACAGAGGAAAAAAAAAAGATGAACATGTGATATATATATATATATATATAGATCGCTGAGATCAGAGATGATTGGAATTATCTTGTGAAATTATGATTGATGACTATAATTGCTATTGTTTGGTTTGAATTAAAACATTGTTTGTGTTTGGGCGGAATAATACCATCTCTCATGTCAAGCGAAAAATCTAGGTGACAGAATATCTTGACCTTTGAGAGTAGAGACAATGACTCTCTCTGTAAGAAGATGAGCCCGAATTTAATCCATGAGACGCCTTGACCGTAAAGGATGAGCTTGCGCATCATAATGAGTTTTGATGAGATTGGTTGAGCAGGCCTACAGGCACTCCTAGGTATTTTACCATTGACAAGTACTAGTTCTGTTGGTCTGAATTGTTTGATTGAATTGCCAACTCTCCAGTAGGTATCTTTCTTTGTGATTTGTGATTTTTGCCTATGCTTTTATTTTATTGCTTTTGCATAGCAAATTTAATTAAGGCAAGAATTGACTCGCTCATTAAGATATTTATCTCACATTCGTTGGCTTTCCATCTTTTTTTTTCCCTCAAATCAAGTAGTGGAAGAGGAATTTCCACAAGAGGACTAGGTTCGCAGTTGGACCATCCCATTGTTGGGTGAGTCCCAAGTCGTTGGTAGTTATTTTATCAAGTTTAAGAAACTCTGTGATCAATCAAGACATCTAAGAGATCTTGGACATATAAACTACTTTATTCATTGTACTTAATTCGATTTAAATTTGAAGAATTATCTTTGAGGATTTATAATATGGATTATGGTAGGAATTGCATGGGCAACTATGGATTAAATTACGTTGATGTGACTTTATGAATAAATGAGATTTCTGATTATTTTATAATAAATATTAAAATTGTAAATTGGGGAGATTGCGAGAAATCCAAGTAAGTTTTCCCTTCTCCTAGAGTGCTATTTAATTATAAATTGTGGTTAGCATGGAGACCAGGTATGTCTCTCAATACCCACCCTCTTGTGTGTGGTAGTTGCATGGTGTCAAATTCTATAAAGAAAGCCAAAATCTTACAAAGAAAAAGAGGAAGCAGTGCTCTGTCCAGCGCTGAGCGCCAATATCGAACGCTCGGCATCAGCCTTACAGAGACAAAAGCGTTGGCCCCTAGTGGTTATCGCTGGGCGTCCACAAGCGAAACAACGCGACAGCTTTCCTTCTGTAAGGCTGAGAACCGCCCAATGATGGGTTACTGTTTTTGGAGCTTAAATTTTCTTTGTTTTGTGACTCCTAATTAAGTGAGCTTCTAATTCTTTTACACGTTTAATGATGAATAATAACAAAAAATGAGAAAAGAGGATTAGATATAATGATGTTAGGTAAGCTTACGGTGGCACAAGGTTCATGCCATCGTGCCATGCTATGACATATATATTACTAGGAACTAAGTTCAAAAAAAATAAAAATAAAAAATTTAGCATCATTCTGCTGGTTTAACACGATGATAATTTACAGTCCCTCATTTCCTGGCAATCTGCTAAAATCTCACTTTTATCCCAAAATTTTTATGTGAATTTCATGCTTTCCCACTTGGGTCATTAAAGGCTTTTCAACACTTGCAAAATAGTTGTAAATCCATTGTTTTGGGAAGCCCTCAAGACTGATGTAACAGTTTGTAGTTCAATGTGATGTGTGATAGCGTAATAAGTATCAAGCTATGAGTCCAGCATGTTTATTACAACCCCTTCAATTCAATCCTAGGTATTAGAAGATATTTCTTTGGATTTTGTGGAAGGGTTATCTAAAGCACAAGGAGTGGATACTGTGTAGGTAACAGTGGCCAAATAACTATGTCCTATTACATTCTTTCCCTCAAACATAAGACAAAGAATGGCAGCTCTGTTTAGTAGGGATGTGGTAAGGCTGCATGGAATTCCCCAATTCACTGTTTTGGAACATGATAGGCTGTTTCACTAGATGTTAAACAGTGGATCAGGGAATCCAATTCTGTCCTAGACGAGGTTAAAGAGAATTTAGTGAAAGCCTGAAACAGAATGAAAAAGTTTTCTGATTCTAAGAGGAGGGAAACACAGTTTTAGGTGGGTAATTGGATCTATCTGAAGCTTCAACCATATAAATTTCAGTCTGCTTCTAAATGGCCCAATGAAAAGCTTAGCCTCCAGTGCAATGGTCCTTATCAGTCACTAGAGCAAATTGGAGAAACAGCCTATCGATTCAAATTGCCTCCTCCTGACAAAATTCGCTGTCTTTCATATTTTACAACGAAAGAAGACTGTTGGCCAGTCAGTCAAAGCCAAACCCTATCAGATGATTTGTAACTATATGATGGAAACCCAATGATACAGTAGAGGAAGACACGGAAATGCAATAAAAACCACAGAAAATAGTATTCAATTAGTAATATCTCCCTACCAGTGGGGTAGAGATGGTTGCACACACTAATATTACTATCAAAGACAGAACAAGAAAGCTCACAACAGATTAGCACTCTCACAACAGCACAAACTCACAGAACAGATAACAAAATACAGTAAACACACAAAACAGCCATGAACACATTACCAACTAACTTTCGAGAGGCTAGCACTCGCCCTCCAAGTCCCTTAGTCCTTTTCTGCCTCTCTCCTGTCACTCCTGCCCATTAAAACTCTCCTACCACTCCAATCCTATGCTGCAGGCAGTTAGTGGATTCTCTCTCCTCTGCCAGCTCAACCCTATTTTTTTTTCCCGGAGTAAACCTTTGGGTCTACTAGAGTGTTCTCCTGGCCCAATACCCATTTCAGCCTGCCTCCTCTTATAATATTGCAGCTTAATTGGAGGCACAACACTATACTATAACCTGAGTCAGTCAAGGAAGCCAGAACTTTACTTAATGATTCAGTTGAAGTTATGGATTAAAGGAAAACCCCACCTCTGAAAGCACTTAGGAAGCATTTGATTGCTCCAATCCTTATTTCCAGACTTCTACTGATAGAGAAATTATGTGTTTATAGCTCACCACGATTGGATACAGCAGTGCACACCAATTGAAACAGAGCAAGCACCACCTTTGAAAGCACTTAGGAAGCATTTGATTGCATCCAATCCTAATCACTCTCTCTCTCTCTCTCTCCCCTTTTATTTTTTTTTGGGGTGGTGGGGGGGAGGGGTTTAGAGTTATCCCCGCCCCCTCCCCCAAAATTACAAAGGTCTGTAAAAGATGAGCTCAGGCAGGGAGAAAATAGACAGCTAGCGCCTAGCAGTGAGACTTACCAGAGGAAGAAAATGGTTTTAGGAAAGAGACGATAAACGAATAAAGGACCAGCTGAGAGCCCAGAAGCTGTTAAGTTGGAATTGAGTAGCAAGGAGGTCTGGCTTCCTCAAATTTGTCATCTATGTCACTCCTCTTTTTTGCTTCTGCTCTACAATTTTCCTACTGGTTACTACTATTTTTCCTCCTGGTGCCGCTATATATCCTTCCTGATAGTTTATTTGTAAGAACAAAATGCTAATTTTATATACGATCAAGTGTATGAAGAATTACTGACCAAAGCAAGAATATTACAAGTTAATAACCCATCAATGCATTCAAAGAGAAAAATTAGATGCATTTATTAACAATATCAAATGATAAGATAGAAAAAGGAAAAGAGGAATACAGCACAAAATATAAAGATAATTCTGCAAGTCCCTTTCATTTGTCTTAATGAATTCTTCTCATGATTCAAATAAAGGGTGAACTTATGATGATACTACAACATCCAATAGAAATATTTATTACTGGCAAAGAGAACAATTATCCAACAATGACAATATGCAAGTTAAAAAGACAGAATATTAGACTCACCCGCCTGTCATTTTTTGCATGGGATTGACGAAGGAAGAATCGATGACAAAAAATTATTGCTGTGGCAATGGTTACCTGAGGCCTGTGTCACAATAAAACCACAATAGAAATCATAAACTTTTCCTAAATTTTCAGGAACAAAAATATATACACTTTCTTTTAAGCCATTTTACTCGTCACACCCAAAATACGGTGTCAAAAGTACTCCTACAGAGAAACAAATCATTGCTAGCATAGCCTTACCATTTGCATAATTTAAATAAAGTGTGCCACCAAATAAGTATTACTTTACCAAAGAAAAAATAAGGAAAATGACAAGGCATTATAAATCTTAGACCAACATAACAAGGACCAATTGCAATTGAAATAGAGCACTAACATTACCAATAGAGGAAAACAGAGTGATACAGAGATGTTTTTTGAATAACAGAGAAACTCACACTTTAAGTCTCATGCCTAAATCTTGCAGAAATGTACAATATGATTTGCGTAGGTAAGTTTCTTTCTTCAAATCTATCCCATCTTTCTTAGATGGTGAATTTTCTTCAATCTCCTTCCTAGAAAAGTACCAACGAGAACCATCCTCCTGCTTCTCTGGAGAGTATCTTTGAGAACCACCTTGATATGTCCCATGATGAGAGACATCACTAGACAACAATCCAGCCATGAAGCTGACAGCCGAATATGTTTGTTCAGATTGCGTATATGGAGTAACAATTAATAAGCAAGACAGCAATCCAGTTGTTCCTGCCCAATAATTACAAGAATGAGAAACAAAAAGGAGCTTACAGAATAAAAGGGTGCTACATAACTCCCTAATATTTTTCATCTCCTCTTTAGTTAGCAGACAATAAGACATAATTAACTGAGTTCATGAATTTCTTAAAATATATACCAACCTCACATGTGATCAATTCTTGGACAGCCAATAATACTTTCCTGTCTTCTATAGTAGCTAAAATATACTTTTGGTTGTATACAAAAATGAAATTTCAAGGAAAGATTGAATTTGCTATCTTCTCTTAAGATATCAAACTCCAAGGAAATCAGTTAAGCAAACTAGCAATTGCTGAACTCAGTTTTGTAGTGGTATAGAAAAAATTTGGCAGCAACAGCTGTCATGTGACAGTTGTGATTAGCTAGTTAGTTAGAATCCTAATTAGTTAGTTCTTGTTAGTTACTTGATTGTGCCCCTAACTACTATAAAAGGGGGAGAGAGAGATATACATACAGGCAATAAGAGTATTAGCTAGTTAGTTAGTATCCTAATTAGTTAGTTCATTTTAGTTACTTGATTGTGCCCCTAACTACTATCAAAGGGAGAGATAGGAAGACAAGAAGAGTGTGTAATAAGAAATTGTATTTGATAGCCTGAGGCTATCTTTTCTGGTAACAAATGGTACCAAAGCATCAATCTTGGAGAGTCATGGCAACGGAGACAAGAACGCAATACTGCTACAAGAAACAGGAGCAAGAAATTAGGCAGACTCATTTCGATGTGAATGAGCTGCAAAATTTGATGTTGAGAATAGAAGGCATGCTCACTAAAATAGCATCAAAGCTTCTTCATTCTGGATTGAGTCCCAATGAAGATGCAAACAGCATAGTACCTAATGAGAATGGAGAACTAAGCTCTAGTGAGAATGGGAGACATGCACCAGGATGCAAGACAAAGAAAGTAGGAAAGATGGATTGTCCGGAATGCACAGATTCTGTAACATTCGTGTTTTTTTTTTTGGGAGGGGGGGGACTTAATTTCGAAGTTGAACTTATGGATGTGTGGGGATGAAATTTTAATTTCATATGTTCATATGTTGCAATGTTATATACTGTGATAGAAAATTTTGGGTGTTAATATTTCAAGACTTCCATGTTATTATTTCGATTCTAATATAGTTTGGAAGTATGTAAAAATATGTGGAATTGTGTGGTGATTTAATTGTTGTGTATTGGGATTGATTAGTTGGAATTAAGTAAATGGGACAAGGACGGAATTTTGGGATTTCCTTTCTTTATTTAATTACTTATACACTCCCTCCCTCCTGAACTTCCTCTTCTCTCTTCACCATCAACACCCCCATCCTTCACACACCACACTTCCTCTACATTTTCATTGACCTCTCTTTGGAACTACTGCTGTGAACCCCTTGCCTTGCTAGAGCTCATTCATCTTGTAAGTGAATCTTTACCTTCATTTCTTCCATTTTCTGCACTTTGAGAACCCTAGGTATTGGGAAGGTAAATCTTGGATTTGAGGAAACTCTAGAATAAATTTCTGTGATTTTAACTTGAATGTGGAATCTCTAAGGGGTGACAAGGTAAGAATGTAGTCAATAACACTTGCGTTACTATGGATTACAAAATAGATCAGAAAACTCCCTTCTAAAAAGCCTATGTGAGCAAAAAGAAGATTAGTGGTTGTGATCTCTGATTGTTTGAATCTTTTAACTTATTTGAGCCGCCCTCTAGAGGGATTTTCACCTAGGGAAACCATGTATTTGAGTTGGATTGGTCATGGTACTCAATGAGAAGAAAAAGATGTGAAAAATCGCTGTCTAGGGGGGTATGTCGCCGACCACCTCTTCAGCAAGAAGTATATCCCGCTGCAGTGCGCTAAGAGCAGCAAACTCTCTACCGCTGCAGCGAGAAGAGAACAACAACTTTGCTCCTCTCTCCCACTGCAGCGGGAAGAAATTTCCGCTGCAACGAGCAGTGGGTTTCCTTTCCCTTTGAATTTTGACATTTTCTCTTTTGTGGGTTGATTTTAATTGCTTAGGGGACTTCCAATCAACTTCTCTCATATCTTATTGGAGACTTGAGGTAACTTTTAGCTACATTGAGGTGAGTGGAACTAAATTCTCTCGTTCTTAAATTTTCTTTGTATCCTATAAAGCATTCCGTAAGCTTCTTAATAACACTAGCATAATATGTTGGAGTGAATCAGGTATGGTCCTACACCACAACCTTATATTAAGCATAAACAAATTGGTTAGCTTGTAATTTGGCATGGGGGTTGATTATTATGAAATCTTACATCCTTATAGTATGCTAAGTTGCTTAATTGATCTTTGCGTGTTCATTTAGAATTGATTGTGATAATATGTTATCATGGTTCAAAATGGTGCCGGGTACAAGCACGTATAACTAATGAAGATTCTAGTGCCGGGTATGGGCACGTGCCAATATAAGGATGGATACTGTACCGAGCATGAGTACTAATGAGCATAATGACATATGTGTTGCCGGGTACTTGCGCACTTAGGGACCTATTAGAAGTACTAAAGTGAGGGGTAACTTATCATGCACTGTTGTGATAGTATATATATGTATACACTGAATATGTAAGAAATTCATGATAAGAGGTTTGTTTACATAGAAATTCTAGCAAATGATTGTATATTTATGAATTATTTATGTTAATCATTGTTATCATTTATTTTAACTATACCCTCACTAAGTAAATAATTTACTCACACCCCTTCCTTGTCCTTTCCTTTCAGAGTCGGTGGCTGAGGCAAAAGATCCCTTAGTCGGATGGCGGTCCTCCCACTCCTCAACCCCCTTTGTTCGCAGGTTGACTTCTCGTTATTGGATGTATGTCTTCTTGTAATATTTTGTTGAAAACTCTAGAGGTCGCTTTGTAGTCACGTGACTCACCTAAAGGGGTTGTTGAATAGTAAACGTATGATACTCTATTATTTTGTAATGTGGGAATACACTCTAATATTTTGGAAATCACTTGCGATGTAGTAGAGAATTGAATATGTTCTAATCTAAGCTGGATGCTAATTCAACCTTTATGAGAATTACCTTCTTCATTTAAAATTTCTACAATGTTCATAGATAAATACACAATACAGGCTTATGGTATGGGAATACGTCCATATCATACCAGTCATATGCCTGAGATCAGGGATGTGACAAATTTCTTGGAAAGTAGACTTGGAGAAGTACAACGCGTGGATTTCATGGAAAAATTAAACAACCTAGGGCAAGAAGGAGTTACAGATTACCACAAAAAGTTTAAAGGATTGCTATTTCACATTGAATTGACTGAAAAACTTTGCCATAAACTGCTATCTTGGAAGTTACAAGAATGAGAAAGAATCTAAAATTGAACTAAAGGTGGAACTGCCCGAATTGCTGTCTTGGATGTCTCAAGAATGAGAAAGAAGCACCGGCAAGAAGGTTTAAACCCAATAGCTTAATGAATGCCATGTATTTGGCAAGATCGCAATAGATCACATTTGAAAAATGCTGTAGAAAATCTGGATTGATATTGGTAATGATGCATGATGAGGAGAAAGGAAGAAGGAAGACATTGCAAGGGTGGATTGTTTTTAAGGGGGAGCTATTGTTACATGACAGTTATGATTAACTGGTCAGTTGGTATCCCAGTAAGCTAGTTGTTGTTACTTACTTGATTGTGCCCTAACTACTATAAAAGGGAGAGATAGGCAAACAAGAAGAGTGTGAACAATAAGAAATTGTATTTGATAGCTTGAGGCTATCTTTTCTGGTATCAACAGCCATCTAAAGTATAAAGACATGAAAGTTCAATAGTACAATCTACATTCAGCATGGGAATCAAGTGTCATTGGGATATTGATTATCCACTGCGGTTAACAACAATTTGACACTTGGAATTTTCGTTCATCATTTCAGCTAATGATATCATAAGGACTTAGTAAACATAACAAGCAAAGCATTATGGTACAGAATAAGAGATATTTCGAACTTCAATACTTACTTCGCAAATTACGTTCACTTCTCTCTCGATTATTACTCATTACATAAGAGCACCAAAGACGAAGGGAAAAATTATTTAGCTGATAGACTCTCTCCTTATACGAACAGACATAGCACATGTTTCATTAAAATCCCATTTGCTCATATAGAATTAAAGCAAGATTGCAACTTGACAAAGTTCCCTACTTCATACTAGGAATTGATTTTAAAAGAAAAGACACGATCTTGCAAGACGATAAATCCACACATAAAGGTTGTCTTACTTCCCCCGGAACCCTAATTCCGTCACACTATTGTTCAGCTCATGAGCTCCTCAAACTAATATAAACAGCCAATCAAAACCCGATTTCCACCATATTACGTTTCAAATGAACACCTCAACCGAAGTTTATGCGCGTACAAGGATAATGACACGAATCAGAAAACATTACCTTTCACTGAAGGAGAAGTATTCGACGAGCGCGATACGAATTTACTTCTGCAAGTAAAGAACTGAAGTAAGCACCAAAATCGGGGAGCTATCTGCACCCAAGTATATGAGAGAGGGAGGGAGAATAATGTTAGTGTGTAATAAAAGCAGATAAGCGAAGAAGAATGAGGAAATTGCGAGCTTTTAGGGTTCAATGTATAACAGGGCGAGAAAGAGGGAAAGGGACAAAGAAAGAAAAGACAGAGAAATAGAGGACTTCCCCAACTTACACTGATATTTCTTTCTTCTCCCGTTTTTTTAATTTTATTACATTAAATTAAGCCCAATTAAAATTAAATTTGATAATATTTATATATTTAAGAAGGTTAAATTATAATTTTAATTCCTAATTTTACTAAAATTATAAATTAGTTTTTATATTTAATTTTTATGTAAACTTATCTCTATAATTTTTTATCTATATAAATTAGTCTATATTGTCAATATAATTAACTTTACTGTTAAAATTATCCTACATGATAATTGATTTATATATTCAATCCTTAATTTTGTATAACTCAATCGTTATATCAACAAAATTCTTATTTTATCCCTAAGAGACTCAATGTAGATGCTAGGTAAGAGAAATTGGAAGGCAAAATGAAAATTTTATTGATATAATAGTTGAGTTGTACAAAAATTAATGACTAGTCATATTGACATATTTGTAAATATACACATCAATAACCATGTAAGATATTTTAACTGCAAAGTTAATATACTGACGATAAGACTATATGGACCATTTTATATAAAAATAAAGTATATAAACTAATTTACAATTTTGGTGAAACAAAAAAGAGTAAAATTATAATTTAACCATTAAAAAAACTACCATTTCTGAAATTTAAAATTAATAATAAAAAATATATATATAACTGAAGGCAGAATAGGAACTTTTGTCCTGTTGGTGTCAAACACGTGCACTATCCGTCTTACACGGTTTTATATTTTTTAAATAACTCTCGTATTTATTCTTGGTGAACTAATTCTTACAACTTTTTAAATATAATTTTAGTTCATATCAATCTATATATCTATATAATAGACTAAAATAATTTTATTTTAAGGCATTAATTATGAGTAAGTTATTAAATTATTATGATAGAATAAATTTAAATGAATAAATTTGGTAAATTAATCACATCACATTAAATAAATTTAAAAAAATTATAGTATATTACTATATAATTGCTGTAATCACTCTATAATTGGTTATAATTGATATAATTGCTATATAATTGGTATGTAATTGCTATAATTGTTATATAATTGATAAATTAGGTAAACTTTTCAATTGAAATATAATATGTATTATTTGATAAATTAACATTAATTATATACAAATAATCAAATAATTAATTGCTATATAAAAACTAACATACAAGTTTTCATATTATTTATTTCTTTTCTTAAATAATTATAATAAAATTTAAAATTACATCCATCAAATCAAACTATATCACTCATTTTTCTTTTTTATACAAGCATGCTAGACTTTTTCATTGCACCATCATCAATAGTTAATCTCCTATTTTTATGTAGAGGTTTTTAAAAAATGACTATCACTATTGGCCAATTTGAAAGTTTTTTCATTTTTTAACATTAAAATTTTAAATTTTAAAATCATTGTAGATATTTATATATTTCTTTCGAATATCTCATCTATATTTGCATATCTATTTCTCTCACACAATTTCCCTTCTTTTTTTTTTATTTTGTTTCTTCTTCCTTTACATGGATGAATGACAACAATGACGATTTATCATCAAGACTTTAAAGTGATATTTCTTTCACATCATTTGATATCATAGCTCAGTTTTTTTTATTTATTTTTTCTAGTCTATACAGTTCACGTACTATTTACATTCGCGATTATTGTTCATTCGATTATGATTTTTAATTTTCTGTTTCTCTTTCATTTTTTGCTTTTTTTCTACTTTTTTCATTGCTATATTCGTTCTCTGTTGTTGTTTTTCGTGTTTCTAGTTCATTTATGTTTCTTTTTGGTCTTATGGTTTTTTATTTCCGTCTGTTGTATTTTATTTTTGCATTGTTATGGTTTTCTAGTTCCAGTTTCGTTTTTTTGTTTTTGTCATTATGTTTTCTTGAGGAAAGTATGTCATAAGAAAGATCAAAGTCTAAAAGAAAAAAATGATGCTATTGAAGTAGTTACTTGTATTTGAATAATATAATTTAACTATTTTTAAATTAATTTTTTCTATTTTTCTCATTCAATAAGATTAATGAATAATCCCTTTTAGACTTACTGTGAGTAAAGGGTACAACCCTCCCTATGAAAAAAAACTTCAGGCAATATCGAGATTACATGTGTATGGATTGATTGAATGCTAATTTAGGATTTAAATTATTAAATTTTAAAATTGAAATGTGATATATATTTCCCTTGATTATCTTCTTTTTGTTGTTTTAAGATTTTGTGGATATGTAAGTTATGTTTTAAATTTCAATAAACCTATAATTGTTATCATTGTTGCTGTAATACCTGTTAATTTCGAAATATAATTCGTTTGAGAGTATTTTATAATTTTACAACGTTACTTTAGTTATTTATTTTGGTCATTTTTAATTTTTATATTTAATTGTTCTCTTTGAATATTATTTATGAAAATTGAGTTAAATGACTGGACTGAATATTTGCACCATGTGGGATATATTCTTAGAATGGTGAAATTCATGGAAAAGTGGTTTAAAAATGGTCAATTAGTCCATTAATTGTAATTTGACTGGATGGATTTGGATGTTGGATTATGGATACCCATGAGTTATTCAATAACCCATTAGAAACCCTTAATAAAATAAAAACTTCCTACTTCCTTCATAATTCCTGTGTCTGAAGCAAAGCAAAAGTGAACAGTGGCATTTTCTCTCATTTCTTCATCCTCTTCTCAAATATTTTCCTTGATCTTCAGAGTTTTGATTATTTGTTCAGTTCAAAAGCCTTGTAATGATCAAAGGTAAGTTTTAATCTCATTATTTTCCTTAAGTCTAAGTTTATATGGAAGATTAGAGGAGATTTTGTTCTTGAAGATTTTGATGATAATTCATGAATCTTAGTTGTTTTAGAGGTTATGTTTGAGTTAAGATTGAGTTATGGTCGGTTAAAAGAGATGAGATTATGGTTTTGAAACGATGAATTAAAGGATAAAATTTTCTGAGAAATTTTCTTCAAAACTCGAATTTACTGTAGCAACCATAAATTATGGGAAAAATTTTCGAGTTTATTGTAGCAGTTACTGTAATGTCGGCAGTCAACGATACTGTAGCAGTTAACGTCACTGTAGTAAACTGTCAATGTAGCGAACCGCCACTGTAGCAAACCGTTACTGTAGCAATCAGAAAATATTGCATATTTTCATATTTTGTTTCCTTTCTTATATTTCCTTGTAATATATTTTACTAGGAAATTTTCTTACACAAATTCTAGTGTGGAACAAGGTAAACTTGGACAAATATCAAGGTAAGTGAATAATCTTGCTAAGCTAGTTTGATATTACTAGTCAAAGTATAATATAAGTCTCATTTACAATATTATCTGGATATTAAGCAATCAATTTTTCATATGATAGTATATGATGATTGGTATATTCTTTTTACATAAATTCAAAGGAATAAGAGTACGTATAAATTATTTTATTTCATGGCAATTGTACTGTGTGATAAATTCTCATTATTTTATTAATGAGTAAAGATCTACGGGATCTAATACATTAGTTTGAAAGGGTTAAAGTCTCATACTACTCAGTGCATAACTATGAAAACTTATACACGAGTTTGAAAGGGTTAGAGTCTCATACTACTCAGTGTAAATAGATGAAATTATAAATACGAGTTTGAAAGGGTTAGAGTCTCATACTACTCGGTGTATATCTATGAAATCTTATTCACGAGTTTGAAAGGGTTAGAGTATCATACTACTCGATGTATAAGACAATTACTTATATGAGTAAATGTGGTATTTGTACTTTTGATATTTTTTATAGTACATTTATTTACTTACTGAGTTTTTAAATAAACTCACACTCCCTATGATTATCTTTTCAGATACAGAAAACAAGGAAGAAGAGTATCCGATTGAAGATTAGAAGCCCATTGGAGTTATTCTCTATTTCTGTCTGGTGGGATACCAGTACTTATTAATGTGAATACTAGGAACGCTATGTACTTTCTATAAGTCTCCTAGGCTTGCGATGAGATAAAAACATCAGATTATGTATGCCTATATTTGTTTATCATATGAATATAAGACCTCATAGAATATATGTGAATAATTCATGTTTGAAAATTTTATTAAATAAGTAGTTGTGGATATTAAGATTGTCCAGGATTTCGGGATACCACTGAGGTTTTTCTTAAAAATAGTATCTTTTCACATGTTAAATTTTTTGGATGTGACAGTTGCTGATCCAAATGTATATTTGTAGAAATAGAAGAAGAAACAATCAAAGGAAGACAAGTATTTTGATAATAGCAGACTTATTAGGTTAGTAATTTTTATTTTAACTCATTTTTATCATTAATTAATATATTTATCTAAATTAATTCATGTAATTTTTTTTTCATTTGACGTTATTCATATTCAATATTTAAGGCATTTATATCTAATGAATCATCTTATATGTGTGTTAATATGGCTTAAATGTCTTAATATTTTTGTACATATATTCTTTTATATATTTTGTAATTATTTTTATTTATTTGATAAATAAAAATTATGACATTTATATTAATGCATGTATCACACAGATCACAACACCAGTTTAATAAAATTATAAGCTCTCATCTCTCTTAAATGGTTAATTCACATTACATGCATCCCTCTAAGTTAATTTACAAGGATCCCACGCAATACATATGTAATGTGATTTTACTTTATACTAATAATTTTTATAAAATAAATACATTCAAAAACCCTATTTTTACAATAAACTACACTATTTTCATTATTTTCTTTTTTAATAATTAAAATTCTAAAATATATTGATCTTCGACTATCATAGTGTAAAATTTTCATAATATTAATTTTTTTATTCATGAAATTTAAATTTAGAAAATTTTATTTAAACAAAATAGATATGAAATTATTTGAATTAACTAAAATTAATATTTTTATTATTTTTAATACATAAATAATTTTCATACTAAAGCATATTTATAACATGTCACCCTTAAGGAATTTCATTCAGCACTTTTTGATGTCAACCGTCTCTTAGAGTTGAATCCATCCTCCGAGGTGTATCAAAATCTTCAAGCTCGCTCGAGGACACAATTGGTAGGGCATTATCTCATCTGACTCATTTCTTTTCGTTGCAGTTCTATATATTATATTGCTCAGTCGGTAAGATAGTTTCCATTAACAATTGAGTTCTGCTTCAGTAAATCTGCTACGAGGCCTATGATTTATAGTCTAATTCTATTAAAAACGTAGGTTTTGTGAAAACTCAAATTGGCTATAAGTCTCCTTAGTGCTTTCTGGTAGCAAAGAACTCTATATATATATATATATATATATATATATATATATATAAAGTGCAAAATGATAAGGAGAACTTATCTGCCCCTCCATCCTGCAAACACACGGCCCTAACGGTTGAAAAAATTTCCTTATAACATAGTAGATTTTGCCTAGTTGCCCATATCGTAATCATGTAATTGAAGTACTCTCAGATTTTAGTAAGAATTAATCTCATTTTTTCTTGCTCAAGGAAAGTCGCTTGCTCCAATACTAGAATCAGAAGAGGAGTTTGAGGAACAGGAAGATGACAAAGATGAGGTGATGCTAAAAGGTGATAATAAATTGGAAAAATTGGAAGAGAGAGATGCGGTGAGTTCAAATATTGGGACAGATCAGAAGGATGAGTTTGACAAGGCTACTATTAATGCTGCATTTGCTTCCCTAAACATAGACTCCAGGTTATCATCTGATCAAAGAAAAGACCAAAACTGTAATACCCATGAAAAATAAAATATAAATATTTGTTTACAAACTACTGTTACTATTTCAGTATACGGTACTATTCACCCATATAATACTATTTATATATACAGTACTGTTCATTTATACAATCAAAATGTTAAGTACTAGATGTGGTTTGGTCATAAGAGACAACTAGAAAGAAGTTCGTAGGAGAAAATGACGTTTTATGTGTGAAAATACCCTCAGGGACTAAATTGAAAGGACTGATTTGAAAAGAAACTTAAAGGTTTAAGGTGAAATGATAGTTTTCCCTTTAAGTTTCTAATAGTAATAAAAGAAAAAAAAATTTTAGCCGTCTGCCGTGTTTCGCACAGTAAATTGCATTATTAGAAATGTCATTTTCATAAATAGTAAATTGAATATTTTATTGACGCATAGTATCAAATAGTACCCTTGACTTTTGCTATAAATAGGCCCTTGCATTTCACTTCTAAACTCACACCTTCAACTTATCTTCTTCTCTCCTTAAGTTTCTCTTACTTCAATGCTAGGCCTCTGAGATTTTGGGCTTTTCCTTTTCAGCTTAGGTAAGGATACTATGCCCTTTCTATGTCTTTCAAATTCTAGAAGTTATTTTCTTAAATATGCTCTGTGGTTGCGGCTTTGGCCGATCTTCCACATCAGAAAAATTGTCCTTAGCTGTTTATATGTTATTTTGATTCTCTGATTACCGAAATAGAATGTAAACTGTGAAGAATACATGTCTAGGAAAGTTCTGGCTAAGGAAATACCTGGTTTTTAAGTGTGTCCAATGTGACCGTCCACTCTTTCGTGGGAACTTACCTGGTGTACTCTTTTACAGATTGTATTATCTATTTCTAGTATAAATAGTACCCATACATATGAATAGTAACTATATGAATAGTAACCATACATATAAATAGTATCCATACGTAAAAATAGTATTCATACGTATGAATAGTGATCGTATGTACGAATATTATCTGTATATATAAATATTATCAGTATGTATGAATAGTGATCGTATATATGAATAGTACTGTATGAAAACAATCTTAACTTGTTTTCTCTAATCTTTCATGAAAATCTCTGTAGCGGAATACTGAAATTCATCTGTGTACTCTTGTCTGTAACGACTTAGAGAAGCGATATTCGTACGGAATCCAGGTGAGTGGAACGACCCCGTTTTAATAGAGTTTTAGCATTACTGGTGATAAAAAGTATGTTGTAGGACACTCCCAAGATTCATAGGGGGAAATTGGATTCAGAATGACGAATCTAATGAGATAATTAATCCAGAAGTATGGATAAGACAAAACAAGTATTTCATGATGATGTGAAGTTTGAATCTTTTCAAAAACAGATTAATTGTTATCTTGATTTGTGGTTTATAAATCTATAATTTAGTTATATACTATACCTGTTGTATGGATGAATATTATATTGAGCTTCTGATTATGATATAAAATGCTATTGATTGTGATTGAGCGGGACAGTACCCGCTCTCACGGCAAGGCGGAAAACCCGGTTGACAGGGTGTCTTGACCAATGAGTGTGGAGACAACGATTCCCTCAGTAGGGATATAGTCCGGATTGGTGATAAATCTGTGAGGTGCCCTAGCTAAGAGGATGAGGTTGTGCGTCATGGCGGAAATATACATAATTGGTGAGCCGGCCTGTGTGCGCTCTCCGGGATATATTGCCATTGACGAGTACTAGTAACATTTGTTGAATTAGATGAATTTTTATCTTCTTGTATGTAAGAGGATGATGTTGTGCGTCATGGCAGAAATATACATAATTGGTGAGCCGGCCTGTGTGCGCTCTCTGGGATATATTGCCATTGACGAGTACTAGTAACATTTGTTGAATTGGATGAATTTTTATCTTCTGTCTATTGGTTGAGTATGAGCCTTCGGATATGCTTGCATGACTGGTAATGTATTTGAATTTTATTAACGCGAGGCTGATTCGCTCATTGAGTTTAAAAGCTCACACTGTTTGTACAACCTTTTTGTTCAGATCAGGTTGCCAGCGAAGAACATCTGCTAGAGGAGTAGATCACTTTGGACCTTCCCGTTGTCGGGTAGACCCCTCTTTTGTTATAGATTATGTTGCTCTGTAATCGTGTAGGACATCTAGGTCAGGGGTTTGGCATTTGGTTTGTATGTCAGCAAAATAATGTATTTTATACTGAGAATCTATTATTATGTGCAAATCATCTCTATGAATTTCAAATAAAGAAAATTTGATATATTTTCTTCAGGAATGATTATTTTGATAATATAGAGATAATGACTAAACTCATGGGTAGAAGTTATCGAAAGGCTTACAGTGATGGGATATTCATCATTGTGCCGGTCATGTGCCCAGAAAACGGGTCGTGACAAAGTTGGTATCAGAGGAAAAGTTGTTAGGTCTCATAGTGATTACAGAGCAAGGTAACCTTAGTGGGACCTCCTCTATCGTTGTGAACCCGGGCACAATTATAGAGAGACCACTCTACTGAAGGTCCTGTAGGATGTTTCCATTTCCTTTCCCTCCAAGACTTATAGGAATTATGTTCTCAGTTTTAGTTTTAGACAGATGTGGCTACACTTTTGAACTTAGTAAAGGAAAGGTTATTACTTGTTTTGATTCCATTGCTGTCGGATCAAATTTTTATATGGTGGATTTTATAAACTGAATTCATGATTGATTTTGTATAGCTATATTATTTTAGGGTACCAGCCAATAAAAGAAACCACTTGCATTAAAAACAAAAAAAACTGAAGGATTACATTGCAAAAAAAAGAAGAAGTTTACTCATATATGAGTAATCTAAAAGCGAGGTGGTCTTGGATTAGGAGGGTTGTATTGTATCATCACCCCTCGACCATTCCTTGGAGCAAGAGACATAGCAATGTCGCGGAGGGTAGTGTAAATTCCATTCATACAATCAACACTTCTTTGCTGTTGATTGTAGAAGCACTGGGTGGACCAATAGAAGAACCTATCTATTCTCGAAGTCATTGCCGCATTATTGCGTTTAGTTAACTTCTCCAGATCCTCTATCATCTTCTTGAGATTTGTAATGCTCCAATAATTTGTATGAATATTTAAAATCTATTATGAAGTTTAGTGAAAAATTTAATTGCGTGAAATATGTTTTCTTTCTTTGAATTAGTAAAGAAAATTTGGGAATAGAAATTTCAATTTTTAATTTAGGAAATTTTTATAAATTTTCAATGACTTAAGTGAACAAATCTTAAAAGCTAAGGTGGCTATGCGCAATTTTATCGAAAAAGAAATTGGTGGGGCTCACACATATAATTATTAGTTTCTCTTCTCCTTCTTCCTCCCGAGGCAACGCGCGCACCATTTCTTCATTTCATTTTCATCTTCCTCTACAATCATTTCTTAAGTTCTTCCAGTAATATGATATTTTCTAACCATACTTCCGATTCTTGGAGTTCTAGAGGCAAAGAGGTAAGTTTTATCTGCTCTATTTCTCTTTTTCTCCATTTTCGGACCTATGGAAGAAAATTAAGATTTTGAGTTTTAATGGATGAATTTAAGTGTGGATGTTAATATAAAACATTCTTAGGTGGTTTATGATGTTATTAGAACAAGAAATTTCGTAGAATTTGGATATTTGAAAAAGTTAGTGTTCTTGATGAAAATTTGAGATTTGAGCTTGGATTGTTGGTAAAAATTAGGGGTTTTGGTATTAAAATACTCATTAGACATTGAGAAACAAAACCCATAGAAGAAATCAAAAGAAATGTTGTTTTAGATATGATTTTAGGATTTTTGGATGAAAAACACGAAAAACATTCGAAAATTTTCCCCGGAAATTACTGTTCACCGAGAAAAATTTTCCAGATTTTCTCGGTTACTGTAGCATTGACTTTGGTCAACTTTACTGTAGCATTGACTTTGGTCAACTTTACTGTAGCATTGACTTTAGTCAACTTTACTGTAGCTGCGTTCCGGACTAAGATACTGTTAGAAAGCTCCTTGAGTCTAGTTTCTAATAGTACAAGTTTCACTTGAAAATTCTAATATATTCTTTATTTTTTCATCTTATTTACATTTTAGGAAATCTTTGAGAGTTATTTCCTAACACCTCATAATTTAGCTGCAAAAGGAAAGGTAGTTAGGGCCACATTCGAGGTGAGTGTGATAACCTTATCTCATCTATATTTCTTCAAGAGTTTTGTCATCAAGTATCATAAAGAAAATTGAGAAGGTGGACTTTAACGGTATGTTGTGTATTTATTTATCAAGGACTTGTATTCCTTGTATTTAAAGGTATTGTAGATTTCAAACCTCTTGTTTGATTAAATGTTAATTCTTATAAAATATGTAAAGTTAATGTTGATATTACCGTTATTATGTTGAGGTTGTGTGAATATTTGCGTTATGGTATGACGTGGTTATAATATTTTCGTGGTGGTGCACCCCACGGGAGAAGTTACAGGAGTTATAAGGGTGGAGATATATCTTTCATGGAGAGATAAGGGTGGATGCGGCCAGGGGGCCGCGGGCAACGATCCACTGGTACTGTGGACGACCCGGTTGGTACGAAATTTGTGTTGGCACTGAGTAATTTATACTGTGTATATCATTGGTAACTGATGTGAGTTTAATTCAATGATATCTTTATGATATTATTTGCTAAATTACTTTTGATTGATAATGTTATACATTCACTGAGTATTTCATTACTCATCCTATTATTTTACAACATTTCAGAATCTGTGGCTGACGTTGGGGATTTTCCAGGGGAATAGCGAGTTTATCTTAAACCAACCCTCTTGTATTTTCGGTTGGTTCCATTGTATTCTATATCTTGTAAGCTCTAGAAGTAGCTCTGTGGTCACATAAGCCTCCTAAGATTTTCTTTTTTTTGGTCGGACTATGTGTAACTATGAATATTATGTATGGTTTCATTGTATGGAAGTTAAAACCTTGATGATGTTTTTAACTTAGAGTTAATGTGAATCAGACTCACTGTTGAGGATGTGACAAGATTCTTCACCTCCTGCTCTAAACAGGCGATTTTGTCCTCTGAGCTATGACGTGGAGTCTCATATGTGTTTACGGTAGAGTTGGATAAGTTTGATTTTAGATAAACGCATAATCAAGTTAAAGTTACTCTACGTAATCAAGAATTTAAGAGGAATATGTAGTTTTAGAGGAAAGATAAATGTCAAACCAAACAATTGATTTTGTATTCAAATCACGTTTTTTAGTTTAAGCGAGTCTTTAAGGAATCCAAATGTAAAACCAAACACTCCATATGTATTTTTCATTGATTATTGCTTATTAACAAAGGGCCACTGATAATCCTTTATTGATAAGACACATGATATGTTTAGTATGTTTAGATTTTGGCCTTAAACACTAAATTCTAAACTCTAAACTGAGGATTTTCTAATTAGTGCAGTACCTTCAATTGAGCCAACATCTATGGGCAACTCATGCTGATTTCTGGTGTCCCATAGTTGGGGCATTAATTTTCTATTTGAATAATTTGAAATCTGCTGCAACAAGATGAAGAGAACTGAAAGTGGTTCTTAGCAAATAGTTAACATCCTCTTGAAATAAGAATGCTATATATTCTATTTACTTTTTGATTTTTGTTATCACCACCAGTATTTGAGAACTATATTGATTTTTGATTAATCTAATTTAAGATGGGACAGTCCAAATATAGTTAACATTCTCCTTTCTTCTTCTAGTTTTCATATAATCACTTCCTTTGCTTTTTCTCTTTTATTATTTTTCCCTCGACTACTTCTTGTGCTTTTTCTCTTCATCTTCCTCATATTTTCGGCTATTGCTTCTACTTGTTGCATATGCTTCTTCTTCTCAACTTACTGAGACATATTGCTTTCTTCTTCAATATAACCAGTTCAACCAGAACCAATTTTGTCCCAAACCGCTAGATCAAACTTGGTTCTGACCGACTTTGACCGGTTCGTTTCCTTCGACAATTCTAAGGTATCACTGGAACGGACTGTAGGTCGGTTTGCCAGTTTTTCAGTTTGACTGATCGATTTGATCCATTTTTCAAAACTATATTCCTAGTACTAATTCTATTCGCAGACTCAAACTCAAAATTTTATTTAAAATAAACAAAGAAACAAATATTGAACCACTTACATGGACGAAAGGTTGGATTAACAAAAACCAAAAATGTGAAAATGTTTAAGATTTAGAGATATTGTTGTGAGGGAAATAATAACTTTGGTTGGCCCACCTAATATCCAACTACGAATGAGGCTATGCTAAGTAGAGGAAAAGTGTGAAACTCATAAAAGCAATTGATGAATTGTTTATAGCCAAAATTTTAATTTTTAAAATTTAAATGGTGTCTTCCAAAATGGAAAAGAGTACAATATATATTAAGTTTGATTCATAGAGAAAATGGAAAGAAATCTTGGGAAAATAAAAGCCTAGGAAATCAGAACTTTACAAAATCATTTAAAAGCATAGGAAATAAAAAATATTTAATATACATGATTCATATTTGACTAAAAAGTTTCTAAAGCCTAAAATGTTGTCCAAATGTGTTACAAAATATTAGATCAACATATTGTAATTCTCTTTAGCATAATTAAGGCCCAATGAGTCAGCTTAAGTGTGCACTATGGTCCTGGATAATGTTCTCTTCATTTAATGGTATTCTGACCTAAAAAATTCTCAATAAAGCTTGAATAATGTTCAAAACTTCCTCATTAGTTTTTGGCCCATATTCTTGATTCATTTGTCTAGCTAGAGTGTTTTGAACGAGTTCGTTCAAAGCATTGTTGATTCTTTTAGTTCGTGCTTTAATAATTGATCTATTTGAAAATTGTAACGGTTCACTTGAATATTTCGAGCTAACTTGTTCATTATGATGGTTCACATCAACTAATATACCAACCAATTGTGATTTCATAAAATAGCATCATGTAAAACTCATTTTAATCCTTCAAAAATAGTTTTAGTATAAACGATTCTCTTAAATTTTGTTTATTATTTTATTACAAGTTGAGCTGAACTACAAAAATCTAAAGATATACGATATTAATTTTTTTTTTCCCGTTTACAAGACATGAACCTAAGAATTTATTAAAAGGAAATACGTGTCAAATCATTTCAACTAATAAACGTTAGTCTATTAATTAAAGGATTGATTTTTTTTTTCAACTTATATGATATTTGTTTTATGAAAAGTTATACATAATGATATTATTTCTAAATTGCAAGTCACACTTTGAAAAATAAAGTGCATTACAAATGAAATGAAGGGTTTATTAAAATATAAGCAAGTTGATAATTATTTAAGAGCGTATAAAAGTGAGTTCCTTTGATTTTTAATAAATATATAATTCATTTTTAAAAATAAAAAAAATCATCTTCATAAGATCTGCTGCTGCTAGCCGTTGAAGCTCGGAGCCGCGCCTAAGTCCTAACCGACGAAGTAACCGAAGGGGCAGTCCTGGAAATTCCTCTCAATTCGACCGTTATGGGATTCAAAGTACACGACCGTTTAAAAGACCATCCATCTCCGTTCTCCTATACTGTTCTTCATTCATATCTGACTTAACAACGAAACACCCATTTCCTCTGATATCTCTCTCTATTCATTTCCAAGTTATGGCTGAATCCGACCACCAGAGCACAAGATCGTCGATCGTGGAATGGAAGCATCTCCACCCACTTCACCAAATCGCGGAGACACCTACCCACAAGCTTCTCCTTAAGCAATGGCTCAAAGAAGAAGACCTCATCCTGAACCGAATCGCTCTCAAGGAGACCCAGATCGACTCTGTTCGCAAGGAGATCACAATGCTCTACATCTTCTTCTTCCTCTTTCACGCCACATCTTTGATGCTCTTATTTAATGCGACTTCGTCGAAAGCCCAGATGGAAAGGGGGTGTCACAGGTCGTGGGTGCCATCGCTGTGCTCTCTGTTGTTCTCTCTGGGGCTGATATGGGCGGTGAGGTACAAGAGCGACGTGGAGTCTCACATGGAGAAGCTGCTGCAGAGGGAGAAGGAGGATAGGGGTTTGCTGGGGAAGTGCGTGGAGGAGCTGAAGAAGAAGGGGTTGGAGTTTGATCTGTTGAAGGAAGTAGATGCGTTGAGGAGGGCCAAAAGTTTGAGGGTTGAGGCTAAGGAGGTGAGGAAATGGTCTTCTAGGGACTTCGTGTCTTTGTTTTTCTTCACTGTGTCTTGCCTGTGTCTTGCCATCACAAGGGTTATACTCTGTAGTTAGGATTGATTGGTTTCCTTCAAAGGATAATTGAAATTTATGTGGGGGTTTTGTAGGCAGGTGCAGAATGTTCTGTTCTGCTTTTTGTAATTGGATATTGCTAAGGTCAAATCATGAAATAGATTTGAATTCATTCTCAAATTCTAGTTTCTTATCTGGAAGCTAGATCTGATTTAGCTTACTAGCCTAAAGCGGGAGGTTAAGGTTATCAGTCAAGGGTTCCATGTGATTTACAGAGAAATTCTGTTGTAGATTCAATTTATGAAAACAAATCAGTAGATCAAACTCAGTCTGTTTTAAAATAAATTCATTTGCTTATATATCTTCGTCCACCAATCCTTAATTTCGCTTAGATATAATGTCAAGTTTGGCCTTTTAATTGTTGGTGGAGTTGGTGAAGAAACGGATCCGAGAATATGGGATTAAGTTTCAATTGGTAATTAGTACTCAGAACAAAGAAATGCTGTCAGGGTTGTGGGAATAAAAATGATCCCTATTATGACTGGCAAAAAAGGCCCCTATAGTTCATCAACTCTTTCAAATTACATGCTCTTTTCTGTACATACTATGAAGAGATGACAGGTCAATGACTCAATGGGTAATGCTGTGAAAGGCTGAATCAAGCCGAACGAGGATCCCCTCCTACTAGAGTGTTAAAGGAGATTCTTACTTGTTGGATTTGTAGATCCAATAGTTTAAAA